>JAEOAD010001077.1:367500-967500 GCA_036365145.1 Orientallactaga sibirica
GGGGTTGGGGTACTGTCATTCCCGCCTCCCCCTCTCCCCCGCCGCCCCTTCCCCTCGCAATGCACAGGAGCCCTGGAGAACCTTCCTCTTTAAGTGACAAAAAAAATGCAGCCTGGAAACTTACTCCCGATCAATCTGCCCTGAGGCCTTCTTCCTCCTCCTCCTCCTCCTTCTCCTCCCTGGTTCCTGGCTGTATCCCAAACTAAGTGTGTGTATGTGGGGGGTGGGGGTGGGGGTGGGGGTAGCTTAGAGGTGAAATGAGACAATTACATAACCAGGACCAAAGGCCAGCTTTTCATCCCAGGATGTATAAAGGCTGATCATCCCCGCCATCACCACCATCCTGTCACCCTCACTAGCCACCATGCTGGCCTCGGGCTTGCTTCTGGTGGCCGTGCTGGCCTGCCTGAGTATTATGGTCTTGATGTCCGTGTGGAAGCAGAGGAAACTCAAGGGGAAGCTGCCTCCGGGACCCACGCCGTTGCCCTTCATTGGGAACTACCTGCAGCTGGATACCGAGCAGATGTACAACTCCCTCATGAAGGTGCAGCCGGGCAGGGAGCTGGGGTCCGGGATGGGGGGAGGTGGAGGGATGTCCGCTTTTGCTGGGGGTTGATCAGGTGGGAGTGGAGCCTGAGAACGGGGGAAATTTGAAGGTTAGAAAGCTATTTCTAGGGCTGGAGAGATGGCTTAGCAGTTAAGGCGCTTGCCTGTGAAGCCTAAGGACCCAGGTTCGATTCTCCACGTCCCACGTAAGCCAGATGCACATGGGGGCACAGGCATCTGGAGTTCATTTGCAGTGCCTAGAGTCTTGGCGTGCCCATCCTCACTCTCTCTGTCTCCCTCTCTCTGACTCTAATAAGTAAATAAAAAAATGAAAATAAAATCTTCAGACAATATTTCTTTAAAAAAGAAAAATTTATTCCTAGCCGGGCATGCCTTTAATCCTAGCACTAGTGAGGCAGAGGTAGGAGAATTGCTGTGAGTTCAAGGCCACCCTAAGACTACATAGTGAATTCCAGGTCAGCCTGGGCTAGAGTGAGACCCTACCTTGAAAAACAAAAACAAAAACAAAAACAAAAACAAAAACAAAAACAAAAACAAAAACAAAAACAAAAACAAAAAAAAAAAAGCCCTAAGGATCTGGAGAGATGCCAAGTGGTTAAGGCACCAGATGCAAGGTGGCACATGCCTCTGGAGTTCAGTCCCACGTAAAGCCAGATGCCAAGGTGGCACATGCCTCTGGAGTTCATTTGCAGTGGCTCTAATAAACAAACCTGTTCTCTCTCTCCTTTCTTCTCTAATAAACAAATAAATAAAAATAAAAAGAAAAGAAAAAAAAGAAAAAAGAAAAGAAAGCTATGCCTAGGCATGCAGGACCCCATGATGGGTTTTCCAGCAGGGCAGCTGCCCCGGCTTAGAAGCGTAGCCTAGGATCTGACATCAGGATACTGACTGGCCCGCTTAGGCACTGACCGGTCTAACTTCTTTGTCCCGCTTCCACCAGATCGGCGAGCGCTATGGCCCCGTGTTCACCATCCACCTGGGGACTCGCCGCGTCGTGGTGCTGTGTGGACAGGACGCCGTGAAGGAGGCTCTGGTGGACCAGGCTGAGGAATTCAGTGGGCGAGGGGAGCAGGCCACCTTTGACTGGCTCTTCAAAGGCTATGGTGAGGGGGTGGGGGACAGCACGCAGAGGAAGGTGGGCTGCAGGACTCCCTGGCCTCAGTTTCCTGGGCCTTTTCCCATGACTCTTCTGTCCCGTCCAGGATGTGCAGAACCCCGTGGTTTTCTCTTGGGTCCTTGCTGCCTCCTGCTCTATCATTGACCACCAAGTGTTCCTCCTGCCTCTGTCTGTCTGCTCCATCACCCCCCCCCCCGTCTTCTCCAGGAGCTCTCAATCTCTTCCCACCTCTTGAGAATCCCCTGAACTTTATCCGAAGTTTTTTTCTTCACTCTCAGCTCTCTGATTCTCTGCCATTCTTTTCCTCTCTCCCTCCTTTCGTCTTCCTCGGCCAAATGCCAAAGTGTTTCCAAGTTCCCATGCATCTACTGACAACAATCTCTCTCTCTCTCTCTCTCTCCCTTTCTTCTTAAGCCCAGTTTAAAATCTTTCCCAGGAGCTGGGGAGATGGCTCAGAGGTTAAAGGCGCTTGTTTGTAAAGCCTGTTGCCCCGCACCCCCAGCCCCAGTACCCATGTAAAGCCAGATGCACAAAGTGGCACTTGCATCTTTAGTTCATTCGCATGGGCAAGAGACCCTGGGGACACCCAATCTCTCTCCATTTCTTTCTCTCACTCTTGCTCTCTCTCAAATAAATAAAAATATTTTAAAAATAAAATCTTTAGGGCTGGAGGAATGGCTTAGCGGTTAAGGCATCTGCCTGCAAAGCCAAAGGACCCCAGTTCTATTCCCCAGGACCCACGTTAGCCAGATGCACAAGGGGGCACACGCATCTGGAGTTCGTTTGCAGTTGCTGGAGGCCCTGGCGTGCCCATTCTCTCTCTCTCTCTCTCTCTCTCTCTGTCTCCCTCTTTCTCTGTCAACTAAATTAATAAAAATAAAATATCTATAAAAAAACAAAAAAATAATTCTGGAGGAGTTTAAAAAAATAAAAAAATAAAAATAAATAAAATCTTTAGCTGGGCGTGGTGTTGTAGCACACCTTGAATCCCAGCACTTGGGATCGCTGTGAGTTCGAGGCCATCCTGGAACTACATAGTGAATTCCAGGTCAGCCTGGGCCAGTGTGAGACCCTACCTCGAAAAACAAAAAAAAAAAAAAAAAAAAAAAATAACTAAACTCTTTCCCAGTTGTCTTATCCATTCCCAGGTTTTCATTCTCCCCCTCTTCCTCCCGCTGGACCACCCCCCCCTTCCCTGCTTCTCGGCTTCTTTTGCATTTGGCGTCTCTGTCTGCCTCTCTCTCTCTTCTGATTCTCTAAATGTAGTTTTGTTATGTGGAGGCTATGTCTTGCAGGCCTGAGGAGATAACTCAGCAGTTAAAGGCAAGTTCTCGCAAAGCCTGCCAGCTTGGGTTGTTTCCCCAGTACCCATGGAAAGCCTGATGCTCAAAGTGGTGGGTGCATCTGGAGTTCGTTGCAGTAACAAGAAGCCCTGGCACCTATGCATGCTTCCTTCCTCTCTTTCTCTCTCAAATAAAGATATGTTTTTAATTTTTTATTTATTTGAGAGAGAGGAGGCAGGTAGAGAGAGAGGGGGAGAGAGAAAGAGAGAGATGAGAGGGAATGGGTGCACCAGAGCCTCCAGCCACAGCAATTGAACTCCAGACACAGGTGCCACCTTGTGCATCTGGCTTACGTGGGTTCTGGCCAGTCGAACATGGATTCTTAAGGCTTTGCAGGCAAATGCCTTAAGCACTAAGCCATCTCTCCAGCCCAGTATGCATTGGTTTTCCCAGGTAGGGTCTCACTGTAGCCCAGGCTGACCTGGATTTCACTATATAGTTTCAGGCTGGCCTTGAACTCACAGCCATCCACTTACCTCTGCCTATATAATTTATTTGAGAGAGAGAGAAAATGGATGCACCAGGGCCTCCATCCACTGCAAAGGAACTCCAGATGCATGTACCACCTTGTGCATCTGGCTTACATGGGTCCTGGGGAACTGAGCCTCAAAGCAGGGTCCTTAGGCTTCACAGGCAAGCACTTAACCTCTAAGCCATCTCTCCAGCCCCCCATTTTTGTAAGAGGCTGTGTTTTGTATTTGTATGTCCAGTGTCTAGCTCTCCTTATGCACTTTTTTAAAAAGATGTTATTTTTATTTATTTATTAGAGACACGCGGGGGAGGGGGAGGCAGAGAGAGAGAGAGAGAGAATGGGCGCATCAGGGCCTCTAGACATTGCAAAGGAACTCCATATGCATGTGCCACCATGTGCATCTGGCTTTTGGTGGGACGTGGAGAATCGAACCTGGGTCTTTAGGCTTCACAGGCAAGCGCCTTAACCGCTAAGCCAGCTCTCTAGCCCTCCTTATGCACTTTTCTCCACCACCACCACCCCATCCCCATGCAACCCTAAGGCCCCCTCCGGTGACCACCCTTCCCGCCCCCTGGCTCCCCTCTTTCCCAGGCGTGGCGTTCAGCAACGGGGAGCGCGCCAAACAACTTCGCCGCTTCTCCATCACCACGCTGCGGGACTTCGGGGTGGGCAAGCGTGGCATCGAGGAGCGCATCCAGGAGGAGGCCGGCTTCCTCATCGAGGCCTTCAGGGGTACCCACGGTAAGCACCCCCTCCCCTTCGCGTGCCAGGAGCCCACCTGTGGTCCCTGGAGATGGGGACCAGAGGATGCTTGCGCGCGCGCGCGCGCACACACACACACACACACCAGGTGACTGCCTCTCGGTCTGGTCCTTTCCCGCAGGCGCCTTCATCGACCCCACCTTCTACCTGAGCCGGACCGTGTCCAACGTCATCAGCTCCATCGTCTTCGGAGACCGCTTCGACTATGAGGACCAGGAGTTCCTGTCCCTGCTGCGCATGATGCTGGGCAGCTTCCAGTTCACAGCAACCTCCACGGGCCAGGTGAGCTGTCACCAGCCCAGGCCCTGCCAAGCCCCTGCCTCAGCTGCCAGCTCGCTCCCAGGGCTTGGGGGTGGGGGTGGGAGGCAGGGGTGTGTGCAATAAGTGTCCCAAAATGCCATCTTCCTTCAGACGAGGTCCCCTGGAAAAAAGAGCTTCCATTCTTGAATGCCTGAACAGGTTTCCCATACATAGTCTCCAAGGTCACCTTGTCACCTCCTGGAAACAGGGCCAGCAGGCAAAGCACCCTCAACTCAGCTTTCTCTCTCTCCCTCCCTCCTTCCCTTCCTTTCTCTTTCTCCGGCCCTCCCTCTCTCCCCCCTCCTTCTCTGTCTTCCTCTCTCTCCCTCTCTCTGTCTCTCTCACTGTCCCTCTCTCTGTCTCTCTCACTGTCCCTCTCTCTGTCTCTCTCACTGTCCCTCTCTCTCTCTCTCTCTCTCTCCTTTGTCCCTGTTTACTTTAATCTCTTAACAAATGTTCCCAACCCCAAACCTGGGGACTGGCTTGTCAGCAACACAAAGGACTACCTCAGCTCCCTCCTGAATACCGGAATGTCTAGTGTTGCAAAATCCAGGCCACCCTGCTTTATCGAACCTCTTCAAAGGTGTCCCAACCCAGCCTGCTGCAATCCTGTTTAAACAAGGGCCCCCTGCTCTGCCCATAACCAAGAACGCCAAAATAATGTCTTTTGACACACCTCACCCACACATCTAAACAGGCCCACTTCTATGCAGCCATTTGAACAACTAAACAGGGCTACACCTGAACACCAGCACTAATGTTGGAACACCTGTTAGAATCCCTCAAACCAGGGCTGGAGGAATGGCTTTGCCGTTAAGGCATTTGCCTACAAAGGCAAAGGATCTAGGCTTGATTCCCCAGGACCCACGTTAGCCAGATGCACAAGGGGCACACGTGTCTAGAGTTTGTTTGTTTGCAGTGGTTGGAGGCCCTGGCACGCCCATTCTCTCTCTCTCTCTCTCTCCCTCTTTCTCTGTGAAATAAATTAATTAATTAAATATATCCAAGTATGGTGGCTCATGCCTTTAATCCTAGCACTCCGGAGGCAGAGGCAGGAGGATTGTCATGAGTTCGAGGCCACCCTGAGACTACATAGTTAATTCCAGGTCAGCCTGGACCAGAATGAGACCCTACCTCAAAAAATCAATATATATATATCAATATATATTATCAATATATATCCCTCAAACCATCCAGGCATGGTAGCACATGCCTTTAACCCCAGCACTCAGAAGGCAGAGGTAGGAGGATCGCCATAAGTTCGAGGGCAGCCTGGAACTACAGAGTTGAATTCCAGGTCAGCCTGGGTTAGAGTGAGACCCTACCTGGAAAGAAAAAAGCCCCTGAACCAAATCCTTTAAGTACATGAACAACTGTCTCTACTGGGGTCACCTAAATGCCTCCACACCTACAAGGTAGCACCCTCCCTCCCAACAACCAAGTATCTTCCAACCTCACCTTCCCCAAATACCTGAAACTTGTATGTGTGCCCCAATCCGTCTCATAGAAATTCTTGGACAACAGCCCTGACACTTAGCCTACATGAAAACTTAGATATGTAAGGCTATCCAGCCCCACCTGGACACCTAACCTACCTAGACAGGTGACGAGCCTGGTGCCTTCCTAGCCTGGTTTTTTTGTTTTGTGTTTTTGTTTTTGTTTTTGAGGTAGTGTCTCTCGCTCTAGCCCAGGCTGACCTGGAATCCACTCTGTAGTCTCAGGGTGGCCTTCAAACTCACAGGAATCCTCCTACCTCTGCCTCTCCAGTGCTGAGATTAAAGGTGTGCGCCGGGCTGGAGAGATGGCTTAGGGGTTAAGGCACCTGCCTCCTAAGCCTAAGAACGCTGGTTCCAATCTCCAGCGGTTCCAATCTCCAGGTCCCACGTTTAGCCAGATGCAAAGTGACGCAAGGGCGCAATGCTGCACTTGCCCACAAGGGGGCGCACGCATCTGGATTTCATTTGCAGCAGCTGAGAGGCTGCTGGGGCGCCCATCTCTATCTGTCTTCCTCTCCTCTCTCTGTCTCTCTCCAAAAAAAAAAGAAAAAGGCGTGCGCCACCATACACGCCCGGCACTTTTTTTGTTGTTTTTGTTTTCCCTGGGTTTTGTCCACTGACAGCTTTCTTCCTTTTACATCCTTTCTCTCCAACCGCCCCCCACCCTCGCCCACCAGCTTTATGAGATGTTCTACTCAGTGATGAAGCACCTGCCAGGACCACAGCAGCAGGCCTTTAAGGAGTTGCAGGGGCTGGAGGACTTCATAACCAAGAAGGTGGAGCACAACCAGCGCACCCTGGACCCCAATTCCCCGCGGGACTTCATCGACTCCTTTCTCATCCGCATGCAGGAGGTGCGCCAGGAGCTGGGGAAAGGGTGGAAGAAGGTTCAAAGCCAGGCAGAACGGAACCAGGCTGGGGGAGGCAGGGTAAAAGGAGGACCATTTGGGGCTGGAGGGATGGCTTAGCAGTTAAGGCACTTGCCTACAAAGCCAAAGGACCCAGGTTCTATTCCCCAGGACCCATGTTAGCCAGATGCACAAGGGGGCACACGCATCTGGAGTTTGTTTGCAGTGGCTGGAGGCCCTGGCGTGCCCATTCTCTCTCCCTCCCTCTTTCTCTGTCAAATAAATAAATAAAAATATTTTTAAATTTTTTTTTAAAAAAGGAGGACCATTCACTCTCAATGGTCCCATTGTCATAATCGCACAGTCCCAATTGTAAATGAGCCCTGATTCACAGGGGACAATGTGGACATGCAAACCATTAGCACATCCTACTGTACAGCTTAGCAGCCAGGCAGTGGCTTTTAAAAACATTTGGTTTAGGGTCTGGAGACGTGGTTTAGCAGTTAAGGCACCTGCCTCCTAAGCCTAAGAACCCAGTTCCAATCTCCAGCGGTTCCAATCTCCAGGTCCCACGTTCAGCCAGATGTCAAAGTGACGCAAGGGCGCAATGCTGCACTTGACCACAAGGGGGCGCACGCATCTCGACTTCTTTCACAGCAGCTGAGAGACTGCTGGTGCGCCCATCTCTATCTGTCTTCCTCTCCCTCTATGTCTCTCTCCAAAAAAAATTTTTTTGTTTATTTGTAACACACATACAAGTATGTGTGTGTATATATGTATGTGTGTATGTATGTGTGTATATATATATACACACACACACATATTTTTTTAGCCCAGGCTAGCCCAGGCTGACCTGGAATTCACTATGTAGTCTCAGGGTGGCCTTGAAATCACACTGATCCTCCTACCTCCCAAGTGCTGGGATTAAAGGCATATGCCACCACACCTGACTTATTTATATTTTTCTGTACAAGTTTTAAGATTTTAAATTTATTTATTTTTTTCCAAGGAGGGAGAGACAGACACGCACAGAGAGAGAATGGACATGCCAGGGTCTTTTGCAACTGCAAACAAACTCCAGACATATGCACCACTTTGTCTATTTGGCTTGATGTGGGCACTGGGAAATTGAACACAGGCTGGCAGGCTTTGCCAGCAAGGGCCTTTGACCACTGAGCCATCTCTCCAGCCTAAGATTTTAAAATAAGGAATAGAATAGTGTTGTCTAAAATTCTATGTCTGTTTCAGAAAAACTGCCTAGTTGTCCTAGACTCACTCCACTGTGGCATCTCTGCCTCAGTTTCTCTGAGGCTTTTTCTATCTGTCTTTCCCTAAGTAGCAATGAATTAAAAGAACATTTTAGGGACTACAGAGATAACTCAGTGGTTAAAAGTACTTGTTTGCAAAGCCTGCCGGTCTGAGGTTGATTCCCCAGCACCCATGCAGAACCAGATACACAAACTGGTGCATGCATCTGGAGTTCTTTTGCAGTGACAAGAAACCCTGGTGCACTCATGCTCACTCACTCTCTTTCTCTCATTCTCTCTCTCTCACTCTCTTTTTTTTTTTTTGTTTTGTTTTGTTTTTTGAGGTAGGGTCTCACTCTGGTCCAGGCTGACCTGGAATTAACTATGTAGTCTCAGGGTGGCCTCGAACTCTCAGCGATCCTCCTACCTCTGCCTCCTGAGTTCCGGGATTAAAGGCGTGTGCACCACCACGCCCGGCTCTCTCTCTCTCTTTTTTTTTTTTTTTTTTTGGTTTTTCGAGGTAGGGTCTCACTCTGGCCCAGGCTGACCTGGAATTAACTATGTAGTCTCAGGGTGGCCTCGAACTCACGGCAATCCTCCTACCTCTGCCTCCCGAGTGCTGGGATTAAAGGCGTGCACCACCACGCCCAGCTTCACTCTCTCTCTTAAATAAGTAAATTAAAATATTAAAACAGGGGCTTGAGAGATGGCTTAGTGGTTACAGCAGTTGCCTGTAAAGCCTAAGGACCCATGTTTGACTCTCCAGATCCCACATAAGCCAGACACACAAAGGTGAGCAAGTGAAAGGTCACACATGCCCACTAGGTGGCGCAAGCGTCTGGAGTTTTATTGCAGTGGCTGAGGTCCTGGCCACACCAATTCTCCAACCCCCCTCTCTAAAAAAAAAAAATAGAAGAACATTTTGGATAGAACCAAAATTCTGGAACTTGCAGAGAGCCTGGCATACCCAGGGTGCCTCTTTTCAACTTAACTCTTGACCTGAGAGAAGTGGGTTCAAGGACAGACGCCCCCCCCCCAAGAGGTCACCGAAGCATGAAGAGTGAGCTGAACTTGAATGTGTCCCCTCCTTACAGGAGAAGAAGAACCCCAACACGGAGTTCTACATGAAGAACTTAGTGATGACCACGCTAAACCTCTTCTTCGCGGGCACAGAGACTGTCAGCACCACCCTGCGCTATGGCTTCCTGCTGCTCATGAAGCACCCGGATGTGGAGGGTAAGGCGGGCGGGGGCAGAACAGACTCTAAAGCTTTCCCGAGTAACCCGACCTGTCTCAGGGAACTAGACTCTCAGATACGCCCTGCTCTACAGAGGCAGAGGCACAGCTGGAAAACTACCTGCTAAGTCTTATTTCATGTTAAAAAACATATCCTGGGCTGGAGAGATGGCTCAGCAGTTAAGGCGCTTGCCTGCAAAGCCAAAGGAACCACGTTCGATTCTCCAGGAGATGTACATGGTGGTGTATATATCTGGAGTTTGTTTGCAATGGTTGAAGGCCCTGGTGCCCCCATTCTGTCTGTCTCTCAGTCACTCTCTCTCTCTGTGTCTTAAAGAAAGAAAGAAAGAAAGAAAGAAAGAAAGAAAGAAAGAAAGAAAGAAAGAAAGAAAGGAAAGGAAGGAAGGAAGGAAGGAAGGAAGGAAGGAAGGAAGGAAGGAAGGAAGGAAGGAAGGAAGGAAGGGAGAAAAGGAAGAGGAGGAGGAGGAGGGAGGGAGGGAGGAAGGAAGGAAGGAAGGAAGGAAGGAGAAAGAAGAAAGACAGAGAGAGAGAGAGATATATATATATATATAGAGAGAGAGAGAGAGAGAGAGAGAACGAGCGAGCCTGAACTGACTGGCAAATTGCTCATCTGAACTCCAGAGGGCTGGAGAGACGGCTCAGTGGTTAAAAACACTTTCTTGCAAGACCTTATGGTCCAGGTCTGATTCCCCTGGTACCCACATAATGCCAGATGCCCAAAATGGCACATGCATTTGGAGTTGGTTTGCAGTGGCAAGTTACTCTGGCATACACTTATTTATTCTCTCTCCCCCGCCTTGGGAAAATACATATACATATATGATGGGACTTCGGAGGACTCACTGCCTCTTCTCCCAGAGCCTTGCCTCAGTTTCCTTCCTTGGCACTCCCGTGTGATTCTAGTTTACCCAAGTTGCCATGATTCTACTCCAGCAATGCCTGCGGCAGACGTCCACTGTGGGCAAGGCTACTATATCATACAGTACTCCCTGGCATCCACCTAGCCTTACATTTTTGGACTGTCATCCGTGCCATGAGGCTCTTGGCTCTTCTCCTCAGCCAAAGTCCACGAGGAGATCGACCGGGTGATCGGCAAGAACCGGCAGCCCAAGTTCGAGGACCGCATGAAGATGCCCTACACGGAAGCCGTGATCCACGAGATCCAGAGATTTGGAGACATGATCCCCATGGGCCTGGCTCGCAGGGTCACCAAGGACACCAAATTTCGGGATTTCCTCATCCCTAAGGTGTTGCCCACTGAAACTCCCTCCCTGGAACCCCCCCCCCCACACACACACCGACCTCGTCATAAGCCATCTAACCTTCTCGGTTATAGGCTGTAGCGCCATGTCCCTCTGCCTTCCCCAGTTAGGCCCTCCTACATCTTGGCTTTTCCCTCAGGCTTTCCGAATCAGGTGACTCAACGTCACACATCTCCATCATGTCTCAAGAGACACACAAATCTCATGAGCCCTCCTACCCCCCCCCAAACTTCCTGTGTCTGAGAAACTAACCTTTGATCCCCAAAAGTCCCTGCCTGAGAGGACCCCCCCAAACACTCATGTCTTCCCTTTCTCTTCACCGGGGATACCCCCTAGCTCTCTCGACCTTTCAAGACACTCGTCTCTAAATCTCCACCTTCCTCCTGTCTTCAGGGCACTGAAGTGTTTCCTATGCTGGGTTCTGTGCTGAGAGACCCGAAGTTCTTCTCCAACCCCACAGCCTTCAACCCCAAGCACTTCCTGGATGACAAGGGGCAGTTTAAGAAGAGTGATGCCTTTGTTCCCTTCTCCATCGGTAAGTGAGGCACAGCTCTCACCCCAGCTTGCAAGATCCTCCTGGTTCTGCGGCAGCTGCAACAATCACAATCCCTGCACACCGTTTGCTCTTTCTCCTAGCTGACAGGAGGAAGGGTTGTTGTTTTTGCTTCCAGTCTCAGGGGAAGCCCCATGATGGTGAGGGGGGGAGGGTGGCACGAGCAGAGGAGGCTGGATATCATGCCCTTGCTACGGCGGGTGGACAATGGCCGCGGGGGAGTGACCGGCGCTTTTTATAAAACCTCTAAACCGTTTAGCCTGGGCATGATGGTGCACGCCTTTAATCCCAGCACTTGGGAGGCAGAGGTAGGAGGATCGTTGTGAGTTCCAGGCTACCCTGACACGACTACATAGTGAATTCCAGGTCGGCCTGGTCTAGAGCGAGACCCTACCTTGAAAAACCAAAAATAAATATAAAAAAATAAAATAAAATCTCTAAGGCGGCCCCTAACGACACACCTCCTCCAGCCAGGCTCCATCAGCTGGGGACCAAGCATTCGGAACACATGAGTTTATGGGGTGAAGGAGGAACCTCTGAGTCAAACCAATGCAGATGTTCAAACTTTGGTTACAGACAGGGGAACATTAGGAAGGCTCAAACCGAGTCACAGATCTTTCCCGATTCACACAACCAGTTCCTCAGACCCTTGGAAAGACCATGGCTGCAAAGCAGCCACAACTGACAGTGGATCTGCAGGGGAGAGAATGGACGTAGGTTTTCGTGACTACAGCCTAGTGTGGGTCACACCAGTGCAAGCAGAAGACAAGAGATTTCCCCTGAGGGTCTCAGGCCACAGTCCTGCCCCCTCTTCTCAGTTTTTAAATTTAAATTTCATTTAATTTTTATTTATTTATTTGAGAGAGGGAAAGAGGCAGAGTGAGAGAGAGAGAGAGAGAGAGAGAGAATGGGCGTTCCAGGGCCTCTAACCACTGCAAACGAACTCAAGATGCATGCGGCCCCTTGTGCATCTGGCTTGTGTGGGTCCTGGGGAATTGAAACCAAGGTCCTTTGGCTTTGCAGGCAAACGCCTTAACCACTAAGCCATCTCTCCAGACCCCCCCCCTTTTTTTTTTTTTATTTTACAAGGTAGGGTCTTGCTCTAGATCAGGCTGACCTGGAATTCACTATGGAGTCTCAGGGTGGCCTTGAACTCTTGGCGATCCTCCTACCCCTGCCTCCTGAGTGCTGGGATTAAAGGTGTGCGCCACCACGTGGGCTGTCATCTCACTTTTGAGCTTGGAATGTAGCTGAGGGTTTGGCATTAGGATGAGGCGACCGGTGAGTGGTGGCTTCACCTGCATCCTGTCCCCTCTTCTCTTCAGGAAAGAGATACTGTTTTGGGGAAGGACTGGCCAGAATGGAACTCTTCCTCTTCCTCACCACCATCATGCAGAACTTCCACTTCAAGTCCCCACAGGCGCCCCAGGACATCAATGTGTCCCCCAAACACGTGGGCTTTGCCACGATCCCACCAGTCTACACCATGAGTTTCCAGCCCCGTTGAGCCTGGGCAGGGTGAGGGGGAAAGGGAAGGGGGTGGGGCGGGGCTAGAGGGGCGGGGCTAGTGGAAGTATGTAAATGAGGAGACAGGGAGGAAGAGTCCAGATGGTGTGGAGAGACCCGAAGACTCCAAAGTGGAGTGAGGCGAAGAGAAACCTTACACTATGTTGTGAATAATAAAAATGATGATGATGATGATGATGATAAAATAGACATTATTTATTAAACAGATTTTCTGTGCTAAAAGCGTCCAGAGTCTCATTTAATGTCCATAAACCCCTGGGAAGCGGGATGGTGCGTGTGCCCGTTTTCAGAGGTGAGCCCCACTCTGGGCTTTAGAAAGTTTGTTTAGTGGACGGGGGAGTTGCTCGGTGGTTAAAGGCACTTGTTTGCAAAGCCTGATGAGGCAGGATCGATGCCCCAGTACCCACGTAAAGCCAGATGTGCGCAGTGGATCACGCATCTTTAGTTGGTTTACAGTGGCAAGAGGCTCTCACGTGCATATCGTCCCTCTCTCTATCTCTGCTTGCAAATAAATAAATAAATAAGAATATTTTTAGGGCTGGAGAGATGGCTTTAGTGGTTAAGGCACTTGCCTGAAAAGACTAAGGACTTGGGTTCGATTTCCCAGAACCCATATGAGCCAGATGCACATGGTGGTGCATGCACCTGGAATTTGTTTGCAGTGGCTGGAGACCCTGGCACATCCATTCTCCCTCTCTCACGCGCTCTCTCTCTCTCTCTCATAAATCAATAAATACATTTAAAATACATTTTTTTAAAAGAAAGTTTACTTAGCTCTCTGAGGTCTTACAGGACACAAGAGCCCAGTGGGTACCTGAACATAGACCTGTGCCCACTGTCCTTAGGCAGACTTTAAAATGTTACCACCAACAACAGAAGCTTTGTCTGTTATCACACAATTCTGGCCAACAGTATTCCTAGCGCCCTGGCAGGCAGCTGACCTGGATCTACCACACACTTGCTTACACTCAGACATACTCTGGAATAATTCGGTCACCAGGGTGCCAGCACATGTGGGCCCCAGGCCAGGTGACTGTGTGCAACTTAGCCTATAAACACTGGGATCAGGCCTTTCCATGTGCTGTAAAAATATATCTTAAGGCTGGAGAGACGGCTTAGTGATTAAGGTGCTTGCCTGTGAAGCCTAAAGCCCCAGGTTCGGTTCCCCAGATCCCACATAAGCCAGATGCACGTGATGGAGTATATGTCTGGAATTCACTTGCAGTGGTTAGAGGCCCTGGTGTGCCATTCTCTCCTCTCTCTCTAATAATAAATAAAAATATTTTTTAAAGGGCTGGAGCCGGGCATGGTGGCGCACGCCTTTAATCCCAGCACTCGGGAGGCAGAGGTAGGAAGATCGCCATGAGTTTGAGGCCACCCTGAGATTACATAGTGAATTCCAGGTCAGCCTGGGCTAGAGTGAGACCCTACCTTGAAAAATCGAAAAATGAAAAAAAAAAAAAAAGGGGGGGGGGCTGGAGAGATGGCTTAGCAGTTAAGGCGCCTGCCTGCGAAGCCTAAGAACGCTTGTTCAAATCTCCAGGTCCCACATTTAGCCAGACGCAAAAGTGATGCAAGCGCGCAATGGTGCACATGCGCATAAGGGGGCGCACGTGTCTGGAGTTCATTCACAGTGCCTGAAAGGGCCCTGACGCGCCCATTCTCTCTCTGCCTCTTTCTCTCTCTCTCTCTGTGTCTCTCTCAGAAAAATAAATAAATAAAATTAAAATCAAATAACGGCTGGAGAAATGGCTTAGAGGTTAAGGCACATGCCTATAAAGCCTAAGGAGTCAGGTTCAATTCTCCAGGTCCCACGTAAGCCAGATGCACATGGTGGCACATACATCTGGAGTTTGTTTGCAGTGGCTAGAGGCCCCAGTGTGCCCATTCTCTCTCTCTCTCTCTTTGTCTCTCTGTGTCCCCAGTAAATAAAATCTTTTTTTTAAATATATAAAATAAAAAAATTCACTCTGTAGTGTCAGAGGGGCCTCAAACTCACAGTGATACTCCTGCCTCTGCCTCCCGAGTGCTGGGATTAAAAGTGTATGTCACCACACCATGTTCTCCACTTTTTAAAAAAATTATTTCAAGCCGGGCGTGGTGGCGCACACCTTTAATCCCAGCACTCGGGAGGCAGAGGTAGGAGGATCGGCGAGAGTTCGAGGCCACCCTGAGACTACATAGTTAATTCCAGGTCAGCCTGGACCAGAGTGAGACCCTACCTCGCAAAAAAAAAAAAAAAAAAAAAAAAAAAAAAAAAAAAAAATTATTTCTTTGTAAGCCAAAAGAGATAGAATAGAGACAGAAGGAGAGAATGGGTGCACCAGGGCCTCCAACCACCACAAAAAGACTCCAGATGCTTGTGCCACTTTGTGCATCTGGTTTTATGTGCGAACTGGTGAATCAAACTTGGGTCCTTAAGCTTTGCAGGCAGCGCCTTAACCACTGAGCAATCTCTCCCGCACCCCCCCCCCTTGCAAAGAAATAAAAGTATTAAAAATGTATTTAGGGATGGAGAGATGGTTTAGCGGTTAAGGCACTTGCCTGCAAAGCCAAAGGACCCATGTTTGACTCCCGGGGACCCACGTAAGCCAGATGCACTGGGGGGGCGCACACATCTGGAGTTTGTTTGCAGTGGCTGGAGGCTGGAGGCCCTGGCATGCCCATTCCCTCCCTCCCTCCCTCTCTCTGTCCCTGCCTATTTCTGTATCCCTCTCTCTCTCTCAAATAAATAAATAAATAAAAATAAAATATTTAAAAATTTTTTTTAATGTATTTAATTTATTTATTAGAGAGAGAGAGGAAAGTACACGCCAGGGCCTCCTGCCACTGCAAATGAACTCCAGATGCATAAGCCCCCTTGTGCATCTGGCTTACGTGGGCCCTGGGAAATTGAACTTGGGTCCTTGGGCTTTGCAGGCAAATGCCTTAACCACTAAGCCATTTCCCCAGCCCTTAATTTTTTTTTAGTTAGTTAGTTAGTTAGTTAGGTTAGTTAGGAGAGAGAAAGAGAAAGAGAGAGAATGGGCGCTCCAGGGCCTCCCAGCCACTTCAACCAAACTCTGCGTACACATGCCACCTGTGTGGCTGGCTCACATGGGTCCTGGGGAATCAAACTCAGGTCCTTAGGATTTTCAGGCAAGCGCTTTAACCACTGAGCCATCTCCTCAGCCCTCTCTAGGGGATCTTTTTTAAAAATTTTTGTTTATTTATTTATTTGAGAAAGAGAGAGAGAGAATGGGCATGCCAGGGCTTCCAGCTACTGCAAACAGACTCCAGACCCATGTGCCCCTTTTTGCATCTGGCTGGCGTGGGTCCTGGACAGTCGAACTGGGATCCTTTGGCTTTGCAGACAAACGCCTTAACTGCTAAGCCATCTCTCCAGCCCTAATATATATATTTTTTTAATGATTGCCAATCAACTCCAAGGACGCATAGAAAGTATCATCCACCTGGATCAAGTAGGTTGCCTTCCAGGGATTCGCGGAGGGGTCAACGCACAGAATCAAGACGTAGTACAGCACATAGACAAGGGTAGAAATCACACGATTGTTTCAATAGATGCAGAAAAGGCCTTTGATAAAATACAACATCCCTGAGCTGGAGAGATGGCTTAGTGGTTAAGGCGCCTGCCTCCTAAGCCTAAGAACGCTGGTTCCAATCTCCAGCGGTTCCAATCTCCAGGTCCCACGTTTAGCCAGATGCAAAGTGACACAAGGGCGCAATGCCGCACTTGACCACAAGGGGGCGCACGCATATAGAGTCTGTTCACAGCAGCTGAGAGGCTGCTGGTGCGCCCATCTCTGTCTTCCTCTCCCTCTCTCTCTCTGTCTCTCTCTGTCTCTCTCTCAAAAAAAAAAAATACAACATCCCTTCGTGACTAAAACACTGGAGAGATGAGGCATGGAGAACTCATATCTCAACATACTAAGGGCTATTTATAATGCACCAAAGGCCCAGGTCATACGAAGTGGGGGGAGTGCCCACCCTCACTCTCAGCCTTTCAGCATAGAACTCAAGTGATAGGACAAGAGAAAGAAATGAAAGGGATACAAATTGGAAAGGAAGAAGTCAAACCAGCCCTATTTGCACATACATGGTTTTACTCGTAAGTGACATGAAACACCCCACCTATACAAAAATTAAAAAAAAAAAAAACCTTCTAGAAGTGACAAATCTTTCAGCAAAGTGTCAGAATATAAAATCAACACACTTGCCTCTCTAGACTGATTGTCATACTTAAGGCTTGCAGGACTGTGTGGAATAAAAATATAGAAAATTGGGGGCTGGAGAGATGGCTTAACAGTTAAGGGCTTGCCTGCGAAGCCAAAGGTCATAGGTTCTATTCCCCAGGACCCACGTAAGCCAGATGCACAAGGTGGTGCATGCGTCTGGAGTTCATTAGCAATGGCTAGAGGCCCTGGCATGCCCATTCTCTCCCTGTCTGTCTCCTCCCCGCCCCCTGCTTTCAAATAAATAAATAAAATAACATTTTCAAAAAAAAGAAATAAAATTGGGCTGGAGAGATGGCTTAGTGATTAAAGTGCCTGCCTGCAAAGCCAAAGGACCTAGATTCAATTCCTCAGGACCCAAATAAGCCAGATACACATGTTGGTGCATACGTCTGGAGTTCATTTGCAGCAACTGGAGGCCCTGGTGCACCCATTCTCTCTATCTGCCATTTCTCTCTCTCTCTGTCTGTTTCTCAAACAAATAATTTTTTGAAAGAGTATAGAAAATTATCCCAGGCAAATCGCACCTGTCAGGAAACTTGCAGGTTTGAGAGATTTCTTTACATAGAGCGAGTGTGGTATGGGTGAGAAAGGAGGGAGAGGGAGAGAGAGAGAAAGAGAGAGAGAGAAGTAGGGGGAGAGAGAGCTGCACAGGCATGCATCAGTGTAAGAGATCCCAGGCTTGCATATACAATGCTCACTGCGCAAGGACCCATTTTCAGAGGTTTGACGTGAACACATTTGAGAGCAGGCTGGTGTTTTTGACAATCTGAGCTGAGTCTTATAGCTGATCCCAAGTCTATCAGAGAAATATCAGAAACACATGACGCCTTTAATCCCAGCACTTGGGAGAGAAGGTAGGATGATCGCCGTGAGTTCAAAGCCACCCTGAGACTACAGAGTGAATTCCAGGTCAGCCTGAACTAGAGTGAAACCCTACCTCAAAAAATAATGGCTGGAGAGATGACTTAGCAGTTAAGGCGCTTGCCTGCAAAGCCTAAGGACCCATGTTCGACTCCCCAGATCCCATGTTAGCCAGATGTGCAAGGTGACTCAATGCACAAGGTCGCACATTTGCACAAAGTGGTGTGTGTGTCTGGAGTTTGATTTCAGTGACTGGAGGCCCTGGCACACCAATTCTGTTCCTCTCTCTTTCAGTCTTGCTCTATCTCACAAAAAAAAAAAAAAAAAAAAAAAAAAGAAAAAAAAAAGGCCAGTCTGCTGGGCACACACACACACACACACACACATGAATTGGTGTGCCAGGGCCTCCAGCCACTGAAATCAAACTCATATATCACATATATATCATATACCATATGTATATATGTGTGTGTGTGTCCATCAATATCCTGAGGAGAACCTGCATGTATACACTTCCATGACCTTCTGTGTATGTGCATGGAACATACACAGCGCTACGTGCTGCTCCGAGGTCCGCAGAGACTTCTCTCTCTCTCGCATCCCACGAGCACACATGATTTCAGTCTGACTCACGCAGTTGCCTTCCCTGCTGGGGACACCGTGATCCCTTGAACAAGAGATGTATCACTTCTAAGCTCAGCTGCTGAAGAACTGAGCCGGCTTCTTCCACCACGGTCGATGCTATTCCTCTGAAAACCGCAAGCCTGAAATAAACTCTTTCCTCCCGTGAGCTCTGCTTCTGGTTGGATGTTCGTCCCAGTAAGGAGGAGCTGACTGCGATATCTTGGGAACACCTGTGCCCCTCCCGGGGCAGGGTGGGAGGGACTGTGGGAGAGAAGAGATCTTGTGACACTTTGAGGAAGAGCGAGGGCTCAGCGCAGGCACGGGACAAATCAAAGCCACTGTTTTTTTTTTTTTTAATTTTTATTGACTTTTAATCTTACATACCAAAAAAAAACCCACCTGATATTTCCCTCCCCTCCCCCATTCCACTTTAGAACTCCGGTCTCCATCATATCCCCTCCCTTTCTCCATTAGTCTCTCTCCTAATTTGATGACATCATCTTTCTCTTCTATTTTGAGGGTCTTGCAAAGGTATTGCTAGGCACTGCAAGATCATGGATATCGAGGCCAATTTCTGTCTGGGCAGCTGCATAGTAAGAGGTCATATCCTTCCTTTGGCTCTTCCATTCTATCCGCCCCCCTCTTCATAATGGTCCCTGAGCCACTGGAGGATGTGACAGAGGTGTTTCAGTGCTGGGCACTCCTCCATCCCTTCTTCTCAGCACTATGTTGCCTTTTGTGTCATCCCAGTGGTCATCACCATCTGAAAAGAGAAGCTTCTCTAGCCAGAAGTGAGAATAGCATTAATATGTGGACATGAACATTTAGTGTAGTGTCCCCAGGGCAGCTTGGTGGGAATAATATATGCATTTAGTCAGACATGAGCAAAAGCCACTGTTTTTAATGGTACTCAGAAGGCTCACGTGCCCCGAGGGACTTAAGCTCCACAACATGGACCACTGGCTTAGCTTCAGCTCTGTCTCCTCCCCATCTCCCCCATTCTTTCCACCACCGCTGAACTTCACTAACCCACCTGTCTTGATCAGCTCCCTCACCCCCTTTCCCAACACTGGATGTCTTCCGTTTTCTCTCAATCCACCCATGGCCCTGTCCTGCCTGCCTTGGCGCTGGTTCAACGGGCCACTTTAAAGCCCCATAGTGTACACTGCAAAGGCCTTCATGTATCCCCCAAATGTCTGGGGGACGTCTGGAAGTCCTGGGGGTCTGGACGTGGAAATTCTGCATGATGGTTGTGAGGAAGAGGAAAAGTTCCATGCTAGCCACAGTGTCTCCGAGGCAGGTCCGCTTTCCTGGTGGGAAAGAGAAGAGGGATTGGTGAGGAATTTCAACTCCAGAGACTTGTCACTGGTTAGAATTCTCCGGCCTGGGGCTCGAGAGATGGCTTAGAGGTTAAGGCACTTGGCTGTGAAGCCTATGGACCCAGGTTCAATTCCCCAGTACCTACATAAGCCACATGCACAAGGTGGCACATGCATCTTGGGTTGGGTGTTTGCTGCCAGCAGTTTGAAGCTGACTGCGACAATTTAATTTGGGCAGACTGGATGGGATGCACAGTCTCATGGCCACCTACCCTCCTTACTGAACCTCCAGCTGCGTTCTCTATGGGAAAGGGGTGATGGGGACGTCACATGGGGGGGGGACAGGGAGAACTCAGGGAAGTGTCTCCTCCTCTGAGATCCACTTTCCATCGCAGGCAGGGTGAGCCATGGCGGGCAGCCGTGTGGCCGCTGAAGAACCAAAAAAAAAAAAATAAATTAATTAACTTGCTACATTTAGCTTCTGTAACCCTGCTTGCTCGCTTGCAGGTACAGCCATTTTTGTATGTTAAAACAAGTTGTAATTGCATTGTGGAAATAAGCCCCCTGGAAATTTCTCAGCTTATCAGTTCCCTCAATTTACTGTTGTAAATGTTAAACCAAGTTAAAGTTTCTTCTTCCGTACTTAGGAGACATCATTCAATAGCCAGACGACAGTACTGCCATTATAGAACACACAGTCATTCTAAACAAAGAAGCCCAGGCCTGACTCACATAAGGAACTAGCTAACGAATGTGCTGACCTCCACCTCTGTAATCTATGCATGCTTGCTTAGCAGTAAATTCCTCCCCTGCTCGGCTTCTGGGGAGTCTCCACACCTGCAGGACCTTCCAGAGATACTCAGCTGCGGGGGGCCTCAGGTCCTTGCAACAGATAAGTTCTGCAAACCATCTACTGACCTGAGATGTAACCCCCATTCCCTACTCCCTCCCTCCCCTATATAAACTCCTTCCCCATGAGGCTCAGGGCTCTCTCTTTTTCTCACTCACTGCCCCAGCCTAGGCAGGAATAAAGGATCCAGATGTAAATTGCATTCAAGTCTCGGCTTTCTTTGGCTCACTGGGCGACCCTGGGGGTCCCCGGCACTCCTGTGGGGGACTTGGCACTTCAGCCGCCACGCTATCCCTCCTTGTGAGAGGCTGAGGAACTGTCTGTCTGTCTGTCTGTCTGGTTTTCCTCATTTCCGAGAGGGATGTGACAGATCCTTTCCTGTTCCCTTGAGTCATGGCCGGGCAGCAAACGGGGGTTTTTTACCCAAGGAAAATGGCACAAAAGCCTCCCTCCTCTTAAACATCCCCTCATCATCCAGGAAGTGCTGGGGGTTGAATTCTTCAGGATTGGAGAAGAACTTGGGGTCTTTCAGCACAGAGCCCAGCAGAGGGAATACTTCCGTGTCCTGGGAGGAAGAAGAAGGAAGGGGAAAATGTCAAGGCAGACTGAGGCAGGCGTACATGGGAACGCTATTTCAGTTTTCTGGGGTTTTAACTATTATTCCTCAGGAGCAGTTAAATATTGGGGGGATAGGGGTTAGAGCCACCTGAGGGAGGAGTCTCAGGACTACGAAGTTAATGTTCCTAAAGAACGGGGTGGCGCACCCCTTTAATCAAAGCACTTGGGAGGCAGAGGTAGGAGGATCTCCAAGAGTTCGAGGCCAACCTGAGACTACATAATGAATTCCAGGTCAGACTGGGCTAGAGTGAGACCCTGCCTCAAAAAACCAAAATAAAACAAACAAAAAAAAAAAAAAAAAAAACACAGCTGGGTGTGGTGGCACATGCATTTATCCCAGCACTTGGGAGGCAGAGGTAGGAGGATCTCCGTGAGTTCAATTCCACCTGAGACACATAGTGAATTTCATGTTAGCCAGATGTGCAAGGTGACTCAATGCACAAGGTCGCACATTTGCACAAAGTGGTGTGTGTGTCTGGAGTTTGATTTCAGTGACTGGAGGCCCTGGCACACCAATTCTGTTCCTCTCTTTCAGTCTTGCTCTATCTCAAAAAAAAAAAAAAAAAAAAGAAAGAAAAAGAAAAAAAAGGCCAGTCTGCTGGGCACACACACACACACACACACACATGAATTGGTGTGCCAGGGCCTCCAGCCACTGAAATCAAACTCATATATCACATATATATCATATACCATATGTATATATGTGTGTGTGTCCATCAATATCCTGAGGAGAACCTGCATGTATACACTTCCATGACCTTCTGTGTATGTGCATGGAACATACACAGCGCTACGTGCTGCTCCGAGGTCCGCAGAGACTTCTCTCTCTCTCGCATCCCACGAGCACACATGATTTCAGTCTGACTCACGCAGTTGCCTTCCCTGCTGGGGACACCGTGATCCCTTGAACAAGAGATGTATCACTTCTAAGCTCAGCTGCTGAAGAACTGAGCCGGCTTCTTCCACCACGGTCGATGCTATTCCTCTGAAAACCGCAAGCCTGAAATAGACCCTTTCCTCCCGTGAGCTCTGCTTCTGGTTGGATGTTCGTCCCAGTAAGGAGGAGCTGACTGCGATATGCGGGAACACCTGTGCCCCTCCCCCGGGGCAGGGGTGGGAGGGACTGTGGGAGAGAAGAGATCTTGTGACACTTTGAGGAAGAGCGAGGGCTCAGCGCAGGCACGGGACGAATCAAAGCCACTGTTTTTTTTTTTTAATTTTTATTGACTTTTAATCTTACATACCAAAAAAAACCCCACCTGATATTTCCCTCCCCTCCCCCATTCCACTTTAGAACTCCGGTCTCCATCATATCCCCTCCCTTTCTCCATTAGTCTCTCTCCTAATTTGATGACATCATCTTTCTCTTCTATTTTGAGGGTCTTGCAAAGGTATTGCTAGGCACTGCAAGATCATGGATATCAAGGCCAATTTCTGTCTGGGCAGCTGCATAGTAAGAGGTCATATCCTTCCTTTGGCTCTTCCATTCTATCCGCCCCCTCTTCCGCAATGGTCCCTGAGCCACTGGAGGATGTGACAGAGGTGTTTCAGTGCTGGGCACTCCTCCATCCCTTCTTCTCAGCACTATGTTGCCTTTTGTGTCATCCCAGTGGTCATCACCATCTGAAAAGAGAAGCTTCTCTAGCCAGAAGTGAGAATAGCGTTAATATGTGGACATGAACATTTAGTGTAGTGTCCCCAGGGCAGCTTGGTGGGAATAATATATGCATTTAGTCAGACATGAGCAAAAGCCACTGTTTTTAATGGTACTCAGAAGGCTCACGTGCCCCGAGGGACTTAAGCTCCACAACATGGACCACTGGCTTAGCTTCAGCTCTGTCTCCTCCCCATCTCCCCCATTCTTTCCACCACCGCTGAACTTCACTAACCCACCTGTCTTGATCAGCTCCCTCACCCCCTTTCCCAACACTGGATGTCTTCCGTTCCCTCTCAATCCACCCATGGCCCTGTCCTGCCTGCCTTGGCGCTGGTTCAACGGGCCACGAAGCCCATAGTGTACACTGCAAAGGCCTTCATGTATCCCCCAAATGTCTGGGACGTGCGGAAGTCCTGGGGGGTCTGGACGTGGAAATTCTGCATGATGGTTGTGAGGAAGAGGAAAAGTTCCATGCTAGCCACAGTGTCTCCGAGGCAGGTCCGCTTTCCTGGTGGGAAAGAGAAGAGGGATTGGTGAGGAATTTCAACTCCAGAGACTTGTCACTGGTTAGAATTCTCAGACCTGGGGCTCGAGAGATGGCTTAGAGGTTAAGGCACTTGGCTGTGAAGCCTATGGACCCAGGTTCAATTCCCCAGTACCTACATAAGCCACATGCACAAGGTGGCACATGCATCTTGGGTTGGGTGTTTTCTGCCAGCAGTTTGAAGGTGACTGCAACAATTTAATTTGGGCAGACTGGATGGGATGCACAGTCTCATGGCCACCTGCCCTCCTTACTGAACCTCCAGCTGCGTTCTCTATGGGAAAGGGGTGATGGGGACGTCACATGGGGGGGACAGGGAGAACTCAGGGAAGTGTCTCCTCCTCTGAGATCCACTTCATCGCAGGCGGGGTGAGCCATGGCAGGCAGCCATGTGGCCGCTGAAGAACCAAAAAAAATAAATTAATTAACTTGCTACATTTAGCTTCTGTAACCCTGCTTGCTCGCTTGCAGGTACAGCCATTTTTGTATGTTAAAACAAGTTGTAATTGCATTGTGGAAATAAGCCCCCTGGAAATTTCTCAGCTTATCAGTTCCCTCAATTTACTGTTGTAAATGTTAAACCAAGTTAAAGTTTCTTCTTCCGTACTTAGGAGACATCATTCAATAGCCAGACGACAGTACTGCCATTATAGAACACACAGTCATTCTAAACAAAGAAGCCCAGGCCTGACTCACATAAGGAACTAGCTAACGAATGTGTTGACCTCCACCTCTGTAATCTATGCATGCTTGCTTAGCAGTAAATTCCTCCCCTGCTCGGCTTCTGGGGAGTCTCCACACCTGCAGGACCTTCCAGAGATACTCAGCTGCGGGGGGCCTCCAGTCCTTGCAACAGATAAGTTCTGCAAACCATCTACTGACCTGAGATGTAACCCCCATTCCCCACTCCCTCCCTCCCCTATATAAACTCCTTCCCCGTGAGGCTCAGGACTCTCTCTTTTTCTCACTCACTGCCCCAGCCTAGGCAGGAATAAAGGATCCAGATGTAAATTGCATTCAAGTCTCGGCTTTCTTTGGCTCACTGGGCGACCCTGGGGGTCCCTGACACTCCTGTGGGGGACTTGGCACTTCAGCCGCCACGCTATCCCTCCTTGTGAGAGGCTGAGGAACTGTCTGTCTGTCTGTCTGTCTGGTTTTCCTCATTTCCGAGAGGGATGTGACGGATCCTTTCCTGTTCCCTTGAGTCATGGCCGGGCAGCAAACGGGGGTTTCTTACCCAAGGAAAATGGCACAAAAGCCTCCCTCCTCTTAAACATCCCCTCATCATCCAGGAAGTGCTGGGGGTTGAATTCTTCAGGATTGGAGAAGAACTTGGGGTCTTTCAGCACAGAGCCCAGCAGAGGGAATACTTCCGTGTCCTGGGAGGAGGAAGAAGGAAGGGGAAAATGTCAAGGCAGACTGAGGCAGGCGTACGTGGGAACGCTATTTCAGTTTTCTGGGGTTTTAACTATTATTCCTCAGGAGCAGTTAAATATTGGGGGGGTAGGGGTTAGAGCCACCTGAGGGAGGAGTCTCAGGACTACGAAGTTAATGTTCCTAAAGAACGGGGTGGCGCACCCCTTTAATCAAAGCACTTGGGAGGCAGAGGTAGGAGGATCTCCAAGAGTTCGAGGCCAACCTGAGACTACATAATGAATTCCAGGTCAGACTGGGCTAGAGTGAGACCCTGCCTCAAAAAAACAAAATAAAACAACAACAACAAAAAAAAAAAAACAGCTGGGTGTGGTGGCACATGCATTTATCCCAGCACTTGGGAGGCAGAGGTAGGAGGATCTCCGTGAGTTCAATTCCACCTGAGACACATAGTGAATTTCAGGTCAGCCTGGGCTACAGTGAGATCCTATCTTGAAAAACCAAAAAAAAAAAAAAAAAAAACAAAAAAACCCACAACACAACAACAACAACAACCACAAAAAACAAACAACAACAGCCAGGCATGTTGGCACACGCCTTTAATCCCAGCACTCGAGAAGCAGAAGTAGGAGGATCGCCGTGAGTTTGAGGCCACTCTGAGACTATATATTGAATTCCAGGTCAGACTGGGCTAGAGTGAGACCCTGCCTCAAAAAAACAAAATAAGCCGGGCGTGGTGGCGCACGCCTTTAATCCCAGCACTCGGGAGGCAGAGGTAGGAGGATCGCCGAGAGTTCGAGGCCACCCTGAGACTACATAGTTAATTCCAGGTCAGCCTGGACCAGAGTGAGACCCTACCTCGCAAAACCAAAAAATAAATAAATAAATAAAAAATAAATAAAACAACAACAACAAAAAAAAAAAAAAAACACAGCTGGGTGTGGTGGCACGTGCATTTATCCCAGCACTTGGGAGGCAGAAGTAGGAGGATTGCTGTGAGATCAGGCTACCCTGAGGGGACATAATGAATTCCAGGTCAGCCTGGGCTAGAGTGAGACCCTATCTTGGAAAAAAACCAAATAAATAAATAAATAAATAAAAATAAAACAGTGTGGTTTGGGAAACTCTAGGTGGCTCTCTCCTACAGCAGGACTTTTTTGAGACAGGCTGTGAAGTCACACAAGGTCCTTGTGTGAATGGGGCTGAACAATGGTAGGGCGTTCAACTGGACAGTGGGAAAATGTCTGTTCAGCCAGGTGTGGGCGGTTCATATACCTGAGAAAGGAAGGCTGGGAAAATGGAATGGATCCCCTGAGGCACTAAGACTGGGGGGGAGTGACACTGTGGAGGAGGGAGTCGTTGATGATGGAGGGGGTGGCCCAGGGCTGGAAGACCCCTAAAGAGGAGGGGATGCAGGCATCCTACGGAACAGGTTAACGTCCTTCGAAGCTGAGGCGGGCGTCACCTTGGGAAGCAGGAACCCTTGAAATCTGGTGTCCTTGGTCACCCTGCGAGGCATGCCCATTGGGACTATGTCTGCAACTCTCTGGATCTCATGGATCACGGCCTCCGTGTAGGGCATCTTCAGGCGGTCCTCGAACTTGGGCTGCCGGTTCCTGCCGATCACCCGGTCGATCTCCTCGTGGACTTTGGCTGGGGCAGAAGAGAAATGTGTTTCGTTATGGAGGGCCCAGCGACTGGAGAATGCACCGCAGGAAGCTCGGTCTGACGTGCAGAGAGCGGTCCACGCTGATGCTGTACGTGGGTCTTATTCCCGGGGTCCTTTCTGCCTGGCTGTGCAGGAGTCACGGGAGACACAGGGCAGAGTCCTGGGGGAGGGCTCAGGGGAGCTGGCGGTGCACACATCCTGGGCTGAGTGCGGGAACCATTTACCAGTAAGTCCACACACCTTGAATAATATTTAGGCTACGTCTTGAGATTCCGTTTGAACCATCCACAGAATGGTTCCTGTGACTGAGTGTCCAGGGGCCTGCAGAGATGGCTCACAGGAACGTGGGTGACTCTGGCCTTCTCAATCCCCACCCCACCCACCCCCGTGCTGAAGCCATACCCTGCACATCCTGGTGCTTCATGAGAAGCAACAGGCCGATATTCAGAGAGATGGTCACAGTTACTGGGCCAGCAAACAGGATGGCCAGGTCAGTCATTAGCAAGTTC
This sequence comes from Orientallactaga sibirica, assembly GCA_036365145.1. Lineage (NCBI taxonomy): Eukaryota > Metazoa > Chordata > Mammalia > Rodentia > Dipodidae > Orientallactaga > Orientallactaga sibirica. Next base: position 394,515 of record JAEOAD010001077.1, read on the forward strand.
TTCAAGCAGAACACTATGTCCGGGTTGTTCTTCTCCTGCAATAAAGGACGCCTTCAGACCACGTTGACCAGTCATCACCCCACCCCATGAATTCTCTTCCTTGCATTCACCTCTTCTAGGTAGGGATTTTCTTTTTTTTTTTTTTTTTTTTTGGGTTTTCAAGGTAGAGTCTCACGCTAACCCAGGCTGACCTGGAATTCACTATGGAGTCTCAGGGTGGCTCAAACTCACAGCGATCCTCCTACCTCTGCCTTCCTATTGCTGGAATCAAAGGCGTGCGCCACCACGCCCCACCTCCTAGGTATAGATGGCTCTACACCATGAACTTGGCTCAGGCACCCCCATCGCTCTAGTGACCATTTGCTCCTCCAGGCATCCCTGGAGTCCTCCGAGGATGCATAGCTGCACCTCTTCAGGGTAGTTTAAACACACACTCAGATCCTCAGAGCAGCTGGGGTCTTTTCCACAATCATGCAAGGCCAACGCCAGCAATTCCAGCAGGCCGGATGGGCCAGAGCACCGTGGACATTCCAGGGACAAGAGAGGAGGCAGAGGGAGCTAGTTCCACAGTGCTCTGGACCCTGCCTGACCACTCCTTCCTGCTCCTCCTCAGGGCTGCTCTGGGGGAGGCCAGAGAGGAGCTCAGGACTGCTAAGCCATCTTTCCAGCTCTAGATATAAATATTCTTAAAGCTATGTTCAAAAGTAAACAATTGTGGGCTGGAGAGATGGCTTAGAGGTTAAGGCACTTGTCTGTGAAGCCTAAGGACCCATGTTCAACTCTCCACATCCCATCTAAACCAGACACACACAGTGACATAAGCACACAGTTCACACATGTGCACAAGTTGGCGCGCACATCTGGAGTTTAATTTTTGCAGGGGCTGGAGGCCCTGGTATGTGCTCTCTCTCTTCCTCTCTTTCTCTCATAAAAAAAAAAAAAATCCAAAAAAGTACTCAGGAGGCAGAGGTAGGAGGATCTCTGTGAGTTTGGGACTACCTGGGACTACATAGTGAATTCCAAGTCAGCCTGAGCTAGAGCAAGACCTTACCTTGAAAAAACAAACAAAAAATCCATAAAGGGCCAAACGTGGTGGCTCATGCCTTTAATCCCAGCACTCGGGAGGCAGAGGTAGGAGGATCGCCATGAGTTCAAGGCCACCCTGAGACTACATAGTGAATTCCAGGTCAGCCTGGACTAGAGTGAGACCCTACCTCGAAAAAAAAAATCCATAAAGGTAAAGAATTGCTTTAAAACACACCCCCAAATCTTTTATTAAAAATATTTTTATTTTTGTATTTTTATTTATTTGTTTGCAAGCAGAGAGAGAGAGAGAGAAGAGAAGCAGACAGAGAGAGAATCGGCACACCAGGGCCTCCAGCCACTGCAAACAAACTCCAGATGCATGGGCCCCTTGTGCATCTGGCTTACCTGGGTCCTGTAGAAGCAAACCAGGATCCTTTAGCTTCATAGGCAAACGCCTTCACCTCTAAGATATTTCTCCAGCCCAAAGATTTTTACTTTTATTTTTATCTATTTATTAGAGTCAGAGAGAGAGGGAGAGAGAGAACGTGAGAATGCACACACCAGGGCCTCTAGCCATTGCAAACAAACTCCAGAAGCATGCGCCACCATGTACATCTGGCTTACGTGGGATCTGGGGAATTGAACCTGGATCCCTAGGCTTCGCAGACATGCGCCTTGACCTCTAAGCCATCTCTCCAGCCCCCACCCCGAAATCTTTACCAAAGGAAAGGCTAATGTTATCCTTATATTTCATTAGGCAGTTTAATGAGAATTCAAACACTTAAACACATCTCTAAACAAAACAATGTCAAATCTCCCATCCTGCCTTTGTTCATTCTTTCCCTCTGCCAACACCAGCACTGAGATGGAAACCCCCTGGGGTCACCCTTATCCCTTTCCAGGGTCAGCTGGAACAGGACATAGCTCTTCTGTGGGGACTTCTCCCAGATGTCCTGAGCTCCTCTCTGGCCTCCCCCAGAGCAGCCCTGCGAAGGAGCAGGAAGGAGTGGTCACAGGCAGGGTCCAGAGCACCGTGGAACCAGCTCCCTCTGCCTCCTCTCTTGTCCCTGGAATGTCCACGTGCTCTGGCCCATCCGGCCTGCTGCCTACAGGCCCTGCTGCCGCCCCTTCTGCCTCTCGCTGTGCACAGGGCTTGGCCTCCTTAAAGTGGAATTGCTGGCGTTGGCCTTGAGCGATTGTGGAAAAGACCCCAGCTGCTCTGAGGATCTGAGTGTGTGTTTAAACTACCCTGAAGAGGTGCAGCTATGCATCCTCGGAGGACTCCAGGGATGCCTGGAGGAGCAAATGGTCACTAGAGCGATGGGGGTGCCTGAGCCAAGTTCATGGTGCAGAGCCAGGTCACTGACGGCTCTTCCAGGAAATAAGGGCCAGGCCAGCCGTGTCTCACTCAGGACATAAAGACAGGCCAGTGATGAAACAAGGACAGGCTAGTGATGGCTGACTCAAGACATAAGGATAGGCTAGAGATGTCTGCCCCGGAGAGGTCTCAGACGTCCGGGGGGCCAGTATTATACCACGGCGGCCACGTGCTGAAGTCTACAGGGATTGTTCTTGCGGAGAGACTCAGAGCAGATGTCAGAAGAGAAAGGCATCTAAGGTCACTCTGTAAGGCCACAGCAGGTGGCCACAGCAGCTGGCTTTAACCAGCTAATAATAAACCCTGGAAAGAAAGCACGGTGTTCCACCAGGTCACTGCGGTCAGCAAACATCTCCTGTCTCCTCCTGCACGGTGAGCTCGGACATCCTCACGCCGTCCGCTTGCAGGCTGGTGTTCCAGCGTGACGTCCTGTGCTCAGCATGTGCTTTCCTGCCGTCACACAGTAGGGCCTCAGAACCACTCCCCTGGCACAGCAAGAGCTTGATCTGTATGCAGAGTAGCTTTTTCCAGCTTTCTGTCAGCTGGTCCCCATGGAGGAGGCTTTCAGCTCAGCTCCAGCAGGATTTCTCAGTGACCTTGCAGCCCAAGTATATGGAGTCTTCAGCAATAGGGGATCTAATTCTTCTTCCTTGTCTTCAGGGGCTGGTATTAAAAATATATTGATTTATTTATTTAGCCAGGCATAGTGGCACACGCCTTTAATCCCAGCACTTAGGAGGCAGAAGTAGGAGGATCACTGAGAGTGTGAGGCCATCCTGAGACTACATAGTGAATTCCAGGTCAGCCTGGGCTAGAAAACCCAAAAAATATTTATTTATTTATTTATTTATTTGAGAAAGAGACACAGAGAATGAGTTGAGTATGGGGGTGCCAGGGCCTCCTACAACTCCTTGAACCGCAAACGAGCTACAGGCACATGCACCACTCTGTGCATCTGGCTTTATCTCGGTACTGGGGAACAGAACCAGGGCCATGAAGCTTTGCGTGCAAGTGCCTTTAACCACTGAGCCGTCACCTAGCCCAAGGCCTGGTAGTGGGTCTCCCACTTGACCGTTCTACTGGGGAAGCCTTCCATGGAGCCGTTTGCTTTCTTATATTTTCATTTCCAGCTTTACTTTCATTTGCCTTCAGGATTTTTATTTTTATTTTTTATTTGAGGCAGAGAGAGAAAGGGCATGCCACAGCTTCCAGCCGCTGCAAACAAACTGCAGATGCATGCGCCCCCTTGTGCATCTGGCTTACATGGGTCCTGGGGAATCGAACCTGGGTCCTTTGGCTTTGCAGGCAGGCGCCTTAACTGCTAAGCCATCCCTCCAGCCCTCTCTTGAGGATTTCTGTCTGTCGACTTCCATTTCCGTATTCTGATTTGAGTTCCTCATTTCATCTAGCTGTTGGAATGCATTTAAGGGATGTATTCGTGTCCCCTTTGGATTTATTCAGGATCTCACTCGTGCATTTATCTGTGTCTTCTTAGAGTCATTTGTGCATATTTAAAATCATCATTTTGAATTATTCCTTTGGAGTTTCCTTCCTGCAAATACCTGTCATGGAAGGTTTTCTACTCTGAGAGACTTGGATTTTCTTTTTTTATTATTTTTATTTTTTTAATGAGAGAGAAAATTGATGCGGCATGGTCTCAGCCACTGCAATGGAACTCCAGACGTGTGAGTCACCAAGTGGGCATGTGCAACCTTGTGCTTGCATCACCTTGTGTGTCTGGTTTACATGGGATCTAGAGAGTTAAACATGGGTCCTTAGGCTTCACAGGCAACCACCTTAACCACTAAGCCATCTCTCCAGCCCTTTTCTTGTTTTCTTTTTTGGGGGGATTTTTTTTTAAACATAAAATTTTTAAATTTATTTTTTCTTTATTTATTTGAGAGAGAGAGAGACAGAAATAGGCAGGGAGAGAGAGAGAGAGAGAGAGAGAGAGAGAGAGAATGGGTGCACCAGGGCCTCCAGCTACTGCAAACGAACTCCAGATGCATGCACCCCCTTGTGCATCTGGCTTACGTGGGTCCTGGAGAATCGAGCCTCAAACCGGGGTCCTTAGGCTTCATAGGCAAGCGTTTAACCGCTAAGCCATCTCTCCAGCCTTTGGGGGGATTTTTGAGGTTAAGTCTTGCTCTAGCCCAGGCTGACTTGGAATTCACTCTGTTGTCTCAGACTGATCTCAAACTCACAGTGATCCTCCTACCTCTGCCTCCTGAGTGCTGGGATTAAAGATAGGTACCCCAAGCCCTGCTAGACTTGGCTTTTCAATATTACCCATTTTGTATTGAGACCTCACCCATCTGGAGGCAGACCTTACTCAGGTTTTTCTGGCACACGTGTGTTAAGTGAGAATTTTGGAATGGTGCCTGATGTTTCTTTGCTCGGCCCTGTGGTTCTTGGAGTACGATCTTCAGGGATATCTGGTACTGAAAGGATGGAAAAAGTCATAAATGCTTCAAATTCCAGAATTGGCTCTCTGCCAGCAAATAGGTAGAAGATCACCCTTCTTGCTGGTTCAGAGCCTGCTTCCTGCATGAACCTAAATAAAAAGAACAGGCTTTTGAGTACGTGACTCTGGCCTAATGAGATAACAAAAAATGAGCTAACTAACTGCTTATCTGGCTTCTGTGAACTGCTTGCACCATAAAAGGAAAGATTGTAATGTAAAAGTATATAGATAGAGGTGTAGGACAATAGAGAATGTAAGCAAAAAAGAAAAGCAAGAACTAAAGTAACGCCATGACAGGCTCTAGGAATATTCACAGGCCTGAGTTTCTATTTCCGGCTGAACTGACACAGCATTTTTGCAGTTACTGAAAAACCCCAAACTGCCCAGTACCCAAAATAATCCTTTGAAATGAGCCAGTCAGAAGAAACTAAGCAAATGTTATACATACTTGTGATCCTCAAGTTATAGATAAGTTGGCTCAAAATGCCATAGTAACCACATAACCAATGAGCATACTACATGTACATTATTTTTAATTGTTAACCAATCATGTTATAAATTCTCCTCTCCTTTGTTTGAATCCAATAAAAACTGCCCTGATTCTACCCTCGGGGTCTCCAGTCCTCTACCCCTGCGTGGCGTATGACTGGGGGCCCCAGCGCGCTGGAATAAAAATCCCTCTTGCTATTTGCATCAAGACCGTTTCTTGGAGTGATTTGGGGTGTCGCCTTTCCTGAGACAGAGCCCGGGGAGTCCTCACTTCCTGGGTCTTACAGTACCGCTGGGTGGATGTGGGAAGTGATATGGTCTTAATTCAGTTGCAGCTAGGTTCAGCTGTGCAGTTAGATCCCAGCCCAAGTGGAAGATCGCCCACGTCTCTGCCGTGGAGGGAGGAAGGTCGATAGAGAGTGTCAGTGCTAGAACTCACATGCCAAGCCCAGATCAAATGGCAGGTCGTTGGCACCTTGGCTAAGCATTGGGCCGTGGTGCCCCAGCAAGAGTCACTTAGTCTTAGAAGACTGGCCAGTACACCTTTGATCCCTGAACTCGGGAGGCAGAGGTTAGAGGATCGAGTGCCATGAGTTCAAGGCCAGCCTGAGACTACAGAGTGAATTCCAGGTCAGCCTGGGCCAGAGCAAGACCCTACCTCAAGAAACCAAAACAAAGCCGGGCATGGTGGCGCACGCCTTTAATCCCAGCACTCGGGAGGCAGAGGTAGGAGGATCGCCGAGAGTTCGAGGCCACCCTGAGACTACAGAGTGAATTCCAGGTCAGCCTGAGCCAGACTGAGACATAAACACCAATGTTTAGAAGGCAATTTGACAGGCATATCACATCCGCATAACAAACAATAGCAGGGGCTGGAGAGATGGCTTAGCGGTTAAGCGCATGCCTGTGAAGCCTAAGGACCCCAGTTTGAGGCTCGATTCCCCTGTACACACATAAACCAGATGCACAAGGGGGCACACGCATCTGGAGTTCGTTTGCAGTGGCTGGAGGTCCTGGTACTCCCATTCTCTCCCTCTCTCTCTCCCGTTCCCTCCATTTTTCTCTATCTGTCCTCTCAAATAAGTAAATAAATATAAACAAAACAATAGCAGGTGCTTCCCAACTGGGATCTGTGATCTCCCCCTCCACAGGACTTTTATTTTGGCTTGCAGTAGCAGATGGGCACTCCCTTGTAGGGAGCAAGACTTAAATCCAATTAATAGCTGTTGGTTGTGGGCTGGACAGATGGCTTAGCAGTTAAGACACTTGCCTGTGAAGCCTAAGGACCCATATTTGACTCACCAGATCCTACATAAGCCAGACACACAAAGTGGTGCACACATCTGGAGTTTGATTACAGTGGCTGGAGGTCCTGGTATGCAAATTCTCTTTCTTTCTCTGTCTCTTGCTCACTCTCTCATTAAAAAAAAAAAAAAAAAAAAAAAAAAAAAAAAAAAAAGGCCAGTCTGTTGGGCTTGCCTCAAAAAAAAAAAAGGGGGTTGGACAGATGGCTTAGTGGTTAAGGCATTTGCCTGCAAAGCCAAAGGATCCCGGTTCGATTCTCCAGGACCCACGTAAGCCAGATGCACAAGGGGGCACATACATCTGGAGTTTGTTTGCAGTGGCTGGAGGCCCTGGTGCACCCATTGTCTCCTTCTCTATTTCTCTCTCTCTCTCTCTCTCTCTCTCAAATAAATAAAATATATTTTTAAAAAATCATTCACTGGGCTGGAGAGATGGCTCAGCAGTTAAGGCATTTGCTGGCAAAGCCAAAGGACTCAGGTTTGATTCCCCAATACCTACATAAAGCCATATGCATGAGGTGTTGCATGCATCTGGAATTTGGAGTTCGTTTGCAGTGGCTAGAAGTCCTGGGGCACCCATTCTCTCTCTCTCTCTCACACACACACACAAATAAATAAATAACCATTCACTTTTGGGGGTTCTGTTACTCTGACTGCCTAGTCAGTTTCTGTTTCCTATCACTGTTAGCAACAATTTTCCCCCAGTGACCTGCTTAGCGTCTTCTATGACAGTACCCAGGGAGCTTCCAGCCCAGCCTCAGCCTGATTTCTCCATGTCTTGTAACCAAAGTGTGCGGCGTCTTCAGTAATAGCTGCTACTTACTATCTAGTTCTCGTTATTACTGTTAGGGTGTGACATTTAGAGGACTCAGACCACCCCTCTTTTGGGGAATAGAGAGTTTATTAGCAGCTCAGAGTGGTGAGGTTAGGAGGGGAGAGGCAGGCCAGGGAGAGCAGGAGAGACCTCAGCTGCTATGATATGGCTGGGCAGGTGTAGCAAAACCTGGAGTGGATTAGCAAAGGAAGGTGGAGGGGAGCCATGTCTGAGCCAGGAAGTGGGGGAAGAAAGAGAGTAAAGAGGAGAGAGGGGGTACATGTGTAGGGAGAGAGGCAGATGAGATGAGACAGAGACAGAGATGACAGATACAAGAACACAGAGCAGGGCTGGAGGGATGGCTTAGTGGTTAAGGCAGTTGCCTACAAAGCCAAAGGATCCCGGTTTGATTCTCCAGGACCCACATAAGCCAGATGCACAAGGGGGCACATGTGTCTGGAGTTCATTTGCAATGGCTGGAAGCCCTGGCGCGCCCATTTTCTCCCTCTCTCTTTTTCCCTCCCTCTCCCTTATTTTTAATATACATTTTATTTATTATTTCAGAGAGGGAAAGAGAGAGGGAGAATGGGTGCTCCAGGGCCTCCAGCCACTGCAAACAAACTCCAGACGCATGTGCCCCCTTCTGCATCTGGCTTATGTGGGTCCTGGAGAATAGAACCGGGATCCTTTGGCTTTGCAAGCAAACACCTTAACTGCTAAGCCACCTCTCCAGACCCCCCTTAAATAAATAAGTAAATATATATATATTTTTTCTTTTTGGTTTTTCGAGGTAGGGTCTCACTCTGATCCAGGCTAACCTGGAATTAACTATGTAATCTCAGGGTGGCCTCGAACTCATGGCAATCCTCCTACCTCTGCCTCCCGAGTGCTGGGATTAAAGGCGTGCGCCACCATGCCCGGCTTAAATATATATTTTTAAAAGCCGAACAACACGGGTTCAAGTCCCTGATACCCACAAAGGGTCCAGAGTTTGTTTGCAGCAGCTGGAGGCCCTGGCATGCCCATTCTCTCTGTCTCTCCCCGCTTGCAAATAAATAAATAAAGATAAAAAATAAATAAATAAAGATAAAAATACATAGTGAATTCCAGGTCAGCCTGGGCTAGAGTGAGACCCTACCCAAAAAACAAAACACCATATATATATATATATATATATATATATATATATATTAATCCCAGCACTATATTGAGAGGCACTATGGTGGCATGGTGGCACACGCCTTTAATCCCAAGAGTTCAAGAGGCCACCGTGAGACTACATATAGTGAATTCCAGGTCAGCCTGGGCTAGAGTGAGACCCTACCTAAAAAAAAAAAAAAAAGAAAGAAAGAAAGAAAGAAAGAAAGGGAGAGAGCAATGTTGCAGGCAACAGTGCTGATGGGAGGCATGACCTCACACAGCCATCCGTAATCCATGGATATTTCCCACGGGTCATCCTACTTCCTGACCCTGGGGCGTTCCCACGAGGACTTTGAACTTCTCCCTGCTCCTGACGGGCTTGTGGAACTGGCTGGAGCTGCTGCGCAAGAGGGCACACTCTGCCTGTCACAGTGACTGGGACTCAGGCGGCTCCCTGGGCTGACAGCGCCTGGCTCCGCGGCTGCAGCCCCGCCCCCCGCCCCAGCGCACCTTTGCAGGAGAGAAATGTTTAAAATGTATATGGCTCGCTCTGGGGGCATAATGTTCTGCTCTGTTTGTTTGGGGGTTTTTGTTTTGTTTTATTTTGGTTTTTGGGTTTTTCGAGGTAGGGTTTCGCTCTAGCCCGGGCTGACCTGGAATTCACTATGTCGTCTCAGGGTGGCCTTGAACTCACGGCAATCCTCCTACTTTGCCCCCTAAATGCTGGGATTAAAGGCATGTGCCGCCAGCCCGGCTAATGTTCTGCTCTTGGGATAAACATTCTCTCTCTCCCCCCTATACTGGTTGATCATGTACCCACCCCTTCCTAGGACTGCTCTAGCTTTAAAGCCTTATGGAACTCACTAGCACAGCATGTGGCTGTCATCTTTTTCATTGATATTTCTCTGTGTTACCAGGACACATCAGCTTTCCTGGTCTTTCTTTCTTTCTTTCTTTCTTTCTTTCTTTCTTTTTTTTTCTCGTCCTCTCTGGATTGCTTTCTCAGTTTCCAAACCCAAATCACGTGCTGAGCTAGGTCACTCAAATCTTCACAAATGCCTTCTATCTCATTAACATCATGCTCCACCAAGGGCCCCAGAAAGGCCACTAAACCCCTACCATCCCCAAGGTCTCTGCAGAATTTAATTTTTTTTTTTCTTTTTGGTTTTCCAAGGTAGGGTCTCACTTTAGCTCAGGCTGACCTGGAATTCACTATGTAGTCTCAGGGTGGCCTCGAACTCATGGCGATCCTCCTACCTCTGCCTCTCGAGTGCTGGGATTAAAGGCATGCGCCACCACACCAGGCAGAATTTAACTTTTTAAAAAAAATTTTATTTATCTTTTTTTTTTAATTTTTTTTATTATTTTTTATTTATTTGGAGAGAGAGAGACAGAGAGAGATACAGAGGGAGAGGGAGAGAGAAATGGGCGCGCCAGCAGTCTCTCAGCTGCTGAGAACGAAATCCAGATGTGTGCGCCCCTTGTGGTCAAGTGCGGCATTGCGCCCTTTGCGTCACTTTGCATCTGGCTAAACGTGGGACCTGAGATTGGAACGCTGGACATTGGAACCAGCATTCTTAGGCTTAGCAGGCAGGCGCCTTAACCGCTAAGCCATCTCTCCAGCCCTTATTTATCTTTTTAGAGAGAGAGAATTGTCAGCCACTGCAATTGAACGCCAGACGCTTACGCCACCTAGTGGGCATGTGTGACCTCGCACTTGTGTCGGGAGCCATTTAATCCTGACTTAACTTCTGTTTGACAATGGGCTAATGATAAGCAGAGATCAGTTGCCTGCTGAGAATATGGAAATTGAGGAAGAAGTGTCCTTTGATTCTAAAGGCAAAGATTTAACTGTTTTATGATGTAGTTTTTCTGAGAAATCCTGTATTTACCATTTGTTCTGTTTGCATCCTAGTGCTCTGAGAAGATGTATAAAAAGGCTAAACTAAATAAAGTTGGGGCTTTGGTATTGATCAACAGCCCTCCCGAATTCATCTTTTTTTTTTTTTTTTGGAGAGAGACACAGAGAGAGAGAGAGAGGGAGAGGGAGACAGATAGAGATGGGCACACCAGCAGCCTCTCAGCTGATGCAAACGAAATCCAGATGTGTGCGCCCCCTTGTGGTCAAGTGCGGCATTGCGCCCTTGCGTCACTTTGCATCTGGCTAAACGTGGGACCTGCAGATTGGAACCGGAGTTCTTAGGCTTAGCAGGCAGGAGCCTTAACCGCTAAGCCATCTCTCCAGCCCCCAAGTTCATCTTTTGTCTCTCTCGTCTTTCTTTTGCTTAATCCTCACTCCCCCCTCAGGTACTGTCTGAATCTGGGCTCCAGCACGCTTGCCTCCCCTTTGTGCATCTGGCTTATGTAGGATCTGGAGAGTCAAACATGGGTCCTTAGGCTTCACAGGCAAGCACCTTAACGCTAAGCCATTTCTCCAGCCCAGAATTAACCTCTTTTTTAAAAAAATATTTTATTTTATTTTTATTTATTTATTTGACAGAGAAACAGGGAGAGAAAGGAGAGAGAGAATGGGCACGCCAGGGCCTCCAGCCACTGCAAACAAACTCCAGACATGTGTCCCCCCGCTTGTGCATCTGGCTAACATAGGTCCTGGAGAATCCAACCTGGGTCCTTTGGCTTTGCAGGCAAATTCCTTAATCGCTAAGGCATCCCTCCAGCTCCCAGAATTAACTTCTTTTTTTTTTTTGTTTTTATTTTTGTTTTTCAAGGTAGGGTCTTGCCCTAGCTCAGGCTGACCTGGAATTCACTATGTAGTCTCAGGGTGGCCTCGAACTCACTGCGATCCTCCTACCTCTGCCTCCCTGGGTGCTGGAATGAAAGGCGGGTGCCACCACGCCCGGCCAGAATTAACTTCTTAACGCTGGTGAATACACTATAATCTGGCCTGCCTGGAGAACAGGCATCACACACTGCCTGTCTCATTCCTGCTGCCCTCAGCAATGCCCGTCCCTCCTCTCCTGTCCTCCAAAGCCTGACATTCATGGGGACCTCAGCCAGTGGTAGCCAGATGTCTATACTGAGCCAGTCCATCTGGGACAGATTTCCCTCATATCACCTCAGATTATTCAGCTTTTGTCTCAAGGCAGGATTAGTTATATAACTCAGTGTATCTGTTTCCACAGCATTCAGTCTGATCGTGCCTTCTCAAGAGACTGGGGAAATGGCTCACCAGTTAAAGGCGTTTGCTTGCAAAGCCTCGTGATGGGGGTTCAATTCCCTAATACCCATGTAATGCCAGATGCACAAAGTGCTGCATGCATCTGGGTTTCATTTGCAGTGGCAAGAGGTCCTGGCGTGCCCATTTTTCCTCTCTCTCTCTCTCTCTCTCTGTAATAAATAAATATTTTATTTTTTTGTTTATTTTTTATTTATTTACTTGAGAGCGACAGACAGAGGGAGAGAGAAAGAGGCAGATAGATAAAGAGAGAATGGGTGTGCCAGGGCCTCCAGCCACTGCAAACGAACTCCAGATGCATGTGCCACCTTGTGCATCTGACTTATGTGGGTTCTGGGAATTGAGCCTTGAACTGGGGTCCTTGGGCTTCACAGGCAAGCGCTTAACCGCTAAGCCATCTCTCCAGGCCCCATAAGGAAGTATTTTATCTGAAAGTAAGACAGGCAACAGGTTCAATTCATCTATGATTCTCCAGACCTTGGTGGAGTTTATCCAGACACTATCTTTGAAACCTCTCAGCCACCTTGAAACCTCTCAGCCACCGTCCACGGTTCCGAGACAATCTGTGTGCAAGGGAGGGCTGCGTGCAGACCCTGAGGGGTTCAGACAGGGGGAGACTCAGACATCGCTCGGTTGGTGGTCCTGCCCACTGTGGCAAGGAGCCTGAAGCTGTCACCCACCTGAGCCGTACCTGCGGAGACTTATAACCCCAGCCTGAAGTGACAGGGCAGCTTGAGCTCTGGCTGTTAGAGGCCCAGAGCGTTCTCCCCCTCCCCTACCACGTGGGGCTTGCCCTGGGACTCTGGGATGACCTCCTGCCATGGTACTTGAGGGGACCCAGGATACATGGCATGGAAGAGCACCCACCCCCTCCCCAGCCCATGCCTCTGCACACCCTTCACAGAGCACTTTCTCTCCTCTCCATAAGCTCTCTTCCTGCTCCAGGTGCGTGTGCACCTCTCTCTTCTTTCTCTCTCTCTCTCTCTCTCACCTTTTTTTTTTTTTTTTTTCGATATAAGGTTGCACATTCCTCCCTCCCTCTCTAGTCTCTCTCTCTCTCTCTCTACCTCTCTCTCCCCACACACACTTTGTTTTTTTTTTTTTGTTTTTTTTTTTTTTTGTTTTTGTATTTGGTTGCACATTCTAGCTCAGGCTGACCTGACCTGTACTCTCAGGATGGCCTCAGACTCACAGCAATCCTGTAGTCTCAGGGTGGCCTCGAACTCTTTATATATTTATTTATTTATTTATTTATTTGAGAGAGCGAAAGAGGCAGAGAGGGGGCAGGGGGCATGCCAGGACTTCCTCCTGCAAAAGAACCAGAAACATGCCTCCTGAGTGCTGGGATTAAGTATGTCAGGCGCGAGCACCTTTAACTGCTGAGCCACCTCCTCTCTCTCTCTCTCTCTCTTTCTTTTTTTTTTTTTTTTCGGTTTTCGAGGTAGGGTCTTCTGGCCCAGGCTGACCTGGAATTCACTATGTAGTCTCAGGGTGGCCTCGAACTCATGACGATCCTCCTACCTCTGCCTCCCCTGTCTCTCTCTCTCTTTCTTTCTTTTTCTTTCTCGCTCTTTCGCTCTCTCTCCCTGTTCCCTCCTCTCTTTGCCTCCCTCCCCTCTCTCCCTGACCCCCTTTTCCCTCTTCCCCATTTACAATAAAGTCTTAGATCCAAGAAACCATCCGTCTTGATCCTCCATGGTGAACCCCAAACCTGAAGACCACGCTGGCCTTTCTGCTGCGTGGTTCCTGCCTGGGAGGTCTGATAACCCTCAAGCTTGGGTCCCAGGCTGCCCTGGATTTCTGCCCCCTCAGCCTCCTCCCTCTCCCCCGAGGGGGTGGGGTTCATACTGGGCAGGAGTTGACAGCATTGTGGCTGGTCCATTTCCTTCCCTCCCAACCCCAGTGCACAGCGCACCTCAGAAACACTCATGCGATTGGGCATGGGCATCAGTCTCCCGAGTGGACATTCTAGGGAGATGCTGGAGCCAGTGAGGACCTGCCTGGCCAACAGGCTGAAAAGTCACATATGACTGGCAGAGGCTCCTGGGATACAAAGAATAGACGTCCATAGACTCAGTACAGCCCTGGTCACGAACTGACCCTTAACCCAGCTGCACTCAACACCATTTTAAACGGTGTAAAGAGGAGAGATTGTAACCTCAACGGAACCCCTTGACCTCCACACACCTGCTAGACTCTGTTGCTGATAGATACCAGAAAGAAGCTGCTAAAAGATTTTGTGGTGATATTTGTTTGTTTGTTTGTTATTTTTTTATTTTTTTATTTTTGGAGAGAGACACAGAGAGAGACAGACAGAGAGGGAGAGGGAGACAGACAGAGATGGGCGTGCCAGCAGCCTCTCAGCTGCTGAGAACGAAATCCAGATGCGTGCGCCCCCTTGTGGTCAAGTGCAGCATTGCGCCCTTGCGTCACTTTGCATCTGGCTAAACGTGGGACCTGGAGATTGGAACTGGGTTCTTAGGCTTAGCAGGCAGACGCTTTAACCGCTAAGCCATCTCTCCAGCCCTATTTGTTTGTTTTGTTTACAAGTATCTTTCTTTTTTCTTTAATATATATTTAATATATATTTAATATTTAATATATATTTAATATATATTTAGAGGGCCAGGTGGCACACACCTTTAATCCCAGCACTCGGGAGGCAGAGGTAGGAGGATCACTGTGAGTTCAAGGCTAGTCCGAGACTACAAAATGAATTCCAGGTCAGCCTGGGCTAGAGAAAGATAGTACCTCGAAAGCCGGGCGTGGTGGCGCACGCCTTTAATCCCAGCACTTGGGAGGCAGAGGTAGGAGGATCGCTGAGAGTTCGAGGCCACCCTGAGACTACATAGTTAATTCCAGGTCAGCCTGGACCAGAGTGAAACCCTACCTCGAAAAACAAAAAAAAAAAAAAAAAAAAAAAAAGATAGTACCTAAAAACACAAACAAACAAACGAATAATAATATATATATATATATAAATATATATATATATATATATATATATGTTTTTAACAGCTTGTAAGGCTTTTTATGTTTAACTGATATTTATGCATTTTTCTTTATTGGGCAATCAGATTGCTTTATGTCTTGCTTGTATGTCGTCCTCGCCTAACATTCTTTTCTTTGCTCCTTTGTCCTTTCTTTTTCTAATTAATTTATTTATTTTATTTTTTAGAGAGAGAGAGAAGAGAGAATTGGTGCTCCAGGGCCTCAGCCACTACAATCGAACTCCAGACTCTTGCATGTGCAGCCTTGCGTTTGCCTCACCTTTCTGCATCTGGCTAATGTGGGATCTGGAGAGTCAAACATGGGTCCTTAGGCTTTGTACACAAGCACCTTAACCGCTAAGTCATGTCTCCAGCCCTTATCTTTTTTTTTAAGAATTTTGTTTGCCTGTTTGTTTGTTTGTTTGTTTGTTTGAAGAGATAGAGAGATAGGTAGATATAGAGAGAGGATGGGTGTGCCAGAGACTCTTGCTGCTGCAGACAAATTCCAGACCACTTTGTGCATCTGGCTCTATGTACATACTGGGGAAATGAACCCGGACCATCAGGCTTTGCAAGCAAGCGCCTTTACGTGTGAACCATCTCTCCAGCCCCTTTTTCCTTTCTTTTACTGAACTTTTCTTCTTTTCATTTCCCTTCCCCTTCTACTTTTACTATAATTAATTTGAATCTCATGTCTTACTCTACATTAATTTTGACATTTCTTTTCTGTGTTTGTTAGTGATGAGGTAATTGGTTTCAGTTGGTTTTAAGTATATATATATATTTTTTCTTTTTTTCTTTTTTTTTTTTTTTTTTTTTGGTTTTTTCGAGGTAGGGTCTCACTCTGGCCCAGGCTGACCTGGAATTACCTATGTAGTCTCAGGGTTGCCTTGAACTCACGGCGATCCTCCTACCTCTGCCTCCCGAGTGCTGGGATTAAAGGCGTGCGCCACCACGCCCGGCTTTTTTTTTTTTTTTTTTTTTAAGAGAGAGACAGAGAATGAGTGTGCCAGAGCTTGCACCCCCTTGTGGGCAAGCACGGCAATGCACGCTTGCATCACTTTTTGCATCTGGCTCAACACGGGACCTGGAGAATCAAACGGGCGTTCTTAGGCTTAGCAGGCAGGCGCCTTAACTGCTAAGCCATCTCTCCAGCCCTTAAGTATATTTTCTATATCTGGTTTGTATTGGTGTGGCTGCTGTTATAGTAGTTTTCTGTATGTTTTCTTTTTGTAAATATTTATTTACTTGACAGAGAGAGAGAAAGAGAGAGAGAGAGAGAGTGTTTGAGTGCGCTGGGACCTCCTATCTCTGCAAACAAACTCCTCTAGACACTTGTACCACTTTACGCATCTGGTTTGATGTGGGTACTGGGGACCCAAACCCAGTCCTGCAGGCTTTGCAAGCAAGTGCCTTTAACTGCTGAGCCATCTTCCAGTCCCTCTTGTATCCTTTCTTAGTAGTACTGGGGATTGAGCCCTCAAGAGCAAGTATCTCACTAAGAAAATGCCAAATAGGGCTGGAGGGGATGGCTTATCAGTCAAGGAACTTGCCTACCAAGCCAAAGGACCCAGGTTTGATTCCCCGGGACCCATGTAAGCCAGATGCACAAGGTGGCTCATGCATCTGGAGTTTGTTTGCAGTGGCTGGAGACCCTGGTGCACCCATTCTCTCTCTGCCTTTCTCTCTTTCTTGCTCTCTTCCTCTGAAGTCAGTCAGTCACCCTCTGTCTCCATCAATTCGTGATCTAGCTATATCTGCCTTGATCTCTCCACTTCTTTCATTCTCTATTTAGGTCTGTAATGTCTTCTTTATCTCTGTCACTCTCCACCAATTTTTTGTTTTGTTTTGTTTTTTTTGTTTTGTTTTGTTTTGTTTTTCGAGGTAGGGTCTCACTCTAGCTCAGGCTGACCTGGAATTCACTATGTAGTCTCAGGGTGGCCTTGAACTCATGGCGATCCTCCTACCTCTGCCTCCCAAGTGCTGGGATTAAAGGCGTGTGCCACCACGCCTGGCCACCAATTTTTTTTTAAGTTTATTTATTTGCTAGGAGGGAGAGAGAGAGAGAATGAGTGTTCCAGTGCCTCTTGCTGCTGCAGGCAAATTCCAGACACGTGCACCACTTTGTGCATCTGGCTTTGCGTGGACGTGGGTTCTGGGGAACTGAATCTGCATCGGCAGGTTTTGCAAACAAGCACCTTTAACTGCTGAGCCATGTCTCCAGCCCTCACGGTTTTTTCCCCCCCAACTTTCTCATGCTCTAACAAGCACTTCTCTGGCTTCCTGGAAGAGCCATGTCTATTCACAGCTTTAGATGGATGAAGCCTGCCCTTGCTGGAGAGCGGACATGCATGGAATTTCCCAAGCAACTTTCTGTTCCTTCTCACTTTCTCAAAGGGAAACCTTTGGAAACTAGAGACCAGAGAATGTAAATACTGGGGTGGGGTTGAGAGACATTAACTTCCATCTCCTTCATTCAGTATGTTAATAAGCTCCAATAATATGAACTGAGTTAAACAGTTCTTAGTCATGGGGCACATCTGAGGTGGGGACATGGTTCAGTGGCAGAGCGCTTGCCTAGCATGTGCAAGCCCCTAAATTCTAATCCCGGCACCACGTGAAAGTGAAAAAACCTTTTGGGGGCTGGAGAAATGGCTAAGTTTTCAAATCGCTTGCCTGAAAGTCAAAGGACTCAGGTTAAAGTCCCCAGGACTCACATAAACCAGATAGATGCACGAGGGGTGCATGCATCTGTAGTTCGTTTGCAGCAGCTGGAGGCCCTGGCGTGCTCATTCTCTTTCTCTTTCGCTCTCTCTCCCCCTGCCTATTTCTCTCTCTCTCTCTCTCTCTCTCAAATAAATAAAGAAAAATAAAATATTTTTTAAAAAGACAGCCGGGCGTAGTGGCGCACGCCTTTAATCCCAGCACTTGGGAGGCAGAGGTAGGAGAATCGCCATGAGTTCAAGGCCACCCTGAGAAGAGAGTGAATTCCAGGTCAGCCTGGGCTAGAATGAGACTCTACCTCAAAAAACCAAAAAAATTTTTTAAAAATTAAAAAAAGAAAGAAAAAAACTTTTGTAGGGTACACATACTGATATAAATATCACATTAATTGCCTCATAGTCTCTTCACTGAAAGCAAGTCAACTCCCTGACCCCCATCCTTTTCATTGAAATAGCCTAGAGCATCTAGAGAGATGGCTTAGCATTTAAGGCCCTTGCCAGTAAAGCCTGAGGACCTAGGTTCGATTCCCCAGGACCCACGTAAACCAGATGCACAAGGTGGTATATGCGCCTGGAGTTTGTTTGCAGTGGCTAGAGGCCCTGGTGCACCCATTCTCTATCTGCTTCTTCCTCTTCTCTCTCTCTCTCTCTCTCTCTCTCTCTCTCTCTGTGAAACAAATGGAAATAGCCTAAAACTACATGTTTCCATTAGACAAATGTGGTCTGGGTGCAAATGTCTGTCCCCCATAGACTCAGGTGTTTTATTAAGCTTAGAGCAACGTGGGTGCCCATCACTTCACTAGAGGAGGTGAGCTGGGATCCCAAAGGTGTGTTTGAGGGTTGTCGGGCGTTGTTAAACACGGGCTGGAAGTGTGAGGAAGCCTGGCCTGGGCTGTTGGACATGCCGGGGACCTTGGGCTGTGGGGGTTGCAGCTGGCCTTATCATGGGGAACCCACTCTGGCGCTGGAGCTGGGCCTCACTGCTCTCAAGGTCATAGTGTGCCCCATCTTCACCCAGAGTGGGCAGAACTGATGGACCCTCCCCCCATCCCAAAAGCACCTGACCATTCCATAGTCAGGCTCCCCCCCCCCCGCCACAGTTCCTGACCTTATGGCCAACTGCCCAAGAGACCCTTATAAACAGTCTCCCTGTAGCTGCAGCCATCCAATATGTGGCTGAAGTCACGTAGCTTTTCCTGCCACTTCTGTTATCTCCCTTGCAACTTCTCCCTTCCAACACCAGCCAATTAGACAGCAACCCATAAACCTATGTATCCAATCACCTTATGATCTGTGTGTGCCTTCTCAACCTTTCTCAAGTGTTTATAAACCCACAACACTTTTTTTTTAACTTTTTTTTTTATTATTTTTTGAGAGAGACACACATTGAGAGAGAGAGAGAGAGAGAGGCAGGGAGGAAGACAGAGATGGGTGCGCCAGCAGTGTCTGAGCTGCTGCGAACGAAATCCAGATGTGTGCGCCCCCTTGTGGTCAAGTGCTGCATTGCACCCTTGCGTCACTTTGCATCTGGCTAAACGTGGGACCTGGAGATTGGAACCGCTGGAGATTGGAACCAGTGTTCTCAGGCTTAGGAGGCAGGCGCCTTAACCCCTAAGCCATCTCTCCAGCCCAAACCCACAACACTTTTGAATATACGAGAGTGTGCTGTCCATCAGACCGTCTCCCAGGTGGTTCATTGCCCATCACACTACTTCCCCCCAACTCCTCCTGCACTGGGGACATCGGTGGCCAACGACCCCCAGGAACAGTGAGGACCCACAGAGGGTGGGTTTGTGTTTGCTGATGTTGGTGTGTGCTCACTGGCGGTGCTGGCTGGTTGGTGGTTTCTCTCTCTGCTTAGATCTGTAAATGGGAGCCAGCTTCTTCCACTATCGATGGACCTTACCCTGGATTTGTAAGCCGAAATAAATCCGTTCCTCCCATGAACTGTGTCAGCAAACAAGGCTCCAAAAATGAAGTCACCTTTTCTTTCTTTTTTTTTTTAATTTTATTTATTTATTTGTTTGCAAGCAGACAGAGAGAGAGAGAGAGAGACAGGAGATAGATGGAGAGAGAATGGGTGCGCCAGGGCCTCCAGCCATTGCAAACAAATTCCAGGTGCATGCACTCCCTTGTGCATCTGGCTTACATGGGTCCTGGGGAATCTAAACCTGGATCCTTTGGCTTCACAGGCAAACGCCTTAACCATTAAGCCATCTCTCCAGCCCCTGAATTCACCTTTTCAAGGTCACATACCAAAGAACGCAACAGGTTCAGATCCTAACCCTGTCACCCTATGTTCCAGGTATATCAACAAGGACAAACACCCATGCCCCTCCCCCCACCCCAGCCCCAGTACTTCTCCCGTGGGAACCTCACAATACCTCCCTGGGAAGATCATGAGAGCTGGTCTCAGTCCTCGGAGCCCTTGCTGGCACCACCTTCATTGACAGATTTTCCAATATTCTCTTTTCTTTAAGATTTTACCTCTTTTTTAAATATTTTATTTTTTTTATTAGAGAGAGGGGCAGATACAGAGAGAATGGATGCACGAGGGTCTCCAGCCACTGCAAACAAACTCCAGATACATGCACCACCTTGGGCATCTGGCTTCTGTGGGTACTAGGGAATCAAAACCTGGGTCCTTAGGCTTCACAGGCAAGCTCCTTAACCACTAAGCCATCTCTGCAGCCCCCAATATTCCCTTTTTTTCCAAAATAGGAATAGTGACAGTCCAGATGCAGAAGCCACTTCTGGCACAAGCTAGTAATTGGCATTTAGCTGAATCTGTTCCCCACCTCTTCCCGCTCCAAGATCAACAAATGACTTTTATATCTCTGCCCTTTGTCCCTCTCCACCAATTTCAGAGTCCAGCAAGAGACCCGTCCCGGGAGGGAAAGTTTTGTTCCTCTAAAACTTGTCCAGATGCAGAGCCTCTAACCTACCTGATGTTCATGTACCAACCTGCTGGGACCAACCTTAAACCCTCAGGCATGTTCAGCCCCTAGCCCATGGAGCACATGCAGCTGAATGTGACTCAGGAGAGCTACAAATGACATACAACATAAAAAAATCACAAACTAGGGCTGGAGAGGTGGATTAGCGGTTAAGGCGTTTGCCTGCAAAGCCAAAGGACCCTGGTTCAACTCCCCAGTACCCACGTAAGCCAAATGCACAAGGTGGAGCATGCATGTGGAGTTCATTTGCCATGGCTGGAGGCCCTGGCACGCCCATTCTCTCCCTCTCTCGCTTTCTCTGTATCTCTTCCTCTCTCTGTGTCAAATAAATAAATAAAATATATTTTTGTAAAAAAATCACAAATTATAGCTGGGCGTGGTGGCGCACGCCTTTAATCCCAGCACTCAGGAGGCAGAGGTAGGAGGATCGCCGTGAGTTCGAGGCCACCCTGAGACAACATAGTGAATTCCAGGTCAGCCTGGGCTAGAGTGAAACCCTACCTCGAAAAACCAAAAAATGAATAAATAAATAAATAAATAAAGTGCCCCCTTGTGCATCTGGCTTACATCTGTCCTGGAGAATTGAACTGGGATCCTTTGACTTCACAGGCAAATGACTTAACTGCTAAGCCATCTCTCCAGCCCTAAAATAAATTTTTTTTTTATATTTCCTTCCACATGAAAAGACTCAGAAATCTTCAGCTGGTTCATCCCACTAAAATCCAACAGTCTGAAATCCAAGACTTGGAAATCAAGACTTTGCAAACAGTGAAGTAAAGCTAGCTCTGCATTGGATCTCCTGGACCCACAAATCTGCTGTCCTTGGATAATGAATGAATGTCTCTTTAAGTGCCCCAAATTTATTCTAAACAACAAGCCTCCCTTCTTCTTTCCAGCTGGGGGTGTTGCAACAAAATTGGGATGGATGTGAGGTGATAAGACGTAGAATGTGGCGGGGCAAGGGGTGGGAGGACAATTGCCACAAATAAACAGGACAGGAGCAAAGGCCACCCTTCTGCGCCTGGGAGCACAGAACCAAACTGTGTAGCCATCACCGTCAACCTGTCACCCCCACCACCACCATGGTAGATTTGGGGCTGCTTCTGGTGGCCCTGCTGACCTGCCTGAGTGTCATGGTCTTGACGTCTGTGTGGAAGCAGGGGAGGCTGCCTCCAGGACCCACGCCCTTCCCCTTCATCGGGAACTGCCTGCAGCTGGACACTGGCGACATGTACAACTCCATCATAAAGGTATCCCTAGACTGGTAGACGGGTAGAATGTTGGGAGGCATGGGGCTCGGACCCAGTTTTGCATGGGTTTGTCTGTGAAGCCAAAGGTCCCAGGTTCGATTCCCCAGGACCCACATAAGCCAGATGCACAAGGTGGTGTCTGGAGTTTGTTTGCAAGAGCTAGAGGCCCTGGCGTGCCCATTCTCTCCCTCCCCTCTCTCTCTCTCTCTCAAATAAATTAATTAATTTAATTTTTTAAAAATAGTGGAATTGGGGGCTGGAGAGATGGCTTAGTGGTTAAGGCATTTATCTGCAAAGCCAAAGGACCTTAGTTCGATTCTCCAGGACCCACGTAAGCCAGATGCACAAAGTGGCGCATGCGTCTGCAGTTCACTTGCAGTGGCTAGAGGCCCTGGTGCTCCCATTCTCTCTCTCTCTCTAATAAATGATTTTTAAAAAATAAAAATAAGCCGGGCGTGGTGGCGCACGTCTTTAATCCCAGCACTCGGGAGGCAGAGGTAGGAGGATTGCCATGAGTTCGAGGCCACCCTGAGACTACAGAGTGAATTCCAGGTCAGCCTGGGCTAGAGTGAAACCCTACCTCAACAAATCAAAAAATAAAATAAAATAAAATAAAATAAAATAAAATAAAATAAAATAAAATAAAATAAAATAAAATAAAATAAAAAGTAGTGGAATATGGAAGGCTCAGGAGCCATTTCCAAGCCGGGAAAGACCATATCTGTGGGGGGATTTTTTTTCCCAATATGTAACTGTCAAATCTAAATAGGAAATGCATCCCTATCTGTGGCTTCTGAGTACTGGTCCAGTTCAGGGGCAAGCCCCTTCAACAATTCCCATCTGCCCCCAAGTAGATCAGAGAACGTTACGGCCCCGTGTTCACCATCCACCTGGGGCTTCGGCGAATCGTGGTGCTGTGTGGATACGACGCTGTCAAGGAGGCTCTGGTGGACCATGCTGAGGAGTTCAGTGGACGAGGAGAGCAGGCCACTTACAGCACGCTCTTCAAAGGCTATGGTGAGGGATAGCACATCAGCCTGAGCTAGGTGAGACCCACACGAAAAACCAAAAAACAAAAACAAAAACAAAGGCTATGGTGAGGGATAGCACATGCGGGCGGGGGGGATGTGGTCCAGGTACTGGGTGGCCTGTTTGAAGGAGCTTTTCCTCCGAACTCATCTTACCTCTCAAGGTTGACAGAACCCTCCAGCTCTCTCTCCACGTCCCTGTTCCTTGTTGCCTGTGCCTGTGTGTTTCAGACCTCCTGGGTCCCATCACTCCCTGCCACTCTGTGCCCAGCTCTCCTCCTTGTGGTCCCTCACTAGCTGTCTCGTCTTTCCCTGGATCTATCCATCTCTTAGAACCAAACTGGGATTTCTCTGCTGGAATTCTACTGCTCTGATGTTTCTGGCTTTTTTTTTTTTTTTTTAAATCTTTTTTAGCCTTTAGCGTCTGTGTTTCCTTCATTCATTGACTTTCCCATCCTTTCTTCCTCTGATTTGAGAATCATACCAAACGCCTGTTCCAGGGTTCCCCTCATTCTGCCTGCTGGCAATAATCTACCCTCCCTCCAGACTGTCTCTCGCGGTCTCCCTGTTTCCCCACACCACTTTTATATCCATCTCAGCTCGCCTCCATCTCAAGCCACTCCTTGTGCCCCTCCCCCCTTCCTTCATGTGTGACTCTGTGTTGCATGACTTTGGGGTGGGGGGGTAGATGTCCAAAGTGAGATGGCACTGGCAACCCAAAGGGTGACTTACGTAGGTTCAGCTTGATGAATTAAAATGAATTCATTAGGGATTGCTTAGGGAGCAGTGGACAACTGTGGACAGATGTATTTTCCTGAAGCCACCAAGTCCCATCTACCAAGCTTCTATTTCTTAAATTTTTCTTAATTTATATTCGTGCGTGCGTGGGTGAGGGTGCGTGCACCCTCCAGAGTCTTTTGCTACTGCAAATAAACACCAGCCTTACACCACTTTTTTTTTTTTTTTTTTTGGTTTTTCAAGGTAGGGTCTCACTCTGGTCCAGGCTGACCTGGAATTAACTATGTAGTCTCAGGGTGGCCTCGAACTCACAGCGATCCTCCTACCTCTGCCTCCCGAGTGCTGGGATTAAAGGAGTGTGCCACCACGCCCGGCCCCTTACACAAATTTTTGTGTCTTGCTTATCGTGGTTGGCTGAGAAATTGAACCCAGGCCAGCAGTCTTTGCAAGCAAGTGCCTTCAGCCACAGAGCTGTCTGTCCATTTCCGTCTGTTTCTGTCTCTCTATTTTTTTTTCTCCATCCAATTTGAAATCTTTTCACAGCTCGCATAGAAGTAGAACTCCGAGGGCTGGAGAGATGGCTCAGCAGTTAAGGCACTGGCCTGCAAAAACTGAGTACCCATGTTTGACTTTCCAGGTCTCATGTGAGCCAGACAAACAAAGGTGAGGCAAGCGCATGGTCACACGTGCCCAGGTGGCACAAGCATCTGGAGTTCGATTGCAGTGACCAAGACTCTGGCACACGCCAATCCCCCCACCACCACCACCACCACCACCACACCTCTCTCTCAAATGAAAAATAATAATTTTTTTTATTTTTTTAAATAGTTATTTATTTATTTATTTGAGAGAGAGATACAGAAATAGGCAGGTAGAGAGAGAGAGAGAATGGGTGTGCCAGGGCCTCCAGCCACTGCAAATGAACTCCAGATGCATGCCCCTGGTGCATCTACCCCTGGTGTCACCTGGGTCCTTTCTACAGACAAGGGCCTTAATCACTACACCATCTCTCCAGCCCAAATTAAAAAAAAATTTTTAAGAGAGCCAGGTGGGTCCTGGCAGAGTCAAACCTACAGAGTGAATTCCAGATCAGCCTGAACGAAAGGAGACCCTACCTCAAAAACCTTTGAAAAACTTTTAGAAAAGTAGAACCCCAGACAAGGGCGGGTGTTCTTAATCACTAACAGCTAAGCCATCTCTCCAGCCCAACCTTTTTATTTTTATTTTATTATTTTATTTTATTTTTATTTTATTTTATTTATTTTTATTTATGTAAAATTTTTTTTTTTTTTTTACTTTTATTTATTAGAGAGAGATGGGGGGAGAAAGAGAGAGAAATACAGAGACAGAGAATGGATGTGGCAGGACCTCTAGCCACTGCAAATGAACTCCAGACACATGTGCTACCATGTGCATCTGGCTTACACATGGATTCTGGGGAATTGAACCTAGGTTCTTTGTCTTCGTAGACAAGTGCCTTAACTGCTATCTCTCCAGCCCTGTTTTCTTTTTTTTGTTTTGTTTTGTTTTGTTTTGTTTTGCTTTGCTTTGTTTTGTCTTGTCTTGTTTTTTTGGTCTTTCGAGGTAGGGTCTCACTTTAGCTCAGGCTGACCTGGAATTCACTCTGTAGTCTCAGGCTGGCCTCAAACTCACAGCGATCCTCCTACCTCTGTCTCCCAAGTGCTGGGATTAAAGGTGTGTGCCACCATGCCGGGCACCAGCCCTATTTTTTTTTTTTATTTTTTTTTTTTTGCCTCTTTTTTTTTTTTTTTTTTTAACTTTTTTTTTATTGACAACTTCTATATTTACATACAAAAAGTGCATGATTTTTCCCTCCCTCCCCCCATTCCCCTTTAGAACTCCAATCTCCATCATATCCCTACCCTCTCTCCATTAGTCTCTCTTTTAATTTGATGTCATCATCTTTTACTTCTATTTTGAGGATCTTGCGAAGGTATTGCTGGGCACTGTAAGGTCTTGATATCGAGGCCAGTTTCTGTCTGGGCAGTTGCATTGTAAGGAGTCCTACCCTTCCTTTGGCTCTTCCATTCTATCCGCCCCCTCTTCTGCAATGGTCCCTGAGCCTTGGAGGGTGTGACAGAGGTGTTTCAGTGCTGGGCACTCCTCCATCCCTTCTTCTCAGCACTATGTTGCCTTTTGGGTCATCCCAGTGGTCATCACCATCTGAAAAGAGAAGCTTCTCTAACCAGAAGTGAGAGTAGCATTAATATGTGAATATGAACATTAAGTGTAGTGCCCCCAGGGCAGCTTGGTGGGAAAAATATATACAATTAGTCAGACAAGAGCAGGCTTTATACCCCTAAGGCTCATGACCTCCCCTGCCATAGATTTTTGCTTAGGTTTTTTCAGTACCCGGTATGTATTCCCTCCCGTAGAGAGGGCCTTCAGTCCAATTATGGAGCAGTTGGTTACCCCAAGAGCAGACATGCCACTATTGCACCCATTCAGTCATTGGGCCTGTCTGGCCAAACTTGAATATTCAGTGTCCACTGTTTTCACTGCTGATGACTTCTGTCTCCCATACGACTGCATGCAGGGCAGCTTTTTCCAGCTTTCAGTTGGCTGGTCTACAGGGAGAAGGGTTTCTGCTCCACACCAGCTTGCTTTCTCAGTGACCTTGCCTCTCAGGCAAGAGATGTCTTCAGCAATAGGGTCTTACTATCTGTTTCTCAAGGGACACCAAGGGCTTTGGCAAAAGCCTTTAATGTTTTGGAGGCTGCAGGACCTCCTTGACCAACAACTCACTGGAAGGTATCCCATCCCAGGTACTGAAAATTTTCTAGTAACAGTCTATAGCTTCTAGATGTGCCATTATTAAAAAAAAACGTAGGTTTACATAAGTCTTGTTCACAATATCTTGAATTTTGAATGACCCTCCCCCTGTCCTTCTTTTACGCATTCTCTTCCCATGGCCTGTAATCAGTTCTTCTACTTACATATGTGCAATACCATACACTTAATTCCTTCCCTTTCCTCCCTCCCTTATATCCTTTTACCATCTTACTGTTTTCTGGTACCTATTTTTGGTTCCAGCTCACACACAAGTCTATACATTTGTAGCTAGGATCCACATATGAGAGAGAACATGTGACATTTGGCTTTCTGAGCCTGGGTTACCTCACTTAGTATAATCCTTTCCAGATCCATCCATTTCCCTGCAAATTTCATAATTTCATTTTTCTTTACCGCTGAATAGAACTCCATTGTGTAAATGTACCACATCTTTATTATCCATTCATCTGTGGAGGGACATCTAGGCTGCTTCCATTTCCTAGCTATTGTGAATAGAGCAGCAATAAACATGGTTGTGCAAGTATCTCTAAGGTAGTGAGAAGAGTCCTCTGGATGTATGCCTAGGAGTGCTATAGCTGGATCATATGGTAAATCTATTTCTAGCTGTCTCAAGAACCTTCACACTGGTTTCCACAATGGCTGCACCAGACTACATTCCCACCAACAGTGTAGAAGTGTTCCTCTTTTTCCACATTCTTGCCAACACTTACTGTCATTTGTTTTCTTGATGGTAGCCATTCTGACAGGAGTGAAATGGAATCTCAAAGTGGTTTTAATTTGCATTTCCCTAATGGCTAAGGATGTAGAACACTTTTTTAGATGTTTATATGCCATCTGTATTTCTTCTTCTGAGAACTCTCTATTTAGTTCCATAACCCATTTTTTAACTGGGTTGTTTGAATTCTTATTCTGTTTTTTGAGTTCTTTGTATATTCTGGATATTAATCCTCTGTCAGATGTGTAGCTGGCAAAGATTTTCTCCCATTCTGTAGGTTGTCTTTTTGCTCTATTCACAGTGTCCTTTACTGTACAAAAGCTTAGTAATTTCATAAGGTCCCAGTGGTTGATTAGTGGTTTTATTCCCTGAGCAATTGGGGTTATATTCAGAAAGTCATTGCCTATTCCAATATGTTGAAGGGTTTCCCCTACCTTTTCCTCTAGCAGTTTCAGAGTTTCAGGTCTGATATTAAAGGTCCCTGATCCATTTGGAGTTGACTTTTGTGCATGGAGAGAGACAAGGATCTATGTTTATCCTTTTACATACAGATGTCCAGTTTTCCCAGCACCACTTGTTAAAGAGGCTATCTTTTCTCCAATGAATATTTTTGGCATTTTTGTCAAAAATCAGGTGGCTGTAGCTGCCTGGATTAATATTTGGGTCTTCTATTCTGTTCCATTGATCTACCTGTCTGTCTTTGTGCCAGTACCATGCTGTTTTTGTTACTATGGCTTTGTAATATAACTTAAAATCTGGTATGGTAATACCACCTGCCTGATTTTTGTTGCACAAAATTATTTTGGCTATTCGAGGTTTCTTTGTTTCCAGATGAATTTTAGGATTGTTTCTTCTATTTCTGTGAAGAAAGCTATTGGGATCTTAATGGGGAATCACATTAAATGTGTAGATTGCTTTTGGTAAGACTGACATTTTCACAATATTGATTCTTCCAATCCAGGAGCATGGGATGTCTTTTAAAGTTCTCATTGTAGAGATCCTTAACTTCCTTGGTTAAGTTTATTCCAAGGTTGTTTTGTTTTGTTTTGTTTTGTTTTGTTTTGTTTTGTTTTGTTTTAGGCAATTGTGAATGGGAGAGATTCCCTGATTTCATCCTCTGCACGTTTGTTGTTAGTGTATAGAAAGGCTACTGATTGCTGTGTGTTTATTTTGTATCCTGCTACATTGCTAAAAGTGTTTATCACCTCTAACAGTTTGCGGGTAGAGTCTTTAGGGTCTGTTATATATAGGATCATATCATCTGCAAATAATGATAATTTGATCTCTTCCCTTCCAATTTGTATCCCTTTTATGAGTGTCTCTTGCCTTATTGCTATGGCTGAGACTTCCAGTACTATATTAAATAAAAGTGGGGAAAGTGGACACCCTTGTCTTGTTCCTGAATTTAGAGGAAAAGCTTCAAGTTTTTCCCCATTTAGTATTATGTTGGCTGTAGGTTTGTCATAAATAGCTTTTATTATGTTGAGATATGTTCCTTCTATTCCCAGTTTCTGTAATACTTTCACCATGAAGGGGTGTTGGATTTTGTCAAATGCCTTTTCTGCATCTATTGAGATGACCATGTGATTTTTGTCCTTCAGACCATTTATATAGTGTATTACATTTATGGATTTGCATATGTTGAACCATCCCTGCATCTCTGGGATAAAGCCTACTTAGTCAGGGTGAATAATCTGTCTGATATATTCTTGTATTCTGTTTGCTAGTATTTTGTTGAGAATTTTTGCATCTATGTTCGTGAGGGAGATTGGTCTGTAATTTTCTTTTTTTGATCTGTCTTTGTCCGGTTTGGGTATCAGGGTGATGCTGGCTTCATAGAAGGATTTCAGTAGAATTCCTTCCTTTTCTATTTTATGGAAAAGTTTGAGAAGCATTTGTGTTAGATCTTCCAGGAATGTCTGGTAAAATTCAGCAGTGAATCCATCTGGGCCTGGGCTTTTTTTAGTTGGGAGACTTTTTATAACTGCTTGGATCTCTGTGGTTGTTATAGGTCTATTTAAATGGTTTATCTCATCTTGATTTAAATTTGGTAGGTCATATGAATCAAGGAAATCATCCATTTCTTTCAGGTTTTCAAACTTAGCCCTGTTTTTTTAACTTTTTATTGACAACTTCTATACATATACAATACAGCATGACATATACAATACAGCATGACATATACACTACAACATGACATATACAATACAACATGATTGTCCCCTCCCACCACTCCTGAGTCTGCCCCTCCACTCAATCCCTGCTTCCTTCCAAGTAGCCTCTCTCCTATTTTGATGTTACCATTTTTTCCTCTATTATACATGACTTGTGCAGGTAGCATCAGGCACTGTGAGGTCATGAGTATCAAGGCCATTTTGTGTCTGGAAGGCAGGACTGTAAGCACTCCTCTCCTTCCTTTTGGCTCCTGCATTCTTTCTACCAAGTCTTCCTCAATGGACCCTGGGTCTTGGAGGGTGTGACAGAGATGTCTCAGTGTTGAACACTCCTCTGTCACTTTTTCTCAGCGTTTTTGGTGAGTTGGTTTTTTTTTGTTTGTTTGTTTTGTTTTTTTTTTTTTGGTTTTTTTGGTGAGTTTTGTCCAGGTGACCACTATGTAGTCTCAGTGGTCCCCGGTGATCCTCCTACCTCACCTGGGAAAAGAGAAGCTTTTTTAGTGAGTTTTGAGTCACCCCAGTGGTCCCCACCATCTAAAAAGAGAAGCTTCGGGCGGGCGTGGTAGCGCATGCCTTTAATCTCAGCACTTGGGAGGCAGAGGTAGGGCAATGGTCATGAGTTCAAGGCCACTCTGAAACTACTACTACTACAGAGTGAATTCCAGGTCATCCTGGGCTAAGAGGGAGACCCTACCTTGAAAAAAGAGAGAGAGAGAGAAGCTTCTGTTGAGTGTGAAGCTGGAACCTCTTTCCTTTCTTTCTTCTTTCCTTCCTTTTTTCTTTCCTTCTTTCCCTTCTTCTTTCCTTCTTTCCTTTCTTGGTGTGTCTGACGAAGCCTCCGAGACTGACTCTCATGGACTCTCAGTGTCACCATCCATCCATCTTTATCCCAGTCCTTTCCTCCCATGGCCCCCTTCCCCCCATGTCTCCCCACCCTGTGTTCTTCCTTTCCCAGGCGTGGCCTTCAGCAACGGGGAGCGCACCAAGCAGCTTCGGCGCTTCTCCATCACCACGCTGAGGAATTTTGGCGTGGGCAAGCGTGGCGTTGAGGAGCGCATCCAGGAAGAGGCCAGCTTCCTTATCAAGATGTTACATGACACGCGTGGTAAGCAGGAATCGCCGGGAAAATGTGGGCAAGAGAAGAAGATTGCAACCCAATGCCAAGGGTCATGGCAAAGAACGTGGGTGCACTTAGGGAAGCATACATTCCCAGTCCCTGGGGCCAGTGCTGGATCTTGGTTCATTACTACAGAGTCGTCCCCTAGTTCTTAGACTAGCATCACACCATCCAGTTGACATTTTTAAATTGTTATTTATTTGAGAGAGAGAAAGAGGGGGGAGACAATGGGCACACCAGGGCCTCCAGCCACTGCAAACGAACTCCAGACGCGTGCGACCCCTTGTGCAGCTGGCTTACGTGGGTCCAGGAGAATCGAACCAGGATCCCTTGGCTTTGCCAGCAAACACCTTAACAGCTAAGCCATCTGTAGCAGACAGAGATGAACTTTCAGACCAGGCACAGTTATGGAGGAAGGGATATTTCTTGAGGCTGACAGATCTTGGGGAAGTTCCATAATGGCAGAAGAAATTGGCCTGCTGTCACAGGACCAAACACAGAGAGCAAAGCCACAAGCCACACACACAGCACAGCACACCTCAGGAACTCCAAATAGACCCACTTTGTATATCTTTAGATTGAAATCCTAAACCCACCACCACACCTTAAGATCCGCCCAGAGACACTGCCTCCAGCCAGGTGGCTGCAGATGTAAACTATAATAAAACACTGAATACGTTGGGGGCCATGTGTTCAAATTACCACACCATCTCTCCAGCCCAGTTGACATTTTTAAAATATTTTTAAGGGCTGGAGAGATGGCTTGATGTTTAAGGCACTTGCCTGAAAAGCCAAAGGACCCAGGTTCCATTCTCCAGGACCCATGAATGCCAGAAAAATAAAAAAATAAAAAATATATTTTTTGAATATTTTATTTATTTATGTGAGAGAGAGAGAGAAAGAAAGAAAGAGAGAGGAGAGAGAATGGGCATACTAGGGCCTCTCGCCACTGCAAACAAACTCCAGATGCATGTGCCCCCTTGTGCATCTGGCTTTAAGTGGTTACTGGGGAGTTGAGCTCAGGACCTCAGGCCTTGAAGGCAAGCGCCCTAACCGCTGAGCCATCTCTCCAACCCCAATGTATATATTTTTCAAGGTAGGGTCTCACTCTAGCCCAGGCTGTCTCAGGTTGGGTTCACACTCACGATGATCCTTTTCCCTCAGCCTCCAGAGTGCTGGGATTAAAGGTGTGTGCCGCCACACCCAGCCAATCCCGACATTTTGAAAATATTTTATTCACTTACAAACAGAGACAGGGGGTGGGCATGCTAAGGCCTCTTGCCATTGTAAACCAGCTCAAGACATTTCTTAAAATTCTTGTCTCCTGCCACATCTCTCAGGAGCCCCCATTGATCCCACCTTCTACCTGAGCCAAACAGTCTCCAATGTTATCAGCTCCATCGTCTTCGGGGACCGCTTCAACTACGAGGACGAGGAGTTCCTGTCACTGCTGCGCATGATAATGAAAATCAACAAATTCTCAGCTTCACCCATGGGGCAGGTGATCATCCCCAGCTCTACCTTTCCACTTCTCCCAGCGCATGTCCACTGCACCCACACAGAGCAAGAAGTACTCCCAGCTCATCCACCTCCACCCAAGCTCCTCTCAGGCAGCCCCCACGTTTAGACAACTGAATCTTTTCTTTTTAATATTTTATTTTAGGGCTAGAGAGATGGCTTAGTGGTTAAGGCGACTGCCTGCTAAGCCTAAGAATGCTGGTTCCAATCTCCAGCGGTTCCAATCTCCAGGTCCCACGTTTAGCCAGATGCAAAGTGACGCAAGGGCGCAATGCCTCACTTGCCCACAAGGGGGCGCACACATCTGGATTTCATTCACAGGAGATGAGAGACTGCTGGCACGCCCATTCTCTATCTGTCTCCCTCTCTGTCTGTCTCTCTCTGTGTCTCTCTCAAAAAAATAAATAAATAAAAATAAATTTAATATTTTATTTTATTTGATTTGAGAGAGAGAGAGAGAGAGGAAGAGGCAGATGGAGAGAATGGGCACACCAGGGCCTTCAGCCACTGCAAACGAACTCCAGATGTGCATCTGGCTTACGTGGGTCCTGGGGAATCGAACCTGGGTCCTTAGGCTTCCCAGGCAAACACCTTAACTGCTAAGCCATTCCCCCTGCCCCAGACAGCTGAATCTTTAACCAGAACCCATGACAAGTGTCCACTACTCAGGATCCAGGGTCACCTGGGTATCTCAATGGGTACCCTGAAAACAAAGCCTGCAGGTCACAGAGGTGCTCAGCTCTCTTGCTTCAATCCCCAACAAATCCTCCTTACCCTGTCTATGGAAACACCCTTACTCTCGATGGAGTGACCTCCTCAAGCCCCTCCTACATCCCTTAACCCCTAGTTCTGCAAAGTAAAATCACTTGGCTTCTAAAGTACCGTCTGAAAGCAGCCTGCTAAAATCCCCGGATGAGGGTCTCTTCCTCGTGCCACCTACACACACACAAATGACTGCACAGGCACCCAACTAGGATCACCAGATACAAATCTTTGCATAGGCTACTTACACCCAAATGCATCCTGCAGATGGGTACAGCCCACTTGAAAACCTCCACACCGCCGGACATGGTGGCGCATGCCTTTAATCCCAGCACTCGGGAGGCAGAGGTAGGAGGATCACCGAGAGTTCGAGGCCACCCTGAGACTATGTAGTGAATTCCAGGTCAGCCTGAGCTAGAGTGAGACCCTACCTCGAAAAAAAAAAAATCCTTAACACCTAAGAGGCATCTTCCCCTACACATTATAACCAGAACTATATCCTTAGTTTAATGCCTGAATATCTATAAAGTACACTGCAGTTTAGTTTTTTTTTTAATAGCTCTTATTGAGCCAAGCTCAATAATCCCAGCTCTCCGGAGGCAGAGGTAGGAGGATCGCCATGAGTTCAAGGCCACCCTGAGTTTCATAGTGAATTCCAGGTCAGCCTAGGCTGGAGTGAGACCCTACCTCAAAAAAAAAAAAAAAAAAACACCATAGCTTTTATTTATTTGCAAACAGGGAGAGACAGAATGGGAATGGTGCAACCTCTTGCTACTGCAAACAAACTCCAGATGCATGCATCACTTTGTGCATCTGGCTTTATGTGGGTACTAAGGAATTGAACCCAGGCTGTAAGGCTTTGCAAGCAAGTGCCTTTAACCACTGAGCCATCTCTCCAGTCCATGCCAATTTAAACCCTATATGTAGACAAGACAAGATGTAAACTTTTTAATTTTTTTTTATATTTTATTTACTTATTTGAGAAAGCGAAAGAGGCACAAAGAGGCAGGGGGAGAGAAAATGAGCACGCCAGGGCCTCCAGCCACTGCAAACGAACTCCAGATGCATGCACCCCCTTGTGCATCTGGCTTACAGGGGTCCTGCAGAATTGAACCAGGATCATTTGGCCTTGCAGGCAAAGGCCTTAACTGTTAAGCCATCTCTCCAGCCCCCAAGAGACTGTAACTTAACCCAACCACTCTGATGTGTGATTACCCATTCCACAATCCCTTGCAGATGTGAACACCCACAGTGTGCCTCGATCCATCTCACCTAAATTGTTTGCCCAATGGCCCTCACCCTTAGCCTACGTATAAAACTATTATAGGGCTGGAGAAATGGCTTAGCAGTTAAGACACTTGCCTGCAGAGCCTAAGAACCCAGGTTCAATTCCCCAGGACCTATGTAAGCCAGATGCACAAGGGAGAACATACATCTGGGGTTCATTTGCAGTGGCTGGAAGCCCTGGCACTCCCATTCTCTCTCTCTCTCTCTCTCTCTCTCTCACACACACACTCACTCTTTCTGTCTCTCAAATAAATAAATTGATTAAATTAAATTTTTTTAAAAATACTATATGTTGCACTTCAACCTTACATAAATATACTAACATCCAGTCCCGTGCCTGAAAGAAGCGCCCTTCTCATAGCTGCCTTTCTTGCGCACCCTCTCCCCGCTCCCAGCTCTATGACATGTTCTACCCGGTGATGAAGCACCTGCCAGGACCACAGAAAAGGATTTTTAAGGACATGCAGGGGCTGGAGGACTTCATAACCAAGAAGGTGGAGGAGAACCAGCGCACCCTGGACCCCAATTCTCCGCGGGACTTCATCGACTCCTTTCTCATCCGTATGAAGGAGGTGCGCCTGGAATACAGGGTGGGGGGGTGCCCAAGCCAGTCAGATGCAAGGCGTTCGCCCCCTTGTGGTCAAGTGCAGCATTGCGTCCTTGCGTCATTTTGCATCTGGCTAAACATGGGACTTGGAGATTGGAACTGACGTTCTTAGGCTTAGCAGGCAGGTGCCTTAACCGCCCTCTCTCCAGCCCGCAAGGTGCTGTTTTAAGCGCGCATGGTGAACACATCCGTAGCCTCCTCAACGGCTCCTGAAGAAGGTTGTATCGTGACCAAAATTTTGTAAATGAAGAAACTGTAGCCCAGAGATTATAAGTCAAATGCCCCGGGGTGGGGGGGGAGGCAAGCTAAAACCCTGGTTTCTCTTGCTGTAGTTAGTGGGTCTTTTTATATTTTTTAAATGCCTTCTTTTTTATTTTTCATTTATATTAGAGAGAGAAATAGAAAGAGAGAGGTAGATAGAGAATGAGCACACCAGGGCCTCAAGCCACTGCAAACAAACTTCAGACACGTGCACCACTTTGTGCATCTGGCTTACATGGAATTGAACCTCGGTCCTTAGGCATTGCAGGCAAGTGCCTTAATCGCTAAGCCATCTCTCCAGCACACTTTTAATATTTTTAAAAGTTTATCTGCAAGGAAAGAGAGTGAGGGAGAGAGATGGGTGCACCAGGGCTTCCTGCCACTACAAACAGACTCCAGACATATACACCACTTTGTGCACCTGGTTTTACATGAATACTGGGGAATCAAGCCCAGGACATTTGGCTTTGCAAGCAAGTGTCTCTAACCACTGAGCAACCTCTCCAGCCCTAAAGCCACTAGGATCTCAGACTTTTGATATCATGATTATGAAAGACACATCAGTGGGCCAGCTACCTTGACTTTATTTATGTGCCACTAAAGCCCCCCCCCCATCTGCATGTTAATCTTCCACTAGGAAAAAAAAAAAGAGTAAAAGGATTTAGGAAGGAAATGCTTCCGTGACATTGAAAGATGTTTCTGGAAATGGCTTGGTATTTAAAGGTGCTTGCCTGCAAAGCCTGCCAGACCAGGTTCAATTCCCCAATACCCATGTAAATCTAGATGTGCAAAGTTGCACGTGTTGTCTGGAGTTTGTTTGCAGCAACAAAAGTACTGGAGTACCCATATTCTCCCTCTCTCTCTTTCTCTCTCTCTCTCTCTATTTTTGGGATTTTTTTTGTTTGTTTGTTTGTTTTTTTTTTTGTTTTTGTTTTGTTTTTTTTTTTTTTTTTTGGTTTTTCGAGACAGGGTCTCACTCTGGCCCAGGCTGACCTGGAATTCACTCTGTAGTCTCAGGGTGGCCTCAAACTCATGGTGATCCTCCTACTTCTGCCTCCCCCGAGTGCTGGGATTAAAGGCGTGCGCCACCACACCAGGCCTTCTCTCTGTATTTTTAGAGAGACAGAGAGACATAGAGAATTGGTGCACCAGGGCCTCAGCCACTGTAATCAAACTCCAGATGCTTGCGCCACCTAGTGGGCATGTGTGACCTTGCGCTTGCCTCACCTTTGTGTGTCTGGCTAACATGGGATCTGGAGAGTCAAATATGGGTTCTTAGGCTTTGCAGGCAAGTGCCATAACCACTAAGCAATCTCTCCAGCCCCAAAATATTTTTTTAAAAATAAAGATGCTTAGAATCACAGGTCTGGCCTAAGGAGCCAGGTTCAATTCCTCAATACCCACATTAAGCCAGCTGTACAAGGTGGCACATGCATCTGGAATTCATTTGCAATGGCTAGAGGCCCTGGGATGCCCATTGTCAATCTCTCTCTATCTGCCTCTTTTTCTCTCTCTCAAATAAATAAAAAATAAATATTAAGCCTGGCATGGGGTCTCACGCCTTTAATCCCAGCACTCGGGAGGCAGAGGTAGGAGGACCACCATGAGTTCAAGGCCACCCTGAGACAACACAGTGAATTCCAGGTCAGCCTGGACTGCAGTGAGACCCTACCTCAGGGAAAAAAAAAAAAAGAATCACAGGTCTGTGTCTCAAAACATCTGTCTCTAAAGCAATGTCACACTCCAATAAGTTATCTGTGTGCATCTTTCTCACGGTCCTTGTCCCTCCCTTTTGAAATACTCCTACCATGAAGGGGTGAGCACAAACCAGTCATTACAGGGCAGGTAGTCAACTAGACAGAGGAAAATGAGAAAAGTCTGTCGGGCAAAGCCGGGAGCCTGACTGACAGAGCCTGGAAATTGCAGAGAATGGCAGATGGTGTCAGGGCGCCTCTTCTCGCCCTTAAGTATGGGTCCTAAGACAGAGGCCCTATGAAAAACACCAAAAGGTTCTGCCAAATGGGCAATTAATGGAGCTGTTCCCGCTGTTCCCTACCTCCTTCCCACGCCCCTCTCTCCCTTTATCTCTTCTCTCCCCCTCTCTCCCTCTTTTCTTCTCTTTCTCCTCTCTCTCTCTCCCTTTATCTCTTCTCTCCCCCTCTCTCCTTTCTCTCTCCCTCTCTTCTTCTCTTTCTCCTCCCTCTCTCTCTCTCTCCCTTTATCTCTTCTCTCCCCCCTCCTTACTCTCTCCCTCTCTTCTTCTCTTTCTCCTCTCTCTCTTTCTCCCTTTATCTCTTCTCTCCCCCTTTCTCTCTCCCTCTCTTCTTCTTTCTCCCTCTCTCCCTTTATCTCTTCTCTCCCCCCTCTCCTTTCTCTCTCCCTCTCTTCTTCTCTTTCTCATCTCTCTCGCTCCCTTTATCTCTTCTCTCCCCCTCTCTTTCTCTTTCCCTCTCCTCTTTCTCCTCTCTCCCTTTATCTCTTCTCTCCCCCTTTCTCTCTCCCTCTCTTCTTCTCTTTCTCATCTCTCTCTCTCCCTTTATCTCTTCTCTCCCCCTCTCTCTTTTCTCTCTCCCTCTTTCTTCTCTTTCTCCTCTCTCTCCCTTTATCTCTTCTCTTCCCCCTCTCTCCTTTTTCTCTCCCTCTCTTCTTCTCTTTCTACCCTCTCTCTCTCTCCCTTTATCTCTTCTCTTTCCCCTCTCTCCTTTCTCTCTCCCTCTCTTCTTCTCTTTCTCCTCTCTCTCTCTCCCTTTATCTTCTCTCTCCCCTCTCTCCTTTCTCTCTCCCTCTCTTCTTCTCTTTCTCCTCTCTCTCTCTCCCTTTATCTCTTCTCTCCCCCTCTCTCCTTTCTCTCTCCCTCTCTCCTTCTCTTTCTCCTCCCTCTCTCTCTCTCCCTTTATCTCTTCTCTCCCCCCTCCTTACTCTCTCCCTCTCTTCTTCTCTTTCTCCTCTCTCTCTTTCCCTTTATCTCTTCTCCCCCTTTCTCTCTCCCTCTCTTCTTCTTTCTCCCTCTCTCCCTTTATCTCTTCTCTTCCTTTCTCTCTCCCTCTCTTCTTCTCTTTCTCATCTCTCTCTCGCTCCTTTATCTCTTCTCTCCCCTCTCTTCTCTTTCCCTCTCTCTCTTTCTCTCTCTCTCCTTTATCTCTTCTCTCCCCTTTCTCTCTCCCTCTCTTCTTCTCTTTCTCATCTCTCTCTCCCTTTATCTCTTCTCTCCCCCTCTCTCCTTTCTCTCTCCCTCTCTTCTTCTCTTTCTCTTCTCTCTCCCTTTATCTCTCTCTTCCCCCTCTCTCCTTTCTCTCTCCCTCTCTTCTTCTCTTTCCCTCTCTCTCTCTCTCCCTCTCTTCTTCTCTTTCTACCCTCTCTCTCTCCCTTTATCTCTTCTCTTCCCCCTCTCTCCTTTCTCTCTCCCTCTCTTCTTCTCTTTCTCATCTCTCTCTCTCCCTTTATCTCTTCTCTCCCCCTCTCTCCTTTCTCTCTCCCTCTCTTCTTCTCTTTCTCCTCTCTCTCTCTCCCTTTATCTCTTCTCTTCCCCCTCTCTCCTTTCTCTCTCCCTCTCTTCTTCTCTTTCTCCCCTCTTTCTCTCCCTTTATCTCTTCTCTTTCCCCTCTCCTTTCTCTCTCCCTCTCTTCTTCTCTTTCTCCTCTCTCTCCTTTTCTGTCCCCACTCCTCTTTCCTGTCTTCTCTATTTCTCCCTCCCTTCCTCCCTGCAGGAGAAGAAGAACCCCAACACGGAGTTCTACATGAAGAACTTAGTGATGACCACGCTAAGCCTCTTCTTCGCCGGCACAGAGACCGTCAGCTCCACCCTGCGCTTCGGTTTCCTGCTGCTCATGAAGCACCCGGATGTAGAAGGTAAGGCTGGCAGTGGACAGGAAAGTGGGGGAAGCCCCAGATGTTCCATCCTTCTCTAAGACCTGCTTCTCCCAGATCCCTAAATATTCAGGCATGCTCTGTTTACACAGAGTCTGGGAAGTGAAGCAGACAGACATGGACAGTATTCCCACGAGCGGTGAAAATGTCAGAAGTTTCCAAACTGCCCACTGACTGCCAAATTCTTGAGGCCACCCCTGGGACTCCCCACCCCATTGTTCTTTTTCTAGGATTCTGTCATGGCAAGTGTAAAAATAACACTGACCAAAAATTAGGTATGCTAGCTGGAGAGATGGCTTAGCAGTTAAGGCGCAAAGCCAAAGGACCCAGGTTCGATTCCCCAGTATCCACATAAGTCAGATGCGCAAGGTGGAGCATGTATCTGGAGTTCATTTGCAATGGCTAGAGGCCCTGGCATGCCCATATTCTCTCTCTCTCTCTCTCTCTCTCCCCCGCTCTCAAATAAATAAATAAAAATAAACTTTAAAAAATTGCATATGGAACCAGGCATGGTGGCACACACCTTTAATCCCAGCACTCAGGAGACTGAGGTAGGAAGAGAGCTGAGTTCAAGGCCAGCCTAGGGATACAGAGTGAGTTCCAGATCAGCCTGGGCTAGAGCAAGACCCTATCAAAAAAAAAAAAAAAAAAAGTTTAGCCGGGTGGGAGGCAGAGGTAGGAGGATCACTGTGAGTTTGAGGCCACCCTAAGACTACAGAGTGAATTCCAGGTCAGCCTGGGTCAGAGTGAGACCCTACCTTTAAAAAAAAAAAAAAAAAAGTTTGGTATGGAAAACATCTGTTTTCAATGACCTACGCGCATCCTATTTATTTATATTTGTAATGCATCATGTAATATATGTGTAACAGGTAATGCGTTCAGTTTCACATACTTAAGTTTCATTCTTGCTCTGAGAGCTCTGTATACGGAAACACATTGCCCCTCCTCCAGCCAAGATCCATGAGGAGATCGACCGGGTGATCGGCAGGAACCGGCAGCCCCAGTTCGAGGACCGCCTGAAGATGCCCTACACGGAGGCCGTGATCCACGAGATCCAGAGAGTTGCCAACTTTGCCCCATTGGGCATACCACGAAGGGTTACCAAGGACACCAGATTTCACGGCTTCATCCTCCCCAAGGTAGCTCAGAGCACATTCCAGAGGGGCCCCTCCCCCAGCCCACCACCTGGGGCCCTGACACCGCTTTCTTTTAGCACCTTTCCGGCTCACAGAACCGCTCACTTGTCATGCCTGCCTTCTCTCTCAGAGTTGCTGGTTGCTGTTCGTTCCTCCCGTTCTGCTGCCTCAGGAGACTAAACCCTAAGTTTAAAATTTCCTATTCTCAAGGCAGTGACTCCACGTTCCACCAAACTTCCTGCCTTGAAAAAACATGAGCTGGGGCTGGAGAGATGGCTTAGCAGTTAAGGCGCTTGCCTGCGAAGCCTAAGGATCCAGGTTCAGTCTCTCTCCAGATCCCACATAAGCCAGACACACAAAGGTGATGCAAGCGCAAGGTCACACATGCAGTAGGTGGCACAAGTGTCTGGATTTCAACTGCAGTGGCTAAGGTCCTAGCACACCAATTCTCTCTCTCTCTCTCTTTATCTCTCTCTCTCTCTCCTCTAGCTCTCACTGTCTTTCTGAAAAACTGAGCTGAGACAGAAAGATGGCTTAGCAGTTAAGGCACTTGCCTGCAAAGCCAAAGGACTGAGGTTCAATTCCAACTCAGATGCACAAGGTGACACTGGGGCATCTGGAGTTTGTTTGTAGTGGCTGAAAGCCATGGTGTGCCCAATCTCTTTCTCTCTCTCTCTCTCTCTTTCTCTAGTAAATAAATAAATTTTTTTTAAAAAGACTGTTTAAAAAATAACATGACAAGCTGGGCATGGTGGCGCACGCCTTTAATCCCAGCACTCGGGAGGCAGAGGTAGGAGGATCGCTATGAGTTCAAGGTCACCCTGAGACTACATAGTGAATTTCAGGTCAGCCTGAACTAGAGTGAGACCCTACCTCGAAAAACCAAAATAAATAAATAAATAAAATAAAATAACATGAGCTGCATATCCCTCAACTCCTGGGCCAGGGCACAAAATTCTCTGTCACTCAAACAGCCCATTTCTAGCTAGGCATGGTGGTACACACCTTTAATCCCAGCACTCGGGAGGCAGAAGTAGGAGAATCACCATGAGTTCAACGTGAACTAGTAGAACTAGCTAGAGTGAAAGCCTACCTCAAAAAAAAACAAAAAAAAATCCTGGGCTGGAGAGATGGCTTAGTGGTTTAGGCACTTGCCTGCGAAACCAAAGGACCCAGGTTCGATTCCACAGGACCCACATAAGCCAGATGCACAGGGTGGCACATGCATCTGGAGTTTGTTTGTAGAGGCTGGAGGCCCTGGCATGCCCATTCTCCTATCTATCTATCTATCTATCTATCTATCTATCTATCTCTATCTCACTCTGTGTCTCTGACTCTCTCAAATAAAAAAACCCCATCTCACAACATGAACTTTTTTTGTTTGTTTGTTTGTTTGTTTTCCAAGGTAGGATCTCACTCTACTTCAGGCTGACCTGGAATTCACTCTGTAGTCTCTGGGTGGCCTCGATCTCATGGTGATCCTCCTACCTCTGCCTCCCGAGTGCTGGGATTAAAGTGGTGGTGCATGCCTGGCTATCAACGTTCTTTTTAAAAAATATTTTACTTGGAAGCAGAGAGAGTGGGGTGGGGGAGAGAATGGGTGCATCAGGACCTCTGGCCACTTACAAATGAACTCCAGATGCATGCACTTTGTGCATCTGGCTTTAAGTGGGGCTGTTGGGCTTTGCAAGCAAGTGCCTTTAACTACAGAGTCATCTCTTCAGGCCCACTTCTTAAAATATATTTTAATTTAATCCAGGCATGGTGGCTCACGCCTTTAATCCCAGCACTCTGGAGGCAGAGATCGGAGGATCGCCGTGAGTTCAAGGCTACCCTGAGACTACATAGTGAATTCCAGATCAACCAAACAAAAAACAAACAAAAAAGAATTTTTAATTTACACACGAACCTTCTTTAGCTCAAACTTCCTACCTCAGTTAACACACGTCGTGTCTCCCCTAAATTTCCTGTATCAGAGAACAGAATAAAGTTTCATATTTTCTAAGGTCTTCCCTCACAGGACCCCAGCTCCCATGCCTCCCAGTGATTTCCACGGGGGACTAATTCTTCACTTTCACTGCCTGTCAGTTGTGTTAACCCTCCATCCATCTCATCAAACCTTCTTTCTTTCTCTCTGCCAGGGAACCGAAGTGTTTCCTATCCTGGGCTCCCTGCTGATGGACCCCAAGTTCTTCCCTTCCCCCAAAGATTTCAACCCCCAACACTTCCTAGATGACAAGGGTCAGTTCAAGAAGAATGATGCCTTTGTTCCCTTCTCCATCGGTAAGAGAACATTGCGCACCACCAGGACGCTGCTCACAATGACGGAGACAACCCTCCAAGCTCCCCTCTCTGAGGCACAGCCTGCCGTCTTTCTCCAACTTGGACATTCTATCTTGTAATCTCACCTTCCAGCCAACCAGCTGCAGCTCCCATAACTCTCAAGCATTAAGTGTTCAGACCCAGGCCAAAGAGAAGCCATGATCAAACCCCTTCAGAAATAAGAGAAACTTTTTCTTTTATTGACAACTTAATTGTAGACAATATCCCATGGTACTTCCCTCCCTCCCCCCACTTTCCCCTTTGAAACTTCACTGTCCATCATATCCCCTCCCCTTCTCAATCAGTCTCTCTTTTATTTTGATGTCATGGTCTTTTCCTCCTATTATGATGGTCTTGTGTAGGTAGTGTCAGGCACTGTGAGGTCATGGATATCCAGGCCATTTTGTGTCTGGAGGAGCACGTTGTAAGGAGTTCTACTCTTCCTTTGGCTTTTACATTCTTTCCGCCCCTCTTCTGCAATGGACCCTGAGCCGTGGAAGGTGTGTTAGAGATGTTTCAGTGCTGAGCACTCCTCTGACCCTTCTTCTCAGCACCATGGTGCCTTCTGAGTCATCCCAAGGTCACCACCATCTGAAAATAGAAGCTCCTCTAACCAAAAGTGAGAATAGCATTAATATATGGGTGTGGACATTAAGAGAAGTCCTTACTGGGCAATTTGGTGAGCATAGTATATACATTTAGCCAGACACCAGCAGACGTTACACCCCTAGGGCTCATGACTATCCCTGTTGTAGGTTTTCAGTATCAGGGATGTATTCCCTCCAATGGAGAGGCCTCCAGTCCAATTAGAGAGTGGTTGGTTCCCCCATAACAGACATGCCACTATTGCACCCATTGGCTCATTTGGCCTGGCTGGCCAAATTTAAAGCTTGCAGTGTCCACTGTTGAGTATCTCCATTGGTGATTTTTCTCTCTCCCATTGAACTGCACGCAGCATAGCCTTTTCCAGCTTTCTGTCAGCTGGTCCACATGGAGGAGGCTTTTAGCTCAGCTCCAGCAGGATTTCTCAGTGAACTTGCAGCCCAAGTATGTGGAGTCTTCAGCAATAGGGTCTTACCTTCTATTCCTGGTGAGAAACCAAGGACCTTGGCAATGGCCTGTAATGTTTTGGGGGTATCTGTGACCTCCCTGGCCAACAACTCACTGGAAAGAAAAACTTTTAATCCCAGCACTTGGGAGGCAAAGGTAGGAGGATCTCTGTATGTTCAAGGCCACCCTGAGACTACATAGTGAATTCCAGGTCAGCTTGGGCTAGAGTGAGACCCTACTTCAAAAAAAAAAAAAAAAAAAAAAAATCGAGAAAAAAATCAAGGCTCAGGCTGAGTCCATCTTCCCCAGGTTACTCAGAGACAATAGCATGGTAGCTATATTTGAGGTCTAGATTTGCCATTGCTACAGGCTAGTGTGATCCCCCCCATCTTACACACAAGGGAAACAGGCTCAGAGCGTGAGGATGCGTCCTGGGGTGGCAGCCTTTCTGTCCTTTCTGCCTAAGTGGATTTAGCAGGGGACTGCGCCCTGCGCCTGAATCTCCGTGCCTCTGTCTCCTGTGCCCTGCAGGGAAGCGGTACTGTCTGGGAGAAGGCCTGGCTAGAATGGAACTCTTCCTGTTCCTCACCATCATCCTGCAGAACTTCCGCTTCAAGTCCCCAAAGGCGCCCCAGGACATCGACGTG
Organism: Orientallactaga sibirica; assembly: GCA_036365145.1. Classification (NCBI taxonomy): domain Eukaryota; kingdom Metazoa; phylum Chordata; class Mammalia; order Rodentia; family Dipodidae; genus Orientallactaga; species Orientallactaga sibirica. The sequence continues at coordinate 438,289 of JAEOAD010001077.1, forward strand.
TCCCCGAAACCCTTGGGCTTTACCAGGATCCTGCCCACATACACCATGAGCTTCCTGCCCCTCTGAGCCAGGCCTGGGCCAGGGAAGGGGCACAGGGCGAGAGAATGGGAAGGGACTAAATGGAGGGGCCAGATGTTTAGGGGTCACAGTGCAGTGTTGTGGGAGTCATAAGAACAGGTCTTGTCATTGAGCAATGTCTGGGACAGCTCTGTACGACAGACACCCCATGGTCTTCTCCCTGGGTGCTCAGAACCCCACGTTCCCAAGCCCAGTTGATCCCTGGCAAAGCTGAGGTCTGCAAACTTCATTCATTCTAAACCAAAGACGGAAAGACTGTTTCTCTCTCCTCTTCCTTCTCTTCTTCCCTTCTCAGCCTGTGGCTGGGGATGGGGGGCGGGGGTCGGGAGCTACATTTCTTTCTATCCTTCCTGCTTGCCTCCTACGTGTGCCTTGCTTTGGGGTGCTTTCTCGCTTTGGGGTGCTTTCTCGCTTTGTTGTATATACAAACTACCCCCACCCCGCGCTTTCTTGGTTTTTTGAGGTAGGGTCTCGTTCAAGCCCAGGCTGACCTGGAATTCACTCTGAAGTCTCAGGCTGGCCTCACACTCACGGCCATCCTTCTACCTCGGCCTCCCAAGTGCTGGGATTTAAAGGCGTGCACCACCATGCCCAGCCTTCACTATTTCTATAGTTAAGGAGAATTCTCCTCTGGCTTGAGTCTTTCAGCTACCCTACACCCTGGATCTTAGTTTCCCCTACAATAAACGTCATAATTCATAATTTCTCCCTAAATAAACTTGATTCATAATTTTAAAAGAAGATTCGTTTTAATTGTATACTCACCGAATACAGTGCACCTGGTTCATAAAACAGACACTATTAAGTGTACAGTCACCGAATGACCCCAGTGCAATAAAAATGGATGGTTGTAGCCGGGCGCGGTGGCGCACGCCTTTAATCCCAGCACTCGGGAGGCAGAGGTAGGAGGATCGCTGTGAGTTCGAGGCCACCCTGAGACTACATAGTGAATTCCAGGTCAGCCTGGACCAGAGTGAGACCCTACCTCAAAAAATCAAAAACAAAAAAACAAAAAAAAAAATGGATGTTTGTAATACCCCATTCTGACCAATAGAAAAGTAATCTTGACCAAAAAAAAAAAAAAAAAAAATGGGTTGGCTGGAGAGATGGCTCACTGGTTCAAGCGCTGCAAAGTCTAACAACCCAATTTCAAGTCCCCAGTACCCACGTAAAGCCAGATGCACGTGTCACTTAGTGTATCTGGAGTTTGTTTGCAGTGGCTGGAAGCTCTGGCATACCCATTCTCTCTTTCTCTCTCCCCCCCCATCTCTCTCAGCTTATAAATAAATAAATAAATAAATGCAACTGCCCAGACAGAAATTGGCCTCAATATCCATGACCTCACAGTGCCTAGCAATACCTCCGCAAGACCCTCAAAATAGAAGAAAAAGATGATGACATCAAATTAAAAGAGAGACTAGTGGAGAGAGGGAGGGGATATGATGGAGATTGGAGTTCTAAAGGGGAGTGCGGGGAGGGGAGGGAAATATCGGGTGGTGTTTTTTTGTATGTAAGTATAGAAGTTGTCAATAAAAAATAATAATTTATAAAAAAAATAAATAAATAAATAATAGAGAAGCATCGGAATTAAATGACAAATAATGGACCTAGCAGACACTGATTGAACACTCTACCCAAACACTACAAAATATACATGTTCTTCTGAGCAGCCCACGACACCTTAATCTAAAATAGATCATGTATTAGGTCACAAGGCGATTCTCAACAAATATAAGAAAACTGAAATAACTTCGTGAGTTTTTTTAATTTTTTTATTGTATTGAGCAAGACGGAAAAAAAGGTAGAGAGAGAGGGGGTGAGGGAGAGACAGAACGTGCCCACCAGGGCCTTTAGCCACTGTAAATGAACTCCAGACACATGCACCACCTTGTGTATCTGACTTACATGGGTACTGGGGACTTGAACCTGGGTCCTTTGGCTTCACAGGCAAACACCTTAACCACTAAGCCATCTCTCCGGGCTAACTTCATGTGTTTTATCCAATTACAATGTAACAAAGCTAGAGATTAATAACAAGAAAAATTACTGAAAACACATAAGTTCATGGAGATTGAACAACTTTCTTTTTAATGATTTATTTATTTATTTATTTATTTATTTATTTATTTGAAAGAGAAAGAAAGAGGCAAAGGGAGAGAGAATGGGTGCTCAGGGTCACTAGCCACTGCAAACTAACTCCAGACACGTGTGCCGCCTTATCCATCTGGCTTACATGGGTTCTGGGAACTTGAACTTGGTCCTTAGGCTTCTCAGGCAAGCACCTTAACCACTAAGCCATCTCCCCAGCCCAGACTTTTAAGTAATAATTAAAACATACAAGGCTGTAGAGATCAGGAACAAGACAAGGGTGTCCACTCTTTCCACGCCCCCAGCCCCTCACTGTGGATTCTAGACAAGGGCTCTACCGCTGAGCCACGCCCCCAGCCCCTCACTGTGGATTCTAGACAAGGGCTCTACCACTGAGCCACGCCCCCCAGCCCTTCACTGTGGATTCTAGACAAGGGTTCTACCGCTGAGCCACGCCCCCAGCCCCTCACTGTGGATTATAGACAAGGGCTCTACCCCTGAGCCACGCCCCCAGCCCCTCACTGTGGAGTCTAGACAAGGGCTCTACCGCTGAGCCACGCCCCCAGCCCCTCACTGTGGATTCTAGACAAGGGCTCTACCACTGAGCCACTCCCCCAGCCCCTCACTGTGGATTCTAGACAAGGGCTCTACCGCTGAGCCATGCCCCACGTAAGCCAGATGCACAAGGTGGCACATGCGTCTGGAGTTTGTTTGCAGTGGCTGGAGGCCCTGGCACACCTATTCTCTCTCTCTCTCTACCTGCCTATTTCTGTATCTCTCTCTCTCTCAGGTAAATAAATAAAAATAAAATATTTTTTAAAAAGAGACAGCAGAGAGTTCAGCACCATGAGACTCTATCAGACCCTCCGAAGTCAGGGGCCATTACGGATGTGGTGGCAGAAAGAATGTAAGAGCCCTAGAGGGAGGGGAGGAGTGTTTACAACGCAATGTTCCAGACACAGAGTGGCCGTGACATTCATGACCTCGAGTGGCTGACCCTACCTACACAGGACCTGCATAATAGGAGGGGGGGGAAATGACATCAAAACAGAAGAGGAACTAGCTGGACAGGAGAAGGGATTCAGTGATTGGGGGATTCAGAAGTGGAAAGAGAGAGGGTGGTAGGAGGGGATAATGATCATGGTATATTGTGTATATGTACAGAGGCTGTCAAAAAAATTCAAAAATTGAATTCAAAACAATAAGAAACAAAAAAAAATCTCCTCGTGAATTAGGCTAGAAGAACACAGAGGTAAAGCTAGCCACAAAGTTAACAGGAAGGGGCTGGAGAGATGGCTTAGTGGTTTAAGGTGCTTGCCTGCAAAGCCAAAGGTCCCACGTTCGATTCCCCAGGACCCGCGTAAACCAGATTGCACAAGGGGGCACATGCATCTGGAGTTCAATTTGCAGCGGCTGGAGGCCCTGGTGTGCTCATTCTCTCTCTCTCTCTCTACTTGCCAATTTCTCTCAAATAAAGAAATAAAAATTTAAAAAATAAATAAATAAGTTAACAGGAAGCATTATCCCTCCCAAGGAAATGCAGTTTTAAACACCATTGGGACCCTCTATATTGAGTGACGACTGATTTTTTTAAAGATAATTTTTATTTATTTAAGAGAAAAAGAAGGAGAGAGAGAGAGAATGAATGAATGAATGAATGAATGAATGGGCATGCCAGGGCCTTCATCCACTGCAAACAAACCAAACTCATGCACCACCTTGTGCATCTGGCTTACGTAGGTCCTGGGGAATCGAACCCAGATCCTTAGGTTTCCACAGCGTTGCACTCAGGTTCGCATTGCTGGCAGAAATCACCCGGCCAAGAGCAGCTTTTGGGGGGTTTATTTTGGCTTAAAGACTCAAGGAGAAGCTCCATGATGGTAAGGGAAAATGATGGCATGAGCAGAGGGTGGACATCACCCACTGGCCAACATAAGATGGACAATCACAACAGGAGAGTGTGCCAAACACTGGCAAGGGGACACTGGCTACAATACCCATAAGCCTGCCCCCAACAATACGCCGCCTCCAGGAGGTGTTAATTCCCAAATCCCCATCAGCTGGGAACCTAGCATTCAAGAACACCTAAGTTTATGGGGGACACTGGAATCGAACCACCACACACAGGCACGTGCCTTAACTGCTAAGCCATCTCTCAAGTCCCTGATTTTTTTTTTTTTTTACCAGTGTCTTTCCCAGGCTGTTTTGTTCTAATGAGAGAGAGAGTGAGAGAGAGAAAACTGGCTCTCCAGGGCCTGCCTCCAGCTACTGCAATCATACTCCAGACATGTGCACCACCTTTCACGCATGTGCAACTTTGCATACTTACATCACCTTGTACATCTGGCTTACGTGGGATCTGGAGAGTCGAACCTGGGTCCCTAGGCTTTGCAGGCAAGCACCTTACTGCTAAGCCATCTCTCCAGCAACAAGGCTGTTCTTTTTTTTTTTCTTTTTGGTGGGGAGGGGAGGTATCATTTTTTGACACTTTCACACATGAATATAATGCATTTTCATTGCACTCCACTAAACTACATTCCTTCTTCCCACTCCCACCAAAACCCCTCCCAGCCTCCTTTCATGCAATTGTTTGTCGGACCCACTGAGTTCATTTAAGGTAGCTTGCATGGCCGTGGGAGGTTGGCTGCTAGAGAATAAGCCACCATGACGGGGTACACATCTCCCCCTTCCACCCAGCAGACATCCAGTACCACTGGTTATTCTGGGAAGCGTGGGGGGCGCATGGACCCCTCCGTCCTCGGTGACAGGCTCCGTCTTATGAGAGACGTCACAGTCGCTGCGAATCCGTGAGGGTAACAGCCATGTCATATCCATTTTTAAATATTTTATTTTTATTTATTTATTACAGAGGGAGAAGGAGAAAGAGACAGAGAGATAGCACGGGTGTGCCAGGGCTTCCAGCCACTGGAAACGAACTCCAGAAGCTTGCACCACCATGTGCATCTGGCTTACGTGGGAACTGGAGAATCGAACCTGGGTTCTTAGGCTTCGCAGGCAAGCACCTTAATCACTAAGCCATCTGTCCAGCCCCATATCCAGTTTTTATACCCAAATCGTACTGGGAAGTCCAAGTTTTGAATCTCACACCTTATGACTCATAACACAGTCCGTCCCTAGTTCATTCCCACTTCTCTTAATAATCTCCCTTTAGAAAAACCAGCGCGTCGGTAGCTTATCCCCACTAATCTTGCTTGGATCCCCTTCAGAATTCTCGTGGCACTTCACAGCTGGCACTGCCCAGCGCTTCTTAGACTGTTTCCCTTGCTATCACGTTCGTAAATCTGACTTGATCTTATGACATGATATCTCTTGCCTTGGGTGGATTAAACTAGGAAGGACCCTAGACAGTGTGGTGACATCACCAACTCCACTCACTCAAACACATTTCCTGTCACCAACTTCAAATCTCACAGCCAACCCAGCCTAATTAGATAACCTAATTTCCCTAGAGATACATTTTAAAAAAAAAAAAAAACTCTATTCGTCCCTAGACAAGGCATCACAAACAGACCAAAGGAAGGATTACACCCAAATCCAGCTCGTTAGGATAATTTATGGGAGCATGGGTGACGAGTTCCCTACTGGAGCCAGCCTATGTAACCCCAAAACAGCTGCCTCACTAAAAAGTCTCACAGCAGCATGGGTGAGGACCCCATGAAAGTTGCAAAGATAGATGCCCCACTTCAGTTAACCTCCCACTTCCTACATGCTCTTTTAAAAATATTTGTAGAGGGCTGGAGAGATGGCTTAGAGGCTAAGGCGCCTGCCTGCTGAGCCTAAGAACGCTGGTTCCAATCTCCAGCGGTTCCAATCTCCAGGTCCCACGTTTAGCCAGATGCAAAGTGACACAAGGGCGCAATGCCGCACTTGGCCACAAGGGGGCGCACACATCTGGATTTCGTTCACAGCTGCTGAGAGACTGCTGGCGCGCCCATCTCTGTCTCCCTCTCCCTCTCTATCTCTCTCTGTCTCTCTCTCTCTCCAAAAATAAATTTTAAAAAATTAAAAAAAAATAGAGGGCTGAGGAGCTGGCTTAGCAGTTAAGGCGCTTGCCTACAAAGCAAAAAGGACCCAGGTTCGACTCCCCAGGACCCATGTAAACCAGATGCACAAGGGGGCGTATGCGTCTTGAGTTCGATTGCAGTGGCTGGAGGCCCTGGCGTGCCCATTCTCTCTCTCTATCGGCCTGTTTCTCTCTCTCCCTCTCTCCCGCTCTCTCAAATAAATAAATAAAAATAGTTAGGAAGGAAAGAAAGAAGGAAAGCCAGGCGTGGTGGCACATGCCTTTAATCCCAGCACTCAGGAGGCAGAGGTAGGAGGATCGCCGTGAGTTCGAGGCCACCCTGAGACTACACAGTGAATTCCAGGTCAGTCTGGACCAGAGTGAGACCCTACCTCGAGAAACCAAAAATAAAAAAAAAAGAAGAAAGAAAGAAAGAAAGAAAGAAAGAAAGGAGGGAGGAGGGAGGGAAACCAAAAAGGGAAGGAAGGAAGGAAGGAAGGAAGGAAGGAAGGAAGGAAGGAAGGAGGGAAGGAAGGAAGGAAGGAAGGAAGGAAGGAAGGCAGCCAAGTATGGTGGCACACGCCTTTAATCCCAGCACTGAGGCAGAGGTAGGAGGATCACCCTGAGTTCAAGGCCACCCTGAGACTACATGGTGAATTCCAGGTCAGCCTGGGCTAGAGACCCTACCTCGAAAAAAAAAAAAAAAAAAGGGAAGGAAGGAAGAGAGGGAGGAGAGAAAGAAAAGAACAGAAAAGAAAAAGGAAGGCAAGTTTGAAACACAGCAAGACTTTTCTTCTAAGCTAGCACCTCCTTCTTGGGCCATGACTTTTGTGAAGACTGGATACTGGCCATCAAGGGGGACATCGGTGGCGGGGAGGGATGAAGAAGCCCCTGGGAACCTGAAGACGAGAGCCCGGGGCCTGGTGCTTGGCTGAGCAGAACGACTGTGGACTCTGCCCCTCCATCCTCACAGTTCTGTCACGAAGGGTCAGTGGTCACTCACATTCTGAAAATGGAGCCACTGACCCACCCAGGTGCAAAGAACAAGCAGGGATCTAGCATTTAACCATACGGAGCCTGTTGCAGTCAGGTTCGCATTGCTGGTAAAAAGCCCCGGACCAAGAGCAGCTTGGCGGGGGGAAAAAAGGGTTTATTTTGGCTTACAGACTCAAAAGGAAGTTCTATGATGGCAGGGGAAAACAATGGCATGAGCAGAGGGTGGACATCACCCCCTGGCCAACATCAGGTGGACAACAGCAACAGGAGAGTGTGCCAAACACTGGCAATGGGGAGCTGGCTCTAATACCATAAGCCTGCCCCCAACAACACATCACTTCCAGGAAACTCCAATTCCTAACTTGCCACCAGCTGGGGACCTAGCATGCAGAACACCTAAGTGTATGGGGGACCCTGAATCAAACCAGCACTTCACGGCTGGCACTGCCCAGCGCTTCTTAGACTGTTTCCCTTGCTATCACGTTCGTAAATCTGACTTGATCTTATGACATGATATCTCTTGCCTTGGGTGGATTAAACTAGGAAGGACCCTAGACAGTGTGGTGACATCACCAACTCCACTCACTCAAACACATTTCCTGTCACCAACTTCAAATCTCACAGCCAACCCAGCCTAATTAGATAACCTAATTTCCCTAGAGATACATTTAAAAAAAAAAAAAACTCTATTCGTCCCTAGACAAGGCATCACAAACAGACCAAAGGAAGGATTACACCCAAATCCAGCTCGTTAGGATAATTTATGGGAGCATGGGTGACGAGTTCCCTACTGGAGCCAGCCTATGTAACCCCAAAACAGCTGCCTCACTAAAAAGTCCCACAGCAGCATGGGTGAGGACCCCATGAAAGTTGCAAAGATAGATGCCCCACTTCAGTTAACCTCCCACTTCCTACATGCTCTTTTAAAAATATTTGTAGAGGGCTGGAGAGATGGCTTAGCGGCTAAGGCGCCTGCCTGCTAAGCCTAAGAACACTGGTTCCAATGTCCAGCGGTTCCAATCTCCAGGTCCCACGTTTAGCCAGATGCAAAGTGACGCAAGGGCGCAATGCCGCACTTGACCACAAGGGGGTGCACACATCTGGATTTCGTTCACAGCAGCTGAGACACTGCTGGCGCGCCCATCTCTGTCTCCCTCTCCCTCTCTCTCTATCTCTCTCTGTCTCTCTCTCTCTCCAAAAATAAATTTTAAAAAATTTTTAAAAAATATTTGTAGAGGGCTGAGGAGCTGGCTTAGCAGTTAAGGCGCTTGCCTACAAAGCAAAAAGGACCCAGGTTAGACTCCCCAGGACCCATGTAAACCAGATTCACAAGGGGACGTATGTGTCTTGAGTTCGATTGCAGTGGCTGGAGGCCCTGGCGCGCCCATTCTCTCTCTGTGTCGGCCTGTTTCTCTCTCTCCCTCTCTCCCGCTCTCTCAAATAAATAAATAAAAATAGTTAGGAAGGAAAGAAAGAAGGAAAGCCGGGCGTGGTGGCACATGCCTTTAATCCCAGCACTCGGGAGGCAGAGGTAGGAGGATCGCCGTGAGTTTGAGGCCACCCTGAGACTACACAGTGAATTCCAGGTCAGTCTGGACCCCCAGCACTTGGGAGGCAGAGGTAGGAGGATCAAAAATAAAAGGCCACCCTGAGACTAAAGAGTGAATTCCAGGAAAGAAAGGACCAGAGAGAGGGGAGGGAGGAAGGAAAAAGGAAAAAAAGAAGAAAGAAAGAAAGAAGGGAGGGAGGGAGGGAAGAAGGGAGGGAAGGAGGGAAGGAAGGAAGGAAGGAAGGTAGGTAGGTAGGTATGGTGGCACACGCCTTTAATCCCAGCACTGAGGCAGAGGTGGGAGGATCACCCTGAGTTCAAGGCCACCCTGAGACTACATGGTGAATTCCAGGTCAGCCTGGGCTAGAGACCCTACCTCGAAAAAAAAAAAAAAAAAGGAAGGAAGGAAGAGAGGGAGGAGAGAAAGAAAAGAAAAGAACAGAAAAGAAAAAGGAAGGCAAGTTTGAAACACAGCAAGACTTTTCTTCTAAGCTAGCACCTCCTTCTTGGGCCATGACTTTTGTGAAGACTGGATACTGGCCATCAAGGGGGACATCGGGCGGCGGGGAGGGATGAAGAAGCCCCTGGGAACCTGAAGACGAGAGTCCGGGGCCTGGTGCTTAGCTGAGCAGAACGACTGTGGACTCTGCCCCTCCATCCTCACAGTTCTGTCACGAAGGGTCAGTGGTCACTCACATTCTGAAAATGGAGCCACTGACCCACCCAGGTGCAAAGAACAAGCAGGGATCTAGCATTTAACCGCACAGAGCCTGTTGCAGTCAGGTTCGCATTGCTGGTAAAAAGCCCCGGACCAAGAGCAGCTTGGCGGGGGGAAAAAAGGGTTTATTTTGGCTTACAGACTCAAAAGGAAGTTCTATGATGGCAGGGGAAAACAATGGCATGAGCAGAGGGTGGACATCACCCCCTGGCCAACATCAGGTGGACAACAGCAACAGGAGAGTGTGCCAAACACTGGCAATGGGGAGCTGGCTCTAATACCATAAGCCTGCCCCCAACAACACATCACTTCCAGGAAACTCCAATTCCTAACTTGCCACCAGCTGGGGACCTAGCATGCAGAACATCTAAGTGTATGGGGGACCCCTGAATCAAACCACCACAGAGCCCAAGTTAAGAGCTTAACGTCAATGTTCTTTTTTTTTTAATTATTTTTATTATTTTTTATTTTTGGAGAGAGAGACAGACAGAGAGAGACAGACAGAGAGGGAGAGGAAGACAGAGATGGGCACCAGCAGTCTCTCAGCTGCTGCAAACGAAATCCAGATGTGTGCGCCCCCTTGTGGTCAAGTGCGGCATTGCGCCCTTGCGTCACTGCATCTGGCTAAACGTGGGACCTGGAGATTGGAACTGGCGTTCTTAGGCTTAGCGGCTAAGCCATCTCTCCAGCCCAACGTCAATGTTCTCATCCTCTGCACTCCCCCCTCCTTACCCTGCCTCCAATCTGCCCAGTGGGAAGAAATTCAGCCCCCCAAGGCACTGGGTGTTTCATAACAAACCACAGAGCTCCAGTTTCAAACGGCTTTCCAACCGGAGGGAACAGCTTCTGTGTCATGTGTTGGCTGACATCTACCTAAAAGGAGTGGAGAGGGGTTGAGAAATACCAAGCCAGATCTTCGTTGTGAACAAGCCCAGAGGTTAACAAACACTCAAGCTGAATGCTAGCCGTCCAAGTGCACTTTCTCTTGGGAAAAGTCTGAACATTCTTTTAAAAATACATTTCTTTATTTTATTAGAGAGAGAAAGAGAGAGGGAGTGTGTGTGTGTATGGGTGCACCAGGGCCTCCTGCCACTGCAGAAGAACTCCACGTGCATGCGCCAACCTTCGCAAGCAAGTGCCTTTAACCACTGAACCAACTCTTATATAAGGAATGCAGAATATGTATGTATCTGTTTTGATATGTGGTAGCATTGTGAAACTAGAAGGGGGGACATGAGAAAAGAGGAAGAGATCGTAAGGGAGGTGGTAAATAGAAGAATAGAATACATAGGCTGGGGATAAGGCTCAGTAGTTAAAAGTGCTTGCTTGCAAAGCCTGTCAGCCTGGGTTTGATCCCCCAGAACCCACATAGAGCCAGACACAAAATGTGGCCCATGTGTGTGGAATTTGTTTGCAGCAAGCAAGGAGCTCTGGATCACCCATTCACTCTCTCCATCCCTGTCCTCTCTTTTTCTTTCTTTCTCTCGTATAAATATATATTTTTTAAATTCTTTTATAGAGCAAGAGAGACTGAGAGAGAGAAAATTGGCATGCTAGGGCCCCAGGCACTGCAATCAAACTCCAGATCCTTGTTACACCTAGTGGGCATGTGCGACCTTGCGCTTGCCTCACCTTTTGTGCATCTGGCTTATGTGGGATCCGGAGAGTCGGACATGGGTCCTTACACTTCACAGGCAAGCACCTTAACCACTCAGCCATTTCTCCAGCCTCTTTTAAAAACTTTATAACATGAATTTTCAAAATCTTCTGTAATTATTACAACCAGAGGTTCCAAAATGAGGAATAAATACCATGACATATTTCACTTAATTCAATTAATTATTCAGGATGCCCTCCTAGACCTATTAGCCAAGTATTGGCATTCCTAGTTCTTTTTTTCCTTGCAGAGCTAAAGATCAAACCCAGGGCCTTGCACATGGACACCCCTGCCATTGAGCCACACCTTTGATCCTTGGCATATTTATGTATGTATGTATGTATGTATGTATGTATGTATGTATGTATGTATGTATGTATTATGAGAGAGAGAATGGGCACACGAGGGCCTCCTGCCACTGCAAACAAACTCCAGATGCATGTGCCACTTTGTGCATCTGGCTTTACATGAGTACTGGGAATCAAACCCAGGCCGTCAGGCTTTGCAAGCAAGTGTCTTAAACTGCTAAGCCATCTCTTCAGCCCCCACTATCTTTTTCTCTTTTTTGGAGAGAGTCAGAGAGAGGGAGACAGATAGAGAATGGGCACACCAGCAGCCTCTCAGCTGCTGTGAACGAAATCCAGATGCATGCGCCCCCTTGTGGTCAAGTGGGGCATTGCACCCTTGCCTCACTTTGCATCTGGCTAAACGTGGGACCTGGAGACTGGAACCGGGTTCTTAGGCTTAGGAGGCAGGCGCCTTAACCGCTAAGCCATCTCTCCAGCCCCCCCCCAATCTTTATAAAATATTTTCATTTATTTATTTGAGAGAGAGAGAGAGACAATGGGCACATCAAGTCCTCCTGCACTGCACACAAATCCTACACACATGCACCACTTTGTGAGCCTGGTTTTACGTGGGCACAGCAGAATCAAGCCCAGACCAGCAGGCTTTGCAAGCAAGCACCTTTAACCACTGAGCCTTCTTCCCAGCCCGCTATCTTGAGTACGCTCTTAACAGGGCTTATTGGCAGGTTAGAACTCTGGGCTTACCCCCAAGGGAGCATTTTCCTCCTCATCTAATATCAATGGGCCTGTGAATTGGTATCTTTGAGCATGACTTGACGCTGTCAGTCAGAATTACAAAGGAGTTGTATCGTTTGCCTCAGCAACTCCCCCTCACACCATCTGTCTTACATATGTACCAACACGTGCGCCAAATGACATATGCACAAGTTTATGCTCTGCAGCTGAGTGTAACGGTGATAGATCAGACTTAATGGTTTGTTCACATAATGAAATGCTTTGCCAGCTGGGATCCAACAAGCAAAGTACGCCATATGCAAATGAGATTGGACAAGGGTCTGATCTCGGAAGCTAAGCAGGGTCAGGCCTGGTTAATACTTGGATGGGAGAGTGGACAAGGTAGGCCATATGCAAATGAGATCAGGCAAGGTAAGTCAGTTAAATGCCTTGCTTGCAAAGCCTGACAGCCTGTGTTCGATTCCCCAGTACTCACTTAAAGCCACATGCACACAGTGGCACAGGCATCTGGAGTTCCTTTGCAGGGTCTGGAGGCCCTAGTGTGCCCACTCTCTCCTTCCCTCACTCTCTCTCTCTCTCTCTCTCTCTCTCTCCCTTCCTCCCTTCCTCCCTCCTTCTCCTTCCCCTTCCCTCTCCTTACAAATAAATAAACAGAGCCGGGCGTGGTGGTGCATGCTTTTAATCCCAGTACTCGGGAGGCAGAGGTAAGAGGATCGCTGTGAGTTCAAAGTTAGCCTGAGACTACATAGTGAACTCCAGGTCAGCCTGGGCTAGAGACCCTACCTCAAAAAACCAAAAAATAAATAAATAAATAAATAAATAAATAAATAAATAAATAAATAGAAACATTTTAAATCGTTTATTTTGTTTAGTTAGTTAGTTAGTTAGTTAGTTGAGAAAGAGAAAGAGAGAGAGAGAAAGGGCTCACCAGGGCCTCTAGCCACTGGAAATGAACTCTAGATGTATGAGCTACCTTGTGCATCTGGCTTTATGTGGGTACTGGAGAATCGAACCCAGATCATTAGGCTTTGCAGGCAAGCACCTTAACCACTGAGGCATCTCTGCAGCCCCAAATAAAAATATTTGTTAAGCTGGGTGTGGTGGCACATGCCTTTAGTCCTAGCAGAAGTAGGAGGATCTCAAGTTCAAGGCCACCCTGAGACTACACAGTAAATTCCAAGTCAGCCTGGGCTAGAGTGAGATCTTACCTCAAAAACAAACAAACAAAAAAAATTGGTGGGGGGAGGACTGGAGAGATGGCTTAGCAGTTAAGCACTTATCTGTGAAGCCTAAGGACCACAGTTCGAGGCTCAATTCCCCAGTGCCCACGTAAACCAGATGCACAAGGTAGCACATTCATCTGGAGTTTGTTTGCAGTGGCTGGAGGCTCTGGTGTGCCTATTCTCTCTCTCTCTCTCTCTCTCTCTCTCTCTCTCTCTCTGCCTCTTTCTTTCTCTGTCTGTTGCTCTCAAATAAATAAATAAAAATTTTGTTAAGGGCTGGAGAGATGGCTTAGTGCATGCCTGCAAAGCCATATGACCTGGGAATGATTCCCCAGTACCACGTAAAGTCAGATGCACATAGTGGCACATACATCTGTAGTGCATTTACAATGGCTAGAGGCCCTGCCATGCCTTTTTCTCTCTCTCTTTCTGTGTGTGTGCTTGCGAATAAATAGTTTTTTTTTGTTTTTTTTTTTTTTTTAGTTTTGCAAGGTAGGGTCTCACACTGGTTCAGGCTGACCTGGAATTAACTATGCAGTCTCAGGGTGGCCTCGAACTCTCAGCAATCCTCCTACCTCTGCCTCCCGAGTGCTGGGATTAAAGGCGTGCGCCACCACCACACCCATAGTTTTTTTTTTTTTTTAATTGGGGGCTGGAGAGATGACTTAGTGGTTAAGGCACTTGCCTACAAAGCCAAAAGACCCAGGTTCAATTCCCCAGGACGCACGTAAGCAGATGCACAAGGGGGGGCACATGCATCTGGAGTTCATTTGCATTGGCTGGAGGCCCTGGCACGCCCATTCTCTCTCTCTCTCTCTCTCTCTCTCTCTCTCTCTGCCTATTTCTCTCTCAAATAAATAAATAAAATAAATATTTTTTTAAAAAACTTGAAATCTGGGGCTGGAGTGATGGCTTAGCAGTTAAGGCATTTGCCTGCCAAGCCTAAAGACCCAGGTTCGATTCCCCAGTACCCACGTAAGCCACCTGCACAAGGTGGCGCATGCGTCTGGAGTTTGTTTGCAGTGGCTGGAGGCTCTGGTGTGCCTGTTCTCTCTCTATCTGCCTCTCTATCTGTCTATATCTACCTCTCTCTCTTTTCCAACAATTTTTTTTTTTAATTTTATGAGCCAGGCATGGTGGCACACACCTTTAATCCCAGCACTTGGGAGGCAGAGGTAGGAGGATCGCCATGAGTTTGAAGCCACCCTGAGACTACAGAGTGAATTCCAGGACAGCCTGAGCTAGAGGGAGACCCTACCTGGAAAAACCAAAAATAAAAATAAAAATTTAACTGGACTGTGAGATGGCCTGCCCTCCTGTAGTACAGGCAGCACTGCAGCTTCCCGGGGGACAGAGCAAATCTCTCCTGAAAAGGTGCCATTTCTTTCCACCAGTAATCGTCACTCCCTCTGGCCACAGCCTATAAGAAAGAGTGGCCGTACCAGCTTGCTTCAGGTTTGTCGTGTTTAGAGGGGTTTTGTGGGTGGCACGGAGAGGTGACAGAGAGAAGGGAAGAAGGTTAATTCCTTTAGCAGCGAGGCTAACAAAGAGAGTGGGTGTGGTCATAAACCAGAGCGCTCGCCTTGCATCTCCCCAGATCGCTCTTGTCCAAACCAGCCCCTTGCAACTGCGCCAAACTTGGTTCTCAGCCTACATCTCCGGCGTTCCTGGGGCTCAAGGGAGACGGGCATGGGTTCTTGTGCGGGCTTCACTGGGCTCCTCGTGTCACTGTGACAAAGACAGTGCACGTGGCCTCCTCATGGGTCAGCTAGAAAAGCCAAATGTGGGCTGGAGAGATGGCTTAGTGGTAAGGCACTTGCCTGCAAAGCCAAAGGACCTAGGTTGGATTCCTCCAGAACCCATGTAAGCCAGATGCACAAGGTGGCGCATGTGTCTGGAGTTCGTTTGTAGTGTCTGGAGGCCCTGGCGTGCCCGTTCTCTCTCTCCCCCTCCCTCTGTCAAATAAATAAGTAAATATAAAATATTTAAAAAAAAAAAAACATGAGTGCACGCCTTTAATGCCAGCACTTGGGAGGCAAAGGTAGGAGGATCACCATGAGTTCGAGGCCACCCTGAGACTACATAGTGAATTCCAGTCAGCCTGAGCCAGAGTGAGACCCTACCTCGAAAAAACAAAAAAAAAAAATTAAAATTTTTTTAAAATAAAAATTAAAAAAATTTTTTTAATTTAAAAAGCCAAAGGTGTGACCACATGGACGTGAACTTGGAAACTGTCCGTGTCTGCAGAGGGCAACAAGTACTGAATGCCTCTCACGAACCAAATACTGCTCCGAGGACCCTCCGCTCTGGATTGCCCTTTATTGAATGACTGGTTGATAATTTTAGTTGTTTTTTCTTTTTTTTTTTAATTTATTTATGTATTTATTTTGGGCTTGTTCGAGGTAGGGTGTCACTCTAGCCCAGGCTGACCTGGAATTCACTCTGTAGTCTCAGGCTGGCCTCAAACTCACAGCAATCCTCCTACCTCTGCTTCCCCAGTCCTGGGATTAAAGACATGCACTACCACGCCTGGCCGATTGTTTTAATTTTTGTTTTCAAAGAAGGTGATTAAAAAAAAAAAAAAAGTGGGGCTGGAGAGATGGCTTAGCGATTAAGGCGCCTGCCTCCTAAGCCTAAGAACCTGGTTCCAATCTCCAGGTCCCACGTTTAGCCAGATGCAAAGTGACGCAAGGGCACAATGCCGCACTTGACCACAAGGGGGCGCACGCATCTGGATTTCGTTCACAGCAGCTGAGAGACTGCTGGCGCGCACATCTCTATCTGTCTTCCTCTCCCTCTCTCTCTGACTCTGTGTCTCTCTCCAAAAAAAAAAAAAAGGGGGTGTCTGTACATATAGCCCAAGCTGGCCTAGAATTGAGATTTCCCCTGCCTCTGCCCACTGAGCACTAGGATCAGCCACCACGCCCAGGCTAAGAGTTCAATCGTTGTTCTTTTCATTTAATATTTTATTTCTTCTTTAAATACTTTTATATCTTATTTATTAATTTATTTGAGTGTGTGTGTGAGAGAGAGAGAGAGAGGCCTCTAGCCACTGAAGACGAACTCCAGACACATGTACCACCTTGTGCATCTGGCTTACATCTGGGGAATCGAACCTGGGTCCTTAAGGCTTCATAAGCACTTAAGCACCTTAACAGCTAAGCCACCTCTCCAGCCCGCAACTGTTTTAAAGATTTAATTGAGCTATTTTATTTACGAGTGTACTGTGGAGGTCAGAGGACAACTTTTGTTACTGTTGGGTTTTGTTTTGTTTTGTTTTTTTTTTTTTTTTTTTTTTTGGAGAGAGACACAGAGAGAGAGACAGAGAGAGGGAGAGAGAGACAGATAGAGATGGGCACGCCAGCAGTGTCTCAGCTGCTGAGAACGAAATCCAGAGGCGTGCGCCCCCTTGTGGTCAAGTGCGGCATTGCACCCTTGCATCACTTTGCATCTGGCTAAACGTGGGACCTGGAGATTGGAACCGCTGGAGATTAGAACCAGTGTTCTTAGGCTTAGCAGGCAGGCGCCTTAACCCCTAAGCCATCTCTCCAGCCCTTGTTTTGTTTTTGTGAGGCAGAGCCTCACTCTAGCTCAGGCCGACCTAACACTCACCCCTGTAGCCTCAGGCTGGCCTTGTACCCATCATGGTGATCCTCCGACGTCTGCCTCACAAGCACTGGGATTAAAAAGAGTGTGCAAGCTGAAGAGATGGCTTCATGGTTAAGGCACCTGCCTTCCAAGCCTAAGAACACCGTTCGTTTCTCCAGGTCCCACATTTAGCCAGACGCAAAGTGACACAAGGGCACAATGCCACACTTGCCCACAAGGGGGCAAAATCATCTGGAGTTTGTTCACAATGGCTGAGAGGCTGCTGGCGCGCCCATTCACCATGTCCAGCCATTAGAGGACAACTTTTGGGTTTTTTTTTTTTTTGGTTTTTCGAGGTAGGGTCTCACTCTAGCCCAGGCTGACCTGGAATTCGCTATGTAGTCTCAGGGTGGCCTTGAACTCACGACGATCCACCTACCTCTGCCTCCCGAGTGCTGGGATTAAAGGCGTGTGCCACCACGCCCGGCTAGGACAACTTTTGAATCCATCCTTCCTGCTCCTCCGATCCTGCTCTGCTGGTTTGTTTGTTTGTTTGTTTGTTTGTTTGTTTGTTTGTTTGTTGCAACACTCCCAACAGACTGGCCTTTTTTTATGCCAGAGAGTGAGAGCGAGAGAAAACTGGCTCACCAGGTCTTCCAACTACTGTCATAGAACCCCAGAAACATGCGCCACCTAGTGAGCAGGTGGGATCTTGCGCTTGCATCACCTTGTGCATCTGGTTGACGTGGGACCTGGAGACTTGAACATGGGTCCTTAGGCTTCACAGGCAAGCACCTCAACCACTAAGTTATCTCTCCAGCCCTGCTGTATTTTGGTTGGTTGGTTGGTTTTGGTTTTCCGAGGTAGGGTCTCACTCTAGTCCAGGCTGACCTGGAATTCACTATATAGTCTCAGGCTGACCTTAAACTCAAAGTGATCCTTCTACCTCTGCCTCCCAAGTGCTGGCATCTGGCATTAAAGGTGTGCGCCACCACGCCCAGCTCTGTTCTTTTTTTTTTTTTTTTTTTTTTTTTGGACCAGTTTCTGGGAAACTCTCCTGTATGCACCTCCCATCTCACCATCAGCGTGCTGGGACGACCGAAGCCCACCATGGCTTCTGGATTTTTACATGGGGTCCGAGGATTGAACTAGGGTACTCGGGCTTTATCCATTGAGCCATCTCCCCAGACCCAAGTTCAGTTCATTTTCCCCATGGCCAAAGCCCATGTCGTCTTCAGCCGGTTCCAATTCTTTCTTTGCTTCTGCTTTCTCTTGGCTGGGCAGCATAGGTGGGAGACGGGGACCTCCCAGGGGTACAGCCCAGCTCCTGGGGCAGGTCCATCAGCCCTTGCAAAGCAGGTGCAGCCTGCATCGTTGAACTTCTGTAAACAAGCTGAGCCCCAAAGCAGCTACTCTAATGAGAACCTTAGTTCTAGTCTACGTGACAGCCATGAGAGCAAAGTAGATGCATTTAGCCCAGAAACTGAGGGAGCAGGGTGCTGGTGTGACTCAACTCATGCCAAGTCACGGATGAGGTGAGGGCCTCGCCCCAAAGCTGCTTTAGCTTGATCAGGAGAATCAGGACCAAGCAGGCTGCCCGCAACTCAGGAAAAAGCACAAGATATTGAATACATTGTTTACAGTGTAAAGGTAACTGCAAAAAGAAAATAGAAGGGGTGGACGCCTTTAGCCCCAGGCACTGCAGAGGTTGAGGTAAGAGGATCACTGTGAGTTTGAAGCCAGCGTGGGACTACAGAGTGAGTTCCAGGTTGTTCTGTGCTAGAGTGAGACCCTACCTTGGAGAAGGAACGAAGGAAAGAAGGAAGGAAGGGAGGGGAAGGAAGGGAGGGGAAGGGAGGGAGGGAGGGAAGAAAAGGAGGGAGGGAAGGAGAAAGAGAGAAACAGAGAGAAAGGAAAGAAGATGGAAGAAAAAGGATGGAAGGAAGGGAGGGAGGAGGGGAGAGAGAGAGAGAGAGAGAAAGAAAGAAAGAAAGAAAGAAAGAAAGAAAGAAAGAAAGAAAGGAAAGAAAGAAAAAAGAGGGGGAGGGAGGGAAGGAAGGAAGGAAGGAAGGAAGGAAGGAAGGAAGGAAGGAAGGAAGGGAGGGAGGGAGGAAGGGAGGAAGGAAGAAAGAAGGGAAGAAGGGAGGGAGGGAGGGAAGAATATGATCCAGCTATAGCACTCCCAGGCATATATCCTAAGGACTCGTCTCACTGCCTTAGAGATACTTGCTCGGCCATGTTTATTGCCGCTCTATTCACAAGAGCTAGGAAATGGAACCAGCCTAGATGTCCCTCACCTGATGAGTGGATAATGAAGATGTGGCACATTTACACAGTGGAGTTCTACTCAGCGGTAAAGAAAAATGAAGTTATGAAATTTGCAAGAAAATGGATGGATCTGGAAAGGATTATACTTAGTGAGGTAACCCAGGCCCAGAAAGCCAAACGTCACATGTTCTCTCTCATATGTGGATCCTAGTTACAAAATGATTGGACTTCTATGTGAGTAGGAATAAAACTCAGTAGCAGAAGCCAGTAAGCTAGAAAGAGAATATAAAGGGAAAAGAAGGGGGGGACTTAATAGGATGGTATTGTATATATGTAAGTAGAAGAACAGATTAGTGGGGGTGAAAAGGCCTAAGTGAGGTGGAGGGAGGGCTAATAAAAATCTAAGAGGGCTGGGTGTGGTAGAACACGCCTTTAATCCCAGCACTTGGGAGGGAGAAGTAGGAGGATCGCCATGAGTTCAAGGCCACCCTGAGACTACATAGTGAATTCCAGGTCAACCTGAGCTAGAGTGAGACCCTACCTCAAAAAAAAAAAAAAAAAAAAAAAATCTAAGAGGATATAAATAAGTCATATGGAAACCTACTTTTCTGGACAATGGAACACTCAGAAACCATAGATTATTACTAGAAAATTTTCAGTGCCAGGGAGGGGATATCTTCCAGTGACTTGTGGGCCAGGGAGGTCCCTGATACTCCCAAAACATTACAGGCCACTGCCGAGGCTCTTGGTTTCCCACCAGGAATAGAAGGTAAGACCCTATTGAAGACTCCACATACTTGGGCTGCAAGGTCACTGAGAAATCCTGCTGGAGCTGAACTGAAGGCCTCCTCCATGTGGACCAGCTGACAGAAAGCTGGAAAAGCTACACTGCATGCAGTTCAATGGGAGAGAGAAATCACCAGTGAAGATACTCAACAGTGGACACTGCAAGCTTTAAATTTGGCCACACAGGCCAAATGAGCCAACGGGTGCAATAGTGGCATGTCTGTTATGGGGGAACCAACTACTCTCTAATTGGACTGGAGGCCTGCTCCATGGGAGGGAATACATCCCTGATACTGAAAACCTACAACAGGGGTAGTCATGAGCCCTAGGGGTGTAACGTCTGCAGAAGCTGATGCAAAACAATCAGGAGTTCAAAGCCAAACCAGGATACAAAATTGAGAGCTTACCTAAGTAAATAAATAACTCTTCCAAAGTAAAAGAAAAAACTCGAAAGAAAGAAAGAAAGAAAGAGAAAGAGAGAGAAAGAAAGAAAGAAAGAAAGAAAGAAAGAAAGAAAGAAAGAAAGAAAGCCAGACAGAAAGAAAGAGAGAGAGAGAAAGAACAAAAGAAAGAAAGAAAGAAAGAAAGAAAGAAAGAAAGAAAGAAAGAAAGAAAGAAAGCCAGACAGAAAGAAAGAAAGAAAGAAAGAGAGAGAGAGAGAGAAAGAAAGAAAGAGAGAAAGAAAGAGAGAGAAGCTTAGAGATAAGGTTTGGAGGGGTGACTTGCAAAGCCTGCTTGCTAGCCTGGGTTCGATTCCCCAGTAACCACTTAAAACCAGATGAACAAACTGGTGCACATGTCTGGAGTTCACTTGAAGCAGCACACCCATCCCCACCCCCCAAGGCTTTGTCTCTACTCTGATCTCAGCATCTCTGGCTTTTCTGTCCTCCCCAGCACTGAGGAGGCAGAGGTAGGAGGATCGCTGTGAGTTCGAGGCCAGCCTGTGACTACTGAGTGAATTCCAGGTCAGCCTGGGCTAGAGTGAGACCCTACCTGGTCTCACAAAACAACAAAAACATCGACAAAAAAAAAAAAAAAAAAGATTAAGCTGAAGAAAGATGGGAAGGGGGAGTTGGCCAGCCAGACTAGGTGGGTCTGGGGGCTCCCTATGGATTCAAGGGAGAAACTGCCTCAGTAAATAAAGTAGAGAGCTATGGAGGAAGACACGTGTGACCCTCTGGTCTCCACATGCTCCCAGGCACACATGCAAGCACACACACTCACGTGCAAAAACATGTGATCTGGAAATACCCTGGCTTCAGATAAATCGAGCCCAAGGGTATCAGCTCGTTCTCTTGTTCCCATCCTCGTGGAAAAAGTCTGTTCTCATCCACATTTGCCAACCCTGGAGGCTGGCCACGCTAATGTTGTTCTTCATCCTTTAATGAGCGGAGATGCTAAGCCACAAGATGACCTCAGCCATGCAGTTTGCATTACATTTTGCTTGATTTATTTTACTTAAGAGTCGATGTTTTGTTTGTTTGGGTTTTTGGAGGTTTTTTTTTTTTTTTGAAAAATATCCTCATTTTTGTTTGTTTTTTAATTTTATTTATTATTATTTATATATAGAGAGAGAAGGGGCGTGCCAGGGCCTCTAGCCACTGCAGACGAACTCCAGGCACATTCATCACCGTGTGTATCTGGCTTACGTGGGTACTAGAGAATCGAACCTGGGTCCTTAGGCTCTGCAGGCAAGTGCCTTAAACTCTAAGCCACCTCTCCAGCTGGGTTTTTTGTTGTTGTTTTTTGTTTATTTTGTTTTTGTTTCAGGGGGGTTGTTTTTGTTTTTGTTTGGAGGTAGGGTCTCTCTCTAGCCCAAGATCACCTGAAATTTACTATGGAGTCCTCAAAGTCATGGCGATCCTCCTACCTCTGCCATGCCAGTGCTAGGATTAAAGGCATGAGCCTCCATGCCTGGCTAATATCCTCCTCTTTAATCATTCATCGTCTTGGCTCTTGGGTGAGTTTTTCTTGAATTTGATTGATTTATTTCCTTTGTATGAACTCCAGATGAAAGGAATTTTGTTTTCTTTTTTTCAGGACTGGCCATAGGACCTGGGACTTCAGCCACATGTGACAAATGCTCTACCAATGTCACAATGAAACAAAGGAAGCTCGCCTCTCCCTGGGGGACTGGACAGATGTGAAGCTTTCTTAGCACCTCTTCGAAATCACTAGTAGTCCCGGGCGTGGTGAATTCCAGGTCAGCCTAAGCTAGAGTGAGAACCTACCTCGAAAAACAGAAACAAAACAAAAAAGCCGGGCGTGGTGGCACACACCTTTAATCCCATCACTCAGGAGGCAGAGGTAGGAGGATCGCCGTGAGTTCGAGGCCACCCTGAGAATACAGAGTGAATTCCAGGTCGGCCTGAGCTAGAGTGAGACCGTACTTAGAAGAAAAAGAAAAAATCACTAGTAGTGTTAATGGTAAGTCCTCTGATACGCATTTTTTTTTAGTGTGGTTTTTTTAAAATATATATTTTATTTATTTATTTGCAAGCAGAGGGAGAGAATGATGCACGAGGGCCTCCGGCCGCTACAGGTGATGCACTTTGTGCATCTGCCTTTACATGGGTTCTAGGGAACGGGGACTTGAACCCCCTGCGCGGTAGGCTTTGCAGGCCTTACCCACCTTAACCAAGGCAAGGGTCTGAGTGAACAGCTGGGGGTGGCCACACACATTGGCAACCCCAGTGTCTCTCTCTCTCTCTCTCGGGGAACTGGGACCAGAGAGCCAGTAGTGGGGAGGGGGGAACTGCAGGTCTGGTTCATAGAGGCAGGTCAAATCAGGGAAGTGTGAATGAGCGACAGAGGGAGACCACACACATGTATCCGCACTGGTCCACACTGGGGAGAATGGCTCACCGCTCAAGCCTGGGCCCCGGAGTTGGGTCCTTGGAACCCACATGGAGGAGCGGTGGTCCCAGCACCCTGACAGCGAGGTGGGAGGCAGAGTCAGGAGAACTTCCAGTGCAATGCACGTAAACCCCTGCTCCGGAGAGGACTGAGCCCAGCGTCACCTGCATACACACAAACACGTGTACACATCTGTACACACACACACACACACACACACGCAAAAATTTTGTTGTGGTGGTTTTTCTTGTGGGGGGCTGGGGGAGGACAGTTGGTTTCAGAATCTCATTCAAAATTGACCATGAGGTGCTGGAGAGATGGCTTAGTGGTTAAAGCTTTTGCCTGCAAAGCCAAAGGATCCCGGTTCGACTCTCCAGGCCCCACCTAAGCCAGATGCACAAGGGGGCATATGCATCTGGAGTTCGTTTGCAGTGGCTGGAGGCCCTGGCATGCCCATTCTCTGTGTGTGTGTGTGTGTGTGTCTCTTTCTCTCTCTGCTTCTTTCTCTTAAATAAATAATTTTTTTTAATTGACCATGATAGCCAGGCGTGGTGGTGCACGCCTTTAACCCCAGCACTCGGGAGGCAGAGGTAGGAGGATTTTGGCGAGTTTGAGGCCAACCTGAGACTACAGAGTGAATTCCATCCAGGTCAGCCTGGGCTAGAGTGAAACCATACCTTTAAAAACCAAAACATGGGCTGGAGAGATTGCTTAGCAGTTAAGGCACCTGCCTCCTAAGCCTAAGAACACTGGTTCCAATCTCCAGCGGTTCCAATCTCCAGGTCCCACGTTTAGCCAGATGCAAAGTGACACAAGGGCGCAATGCCGCACTTGACCACAAGGGGGCACACGCATCTGGATTTCGTTCACAGCAGCTGGGAGACTGCTGGTGCGCCCATCTCTATCTGTCTCCCTCTCCCTCTCTGTCTGTCTCTCTCTTTGTCTCTCTCCAAAAAATAAAAAAATATATTTAAAAAAATATTTTAAAAACCAAAACAAAAAAAAAAAAAAGCCATGATGCACCAGAGAAGGAACAAACTCTACAACTCAGCCTAGAGAAGCTTCTCTTTTCAGATGTCATTGACTCCTGGGGAGACTCAAAACCCATCCAGGCTTTGCCTGATCTCAGTGGTGGCTGGCACTTCCTTTAATCCCCAGCACTGAGGAGGCAGAGGTAGGAGGATCGCCAAGAGTTCGAGGCCACCCTGAGACTACATAGTGAATTCCAGGTCAGCCTGGGCCAGAGTGAGACCTGGTCTCACAAAACAACAAAACCAAAAAAAAAAAAAAAAAAAAAAAGCTGAAAAGATAAAAGCCAGACAGGTGGGTCCAAGTGCCTCTGAAGAACGTGTGACCCTCTGGACAATCCCAGGCACAGAGAGCTCACACTCACGTGCAAAAACATGTGATCTGAAATCCTGGCTTCAGATCCATGACACGTGGAAAAGTCTGTTCCAATGCCACATTTGCCAACCCTGGAGGCTGGCCACGCTAATGTTGTTCTTCATCCTTTAATGGAATGCTAAGCCACAAGGTGACAAAATTTTGCTTGATTTAATGTGAGAGGTTTTTTTTTTTTTTTTGCCATTTTTTTGTTTGTTTTTTAATTTATTTATTATTATTTAAGGGGAGAAGTGCTTTGCAGACACCAAAAGGCCTTGCCACCTCCAGCTGGGTTTTTTTTTGTTGTTTTTGTTTATTTTGTTTTTGAGGGGTTGTTTTTCTCTAGCCCAAGATCACCTGAAATTTACGAGTCCTGTCATGGCGATCCTACTCTGCCATGCCACAAGTCCTGCTAATATCCTCCTCTTTAAACAGCAGTTTTTCTTGAATTTGATTGATTTAAAAAATGAAAGGAATTTTGTTTTCTTTTTCAGGACTGGCCATAGGACCTGGGACTTCAGCCACATGTGACAAATGCTCTACCAATGTCACAATGAAACAAAGCTCGCCTCTCCCTGGGACTGGACAGATGTGAAGACTAGCTGAAAAGAGTCCCGGCGTGGTGGGGATTCAGTGGAGGAGGACAGGGAGGAGGGAAAAGGAGAATACAGAGTTCCAGGTGGGAGAGTATTAGAAGAAAAGAAAAATCAGTGTAGTATTGTGTGCATTTTTTTAGTGTGGTTTTTTTAAATATATTTTTTTTTTTTTGAGGAGGAGAGTCTTGTACAGGTGATGCACTTTGTGCATCCTTTACATGGGTTCTGACGCGGTAGGCTGCAGGCCTTACCCACCTTAACCAAGGCAAGGGTCTGAGTGAACAACTGGGGTCATTGGCAACCCCAGTCTCTCTCAGAACTGGGACCAGAGAGCCAGTAGTGGGAGGGGGAACTGCAGGTCTGTCTATAGAGGCTCACAGTGATCCTCCACACATGTATCTGCACTGGTCCACACTGGGGAAATGGCTGGGACTCAAGTTGGGTCCTTGGAACCCACATGGAGGAGCGGTGGTCCCCACCTGACAGCGAGGTGGGAGGCAAGAGTAGGCCCGGTATAAATGAGGACTGAATGTTGTGAACATCTGTAAACACACACACACACACGCAAAAAATTTTGTTGTGGTGGTTTTTTTTGGGGGCTGGAGACAGTTGGGAATCTCATTCCAAATTGACCATGAGGTGCTGGAGAAATGGCTTAGTGGTTAAAGCTTTGCCTGCAAAGCCAAAGGATCCCAGTTCGACTCTCCAGGCCCCCGTAAGCCAGATGCCAAGGGGGCATATGCATCTGGAGTTCGTTTGCAGTGGCTGGAGGCCCTGGCATGCCCATTCTCTGTGTGTGTGTGTGTCTCTCTCTTTCTCTCTCTCTGAGGCGTGGTGGTGCACGCTTTAACCCCAGCCGGGAGGCAGAGGTAGGAGGATTTTGGCGAGTTTGAGGCCAACCTGAGACTACAGAGTGAATTCCATCCAGGTCAGCCTGGGCTAGAGTGAAACCATACCTTTAAAAACAAAACATGGGCTGAGAGATTGGGGGCACCTGCCTCCTAAGCCCTAAGAACACTGGTTCCTGGTTCCAATTTCCAGGTCCCACAGCAGCTGACACAACTGCTGGTGCACTTGACCCCATCACACGCATCTGTCTCCAGCAGCTGAGACTCTGTCTGTCTCTCTCTGTCTCTCTCTCTTAAAAAAAAAAAAAAAAAAAAAAAAAAAAAAAAAAAAAAAGCTCTTTAAAAAAATACAAAACAGCCGGGCGTGGTGGCACACGCCTTTAATCCCAGCACTCGGGAGGCAGAGGTAGTAGGATCGCCATGAGTTCAAGGCCACCCTGAGACTACATAGTGAATTCCAGGTCAGCCTGAGCTAGAGTGAGACCCTACCTCAAAGAAGAAGAAAAAAAATACAAAACAGCAGTAGTGAATTCCAGGTCAGTCTGGGCTAGAACGAGACCCTACCTCATTGGGGGAGAGGGAGGAAGCCAGGCGTGGTGGCACACTCCAGGCACTTGGGAGGCACAGGTAGAATTGCCATGAGTTGAGGACACCCTGAGACTAATTCCATGTCAGCCTGGGATATAGCGCAACCCTATCTCAGGGGAAAAAAAAAAAAGCATGCTATATAAAATTGCAGAGAATCCACAGTGGAGCTAGATGAAGATTTGGCTACTGGTTCCAAATCAGTCTGCCTCACTGCTCTTCCAGGCCTTGCCTGAAGCCATTGTTTACATGAGTTTGATGTGCAATAGGGTGGGTGGGAGTGGGAGGGACTGGGCCAGAGGCAGGTTGTCTACCTTGCCTCGGGTCCAGCAGAGTTTAGGCACTGTGCTATCCTGGAGGGCCTTTGAACCACTGGAGAGATCAAGGGCGCAGGGAGGAAGAAGCTGTACCCATCAGAGAAAAAATAAAATAAGTAAAATGAAATAAAATTGCAGAGAATTATACAGGGTGCAGTGGCACACACGTTTAATCCTAGCACTTAGAAGGTTGAAATAACAGAATCACTGTGAGTTCAAGGCCAGCCTGGACTACAGAGTGTGTTCCGGTTTAGCCAGAGCTAGAATGAGAGCCTAACCCAAAAAGAAAAGAGGGAAGCCGGGCGTGGTGGCGCACGCCTTTAAGCCCAGCACTTGGGAGGCAGAGGTGGGAGGATCGCCGTGAGTTCGAGGCCACCCTGAGATGACATAGTGAATTCCAGGACAGCCTGGGCTGAAGTGAGACCCTACCTCAGAAAAAAACAAAAAAGAAAAAAGAAAAGAGGGCTGGAGAGATGGCTTAGCAGTTAAGGCATTTGCCTGTGAAGCCTAAGGACCCAGTACCCATGTAAGCCAGATGTACAAGGTGGCACTTGTGTCTGGAGTTCATTTGCAGTGGCTAGAGGCCCTTGTGTGCCCATTCTCTCCCCCCTCTCTCTAATAAATAAATTAAATATTTAAAAAGAAAAGAAAAGGCATTTTCTCTGTCTTTCTATTTCTGCTTGCAAATAAATAAATAAAATATTTTTGATATTTTATTTTAGTTTATTTGAGAGAGAGATAAAGAGTAAAGAGGCAGAGAGAGAGACAGAGAATGGGCACATCAGGGTCTCTAAGCCACTGCAAACAAACTCCAGACCATGCACCACCTTTGTGCATCTGACTTTCATAGGTACTGGGGAATTGAACCTGAGTCCTTTGGCTTTGCTGAGCAATCACCTTAACCACTAAGCCATCTTTCCAATGTTTTTTTTTGTTTTGTTTTAGTTTGGGTTTTTTTTTGTTTTGTTTTGGTTTGGTTTGGTTTGGTTTTTCAAGGTAGGGTCTCACTCTGGCTCAAGCTGACCTGGAATTCGCTATGTAGTCTCAGGGTGGCCTCAAACTGCTCAGCGATCCTCCTACCTCTGCCTCCCAAGTGCTGGGATTAAAGGCGTGCACCACCACGCCCGGCTTACAATGTTTTTTAAAGAAAGAAAAGGGGACTGGAGAGATAGCTTAGTGGTTAAGACATTTGCCTGTGAAGCCTGATGACCCACGTTTGACTCTCCAGATCCCACGTAAGCCAGATGCACAAGGTGATGCAAACACACAAGGTCATGCATGCGTCTGAAGTTCGTTTGCAGAGGCTAGAGGCCCTGGCGCACCCATTCTCTCTCAAATAAATAAAAATACATTTTGGGTTGGGTTTTTTTTCCTAAGTAGGGTCTTGCTTTAGTCCAGGCTGACCTGGAATTCACTCTGTAGTCTCAGGTTGGCCTCAAACTCACAGCAATCCTCCTGAGTGCTGGGATTAAAGACATGCACCACCATGCCTAGTAAAAATAAATTTTTTTAAAAAAATAAAGTAGAATAAAAAGAAGGAAAGAAAGAAAAGGCTTGGGGAGATGACTCAGCAATTAAAGGTGCTTGTTTACAAAGCCTGCTGGCTAAGATTCAATTACCTAGCCACGCACATAAAAATGGACAGATGTTTCTCTGCAGTGGCAACGCACACACACACAAATAAGCAAATAAAAATTTTAAAAAGACAAACACTGATATGACTCCACTTAATAAAGCAATCAATTTCATAAACAGAAAGATTGCGTGATAGATCATTTTCCAAGGGCCAAGGGGAGGGAGAAATGGGGACTTGTGTTTAATGAGTGTTAAGTTTCAGTTTTGCAAGGTTCAGAGTCTGGAAACGGCTTGCATAATACCATGTAATTCACACTACAGAGCCGTGAAATTTAAAATGGATTACTCCACAAGTGTTGTTATCTGAGAACTGTTTAGCCAGATGCTGCAGCGCTTGACTGAAACTGGCCAGCACTGGGGAGGTGGACACAAGAGGGTCACAAGGTTGAGGGGAGCTGGGATACCTGGCACAGTGAGACCCTGTGGTGAAGGAAGGGGATGAAGTGATAGTGATGTGCTTATGGGCCCAGGTTATACGAAACCTGAAATTTGGCGCTCAAAGTTAGAACTTAGCTTTTGTTGTTTGGGGGATTTGAGTTTTTGTTTTGTTTTGTTTTGTTTTGTTGTTTGTTTGTTTGTTTTGGTTTTTCAAGGTAGGGTCTCCTCTGTCCCAGCTGACCTGGAATTCACTATGTAGTCTCAGGGTGGCCTCGAACTCACGGCGATCCTCCTACCTCTGCTTCCCGAGTGCTGGGATTAAAGGCGTGCACCACCACCCCCGGCTGTCATTTGTTTTTTTAAGAAATTTTTTTAAATATATTTTATTTTGTTTATTTATTTGAGAGAGAGGGAGATACAGAAATAGGCAGAGAGAGAGAGAGAGAATGGGTGCGCCAGGGCCTCCAGCCACTGCAAACGAACTCCAGATGCGTGCACCCCCTTGTGCATCTGGCTGACGTGGGTCCTGGAGAATCGAGCCTCGAACCGGGGTCCTTGGGCTCCACAGGCAAGCGTTTAACCACTAAGCCATCTCTCCAGCCCTGTCATTTGTTTTTAAATTGAGAACTTTAATATATGAACATGTTGCACATCTGTCATATTCCATCCGGTTATACTCTCATGCCTCCTCTCCCCCACCCCCTTTTTACTGCTGGGTTTTTTTTTTAATATTTTATTTATTTGCTCATTTATTTGAGAGAGAGAAAGAGTCAGAGAGAAAGAGAGAGAGAGAATGAGCACATATGGGTCTCCAGCCACTGCAAATGAACTGCAGATGCATGCGCCACCTTATGCATCTGGCTTATGTGGGTCCTGGGGAATTGAACCTGTGTCCTTAGGCTTCACAGGCAAGAGCATTAACCACTAAGCCATCTCTCTCACTTTATTCTTTTTATTTTTATTCACTGAGGTGAATGCCTGTAAAACCTAGTGACCTGAGTTTGACTCCCCAGAACCCACATAAAGCCAGATGCACAGTGCTGAATGCATATGAAGTTCATGTGCAGTGGCAGGAGGCCCTGGTGCATCCATACTCTGTATCTCCTCTCTAGCTCTCTCTCTCTCTCTCTCTCTCTCTCTCTCTCTCTCTGGTTGCAAATAAATAAATTAAAATATTAAAAATAATTTTTTATTGTGCATGCCTTTAATCCCAGCACTTGGGAGGCAGAGGTAGGAGAATCACCATGAGTTCAAGGTCACCCTAAGACTACATAGTGAATTCCAGGTCAGCCTGAGCTAGAGCAAGACTCTACCTAGAAAAAACAGAAAAAGGAGGGGGGGGCTGAAAAATGGCTCGGCAGATAAAGCATTTGCCTACAAGGCCTAAGGACCTGACTTTGATTCCCCAGACCCCACATAAAGCCAGATGCCATAGTATCTGTAAGTAGTAAAGTAGTGCAGGTGTCTGGAGTTCATTTGCAGTGACTAGAGACCCTGATGTACCCATTCTCATTCTCTCCCTATCTCTCTCTCTCTCTCTCAAATATATATATATATAATTTAAAATATTTTTAGGGCTGGAGAGATGGCTTAGTGGTTAAGGCATTTGCCTGCACAGCCAAAGATTCCTGGTTCAATTCTCCAGGACCCACGTAAGCCAGATAAAGTGGCATTGGCATTGGCATCTGGAGTTCATTTGCAGTGGCTGGAGGCCCCAGCATGCCCATTCTCTCTTTCTGTCTCTCAAACAAATTAATTAATTAAATATATTTATATTTTTATAAATTTTATAACAATTTTATAAATTAATTAATATATTTATATTTTATATTAAGTATATAAATACATAAATATATGTATATATAAATATATATGTACTTTTTTTTTGGTGACACATTTTAATCCCAGCACTTGGGAGGTAGACATAGTGAGGACACCTTTAATCCCAGCACTTGGGAATTCCAGGGTAGAGTGAGACCCTAGGAAAACAAAAACAAATTTATTTATTTTTTTTTTTTTTTTTTTTCGAGGAGGGTCTCACACTAGTTCAGACTACCTGGTGTCTCAGGGTGGCTCGAACTCCAGGTCAGCCTGGACTGCTGAGATTGAGACCCCACGCCCGGCTAACAAAAACAAATTTAAAAACAAAAACAAGGGCTGGAGCTGGAGGGAAGGCTCAGTAGTTAAGACATATGTCTGCAAAACCAAAGGACCCAGGTTCAATTCCCCAGGACCACATAAACCAGATGCACACAGTGGTGGATGTGTCTGGAGTTTGTTTACAGCAGTGGAAGGCCCTGACACATCCATTCTCGCTCTATCTCTCCTCTTTCTCTCCCTCAGGTCTTTAGACAACAACTTAGATGCCTTCATCAACTTTCAAGGCCCAGTTTGAACTGGTGCCCACCAGGAAAAGCATTCAGCTAGCGGGTCACAGGATGGCCGAGCCACAACTCCATTCAACTTCGTTGCAGAAACAAAGCAAGGAGAGGGGCTGGGGTCCAGCAGCGCAGTGACAGAGCATGTGCGCTGGTATGCAGGCAGCCCTGTGTCCTGTCCTCAGCGCAGAGATGATGATGAAGATAAAGGAAAAGGAGGAGAATAAGAAATCGAGAGGGAGAGAAGAGGAGGAAGGAGTGGGAGAGAAGTGAGGAGAAGAGAAACAAGGAGGATGAATTTGGGGACCCTACAGTTCACTGCCTGGCTTTTTTTGTTTGTTTGGTTGGTTTTGGTTTTTTCAAAGTAGGGTCTTACTCTAGCCCAGGCTGACCTGGAATTCACTATGTAGTCTCAGGGGGTGGCCTTGATCCTCCTACCTCTGTCTCCCGAGTGCTGGGATTAAAGGCATGCACCAAAATGCCTGGCTACCTGCCTGGCTTTCTGTGTGTGTGTGTGTGTGTGTGTGTGTGTGTGTGTGTGTACAAAAATATGTACAACTGGGGGCTGGAGGGATGGCTTAACAGTTAAGGCATTTACCTGCAAAGCCAAAGGACCCTGGTTCAATTCCCAGGACCCATGTAAGCCAGATGCACAAGGGAGGTGCATGTGTCTGGAGTTCATTTGCAGTGGCTGGAGGCTCTGGCGCATCCATTCTCTCCCTTTCTGTCCCTCTCTCCCTGCCTCTTTCTCTCTCTCAAGTAAATAAATAAATAAATACATTTTTAAAATATGTACAACTAGGGCTGGAGAGATGGCTTAGCAGTTAAGGCGCCTGCCTGCTAAGCCTAAGAACCCGGTTCCAATCTCCAGCGGTTCCAATCTCCAGGTCCCACGTTTAGCCAGATGCAAAGTGACGCAAGGGCGCAATGCCGCACTTGCCCACAAGGGGGTGCACGCATCTGGATTTCGTTCACAGCAGCTGAGAGACTGCTGGCGCGCCCATCTCTATCTGTCTTCCTCTCCCTCTCTGTCTGTCTGTCTTTCTCTGTGTCTCTCTCCAAAAATAAATACAATAATTTTTTTAATGTACAACTGTATAAATGTATATATGTAAATGTTTATATCCAATTCTCATAATGTATATATTGCATTTTGATCATAATTCTTTCCTGTTACCCTGTCTTTCCCCATTCCCCCTATTCCTCCTCCTCTGAACTCCGTTCCAACTAGTCCCTTCTACTTCGATGACTTTTTGTCTGCCCCTCCTCCTTCCAACCTCCATGATAGAATGCTGACCACCCCAATCCTGTGCGGCTCTTGTACAGGTAAGGACGAGGGCAGTACTGTGAGGTCACGTGTACCATCCCTGACCACCTTTCATAATCTCACATAGCCACCTCTGCCTCTACGGCCCGTAACGCAGGGAGGGAAAGGTGCAATGGTGTGCTGCGTCCTTTGCCCTAGCTTGATGACACACTGCAAACAGAACCCACACCCACAGTACATACACGTGTGTGCTTCCCAGACCGAAAGCAATTCCTGAAGAGTTCACTAACACACCACCTCCCGCCCAACACCATTCTGCACACCACCGTGTCATGGTGGAATGCCAGCCACCTCCTAGGCGGTCAGTTAACTAGCTGTAGCTGGCTTGGGTTGTTCCCAGGACAGGATCTCACATTGCGTCCGAGGCTGACTTCAAACTCACAGTAACCCTTTTTTTTTTTTTCTCACTCTAGCTCAGTCTGACACAGAATTCACTCTGTCATCTCAGGCTGGCCTCGAACTCACGGCGGTCCTCCTACCTCTGCCTCCCAAGCAACCCTCTTGTCTGAGCCTCCTGAGTGGCGGGTTTACAGGCATGAGACACCACTCCTGGCTTGTAGTTCTTGTTTTGTTGTGGTGGTGGTTGGTTGTTTGGCTTTTGGGATTTAGGGGAGGGGTTGTTTGTTTGTTTGCTTGCCTTTTCAAGGTAGGGTCTCACTCTAGCCCAGGCTGACCTGGAATTCACTATGTAGTCTCAGGGTGGCCCCCAACTAATGGTGATCCTCCTACCTCTGCCTCCCGAGTGCTGGGGTTAAAGGCGGGCACCACCACACTCAGCTGTAGTGTTTTTTTTTAAATATTTTATTTGTGTATTTATTTATTTATTGTTTTATTTAAGAGAGAGAGTGAATGGGCACCCCAGGGCACAAGCCTATAATCCCAGCCCTTGGGAGGCAGAGGTAGGAGGATCACCATGAGTTTGAGTCCATCCTGAGACTACATAGTGAAATCCATGTCAGCCTGGGCTACAGCAAGACCCTACCTTGAAAAAAAGAGAGAGAGGGAGAGAGCTGGGCACAGTGAAGCATGCCTTTAATCCAAGCACTCCAGAGGCAGGAGGCTCACCATGAGTTCAAGGCCAACCTGGGACTACAGAGTGAATTCCAGGTCAACCTGGGCTAGAGTGAGACCCTACCTTGAAAAAAAAAAAAAAGTAGATGGAGACTTCCAGGTAACGTGGTGGCATCTTATCCACATCAAAGCAGCCTAGGGAGGGAAATAAACAGAAACACAGCAAAACACACTCTCTACTGAAAAGTGAAGGTGTATAAGTTATTATCCACCACAGCAGAGAAACAAGAAAGACCAAGATCTTCCAGAAAGGAGGGAGCCAGCAGAATCCCACCAAGGCAGCAGCAGCCCCGATCTGCAAGCCCAAGTGGTGGTGCAGAGTGGCAGGAACAGAAATAAGGTGAGGGGATTTTCCACTCACATCAGAAAGCTTTCAGAACGTCAGACAAAATCGGGAAAGAACCTCTCACCATCATAATTAAACAACAAAACACACACAAACCAAAAAAAACATATTGAAAGCAGTTAGAGAGAAAAATCAAGTCACATACAAAGGCAAGCCCATCAGATAACAGCAGATTACTCAACACACACTTTAAAAGCCAGAAGGGCTTGGAGTGATGTATTCCAAGTTCTGAAAGATAACAACTGTCAACCAAGGCTACTTTATCCTGCAAAGCTATCCATTCAAATAGACGGAGAAATAAGGACATTCCACAACAAAAGCAGGCTAAAGGAATATTTGAAGACAAAACCAGATCTGCAGAAACTACTTGAAAGAATCCTCCATGAGGGAGAGAAAGAAAAACACACATATAAGGAACCTGGAAAAAAACAAACCGTACTCCAATACTAGTTAATACAAGAGAGCAAAGGTAAAACCAGAGGAACTACAAAACAAGAAAAATGGCAAAAATAAACACACACCTTTCAATAATAACTCTAATAACCCTTAATATCAATGGCCTCAATGCCCCAATCAAAAGACACAGGTTTTCAGACTGAGTTAAAAAGCAGGATCCTGGGCTGGAGGGATGGCTTAGCAGTTAAGGCGCCTGCCTGCTAAGCCTAAGAACCTGGTTCCAATTTCCAGGTCCCACATTTAGCCAGATGCAAAGTGACGCAAGAGCGCAATGCCTCACTTGCCCACAAGGGGGCGTGTGCATCTGAATTTCGTTCACAGCAGCTTAGAGACTGCTGGCGTGCCCATTTTCTATCTGTCACCCTCTCCCTTTCTGTCGGTCTGTCTCTCTCCAAAAATTAAAAAAAAAAATTAAAAAAAATTTAAAGCAGGATCCTGAACAATGGTACCAGCATGACTGTATACACACCATCTACATAACTAATAATAAAAAAACAAAAGCAGGATCTTAGCCAGGGTGGTGGTACACACCTTTAATCCCAGCCCCTGGGAGGCAGAGGTAGGTAGTTCAAGGCCACCCTGAGACTAAGTGAATTCCAGGTCAGCATGAGCTAGAGTGAGACCCTACCTTGAAAAACAAAACAAAACAAAAAAAGCCAGGTGTGGTGACACATGCCTTTAATCCCAGTACTCAGGAGGCAGAGGTAAAAGGATCACTGTGAGGGCTGGAGAGATGGCTTAGCGGTTAAGGCGCCTGCCTGCTAAGCCTAAGAACCCGGTTCCAATCTTCAGGTCCCATGTTTAGCCAGATGCAAAGTGACACAAGGGCGCAATGCCGCACTTGACCACAAGGGGGCGCACAGTTCTGGATTTTGTTCACAGCAGCTGAGAGACTGCTGGTGTGCCCATCTCTATCTGTCTCCCTCTCCCTCTCTCTCTGTCTCTGTGTCTCTCTCCAAAAATAAATAAAATAATTAAAAATTTAAAAAAAAAAAAAAAAAGGATCACTGTGAGTTTGAGGCCACCCTGAGACTACAGAGTGAATTCCAGGTCAGCCTGGACTAGAGTGAAACCCTACCGTGAAAAAAAAAAAAATTAGTATCCTTCAATTTGTTGCCTCCAAGAAACTCACCTTTCCATAAAAAATGGTCACTATCTTAGGGTGAAAGGTTGGAAAACGGTGTTTCAAGCAAATGGACCTAGACCTGAAGTCTGACAGGGCAGACTTCAGACCAACATTAGTTAGGAAAGATAAGAATGGTCATTTTATATTGATTAAAGGAACACTCCAACAGGAGGACATTACAATCCTAAACATATATGCACCTAACATGGGGGCTCCTAGTTTCATCAAACAAATACTATTAGAACTAAGGTCACAGATAACACCAAATAGTCATAGTGGGGGACTTCAACACCCCACTCTCATCAATTGACAGGTCATCTTGGCAAAAAATAAAGAGAGACTCTGGATTAAATGAGGTCATAGAACAAATGGACCTAACAGATATATACAGGACATTTCACCCAAATACTGCAGAATATATATTCTTTTCAGCAGCACATGGAACATGCTTTAAATAGACCATATATTAGGACACAAAGGAAATCTTAACAAATATAGGAAAATTGAAATAATTCCTTGCCCTCTATCTGATCACAATGGGATCTAACTACAAATCAATAGCAAGAAAAGCTACAGAGCATACACAAAATCATGGAAACTAAA
Organism: Orientallactaga sibirica; assembly: GCA_036365145.1. NCBI lineage: Eukaryota > Metazoa > Chordata > Mammalia > Rodentia > Dipodidae > Orientallactaga > Orientallactaga sibirica. Next base: position 474,212 of record JAEOAD010001077.1, read on the forward strand.
CAATACACTACAAAATGATGAATGGGTCAATGAAGAAATCAAAAAGGAAATAAAAAAATTCATACAGTCAAATGATAATGAGAACACAACATACCAAAACCTTTGGGACACAATGAAGGCAGTCCTAAGTGGGAAATATATAGCTTGAAATGCCTATATTAAGAAATTAGAGGGCTGGAGGGATGGTTTAGTGGTTAAGATATTTGCCTGCAAAGCCAAAGGATCCTGGTTCAATTCTCCAGGACCCACATTAGCCAGATGCACAAGGGGGCACATGCATCTGGAGTTCATTTACAGTGGCTGGAGGCCCTGGCATGCCCATTCTCTCTCTCTCTCTCCCACTTTCTCTGTCAAATAAATAAATAAGTAAAAATAAAATATTTTTTAAAAAAGAAGAAATTAGAAAGGCCAGGCATGGTGGCGCACGCCTTTAATCCCAGCACTGTGAATACAAGGCCACCCTGAGACTATATAGTGAATTCCAGGTCAGCCTGAGCTAGAGTGAGACCCTACCTCAAAAAAACAAAAAAATAAAAAAATTAAAATAAATTTAAAAATAAAGATTAGGGCAGAAATTAATGAAATAGAAACTAAAAAAAAAAATCTAAAGAATCAATGAAACAAAGAGTTAGTTCTTTGAAAGGATAAATAAGATTGATAAACCCTTACTTAGCAAATCTAATCAGAAGAAAGAGAGAAGAGACACAAATTAATAAAATTAGAGATGAAAAAGTCACCATCACAACAGATACCAGATAAATTCAAATAATCATAGGGACATACTATAAGAACATATACTCCACTAAGTTTGAAAATCAGAAAGAAATGGATGAGTTCCTTGATTTATATGTCCTATCTAAATTAAATCAAGATGAGATTAGCCACTTAAATCGACTTACAAGTATGGAGATCCAAGCAGTTATTAAAAAAATCTTCCAACTGGGCTGGAGAGATGGTTTAGTGGTTAAAGTGCATGCCTATGAAACCTAAGGACCCTGGTTCAATTCTCCAGGTCCCATGTAAGCCAGATGCACATGGTGGCATATGCGTCTGGAGTTCGTTTGCAGTGGCTAGAGTCCTGGCACACCCATTCTCACTCTCTATCTCTCTTTCCCTCTCTCTGTCTCTAATAAATAAAGAAATAAAGCTGGGCGTGGTGGCACACACCTTTAATCCCAGCCCTCGGGAGGCAGAGGTAGGAGGATCGCAGTGAGTTCAAGGCCACCCTGAGACTACATAGTGAATTCCAGGTCAGCCTGGGCTAAAGTGAGACCCTACCTCAAAAAACCAAAATATATATATATAAATTAAGAAGAAAGAAAGAAAGATTGAGAGAGAGAGAGAGAGAGAGAGAAAGAAAGAAAGAAAATCTTTTTTAAAATCTTCCAACTAGGGCTGGAGAGATGGCTTAGTTAAACGCTTGCCTATGAAGCCTAAGGACCCGGTTCGAGGCTTGATTCTCCAGGACCCACTAAGCCAGATGCACAAGGGGGTGCATGCATCTGGAGTTCGTTTTCAGTGGCTGGAGGAAACTCCATTCTCTCTCTCTCTCTCTCTCTCTACCTGCCTATTTCTGTATCTCTCTCTCTCAAATAAATAAATAAAAAAATAAATAAAATATAAAAAAATCTTCCAACTAAAAAAGTCCATGGGCTAGAGAGATGCTTTATGGCTAAGGCGCCTGCCTACTAAGCCTAAGAATGCTGGTGCCAATGTCCAGCGGTTCCAATCTCCAGGTCCCACGTTTAGCCAGCAAAAAGTGAGGCAAGGGCGCAATGCCACACTTGACACAAGGGGGTGCACCATCCGTTCACAGCAGCTGAGACTGCTGGTGCACCCATTTCTGTCTCCTTCTCCCTCCCTATCTCTCTCTGTTTCTCTCTCCAAAAATAAATAAATAAATAAAAATTTAAAAAAAAAAAAAGTCCATGCCCAAGATGGATTCACTGGTGAATTTTACCAGACATTCATGAAAGAGCTAACACCAATGCTTCTCAAACTTTTCCATAAAATAGGAAATGAAGGAATCCTACCAAACTCCTTCTACGAAGCCAGCATCACCCTGATACCAAAAACAGACAAAGATAGAGCAAAAAAAGAAAATTACAGACCAACCTCCCTCATGAAACAGGTGCAAAAATTCTCAACAAAATATTAGCAAACAGAGGACAAGGATATATCAGAAAGATCATTCACCCTGACCAAGCAGGCTTTATCCCAGAGATGCAGGGATGGTTCAGCATACGCAAATCAATAAATGTAATACAGGGCTGGAAAGATGGCTTAGCGGCTAAAGCGCCTGCCTGCTAAGCCTAAGAACGCTGGTTCCAATCTCCAGCGGTTCCAATCTCCAGGTCCCACGTTTAGCCAGATGCAAAGTGACGCAAGGGTGCAATGCTGCACTTGCCCACAAGGGGGTGCACGCATCTGGATTTCGTTCACAGCGGCTGAGAGACTGCTGGCGCGCCCATCTCTGTCTTTCTCTCCCTCTGTCTATCTCTCTCTGTCTCTCTCTCTCCAAAAATAAAAATAAATAAATAAATAAATAAATAAATAAATAAATAAATAAATGTAATACACTATATAAATGGACTACAGGACAAAAATCACATGATCATCTCATTAGATGCAGAAAAAGCATTTGACAAAATCCAACATCTTTTCATGATAAAAGTCCTACAGAAACTGGGCATAGAAGGAACATATCTCAACATAATAAAGGCTATTTATGACAAACCCATAGCCAACATAATAGCCAATGGAGAAAAACTTGAAACTTTTCTACTAAAATCAGGAACAAGTCAAGGGTGTCCACTGTCCCCACTTTTATTTAATACAGTACTGGAAGTCTTAGCCATAGCAATAAGGCAAGAGACACTCATAAAAGGGATACAAATTGGAAAAGAAGAGATCAAGTTATCATTATTTGCAGATGATATGATTCTATACATAAAGGACCCTAAAGACTCTACCAGAAGACTGTTAGAGCTGATAAACACCTACAGCCATGTAGCAGGATACAAAATAAACCCATGGAAATCAGTAGCCTTCCTATATGCTAACAACAAACTCACAGAGGATGAAATCAGAGAATCACTCCCATTCACAATTGCATCAAAAAAATAAATAAACTACCTTGGAATAAACCTAACCAAGGAAGTGAAGGATCTCTACAATAAAAACTCTAAAACCATTGCCGGGCGTGGTGGCGCACGCCTTTAATCCCAGCACTCGGGAGGCAGAGGTAGGAGGATCGCTGAGAGTTCAAGGCCACCCTGAGACTACGTAGTGAATTCCAGGTCAGCCTGAGCCAGAGTGAGACCCTACCTCGCAAAACCAAAAAAAAAAAAAAAAAAAAAAAAAAAAAAAAACTCTAAAACCCTCAAGCGAGACATTGCAGAAGACACTAGGAAATGGAAAGACATCCCTTGTTCTTGGATTGGAAGGATCAATATTGTGAAAATGGCAATCTTACCAAAAGCAATCTACACATTTAATGCAATCCCATTCAAGATTCCAATGGCATTCTTCACAGAAATAGAAAAAATAGTCCTAAAATTCATTTGGAAGCACAAAAACCTCGAATAGCTGGGCGTGGTGGCGCACGCCTTTAATCCCAGCACTTGGGAGTTAGATGTAGGAGGATCGTTGTGAGTTATAGGCCACCCTGAGACTAAATCAAGATGAGATTAGCCACTTAAATCAGCCTGGGCAAGTATGGAGACCCCAAGCAAAAACAAAAAAAAATCTTCCAACTGGGCTGGAGAGAAACAAGTGGTTGAGTGCATGCCAAAACCTAAGGACCCTGGGGTATCACCAGGTCCCATGATTTTAAGATGCACATTGGCAGAGCCATAATAAGAAAAACAGTGGCTAGGTCCTGGCACAAAACAGACATCAGATCAATGGATCTCTCAGAATAGAGGATCCAGATGTAAATAAGAAATAAAGCCACCTGATACACAACAAATCCCAGCCAAAAATGGGCTAGATAAATCACTTAGTGGTTAAGGCATTTACCTGCAAAGACAAAGGACCCAGGTTGAATTCCCAGGTCATGTTGGGCTAAAGTGAGACCCAAGGGGGCACAAAATCTATATATTATTTGCAGTGGCTGAAAGAAAGAAAGAAAGACAGAGATATTCTCTCTCTCTCTCTCTTTTTTAAATCTTCCAATAAAAAAAGTCCATGCCCAAATGGATTCACTTTTTAATTTGCAAGACATTCATGAAAGAGCTAAAACCAATGCTTCTCAAACTTTTCCATAAAATGGAAATGAAGGAAAACTACCAAACTCCTTCTGTAGAAGCCAGCATCACCCTGATACCAAATCTCTGTCCAAACAAAATAGAGCAAAAAAAAAAATTACAGACCAACCTCTTTCATGAAACAGGTGCAAAAATTCTTTTTTTTTTTTTTAGCAAACAACAAGGCAGGTAGGGTCTCACACTGCCTTTAATCCAGGCTGACTGGGAGGCAGAGGTAGAGGATCGCCAAGAGTTCAAGGCCACCCTGAGACTACATAGTTAATTCCAGGTCAGCCTGGCCAGAGTGAGACCCTACCTTTAAAAATTAAGGAAAAAAAAAAAAATTAGCAAACATAAGACAGGATATATCAGAAAGATCATTCACCCTGACCAAGTAGGCTTTATCCCAGAGATGCAGGGATGGTTCACCTCAAAAAAGAAAGAAAGAAGCAAATCAATAAATGTAAAACAGGGCTGGAAAGATGGATTATGACAACTGATGGGGTGTCGCCTGGCCTGTCCCAGAACAGCCTCCTAAGAATGCTGGTTCCAATTTCTCCAGCTGGAGAGATCTCCAGGTCCCATTTGCCTGTTTAGCCAAGTGTGGACTTGGTTTGATTCTCACCATGTGAGTACAAGGTGGCACATGGTTCTGCTTCTGTCAATGGCTGGAGGCCCTGCTGTGTTCTGGGTTTAAGCTCTGATAGAGACTCTACCTTGAACATTTTTTTATTTTTATTTATTTATTTTTTTTGGTTTTTCGAGGATGGGTCTCACTCTAGCTCAGGCTGACCTGGACTTCACTGTGTAGTCTCAGGGTGGCCTTGAACTGACGGCGATCCACCTACCTCTGCCTCCCAAGTGCTGGGATAAAAGGCGTGTGCCACCACATCCTGCTAAAATATACATTTTATATATATATATAAAAATGTCAACATTGCCAAGTTCAGAGATTTCAGTACAGCCCTCCTTGACCTCAAGTTCGCTTCAGATCAGGAGAACAAAGCAATCCACAAGAACTCAAAGCCCCGAAAAAACTCCCCTTCTCATGAATCCCGGGTCCCACCCCCCCCACCCCCCAACAATGAGGCACCTCTCCCTCAGTTTCAGGATCAAGGAAGAAGGTACTGATGGTCTTGGAATGGATTTAGCACCACACCCTTTGCCACGAGTAGGGGCAGATGCCATGAGAAACCAAAATCATATGTAATCCCAAAATGAAGCCTTCACCCCTCTCCCAAGATCTGCCCCAACCAGCCTTTCTAGGACCGAAACATGAGCTTCTGCCCCACCTCCAACTCACCATGCTGGAGCCTGGGTGTCAGATTGCCCAGGACCTCTCAGCATTTCCTCCTCCTCCTCCTCCAGAGGGAAGGGTGCACTCCTAGACCTCGGGAACCCCTGGCCTCAGCTGCTCTCTCTCCCCTACCCTGGCCCCATTCTGGCTTCCACACTTTACCCTTTGGACCTGGACAAGAGTTGAGCAATTGGGACAAGTTACCAAGACAAGAGCCAAGAACAGCCATGGCTGGTGGAAGACATAGGAGGACAAAAGAATGACCTTAAATAACCTTGGGGCAGGCTGGAGAGATGGCTTAGTGGTTAAGGCGCTTGCCTACAAAGCCAAAGGACCCAGGTTCTACTCCCCAGGACCCATATAAGCCAGATGCACAAGGGGGCGCATGCATCTGGAGTTCGTTTGCAGTGGCCCATTCCCCCCCCCTCAAATAAATAAATACAAATTTAAAAGTTAAAAAAAAAAAAGCTTGGGTCTTTTGAGATCATGTGTGTCTGAGGTCGTTTTTCTGTGGTCCTAAATGTCCTTCAACCTCAACCCATGGTGATCTCATTTTTGGATGCATAAGATGCAGACGCCTAGAGAGAGTAGGAGGGGAAAGTTATCTAGACTTAACAGGAGATGGGGCAGGAGAGAAGCAGAAAGGAGAAAGAAAAGTAGGGGGGGGGGGCGGGTGGCTGGAAAGATGGCTTAGCAGTTAAGGTGCTTGCTTGCAAAGCCTAAGGACCCAGGTATAATTCCCCAGTCAGCCAGATGCATAAGGTGGCACATGTGTCTGGAGTTCATTTGCAGTGGCAAGAGACCCTGGTGCACCCACATTCATTCTCTCTCTCTCTCTCTCTCCTTTCTCTCTTTCTCCCTCTCTGCTTGCAAATAAATAAAATAGAGAGGCAAAGACCCAGAGACAAAGCCCAGAGGGAAAGAGAGACACAGGCGCGGGGAGAGCCAGACTGTGAGGCGGAAACTGTGGATACAGCAGCGAATGGAGATGAGCCGCAGGAAGAGGAGAATGGTAAGACAGACATGAGACAGCTGTTGAAAGGGACTTGCCCAAGGTCTCAAGGCCAGCTGTTGACAAATCTAGATGTGAACAAAGACAAAGAGGAGAGTGTCCCAAATGGGTCATTACTGGATCCATTCCACTCCCTCCCCACCCCATCATTTTTTTTGGCCAATACCCAGAACCCCACCCCCTTGCTCCAGGACCGGAGTTGAAAAGCCTCTGCCCCTAACGCAAAGCAAGCCTGGCCTCGGCAAGGTCCACCTTGCTGGTCAGACAACGTGGGAATAAGAGAGCCGGGCGCCCTCACCCCACAGGAGAGGTAGGGTGGAAAAGTGGGAGGAGAGTAAGGTCGCTGGAAAACAAAGGAGGGGGGAATCAAGGAGGGGTGTGGACGGGGCAACTTAAGGACAGTTGCCACCCCCAAACACACCCAGAGCTTCTGGCTGCCTGCAGCACTGACAGAGCCTGGAGGATAAGCTGCTGGGACACAGCAGGAAGGGTGACTCCTCAGGTAACTGGCTCCATCGCTTTAACGCTGCCTGGAAATCTCTTTGCTGGAGTCTACATCTCTCTGGGAATCCACTTCTGTCTCTTCTCTTCTGAGTCTGTTGAGTCTCTCCCTCCCTCTCTCCCTCTTCCTGCCACCTCTCTCTCTCTCTCTCCTTTTTATCTTGTATTTTCTTCCTAATTTTATTTATTTATTTGCACGTGGTGAGAGGGCATGCCAGTGTCCCTTGCCTCTGTGCAAACAAACACCAAAGCCTTGCACCACTTTTCATGTCCAGTTTACACGGACGGCTTGGGAATTGAACCCAGGTTGACTGGCTTTGCAAGCAAACACCTTTAACCTCTGAGCCATCTTCCCGGCAGTAACATTATGTTAGTCATTTTACTGTATGTTCTTGAAGATTCTTTTCTATTTTGTAGTGTCCAACTTTGTTTAGGGTGGGTTTTTTTTGGGGGGGGGGTTGTTTGTTTGGTTTTGGTTGTGGTTTGCAAGGTAAGGTTTCACTCTAGTCCAGGCTGACCTGGAATTCACTATGTAGTCTCAGAGTGGCCTTGAACTCACAGCGATCCTCCTACCTTTGCCTCCGAGTGCTGGGATTAAAGGCATGCCCCACAACACCCGGCTCATATTATTTTTCTACGAGTAACCCAACATCTTTCTGTGACCAACTAAGATATCTATTGCTATAAATTAAAAGTCTCAGCCGGGCGTGGTGGCGCACACCTTTAATCCCAGCACTCGGGAGGCAGAGGTAGGAGGATCGCCGTGAGTTCAAGGCCACCCTGAGACTACATAGTTAATTCCAGGTCAGCCTGGGCCAGAGTGAGACCCTACCTCGAAAAACCAAAAAAATAAAATAAAATAAAAAATAAATAAAAGTCTCACAGCTCTACTCCCTTCAAGTTAAACCTATCCTATCTCTGACATGGACTTTATTCTCCTGATTGTGATAATATATTCACTCTCTCTTTTGGTCCTTACATACTCAGATGCCTCGCTGAATTTCTCTAAGAAAAAAATATAAACCTTCACCTAACACAGCGAGTCACTAAATTCTTCATGGCTACTAAATACCAACCAACTCTTTTTTGTTTGTTTGTTTGTTTGTTTTTGTTTTTCGAGGTAGGGTCTCACTCTGGCCCAAGCTGACCTGGAATTCACTGTGTAGTCTCAAGGTGGCCCCAAACTCACACCGATTCTCCTATTTCTGTCTCCTGAGTGCTGGGATTAAAGGCGTGCAACACCATGCTCGGCTCCAACCAACTCTTGAACATTCAACCTCCACCAAACTTTGCAGGATTCCTCCCCTAAAAACCTGACACCTCTCTGCAATGGGGAACTATTTTTTAAATTTTATTTATTTATTTATTTATTTATTTATTTATTTATTTATTTGAAACAGAGAGAGGGAAAGTGAGAGAGGGAGTGTGAGAATGGGCATGCCAGGGCCTCTAGCCACTGCAAACGAACTCCAGACATGTACGCCCCCTTGTGCATCTGGCTTACGTGGGACCCGGAGAATCGAACCAGGGTCCTTAGGTTTCTCAGGCATGTGCCTTAACCGCTAAGCCATCTCTCCAGCCTGAAACAATTTTTTAAAACAACACCCCCACTCCTTCCCCTCACAGCCCGGTTCTATGGTTCCCCATTCACCCCTCAATTTTCCCCAATCTGTTTTAATACTTCCAGAGTCCAAACTGAAGGATTCATGACTTTCCTTGAAAGTAGGAGGTCTTGGGAATATCGGAGACATTCAGTCCCCGGACAAGCTTGAACACTCTCCTGATTGATAAACTTCCCTTAACTCAGAAGGCCTTGAGGGAACAGACCCCATCTGGGGCACATCCTGCCACAGACAAGCTCGCTGAAGCAGCTTATTCTTACTTTTTTTTTCTGAACAAGGCCACCAATAGCTACAGTTCCCTATCAACGTCCCTTAGATCTGCACCTGGTCCTGTCTGTTTTCCTCAGGGTGCTCCTTATACGCTTAAACCGTAGCCTAGCTCAGGGCTTCAGCCTCCATCCTGTGGGAAGGTTGCAGCCCCTCCCTGTGCTTCAATAAGCAGTCTCTGTTTAAGATCATGTCCAGCGTTTTTCTTTCTCACTTTCTTTACACGCGCCAGGGCCTCTTGCCCTTGCAAATGAACTCCAGATAGATGCAGATACCACCCTGTGCATCTGGCGTCATGTGGGTACTGGGGAATCAAACCCCAGATCTTTCAAGCAAGCACTTTTGGTTTTTTGGGGGTCTGTTTTTGTTTTTGTTTTGTTTGTTTGTTTTGGTTTTTCGAGGTAGGGTCTCACTCTGGCCCAGGCTGACCTGGAATTCACCATGTAGTCTCAGGGTGGCCTCGAACCCACAGCAATCCTCCTACCTCTGCCTCCCGAGTGCTGGATTAAAGACGTGTGCCACCACGCCTGGCTCAAACAAGCACTTTTAACCACTGAGCCATCTGTCCAGCCCCCAGCTCTCTTTCTTGACAGGTGTCATCTCTGAGTGGTGCGTGCCTAAATGCCTGAACTTGGGAGCCTGAGGCTAGAGGGTGGACATCAGTGTGAGGCCAGCCTGAGCTACAGAGCGTTTATGTCCATCTCTCTTCCATCTGTCTGCCTGCCTGCCTGCCTGGCTGTCTATCTATCTAGCTCTTTATCTCTACTTCTTTCTGTGGTCCGCCAACCCCTCTCCTGTGATTTTTTTCCTTCCATCTGGCTCATTTCAGCGTCTTGTTTTAGCTGGCATTGGCCCTATGTATCTATATCTTGCTATCACTGTCTCTGTGTGAGAGCCAGTGTTCTGACAGATGACAGATTGATAAGTCATAGACAGAGGCTAGGCTTGGTGGCACACATCTTTAATCCCAGCACTCAGAAGGCAGAGGTAGGAGGATTGCCATAAGTTCAAGGCCACCTTGAGACTGCATAGTGAGTTCCAGGTCAGCCTGGGCTAGAGCAAGACCCTACTTCGAAGAAAAAACAAAAGTGGGGCTGGAGAGATGGTTTAGCGGTTAAGGCGCATGCCTGCGAAGCCTAAGGACCCAGGTTCCATTCTCCAGGTCCCACATAAGCCAAATGCACATGGTGGCACATGCGTCTGGAGTTCTTCTGCAGTGCTAGAGGCTCTGGTGCACCCATTCCCACACCGTGTGTGTGTGTGTGTGTGTGTGTGTGTGTCTAATAAATAAATAAAAATAAATCTTTAAGAGCTGTGCCTGGTGGCACACGCCTTTAATCCACTCAGGAGGCAGAGGTAGGAGGATCATTGTAAGTTCAAGGTCATTCTGAGACAACAGAGTGAATTCCAGGTCAGCCTGAGCTAGAGTGAGACCCTACCTCGAAAAACCAAATAAAGAAAAAAAAGTGATGGACAAACTTGTAAAGATACATAGACATCATTCTGTTTTTCAGTTTCCCTCAGTATCTCTGTGTGTGTGTCCCCCTTTGTCCCTCTGGTTCTCTTGATATCCCTCTCTCTCTCTCTCTCTCTCTCTCTCTCTCTCTCTCTCGCTCCACCTATAACTCCGTGTCTCTGTCTTTCTCACTGTCTGTATTCTGATCCACCTCTCTCTCTCTCTTTTCGGTTTTGTGAGGTAGGGTCTCACTCTAGTCCAGGCTGACCTGGAATTCACTGTGTAATCTCAGGGTGGCGTCGAACTCACGGCTACCTCCCACCTCTGCCTCCATAGTGCTGGGATGAAAGGCGTATGCCACCACCTCTTCTCTTTGATACACCTCTCTCTTTTCTGTCCCCACACCCTTCATCCTCTCTCTCTCCCTTTCCCTCTCCCTCTCCCTCCTCCCCTCCAGTCTCCCCCTGCCTTTCCTTCTCTCCCCACCCCCACCCCCGCACCTGCCCACATGGCCAGGACTTGGGGAAGGAAGATTTCAGAAGGAGCTGAGGAGTAGAGCGATCCCACTCCTCCTCTCCCACTTCACCCTCATAGGCCCTGGAACTGCCTTCGCCATGGACAGTGTGAACACAGCCATCTTGCTCCTCCTCCTGGCTCTCCTCTGTCTGTTCCTGACCTTCAACTTGCACGGCAAGAGCCGTCTGCCTCCAGGACCCAAACCTCTACCCATCCTGGGAAACCTACTGCAACTGCGCTCCCAGGACTTGCTGACATCCCTCACCAAGGTGCGGGGACCTCGCCTTGGGAAGAGGGTGATAGTGAGGGAGAGGAGGGTCCTGGCCCCCTGAGCCCCTGTAAACACCTTGTCTTCTCCCTCCAGTTGAGTAAAGAGTATGGCTCTGTGTACACTGTGTACCTGGGGCCCAGGCGGGTGGTGGTCCTCAGCGGGTTCCAGACAGTAAAGGAGGCGCTTGTGGACCAAGGGGAGAATTTCAGTGGCCGTGGCAGCTATCCTGTCTTCCACAACTTCACCAAGGGCAATGGTAAGCTGTTTCCCATCTCCTCCACCCTCCAGCCTCCCCCATTCTTGGTGTTAGATGTGTGTCTAGAGGGCGTGGGGGCTGGCGGGATGGTTTAGCGCTTAAGGAGTTTGCCCGCAAAGCCAAAGGACCCTGGTTCGATTCCCCCAGGACCCACGTAAGTCAGCTGCACAAGGTGGCACAAGCATCTGGAGTTTGTTTGCAGTGGCTAGAGGCCCTGGTGCACCCATTCTCTCTGTCTCTCTCTCAAATTTAAAAAAATAATAATAATTTGCCGGATGTGATGGCGCACGCCTTTAATCCCAGCATTCGGGAGGCAGAGATAGAAGGATCGCTGAGAGTTTGAGGCCACCCTGAGACTAGAGTGAATTCCAGGTCAGCCTGGGCTAGAGCAAGACCCTACCTCGAAAAACCAAAATAATAATAATAATAATAATAATAATAATAATAATAATAATAAAATAAATAAAAGCCAGGCGTGGTGGCGCACACCTGTAATCCCAGCACTCCGGAGGCAGAGGTAGGAGGATCGCCGTGAGTTCAAGGACACCCTGAGACTACATAGTTAATTTTAGGTCAGCCTGGACCAGAGTGAGACCCTACCTTGAAAAACCAAAAAAAAAAAAGAAAAAAGAAAAAAAAGCCTAAATAAATAAATAAATAATAAATAAATATAGGCATGTGTCTGGGGTCCCAGAATGACCATACACCATCCAAAGTATATTGACAAGGTAATGTTCACTTCTGCAGAAAGATGCACAGTCACAGGGAGTCCAGACAGGACAGCACACCCCTCAGGAAGTCCGTTGGTTTTGTTTTTGTTTTTGTTTTTTTCAAAGTAGGGTCTCACTCCAGCTCAGACTGTCCTGGAACCCACTATATAGTCTCAGGGTGGCCTCGAACTCACGGCAATCCTCCTACCCATGCTGTGATTTCTTGCTTTTTTATCTTTCAAGGAAGGGTCACGTTCTAGCCAAGGCTGACCTGGAACTAGCTCAGTAGCCCAGGTTGGCCTCGAACTCACAGTGATCCTCCACCCTCAGCCTCCCAAGGATTAAAGGTGTGCACCATCATGTCCAACTTTCCTTGCTGCCATTTCGGAGAAAACATCTGTACATGTAGGCCAAAAAAAAAATTTCCAAAGCCGGGTGCGGTGGCGCACACCTTTAATCCCAGCACTCGGGAGGCAGAGGCAGGAGGATCGCCGAGTTCGAGGCCACCCTGAGACTACATAGTTAATTCCAGGTCAGCCTGGACCAGAGTGAGACCCTACCTTGCAAAAAAAAAAAAAAAAAAAAAAAAAAAGCCAATCATGGGCTGGAGAGATGGCTTAGCGGTTAAGGCACTTGCCTCTGAAGCCTAAGGATCCAGGTTCAATTCCCCAGAGCCCACACAAGCCAGATGCACATGGTGGCATCTGGAGTTCATTTGCAGGGGCTAGAGGCCCTGGCTGGCCCATTCTCCCCCTCTCCCCCACCCTTTAATAAATAAATAAATGGGGCCTGGAGAGATGGCTTAGCAGTTAAGTGCTTACCTGTGAAGCCTAAGGACCCCAGTTCGAGTCTCGATTCCCCAGGACCCACGTAAGCCAGATGCACAATGTGGCACATGCATCTGGACTTCGTTTGCAGTGGCTGGAGGCCCTGGAGCGCCCATTCTCTCTCTCTCTCTCTCTCTCCCTGCCTAATCTCTCTCTCTCCCTCAAATAAATAAATAAAAATAAAACAAGCCAGGCATGGTGGTGCACACCTTTAATCCCAGCACTCGGGGAGGCAGAGGTAGGAGGATCGCTGTGAGTTCAAGGCCACCCTGAGACTATATAGTGAATTCCAGGTCAGCCTGGGCCAGAGTAAGACCCTACCTCAAAAACCAAAATAAATAAATAAATAAATAAATAAATAAATAAATAAATAAAATAAAGTATTAGCCGGGCGTGGTGGCGCACGCCTTTAGACCCAGCACTCGGGGAGGCAGAGGTAGGAAGATTGCTGTGAGTTCAAGGCCACCCCGAGACTACGTAGTGAATTCCAGGCCAGCCTAAGCTAGAGTGAAACCCTACCTCGAAAAAAATAAACTAAAATAATAATAGTTAAAAAAAAAAAAAAAAAGGTGTGGTATCACACGCCTTTAATCCCAGCATTCGGGGGAGAAGTAGGAGGATCACTGTGAGCTGGAGGCCAGTCTGGGACTACATAGTGAATTCCAGGTCAGCCTGGGCCAGAGTGAAACCCTGCCTCAAAGAGGGGGAGGAAGGATGTTCTTGGGACGAGTGGAAGACTTCCCAGAAGAACTCCACAGAGGCTCAGGCGGCTCGGCCATGAGTTCCCCTTGTCCTGCTGCTTATTTGCCTTCCTTATCACTCTTGTTTGTACATTCAGTGATGAGCTAACAGTCACCAGCCACGTGTGTTTGACAAGGACACAGAGGGTGTTTAATATGAGTCTCTACCCTGCCTTCCTGACACCTCACTCCCAGCGACCAGCCCAAAATGACCAGATCCTTAAAGGGGAAAAAGAAGCAGGGTGATCCAGACGGTGGCGAGAAAATCCCAGGGGTCTTATGGAAACTCAAGCAAGGCATCTGATCCAGCCTGGAGGGTCCGGGACAGTTGGCTGGTGGAGGGGATTATCCCTCCTTTAATCCCAGCACTTAGGAGGCTGAGGTAGATGGATCACTGTGAGTTTTTTAACCCAGTCTGGGCTACAGAGTGAGTTCCAGGTCAGCCTGGGCTAGAGTGGAATACTGCAAGAGAAAGAAAGAAAGAAAGAAAGAAAGAAAGAAAGAAAGAAAGAAAGAAAGAAAGAAAGAAAGAAAGAAAGAAAGAAAGAAAGAAGAAAAGAAGGGAAGGAAAAGAAAAGAAAAGAAAAGAAAAGAAAAGAAAAGAAAAGAAAGAAAGCAGGGAGAGAGGAAGGGGAAGAAAGAAGAAAGAAAGAAAGAAAGAAAGAAAGAAAGAAAGAAAGAAAGAAAGAAAAGAAGGGAAGGAAAGAAGGGAAGGAAAGAAAGGAGGGAAGGAAAGAAAAGAAAAGAAAAGAAAAGAAAAGAAAAGAAAAGAAAAGAGGGAGAGAGGAAGGGGAAGAAAGAAGAAAGAAAGAAAGAAAGAAAGAAAGAAAGAAAGAAAGAAATAAAGTAAAAGAAAAGAAAGAAAGCAAGGAGAGAGGAAGGGGAAGAAAGAAGAAAGAAAGAAAGAAGGAAGGAAGGAAAAGAAAGAAAGAAAGGAGAGAGAGAGAAAGAAAGAGAGAGAGAGAAAGGAAGCTGGGGAGTTGGCTTAGCAGTTAAGGCACTTGCTTGCAAAGCCTAAGGACCCAGGTTTGATTCTCCAGGACCCACATGAGCTAGATGCACAAGGTGGTGCATGTACCTGGAATTCATTTGCAGTGGCTGGAGGTCCTGGTGCACCCATTCTCTCTATATATCTGCCTCTTGCTTTCTCTCTCTCAAACAAAATATTTTTTAATTTTTTTTATTATTTTATTTATTTTTGGAGAGAGACAGAGAGAGAGGGAGAGGAAGACAGAGATGGGCACTCCAGCAGTCTCTCAGCTGCTGTGAACGAAATCCAGATGCATGCGATGCATGCGCCCCCTTGTGGTCAAGTGAGGCATTGCGCCCTTGCTTCACTTTGCATCTGGCTAAATGTGGGACCTGGAGATTGGAACCAGCATTCTTAGGCTTAGGAGGCAGGCGCCTTAACCGCTAAGCCATCTCTCCAGCCCAAACAAAATATTTTTAAAAAGAAATACAACCAGGCGTGGTGGCGCACACCTTTAATCCCAGCACCTGGGAGGCAGAGGTAGGAAGATCACTGTGAGTTCAAGGCCACCCTGAGACTACATAGTGAATTCCAGGTCAGCCAGAGCTAGAGCGACACCCTTACCTAGGGGAAAAAAAAAACAGAAAGAAGAAAACAAAAACAAAAACAAAAAAGAAGAAAGAATTACAATTTAAACAATTTAAAGAAAGAGAGAAAGGGGGAAGGGAAGGGAGGGAGGGAGGGAGGGAAACAAAAATAAAGAAAGGCAGATAGATAGGTGAGCTCAGGAAGATGGTTTAGTGGCTAAAGGCACTTCCTTGCAAAGGCTGCAGGCCCAGGTTCAATTCCACAGCAGCCATGTAAAGCCAAACACAGTGAATGGCACAAGAATATGGTTTCCAGCAAGAGACACGCAGCGCGCGCACACACACACACACACACACACACACACACACACACACAGATCTTCCCTGGCAAATGTCAGGGCAGAGGGGTCGGGTGGCTGTGGTCTTGGGCAAGGTGGTCAAGCGAGCTGACCGCTTCCCTTGGTCTTCGCAGGCATCGCCTTCTCCAACGGGGACCGGTGGAAGGTGCTGCGGAAATTTTCCTTGCAGATTCTGCGGAACTTCGGCATGGGAAAGCGGAGCATCGAGGACAGGATCCTGGAGGAAAGCAGCTTCCTGTTGGAGGAGCTGCGGAACACCAAAGGTCAGGCAAGGTTGCAGGCTAGCCGTCCCCTCGCTCCCGCGCATCCTTGCAGCCTTAGCAGGGCGTGCAAAGTGCCTGCAGGATGCTCCCTTGGGTCGCGTGGCGACGGCGCCCCCTGGCGGTGGGTGGGCAGAGGGCTCTGCCTCTCCTGGGCCTATGGTTTCAGCTCTGATGTGTTTGATAGATGGTCTGGGCTGGTAATCCTGGTGGAAGATGATGATGGGGCTGGAGGGATGGCTTGGCGGTTAAGGCATTTGCCTGCAAAGCCGGGGAACCCAGGTTCAATTCCCCAGGACCCACATTAGCCAGATGCACAAGGGGGCTCACCCACATTAGCCAGATGCACAAGGGGGCTCACCCACGTCTGGAGAAATGGCTTAGCAGTTAAGCGCGCTTGCCTGTGAAGCCTAACTACCCCAGTTCGAGGCTTGATTTCCCAGAACCCACGTTAGCCAGATGCACAAGGTGGCGCATGCATCTGGAGTTCGTTTGCAGTGGCTGGAGGGCCTGGCATGCCCATTCTCTCTATCTGCCTCTCTCTCTCTCTCTCTCTCTCTCTCTCTCTCTCTCTGTTGCTCTCAAATAAACAAAAAGAAAAAGAAAAAACTAATTTAAAAAAAGATAATGATGATGACAACATTCTCAAAAACTCACCACCAGCCAGATGTGCCTATAATCCCAATACCTGGTGGTGGAGGCAGGAGGATCAGGACTTCACTGTTATCTTTTGGCTCCAGGCCAGGGCTGGAGAGATGGCTTAGTGATTAAGGCACTTGCTTGAGAAGCCTAAGGACCCAGGTTCAATTCCCCAGTACCCATGTAAGCCAGCTGCAGGAGGTGGCACATACATCTGGAGTTTGTTTGCAGTGGCTAGTGCTATGCCCATTTTTTTCTCCCTCTCTCAGAAATAAATGATGATAAATTTTTTTAAAAAGAGTAGAAAAGAAAGAAACCTCCAGACATACTCCTTTAATCTCAGCACTCAGGAGGCAGAGGTAGGAGGATCGCCGAGAGTTCGAGGCCAGCCAGGGACTACAGAATGAGTTCCAGGTCAGCCTGGGCTAGAGTGAGACCCTGCCTCAGAAAAAAATTTTTTTTTTTTTTTTGGTTTTTGCGAGGTAGGGTCTCACTCTGGTCCAGGCTGACCTGGAATTAACTATGTAGTCTCAGGGTGGGCTTGAACTCTCGGCGATCCTCCTACCTCTGCCTCCCGAGTGCTGGGATTAAAGGCGTGCGCCACCACACCCGGCTAGAAAAAATTTTTTTAATATTTTATTTATTTGCAAGGAGAGAGAGAGCGTGAATGGGTACACCAGGGCTTCCGGCCACTGCAAATAAACTCCAGACTCAAGTGCCACTTTTTTTTGTTTTGGTTTGGTTTGGTTTGGTTTTTCGAGGTAGGGTCTCACTCTGGTCCAGGCTGACCTGGAATTCACTATGCAGTCTCAGGGTGGCCTCGAACTCTCAGCGATCCTCCTGCCTCTGCCTCCCGAGTGCTGGGATTAAAGGCATGTGCCACCACGCCCGGCTTCAAGTGCCACTTTTGTGCATCTGGCTTTACATGGGTACTGGGGAATCAAATCCAGGTTTGTTAGGCTTTGCCCGTGAGTACCTTAACCACTGAGCTATCTCTCCCCCCCAAAAAAAACCCCATTTCACAGATGAGAAAACTGAGGCTCAGCAAAGGAAAGACACCAAGATCAAAAGGCCACACAACTCCTGACTGAGTTTTTGTGTCTTGGCTGTTGTGTTGAAATGTGTCTGTGTGGTGGGTCGGTTTTGACACAGAATCTATTGTAACCAAGACTGGCCTGGAATTCACTACATAGCCCAGGCTGGCCTGCAACTTGTGGCAGTACTTCTGCCTCAACCTCCCATGTGCTGGGATGACAAGTGTGTGCCACCTTTGGGTTGCATTTGCTGTGTGATTATTTATTTGTTTATTTATTTGAGAGAGAGAGAGAGAGAGAGAGAATGGGCATGTCAGGGCCTCCAGCCACTGCAAACGAACTCCAGACACATGGCCCACTATGTGCATCTGGCTTATGTGGGTTCTGGGGAATCAAACCTGGGTCCTTAGGCTTCACAGATAAATGCCTTATCCTCTAAGCCATCTCTCCAGCCCTGCTGCATGTTTTGTTACCATATGTTGTGGGGTGTGTGTGTGTGTGTGTGTGTGTGTGTGTGATGTTTACATCTGCTGTGCTGTATGTGGTATGTGATGTCCCCAGGAACAGCCTGTCCTGTTGCTGATCCACCACAGGGCATTGTGGGTTCATGTTATCCCTTGCATTGCCAAATACTTTAGGGGTATTGTCATGCAGCGTGCTGACCAGTCAACACGTGCCTGTGTTGATGTGGTGTTAAGGTTGGGTGATGGTGAGCAAATAAGAACTGTGGCAAGACACCCGATGACCAGCCTGTCACCTGGGCTGGGTCTGACACATGACCCTCCCCCCCACACACACACAGGCCAGCCCTTCGACCCCGTGTTTGTCCTCAGCCGCTCCGTGTCCAACATCATCTGCTCGGTGATCTTCGGCAGTCGCTTCGACTACAGCGACGAGCGGCTTCTCGCCATCATCCGATTCATCAACGACAACTTCCAGATCATGAGCAGCCCCTGGGGCGAGGTCAGCGGTCTGAGGCCGGCTGGATGTGGGCTGGGGCAAGGTCCGCAGACAGAAAAGAAAACGGCAGGAGCTTAGGCGGTGACTCGCACCTGCCACCCGAGCACTCAGCAAGCTGAGGCAAGAGGGTGACCTCGAAGTTCGAGGCCAACCTGGACCACATAGCAAGTTCTAGGCCAGCCAGGGATACTGAGAGCCAGTCTCAAAACATCCAGATAGCCGGGCGTGGGGGCGCATGCCTTCAGTCTTAGCCATCCGGAGGCTGAAGTGGTAGAATTGCTGTGAGTTCAAGGCCAGCCTGAGACTACATAGTGAATTCTAGGCCAGCCTGGGCTAGAGCGAGACGCTACCTCAAACCAACCCCCTCCAAAAAAAATCATCCAAATAGAGAAAGGAAGAAGGATAGAAAAGAAAGAAGGAAAGGGAGGAAAAAAAGAGGGAAGAAGAGAGGAAGGGAAGAAGGAAGGTAGGAGGGAGGAAGGGAGGGAGAAAGGAGGGGGAAAAGGGGGGGAAGGAAGGAGATGAGAGGGAGGAAGGGAAGGGAGGGAGCGAAGGAAGGAAGACTGCCTGGTAGGCCCACTTCCTTTCTGGCCCCTTCCCCAGTTACATGGGAGCCAGGGGCTATCCATCTCCCTCCACCCCGCCCTGCAGAACTTGGCTACCCTGCAAGGCCCTGTTGTAACCTCCTTGATCCCCTGGCCTTACCTTCCCCATGTGCCCCTGAGCACACACCCTGCCTGATTCACCAAACCCCTCCAACTCTGCCTGGTCCCCAGATGTACAACATCTTCCCAAGTCTCCTGGACTGGCTCCCTGGGCCTCACCGACGTCTATTCAGGAACTTTAGGGGCATGAAAGATCTCATCGCCCGCAGCGTCCAGGAACACCAGGCCTCCATAGACCCCAACTGTCCCCGGGACTTCATTGATTGTTTCCTCACGAAGATGGCCCAGGTAATTGAAATCCCACCTCGGGTCTGCTCAGAAGCCCTTCCGCTGCCCTGGCCCACAAACCTGCAGGGAGATCAGCTTTGAGCAGAAGTGGAGATTGTTTCTGGGAAGACAAGGTGAGGCAGCTGACCCTACTGGACTCCTGACCAGAGATAGTGCCAATTAACAGTTCATTAAGAAGTTATTATAGCCGGGCGTGGTGGCGCGCGCCTTTAATCCCAGCACTCGGGAGGCAGAGGTAGGAGGATCGCCATGAGTTCAAGGCCACCCTGAGACTACATAGTTAATTCCAGGTCAGCCTGGGCCAGAGTGAGACCCCGTGGTGGCATGCGCCTTTAAAACTCGGGAGGCAGAAAAAAAAAAAAAAAAAAAAGAGTGAGTTATTAAAACCAAAAAAAAAAAAAGAAGTTATTATAGCCGGGCGTGGTGGCATGCGCCTTTAATCCCAGCACTCAGGAGGCAGAGGTAGGAGGATCACCATGAGTTCGAGGCCACCCTGAGACTTCCAGGTCAGCCTGGACCAGAGTGAGACCCTACCTCAAAAAAAAAAAAAAAAAAAAAAAAAAAAAAAAAAAGAAGAACAAGAGAAGAAGAAGTTATTATAGGGCCTGGAGACATAGCTTAGTGGTTAAGGTGCTTGCCTACAAAGCCCAAGGACTCATATTCAACTCTCCAGGTCCCATATAAGCCAGACACACAAGGTGATGCAAGCACACAAGGTTGCACATGCACAGGAGGTGGCGCATGCGTCTGGAGTTCAATTACAGTGGTTGGAGGCCCTGGTGTGACAATTCTCCCTCTCAAAAAAAAAAAAAAAAAAAAAAAAAAAAAAAAAAAAAGCCAGGCATGGTGGCTCATGCCTTTAATCCCAGCACTCAGGAGGCAGAGGTAGGAAAATCACTGTGAGTTCGAGGCCACCCTGAGACTACAGAGTCAATTCCAGCCTGAGCTAGAGTGAATAGAATATATTTTTTTATTTATTTTTTGTCTTTTGGTTTTTCAAGGTAAGGGTCTCACTCTAGCCCAGGCTGACCTGGAAATCACTATGTAGTCTCAGGATGGCCTTGAACTCACAGCGATCCTCCTACCTCTGCCTCCCTAGTGCTGGGATTAAAGGTGTGCGCCACCACACCTGGCTTTATTTTATTTATTTTTTGGTTTTTGGTTTTTCAAGGTAGGGTCTCACTCTAGCCCAAGCTGACCTGGAATTCACTACATAGTCTCAGAGTGGCCTCGAACTCACAGGGATCCTCCTACCTCTGCCTCCCAAGTGCTGGGATTAAAGGCGTGCACCACCATGCCCAGTTTTGATTAAAATATTTTTAAGGGCTGGAGAGATGGCTTAGAGGTTAAGATGCTTGCCTTTGAAGCCTAAGGACCCAGGTTTGATTCCCCAGTACCTACTTAAGCCAGATGCACAAAGTGGCACATGCGTCTGGAGTTTGTTTGCAGTGGCTAGAGGCCCTGGCGTGCCCATTTTCTTCTATCTGCCTCTCTTTCTCTCTGTCTCTCTCTCCATTAAATAAATAAATAAAATGTTTTTTTAAAGCCAGGTGTGGTGGTGCACGTCTTTAATCCCAGCACTTGGGAGCGCAGAGGTAGGAGGATTGCCATGAGTTTGAGACTACGTAGTAAATTCCAGGTCAGCCTGGGCTAGATCAAGACCCTACCTTAAAAAAATTATATATATATATATGAAGAAGTTATTATAGTGGCCAAGGTATTAATCCAGTGCCCTGCTCCACTCTTCATGCTTTGCTGAATCTTTGACAAAAAGGCAATTTACAGGCTGGAGAGTTGGCTTAGCGGTTAAGGCATTTGATTGCAAAGCCAAAGGATCCCGGTTCAATTCTCCAGGACCCATGTAAGCCAGACGCAAAGGGGGCACATGCATCTGGAGTTTGTTTGCCATGACTGGAGGCCCCGGCGCACCCATTCTCTCTCTCTCTCTCTCCCTCCCTCTCTCTCTCTCTCTCTCTCCGTTTCTCTCTCTCTCAAGTAAATAAATAAAAAGATAATAAAAATAATTATTTTTTAAAAAGGCAATTTGCCAGAAAGACCTAAGGAACTGGCACCCAGGAGCAGTTGGGCAGGTCTCAGGTGAACTTGCACTTGTCAGTTTAAGGAAATGAATCTGCTGGCTTCGACTCACAGCCCCACCCTCAATGCCCACAGGAGAAGCAGGACCCACTGAGCCACTTCCAAATGGACACCTTACTGATGACCACGCACAATCTGCTCTTCGGAGGCACCGAGACCGTGGGCACCACGCTCCGCCACACATTCCTTGTGCTCATGAAGTATCCGAAAATTCAAGGTGCGCAGGCAGCAGGCTGGCACAGCACATAGTCCGCAAGGTCCACATCCCACAAGGAGGACCTGGATCGCACCTGTGTGGTATTGATCCTTGTCGCCTGAATCCCAGTCACTCAGCCTGTGGGACCTCAACTCACCCCACCAGCCTTGACCATACAAACTCATCCCCACCGACCTTACCCCTGCCTAATCCTCGCACACCCCCTACAGTGCTAGAAAGAGCTTCCTGATACCCAAGGAGCGCTGGGCTGCTGGACAACAGGAGGAGGCATCTCAGATTCTTCCATGACTGGCAGGGGTACCCACAGCCCTAGCATCCTTCCTTCCTTCCTTCCTTTTTTGTAAATATTTTATTTATTTATATTTGCAAGCAGAGAGAGAGAGAAAAAATGGATGTGCCAGGGCCTCTTGACATTACAAATGAACTCCAAATGCACACACCACTTTGAGTTCTGGAGACTCAAACCCAGGTCATTAGGCTTTGTAAGTAAGCCCCATCCAAGTGTCTTCCTTTTCTTTTATTTAAATATATTTTATTTTTATTGATTGATTTGACAGAGAACGAGGGAGAGAGAGAGAGAATAGTCGTGCCAGGGCCTCCAGCCATTGCAAACAAACTCCAGACGTGTGCGCCCCCCTGTGCATCTGGCTTATGTGGATCCTGGGGAATCGAACCTGGGTCCTTTGGCTTTGCAGGCAGATGCCCCAACCCCTAAGCCATCCCTCCAGCCCCTTTTCTTGTCTCTTCTCTTCTTTCATTCTTTTTTGTTTGTTTGTTTGTGTGTGTGTTTGTTTGTTTGTTTGTTTGTTCTTCGAGGTAGGTTCTCACTCTAGCTCAGGCTGACCTGGAATTCACTCTGTACTCTCAGGATGGCCTCGAACTCACAATGATCCTCCTACCTCAGCTTCCTGAGTGCGGGGATCAAAGGTGTGCGTCACCACGCCTGGTTCCCGAATTGTTTTTGTAGCCTAACGCCCATTGGCCTTGAACCTTGGAAATTCACAGTAATCTTTCCTGCCTTGGTCTCCCTAGAGCTGGACTTACAGTAGGAGGCCTTGACTTGACCCTTAACACACACACACTTGTTCCCAGCCCGGCCACTCCCCTGGGACCCCAGCATGACCTTGCTTCTCCACCTCCAGCCCGCGTGCAAGAGGAGATCGATCGCGTGGTGGGGCACTCACGGCAGCCATCCCTGGACGACCGCCCGGCCATGCCTTACACGGACGCGGTGATCCATGAGGTGCAGCGCTTCTCAGACATCATTCCCATGAACCTGCCACACCGGGTCACTCGGGACACAGCTTTCCGAGGCTTCCTGATACCCAAGGTGTGCTGGGCTGCTGGACAACGGGGATCTCAGATTCTTCCATGACCAGCAAGGGGTACCCACAGCCCTAGCAATTAACTCTCCAGGCCTTTGAAACACAACGGATATCCAGGACCCTAACATCTAACATCTGAGTTTTGTTGGTTTGGCTGTTTGAGGCAGGGTCTCATGCCAAGCTGTCCTCAAACTTGCTATGTAGCCAGTGATGGCCTTGAACTCCAACTATTCCTGCCTCCGCCTTCCAAGTGCTGGGATTACTGGAGGGAGTGGGCCATAATGCTCAGTTTACACATCTAACATTCTTTAAAAGAAAAAAAAAAAATGCCCGGCGTGGTGGAGCATACCTTTAATCCCAGCACTGGGGAGACAGAGATAGAAGGATCACCGTGAGATCAAGGCCACCCTGAGACTATACAGTGAATTCCAGGTCAGCCTGGACTAGAGTGAAACCCTACCTCGAAAAACCAAAAAATAAAAAAAATAAAAAAAAATTAGCCGGGTGTGGTAGTGCACACCTTTAATCCCAGCACTCGGGAAGCAGAGGTAGGAGGATCATCATGAGTTCGAGGCCACCCTGAGACTACATAATGCATTCCAGATCAGCCTGGGCTAGAGTGAGACTCTACCTCGAAAAACCAAAAAAAAAAAAATTTTAATATTTTATACTTTTATTTATTAATGAGAGAGAGAGAATAGGTTAGCAAACAAATTACAGATATGTGGGTTCCATTCATTCATTTTGTTGTGGTTGTTTTGTTTATTTATTTATTTATTTATTTATTTATTTGAGAGCAAGAGACAGACAGAGAGAGAAAGAGGCAGGGCCTCCAGCCACTGCAAACAAACTCCAGATGCATTCGCCACCTTGTGCATCTGGCTTACATGGGTACGGGGGAATTGAGCCTCGAACCAGGGTCCTTAGGCTTCACAGGCAAGTGCTTAACCACTAAGCCGTCTCTCCAGGCACTGTTGTTGTTGTTTTTTAAATGCTTTTTTTTATTTTTAGCGAGAGCAAGAGAGAGAGAGAAGGAGGAGAGATAGAGTTGGCACACCAGAGCCTCAGCCACTGCAATTGAACTCCAGACCCTTGCACCACCTATTGGGCATGTGTGACCTTGCACTTTCCTCACCTTTGTGCGTGTGGCTTACATGGGATTTGGAGAGTTAAACACAGGTCCTTAGGCTTCGCAGGCAAGCACTTTAATGTCTAAGCCATCTCTCCAGCCTTTTTTTTTTTTTTTTTTTTTTTTTTTTTTTTTTTTTGAGGTAGGGTCTCACTGTAGCCCAGGCTGACCTGGAATTCACTCTGTAGTCTCAAGGTAGCCTCGAACTCACGGCGATCCTCCTACCTCTGCCGCCCGAGTGCTGGGATTAAAGGTGTGCGCCACCACGCCCGGCTCACATCTGACATTCTTAAATCCAGAACTCCTTCCCAGGACCCCATGTCACACTAGAGTGGACTGGCCCCTGTCCTTAGAGACCTCTCCCCTTCCCAGAAATCCTACATCTGCTTCCACAAGGTACAGGGCTGACAGTGACCCCGTCCCTTCCTCAGACCTCTGCAACACAGCTCCCAGCATCACTAGGAACCGCAGGTCGTTGATGCCCCCACCCTGCCCCCTTTTAACGCCCCCCCAGGGACCTCTATATTTTTGCTTGTCTGAGGTAGGGTCTCACTCTAGCCCAAGCTGACCTGGAACTCACGCTGTAGCTCAGGCTGGCCTCGAACTCATGGCAAGCTTACCCACTTTGGAACTTTACAAAGTTTACAGAGTTTGGACACTGCCCCGTGCATGTCCATCACTCACTCTGCCTCCTCACCCACGCAGGGCACCGACGTCATCACGCTCCTTAACACCGTGCACTATGACTCCAGCCAGTTCCTGACGCCCCACGAGTTCAACCCCGAACATTTCCTGGATGGCAATCAAGCCTTCAAAAAGAGCCCAGCCTTCATGCCCTTCTCTGCTGGTGAGGGCGGGAGGCAGGCTTTGGGATCCTGGTCCTAAATTCCTCTCTCCAAACCGTCTCCCGCGCTTTCATCTCGCCCTATCCTCCCTCTCCTTATTGGACACCCAGGGCCATTGCCTAACCCCTCTCAATGCTGCCCCTGGACACGGAGGTGGAATTCTCACTGGTTTAGGAGTGGTCACTGTCGAACTCTGAACTGTCCTCTGGGTGGCGCTGTTGACTACGGCTTTCTTACCTTTATCCTGCTTCCTGTTTACTCCCGGTAACAAGGAAAAAAGGGAGGGATAATAACGGGTAAATTGCCATATTGCTTTTTTTTTTTTTTCCAGGTTTTTCCGAGGCAGGGTCTCACTCTGATCCAGGCTGACCTGGAATTCACTATGTAGTCTCAGGGTGGCCTTGAATTCATGGCGACCCTCCTACCTCTGCCTCCCGAGTGCAGGGATTAAAGGTGTGCGCCACCATGCCTGGCTGCATATTGCCTTTTGTTGTTGTTTTGAGGC
This sequence comes from Orientallactaga sibirica, assembly GCA_036365145.1. Lineage (NCBI taxonomy): Eukaryota > Metazoa > Chordata > Mammalia > Rodentia > Dipodidae > Orientallactaga > Orientallactaga sibirica. The sequence goes on from JAEOAD010001077.1 coordinate 499,814, forward strand.
AGTCTCTCTCTCTCTCTCTCTCTCTCTCTCTCTCTCTAGCCTAGGCTGACCTGGAACTCACTCTAGACCCAGGCTGGTCTCAAACTCATGATGATCTTCCTACATCAGCCTCCCCAGTGCTGGGACTTAAAATGTGCTCCACCACCCCCAGCTTATTATAGTGCCATTTTTGTTTTGTTTTGGTTCGTTTTTTTTTTAATTTTTATTTATTTATTTATTTAAGAGAGAGAAAAATCCGGGAATGGTGGTGCACACCTTTAATCCCAGCACTTGGGAGGCAGAGGTAGGAGGATCACCATGAGTTCGAGGCCACCTTGAGACTACATAGTGAATTCCAGGCCAGCCTGAGCTAGAGTGAAACCCTACATCGAAAAAAGAGGGGGGGGGAGAAAATGGGCGCACCAGGGCCTCCAGCCACTGCAAACGAACTCCAGACACATGCACCACCTTGTGCATCCGGCTTACATGGCATGGGTCCTGGGGAATCGAACGGAGGTCCTTTGGCTTTGCAGACAAAAGCCTTAACCGCTAAGCCCTTGGTTTGGTTTTTCTTGAGGTAGGGTCTGAGTAGCTCAGGCTGACCTGGAATTCACTCTGCAGTCTCAGGGTGGCCTCGAACTCATGGCGATCCTTCTGCCTCTGCCTCCCGAGTGCGTCGCCACGCGCAGCCCTATGCTGCCTTTTGTTTGCCAGGTGCTGGGCTGTGCAGACAGTAGTCTGGGCTGTCAAGACCTGGATAGTTACATTGAGCCCCGGCAGTTGTGCTTGACCTTGAGGAGTTCATTCTGTTGCATCTTTCTCAGAACTTCAGGCGCCTGGGTCTCGGATGCCCCCCATCGTTATCTTCACGCGTTCGGGTTTTCCTTGGAGGGTTGGGGGGTGCAGGCCTTCACGATCTCATTTCACTACTTCTCTCTGCCCTCCTCCCCGCACCCCCACCCCTACCCTGCAGGGCGTAGACTGTGTCTGGGAGAGTCACTGGCCCGCATGGAGCTCTTTCTGTTCCTAACCTCCATCCTGCAGAACTTCACGTTGCATTCGCTGGTGGCGCCTGAGGACATCGATCTGACCCCGTTCAGCACTGGGCTGGGCAATGTGCCACGGCCTTTCCAACTGTGTCTGCGCCAGCGCTGAGCCCGAGCCCTTTCCAGATGGGCCCACATCTTTCTTTCTGGATGATCACATCCTCACCCTGAACCCTCCTTCACTTTCACCCCTCCTATCTTTTTTTGTTTAGTTTAGTTTTGTTTTTCGAGACAGGGTCTCACTCTGGCCCAGGCTGACCTGGAATTCACTACATAGTCTCAGGGTGGCCTCGAACTCACCGCGATCCTCCTACCTCTGCCTCCCAAAGTGCTGGGATTAAAGGCGTGCGCCACCACGCCTGGCTCACCCCTTCTATCTTAAGCCAGTCTGCATGCAGAGAAAAGATGTGAGGAAGGGGACCTGGCCATCTTGTACCCACATAACTTGTTCTGTGACATGCCTCTCGCTGGGACTTTTGTATCATTTCCTGACAAACATCCTGATTATTAATAGATTTGAACCCACCTTGGCTAAAGTAATGGATAAGGGTCGCTTATGATGAGGAGAATAAAATCCGGCTGTAGAGGGGAGACGCACCACACCCTAACCCAGCCCGATATCTCAGACCTGTAGTGCCAGTTACTCAGAAGGCTGGGGCAGGAGGACCAAAAGTTCAAAGCTTATCTCAGCTACTCAAGTTCACGTCTGGCCTGAGCAACTCAAACTGCCTCGTATATAATCACTTATGAGAAAATGTTAAGGACGAGGAAAATATCTCACTGGGAGATTCTGGCACGCATAAGGCCCTACGTTCAATCCCCAGTGCTGCCTTACGAGAGGGGGAGGGGACTCCAAACGACCCCGAGGGTACCTGGGACAACTCGGTTTCCTGGAGAAAAGCTAGAATGTGATGGATGTTTGGGCCTGAAGACAGGCAGAGAAAGCAAGACAGAGAAAACAGTGGTGTCCACCAAGGGCTGCCAGTCCGTCTGGAGTGGAAGCAAGAATGACCCTGGGAAACAATGACTGGCCTTACGCAGTGTTTTCCACACACACAGTTCTAAACACCTCATTTAGAGGCGCATGGTGGTGCACACCTCGGATCCCAGCACTCGGGATGCACAGGCAGGAGGATCACTGTGAGTTCGAGGCCACCCTGAGACTACAGAGTGAATTCCAGGTCAGCCTGGGCTAGAAAATCTTGATGCAAAAAGTGGTACAAGGCAGCCAGGTGTGGTGGTGCACGCCTTTAATCCCAGCACTCGGGAGGCAGAGGTAGGAGGATCACCGAGAGTTCGAGGCCACCCTGAGACTACAGAGTGAATTCCAGGTCAGCCTGGACCAGAGTGAGACCCTACCTTGCAAAAAAAAAAAAAAAAAAAAAAAAAAAAAAGTGGTACAAGGGCTGGAGAGATGGCTTAGGGGTTAAGGCGCCCGCCTCCTAAGCCTAAGAACGCTGGTTCCAATCTCCAGGTCCCACATTTAGCCAGATGCAAAGTGACACAAGGGCGCAATGCCGCACTTGACAACAAGGGGGCGCACGCACCTGGATTTCGTTCACAGCAGCTGAGAGACTGCTGGCACGCCCATCTGTCTTCCTCTCCCTCTCTCTCTCTTTCAGTCTCTCTCCAATAAAAAATAAAAAATAAATTTTTTTCAGTGGTACAAGAGGGCTGGAGAGATGACTCAGCGGTTAAGGCACCTGCCTACCAAGCCTAAGAATGCCATTTCAATCTCCAGGTCCCACATTTAGCCAGATGCAGTGACACAAGGATGCAATGTCTCACTTGCCCACAAGGGGGCACATGCATCTAGAGTTTGTTCACAGCAGCTAAGAGGCTGCTGGCACACCCATTCTCTCTCTGCCTCTTCTTCTCTGTCTCTGTCTCTCTCTGTCTCTCCCAAATTAAAAAAAAAAAGTGGTACAAGGCTTGGAGAGATGGCATATCAGTTAAGGCACATGCCTGCAAAGCCTAAGGACCCTGGTTCGATTCTCCAGGTCCCCATGTAAGCCAGATGCACATGGCACATGATGGTGCATGCGTCTGGAATTTGTTTCCAGTGGCTAGAAGCCCTTGCGCACCCATTCTGTCTCTCTTCTCTCTCTCAAATAAATAAATAAATAAAATGTTTTGGGGTTTTTTGCTATTTTTTGTTTGTTTTTCAAGGTAGGGTCTCACTCTAGCTCCAAATAAAATTTGTTTAAATATTTTCTTTTTATTTATTTATTTATTAGAGACAGAGAGAGGGAAAGAGAGAGAGAGAGAGTGTGAGAATGGGTGCATCAGGACCTCTGGCCACTGCAAACGAACTCCAGACGTGTGTGCCCCCTTGTGCATCTGGCTTACATGGGACCCGGAGAATCGAACTGGGGTCCTTAGGCTTCGTAGGCATGTGCCTTAACTGCTAAGCCATCTCTCCAGCCCCCCAATTTTTTTTTTTTTTTTTTTTTTGTTTTGGTTTTTCGAGGTAGGGTCTCAGTCTGGTCCAGGCTGACCTGGAATTAACTATGTACTCTCAGGGTGGCCTCGAACTCTCAGTGATCCTCCTACCTCTGCCTCCCGAGTGAGTGCTGGGATTAAAGGCGTGCACCACCACGCCCGGCTTCCCAAAATATTTTTAAAAATGGTACAAGCATCTGCTATTCATTCGCAGTGGCAAAAGACCCCAGAACTCATGCACACGCACACACACACAAATAAACAAGAAGCTGAGGTATAGCTCAGCAGTAGAGCGCTTGCCTAGACTTTCCCACTGAGAGGCTGGGGGGGCGGTGTGCCCCAGTGACAGAGTGCTTGCCTACCATGTGCAAGCCTCTAGGTTCAAGCCCTACTACAAAACAACAAATGTGGGGCTGCAGAGACAGCTCAGCGGTTAAGGTGCTTGCCTGCCAACCCTAACAATCCGGGCTCCACTCACCAGTCCACACGTAAAGCCAGATGCACAAAGTAGCACATGTATCTGGGAGTTCATTTACAATGGCTACCCAGGCCCTGGCATGCCCATTCTCTCTCCCTCTCTTTCTACAAATAAATAAAATTTAAAAAGAGTCAGGGAAAGCAGAGATGGTTCAGTGGTTAAGGCACTTGCCTGCAAGGCCTGAGGATCTGGGTTTGATTTCCCAGTGCCCACGTAAGGCCAGATGTACAAGGTAGCGCCTGTGTCTAGAGTTCATTTGCAGAGCCTAGAGGCTCTGACAGGCCCATATTCATATTCTCTCTCTCTCTCTCTATCTCTATTTCCCTCTTTCTCTCTCTCAAATAAATATCGTTTTAAAAAAAAAAAAAAAAGAGTCAGAGACCGGGCATGGGGGCACACGCTTTGAATCCCAGCCCTCGGGAGGCAGAGGTAGGAGGATCACAATGAGTTCTAGGTCAGCCTGAGACTACATAGTGAATTCCAGGTCAGCCTGAGCTAGAGTGAGACCCAACCTCGGAAAGATAGAGCGAGAAGGAAAGGGAAGGGCCTTCATGGGGCAATGAGACATTAGGAGACAGATTTTCTTCCTCTCAAGGCCCCATTTGTCTTGAGATCCCTCCCTTAGGGCAGGGATGCCCTCTCAGACATGAAGACTGACAACCTAGGAGTGCCAGCAGGAGCCTGGCCTCCCACTGATGGCAACTTTACATTCAGCTACAGGCAAAATGGAGCTGGCTCCCAGCCACAGGCCATGGTGACCTGAAAAGCCAGACTCCCAAGGGAATCTCCTCGAAGCCATCCGATGTCGGGACAGACACGTTCCACAGAGCGTGGGATTGCTGGAATGAGGCCTACAGTAACCCCAGCGTGGGCCATCAACTCCTGAATCCACACAGGTATCCCACAGAGTAGAGCTGAGGGCTGCACAGGCTCAGGCAGGGAGGGAGAGACTGCAAAGAGAAGCATCTGGAGACTGGAAAAGAGAACCAGGCAGTGTAGCCCAAGCCCTTGGGAGGCTAAGACGCAGGACGGCTCTCTCAAGGATAACCAATGAAAAGGAGACCCTGTCTCCATGTATCAGTCACCTTCTCCTTGCTGGGACAATCATCTACTTAAGGGGGCTGGAGGGATGGCTTAGTGGTTAAGGCGTTTGCCTGCTAAGCCAAAGGACCCAGGTTTGATTCCCCAGTACCCACGTAAGCCAGATGCTCAAGGTGGTGCATGCATCTGGAGTTTGTTTGCAGTGGCTGAATGCCCTGGCACATCCATTTTCTCTCTAAATAAATAAATAGAAAAAAAAATTTTTTTTTTTTTCAAGGTAGGGTCTTACTGTGATCCAGGCTGACCTGGAATTCACTATGTAGTCTCAGGGTCTCCTACCTCTGCCTCCCAAGTGCTGGGATTCCAGGCTGACGGCCAGAAAAAAAAAAATTTTTAAATCAGGGCTGGTGCCAGGAGGTGGTGGCACACACCTTTAATCTCAGCACTCAGGAGGCAGAGGTAGGAGGATCGCCATGAGCTCAAGGCTACCCTGAGACTACACAGTGAATTCCAGGTCAGCCTGGGCTAGAGAGAGACCTTACCTCAAAAATAAAAAAAAAAATAAAGGCCTGGAGATAATTGCTTAATGGCTGGGATTAAGCCTAAGGACCCTGGTTCAAGGCTAAATTCCCCAGGACCCACATAAGCCAAAAATGCATTTTTATCCAATCATCTTCCTCTTTCTCTTTGCCTGTTGGCTGGAGCCAGGAGGTGGCATTTGGCAAAACACCCAGTTCAATCTCAGCAGATGCACAGGAGGCAGAGGTTCATCTGCAGTGGCTGGAGGCCCTTGAGGCCCGTTCTCTCTCTCTCACTCTGCCTCTTTCTCTCTCTAATAATAAAAATATTTTGAAAAATTAGGGCTGGAAGGCTGGAGAGATGGCTTAGTGGTTAAGGCGCATGCCTGTGAAGCCTGAGACTTCACAGATGAATTAGCCAGACGCCAGGTCGTGTGCTGGAGTTTGTTTGTGGTGGCTGGGGCTAGAGAGAGACACTCTCCTCTCAGTCTGTCTCTAATAAAAAAAATAAAAATAAAATAAAAAAAAAAAATAAAGGACTGGAGATAAGGTGGCACACGCCTTTAATGCTTAATGGTTAAGCAGGCCTTGCCTAGTTAATTCCAGGTCAGCCTGGACCAAGGAGACCCTACCTTGCAAAACCCAAAAAAAAAAAAAAAAAAGGCTAAATTCAAAGCCAAAGGACCCAGATTTGATTCTCCACAGTGGCTAGGCCCTGACGTGCCAGATGCTAATAAATAAATAAATAAATAAAAATAAATAATAAAATCAATGGGTCTTTAAGAAAAAATAACAGGGCTGGAAATGGTTTGGAGCATTTGCCTGTGAAGCAAAAAGAACCCAGGTTCAAGCTAGCCAGATGCCCATGCATCTGAGTGCCCATTCTTTCTGTGCCCATTCTTTCTGTCTCTCTTCTTTCTCTCTCTTCTTGCAAATAAATAAATAAAATTTTTAAATATATAAAAAATAATAAATAAATAAATAAATTTTTTTTCTGTGTTTTTTAAAATTTTTAAATATACAAAAAATAATAAATAAATAAAAATAAAAATAATTTTTTTTAGTGGTACACACCTTTAATCCCAGCACTCTGGAGACAGAGGTAGGAGGATTGCTGTGAGTCTGAGGCCACCCTGAAAGTACATAGTGAATTCCAGGTCAGCCTGGGCTAGAGTGAGACCCTACCTAGAAACAACAAAAGAGAGAGACAGAGACATGTTCAGTTTGTGTTTTCTTGGTAGGTATGTGTGCTTGCTAGTGAGACACACATATAATATTCATTGCTACTGTCAAAAGGTTAGTGATAATACAGTTAAGGGTACCCTCCATGTGTCTTGAAATCACTTAGATCCTTGTGAGTCATCTTCTGTTCATAAATGAGGGTTGGACAACTGTTATCTTCCTGTTGGAGCTTTACCTTAATCTCTCATTCTCTGTGACAGTGCAGACATCATCCACAAGGTCCCTTATAACAGGCCGCGTGTTTAAGCCAATGCTGGACTTGACACCATCTGCAATGGTTTCTGGAGGATGAAGATTGGGGGTCAGTTGTCCTTTTAGTTTGGACTGCTCGCAATCATCTGCATTCAAGGGTTCACACGGGGCTTCATGGCCCTAATTGTAATTGCTGTTCCAGAACCATTCCTCCTCCCCCTGCTGGTACCACCAGTGAATCCAGGAAGGGAACCTGCTTCAGCACTTCCAGAGCAATTGTTCCTTGTCCAGCTATCACTGCAGGCTCCTGGTTGGGATGTACCATGATGCCTTCCGCTTCTTCCAAAATTCTTTTGGAAACCATTTCCCTAGACTCATCGCTCGGTTCACAGTAGACGATAGAAGGAAGCTCCGTAGGCCTGTATAGCCAGTTTCTTACAGTTGGGAGCCGTTTGGGGCACCACGGTATAAGCAGGAATCCCTTCCAATTTGGCAGCATAGGTGAGCGCTCGGCCATGGTTTCCACTGCGCGAGTAACAAAAGCTTTGGGTTTCCCTTCTGAAGTGTCAGGAATTAAGCCTAACACAGCATTCAGGACACCAGGAATCTTAAAAGATCCCGTTTTCTGGAAGAGTTCACATTTGAAGAAAAAACTGCGCCCTGATACTTGATTCAAAACGGAGCCTGGGGCTGGAGGGATGGCTTAGCGGTTAAGGCGTCTGTCTGCAAAGCCAAAGGACCCCAGTTCGATTCCCCAGGACCCACGTTAGCCAGATGCACAAGGGAGCACACGCATCTGGAGTTCTTTTGCAGTGGCTAGAGGCCCTAGCGTGCCCATTCTCTCTCTCTCCCTCTTTCTCTGTAAAATAAATTAATAAAAATAAAATATATGGCCGGGCGTGGTGGCTCACGCCTTTAATCCCAGCACTCGGGAGGCAGAGGTAGGAGGATCGCCATGAGTTCGAGGCCACCCTGAGAATACAGAATGAATTCCAGGTCAGCCTGGGCTAGAGTGAGACCCTACCTCGAAAAGCCAAAAAAAAATAATAATAATAAAATAAAATAAAATATATAAAAAAAAAAAGGGTATGACCTCTTACAATGCAACTACCCAGAAACTGGCCTCGATATCCATGACCTTGCAGTGCCTAGCAATACCTTCGCAAAACCCTCAAAATAGAAGAAAAAGATGATGACATCAAATTAAAAGAGAGACTAATGGAGAGAGGGAGGGATATGATGGAGACTTGAGTTCTAAAGTGGAATGGGGGGAGGGAAGGGAAATATCAGGTTTTTTTTTTGTATGTAAGTATAAAAGTCAATAAAAAATAATAATTAAAAAAAGTTTATTCTGAGCAAGGACACACACACAAAAAAATGGAGCTTGTTAGCACCGGTGTGAGTTGGATAGAATCTCGAATGTTCACATGAACTCTTTCAACATCAGCAAAGTAGACGCAGTACTGATCACACGTGGTTCTCTGCTTTTGGCATGCAGCTTCTTTCATTGCAGATCAGCTGGTTCCATAGGCAGGACACATGGCTGCTGACAGCTCCTGTGTTTTACATTTTATGACTTCCACACTGGAGAGGAATTTTCTTTCTCATTTTCAGTTCAAAAAATTCTGGGTAAGGACTCTGGCCCATCTTGGCCTTCCTGGGCGCCACGTCCCCACCTCCAGCTTCCGCGCACCTTCAAAATAAAATATTTTTTAAAAATAAAATAAACCAGCTGGGCGTGGTGGTGCACACCTTTAATCCCAGCACTCGGGAGGCAGAGGTAGGAGGATCGCCATGAGTTCTAGGCCACCCTGAGACTACATAGTTAATTCCAGGTCAGCCTAGACCAGAGTGAGACCCTACCTCGAAAAACCAAAAAAAAAATAATAATAAAAAAAAAATAATAATAATAATAATAAAATAAACCAATAAATAAGTAAATAAATAACAATAAAAAGCCAGGGCTGTTGAGATGGCTTACCAGTTAAGGTGCTTGCCCGCAAAGCCTAAGAACTCATGTTGGAATCTTTGAATCCCACACACGCCAGAAGCAGTGTCACAAGCATGCAATGGTGCACATGCACACAAGGGAACGCATGCTTCTGAAGTTCGTCCACGGTGGCTGAAGGCCCTGCAATGCCCATTCTCTCTTTCTGTCTCTCTCAAATAAATAAATAAAAATCAATTTAAGGGAGGGTGGGTTCATTTCAATCTACAATTCCAGAGGGTAGAGTTCCTCACTGAAGGGTTAGTATGAGAGGAACAGGCAACTGGCAACAGAACTACATGCGCAGGGAGGAAGACAGAGCACGAGAATGCTGGTGCTCAAGAGCATTCTCCTTTTAAACACGAAGTCCAGGGCTGGAGAGATGGCTTAGCCGTTAAGGCATTTGCTGGCAAAGCCAAAAGACCCCGGTTTGATTCCCCAGGACCCACATAAACCAGATGCACAAGGGGGCACATGCGTCTGGAGTTCGTTTGCAACGACTGGAGGCCCTGGCGCCCCTTCTCTCTTTCTCTCTCTCAAATAAATAAACAGAGGTTCTTCCACCTCAATTAACCTAATCAAGAGTAATAACTAACCTAAATTGATCACCCCACAGGTGATTCTAGGTCTTGTCAAGCTGAAAGCAATATAAACCATCACAGTCAGAAAAACAAAACAATTAGTGGCGCACGCCTTTAATCCCAGTGCTCAGGAGGCAGAGGTAGGAGGATCGCCATGAGTTTGAGGCGACCCTGAGACATACATAGTGAATTCCAGGTCAGCCTGGGCTACAGTGAGACCTTATCTGGAAAAAGAAAAGAAAAAGCTCAGGCCAGCAGGCTTTGCAAGCAAGTACCTTTAACCACTGAGCTGTGTGCCCAGCCCTCATAAACCTTTTTGAACTGGTTTACAGGAGAAATATGGGCTAGAGAAGCCATAAAATGCTGTAAAGAGAGCTCAATGGGCCATTCTGATAGGAGTTTGGAAGATCAGAAGGCCAACAGAAATGTTAAAATGGGGACCTGTCTCATAATATTTTGTTACTGGACCACATAAAAAAAAAAAAAAGATTTTTGAGCCTGGCGAGGTGGCACACGCCTTTAATCCCAGCACTCGGGAGGCAGAGGTAGGAGGATCGCCGAGAGTTCGAGGCCACCCTGAGACTACATAGTTAATTACAGGTCAGCCTGGACACCAGAGTGAGACCCTACCTCGAGAAACCAAAAAAAAAGATTTTGTTACTGAGATGTATAGAGCAAAAGCTTGGGGTCCAAGAGAACTCTAAATTCTAGGCTTGCCCATCCTTCCACTTAAAGTATGACAATTTTTTTTTTTTGTTTGTTTTGTTCTGTTTTGCTTTTTTCAAGGTAGGGTCTCATTCTAACCCAGGCTGACCTGAAATTCACTCTGTAGCCTCAAGGTGGCCTCAAACACTCGGTAATCCTCCTACCTCAGCCTCCAGAGTACTGGGATTAAAGGTGTGAACCATCACACTCAGCTTCCAATTTTTAATATTTTTAACGTTTTAAATTATTTATTTATTTGTAAGGAAAGAGAAAAAGACAGACAGAATGGATGTGCTAGGGCCCTTAACTTAAAGACCTTAACTGCTGAACCATCTTGCCAGATCTTTTTTACAATAAAATTTTTAGGGGCTGGAGAGACGGCTTAGCAGTTAAAGCATTTTCTTGCAAAGCCAAAGGACCCAGGTTCAATTCCCCAGTACCCACATAAGCCAGATGTACAAGGTGACGCATGCATCTGGAGTTGGCTTGCAGTAGCTGAAGGCCCCAGTGCACCCAACCCATTCTCTCTGCCACTTTCTTTCTCTCTCTCTCAAAATAAAAATAAATGAATAAATACATAACCCTTAAAAATTTTAGGGGCTGAAACCGGGCGTGGTAGCACATGCCTTTAATCCCAGCACTTGGGAGGCAGAGGTAGGAGGATCACCGTGAGTTCGAGGCCACCCTGAGACTACATAGTGAATTCCAGGTCAGCCTGGACTAGAGTGAGACCCTACCTCGAAAAAAAAAAAAAAAAAAAAAAAGTAGGCTGGGCCTACTTTTCTGGACAATGGAGCACTCAGAAGCCATAGATTGTTGCTAGAAAATTTTCAGTGCCAGGGATGGGATACCTTCCAGTGAGTTGTTGGCCAGGGAGGTCACAGACACCCCCAAAACATTATAAGCCATTGCCACGGCCCTTGGTTTCCCACCAGGAATAGATGGTAAGACTCTGAACATGCTGAAGACATGGGCTGCAAGTTCACTGAGAAATCCTGCTGGAGCTGAGCTGAAAGCCTCCTCCATGACCAGCTGACAGAAAGCTTACACTGCATGCAGCTCAGGAGAGAGAAAACACCAGTGAAGATACTCAACAGTGAACACTGCCTTTAAATTTCACTTGTGGTTAAGACTCTTTTCAGATGGCATGACCTTGGGATGCTCAGAAGGCACCATGGTGCTGAGAAGGGACAGAGGAGTGCTTAGCACTGAAACACTCACACCTTCCAAGGCTCAGGGTCCATTGCGGAAGAGGGGGCAGAAAGCTAAGAGGAGCGTGGTGGCAACATTTAATCCCAGCACTCAGGAGGCAAAGGAAAATTGCTGTGAGTTCAAGGCCACCCTGAGACTACATTGTTAATTCCAGGTCACCAGCTTGAAAAAACAAAACAAAACAAAACAAAAAGAATGAAGAGCCAAAGGAAAGGACTCCTTACAACGTGCTCCTCCAGACACAAAATGGCCTGGATATCCATGCAGTACACAAGACCATCAATAGGAGGAAAAGATGATGACATCAAACTGAAAAAAACTGATTGAGAGGGGAGGGGATATGATGGAGAGTGGAGTTTCCAGTGAATTGTCCACAATTAGTTGTCAATAAAAAAATAAAAATAAATTTAGGGGTTGGAAAGAGTGAACACTGCAAAGCCTTTATGTACGCCAGATGAACATGGCACATTGTCAGTTTGTTTACAGTTAGAGACTCATTCTCTCTCTCTCTCTCTCCTTTTTCTGTCAGTAAATTAATTAATTAATGGTGGCTTTAATCCCAGTACTCAGGAGGCAAAGGTAGGAGGATCGCCGAGAGTTCAAAGCCACCCTGAGACTACATAGTGAATTCCAGGTCAGCCTGTGCCAGAGTGAGACCCTATCTTGAAAAACCAAAAATATATATATATATATTTGCTGGGCGTGGGGGGGGGGGCGCACGCCTTTAATCCCAGAGGTAGGAGGATCACCGTGGGTTCGAGGCCATCCTGAGACTACCTAGCCTGGACTAAAAGTGAAACCCTACATCAAAAAAAAAAAATTAAATATTTTTATTTATTTGCAAGCAGAGAGAAATAGAGAGAGTGGCCATGCCAGGGCCTCCAACCCCTACAAAGGAATTCCAGAAGCAAGTGCAGCTGTGCATCTGGATTTACGTGGGTACTGGAGAATCAAACTCAGGTCGTTAGAATCTGCAGGCATGCACCTTAGCTGCTGAGCCATCTCTCCAGCCCTGCAAGTCTATCTTTGGTATATTGGTATGAGTTTGAGGTTTAACTAGAGGAAGAGTTAGGTGTTGGGTGGGGGTTGGGGGTGGCAGCATTACTGAGAAGTCTTGGGACATGGTTGTCTCAATCCTCCTTCCACAGGCTGGTCCTGAGGAAGTGTCGTCACTGCCGCGCTACTGGAGGTCAATGTGATTTCTACAGAAAAGTCACGTCTCCAGGCTGCAGAGTGTGGCATTACCCTGAGGATAATTACCCTCACCTGGGACAGGGGTCTATCCTGCCTGGTTCTCTCAAATAAATAAAAATATAGAAACGTGAGTAAAGCCGGGCGTGGTGGCGAGCACCTTTAAATCCCAGCACTCAGGAGGCAGAGGTAGGAGGATCGCTGTGAGTTCAAGGCCACCGTGAGACTACAGAGTGAATTCCAGGTCAGCCTGGGCTAGAATGAAGCCCTACCTCGAAAAAAAAAAAAAAAAAAAAAAAAAGTGAGTAAATGCTATTAAAAAAAAAAAAAATCCTTGTAGAGTCCAAGAATCCACCACATCCAGGGCTGCTGCAGGGCTAAAGAGATGGCTTAGTGGTTAAGGCCCTTGCTTTCAAGGCCAAAGGATCCTGGTTCGATTCTCCAGGACCCATGTAAGCCAGATGCACAAGGGGGCTCATCCGTCTAGAGTTCGTTTTGCTGTGACTGGAGGCCCTGGCGCACCCATTGTCTCTCTGCCTCTTTCTCTCAAATAAATAAATAAATAAAATATATTTTTTAAAAAAGAAATTAAAGTCCTGGTTCAATCCTACCCCCAAGTTTAGACCCAGTGACCATGTCCAAGGCTCTGCTGGGACCCCATCTAGACAGGCATCCAGCGTATACCCCTCCTCGATGGACTGCATCTTCCAGAACTTCCAAGAGCTCCAAGTCTTCCTCTCTGGGCAGGTTCAGAAGCACCAGAAGTCACGGCAGCCAGGGGTGCCTCTTGACTTCAAGATTCAGGTCCCAGCTACCCCAAACCCTGCCCCGCCCATGGGCGCACACTGGAGCGCCTGCTCAGCCCGCAGGAGCAGCAGGACCCCAAAAGCCATTTCCCAAAGCCCGGCGCGGTGGCACATGCCTTTCATCCCAGCCCTCGGGAGCCATGTGAGTTCCAGGTCAGCCTGAGCTAGTAGTGACACCCTACCTCGAAAAATGCCAAAAAAAAAAAAAAAAAAAAAAAAAAAGGCCAGGCGCGGTGGCGCACACCTTTTAATCCCAGCACTGGGGAGGCAGAGGTAGGAGGCTCACCATGAGTTCGAGGCCTCCCTGAGACTACATAGTTAATTCCAGGTCAGCCTGGACCAGAGTGAGACCCCACCTCAACATCCCCCACACACAAAAAAAAGGCATTTCCCAGATAAGACGTTGGTGATGACCACTCACAACCTGTTCTAAAGTGGCACGAGCACCACGCTGCGCTAAGGGCTATACCCAGTCGTGGCAGGCAGGTGTGGGAGCTGGGGACACCGGTATGAGAGGGTGGAGGTGGGGGCATGGCCAGGGTCACCCCCCCCCAGGATGGCGTGCAAGGCTGCCCAACACCAACACCGGGACTGTGTGGTCTCGAGCTACTTCCTGCCCAAAGTGCCCCAAGTGGGCGGAGGGAAGGGCAGTGTAAGCACCTATTCGGATTGGGTCCAGCGGTCATGGGCGGTGCTGACCCTGCCCCGCCCGCCCTGCGGACAGAAAAGGCGGGGACTGCTTTCCCACAGGCTGGTCTTTTGGGAGCTGGGCGTGGCCGTGCTGGAATGCTCCCCTGGGGATGGATGCTAAGGTTTGATTTTAGAGGGCCTTGGACAACGTTCTCAGCCGCACCTCCAGGGCGATCCCATTTGGAGGACCCCACCATTTCGGCCCCACCAACTTCCTGGGTGAGGAGGGCCAGTTCCAGACCAATGACACCTTCGTGGAGGACGGGACCAGACTGAGCCAGCCCTGGGGGGCAAGGGGTACTCACTGACCCTGCACCCACCCCACGGGAAAGCGGGTGTGTCTGGGAGGCCTGGCATCACGTTCTCTCTGGTCCCTTAGGGGGACCCCACCACCATCAGCCCCACCCCACAACACACGGGCCTGGGCATCACACCTCCAAGCCTTCCACCTGGGCACCAAGGCTGGCGGAGGTTGAGCTCCACCTGCCTGGCCTCCTTCCCCCTTGGGCGATAAAGACCCCCGACAACCTCAGAGAAATCTTGACAAAGGAAGAGGTGTTGCAGCTAGCTCAGCTCTGAGGTAAACTTTTATTTCTCGGCTGGCAGGACTTCCATCCACACGCATGCTCCTCCTGGCACCGTCCTCTGCCCGAGCAGCAGCAGCAGCCCCGCGCGGAAAGTGCCTCGGCCAGGGGGTCGGGAAGTCACTTCACATTCCACGCTGGAGGAGGGGGGTGACCCCCACAACCTTCACCAGCAAGAGGCCATGACTCACCTCAACCCCAAATCCTTTCTCTAGCTCCATGCCCAGTGCGCAATGACCGGACAGGACAGGGCACAGGCCCCGGCGTCAGATGGTAGCCGTCCACAGTGGCCACTACGCAGGTCACTGGCAGGGCAGCAGGGGCCGCGTCGTGGGTCCTCAGAGGTGCTCGGAGCTCTGCACCCACGCGGGACAGAGGCAAGGCGGAAGCAGCGGTGGGAGGAGCGGGCACGGAGGGAGGCTGGTGCGCTGCGGCGGGGCCAGGCTCTCCTGAAGCAGAACTGCGCGTCCTCGCAGCGCCAGGGCCGCACTAGGTGGGCGCAGCCGGCTGTGAGACAGGTACTTGGACGCCTTTCTGTCCCAAGGCTGCGGGCGATCAGGGGACAGACTGAGTCACCCAAGAGGGGACAAGGAGGCCTAGGGAGATGGGAGCACCAGGAGACAGCTAAGGAAGAACTAGTGGGGCTCAAGTACTGCGGACGAGGGGCTCGAGGTACAGGCCGGTGCAGAGCGCAGCCAAGGCCCTGGGCTCACTCTGGGCATGCGTGCGCACACGTGACAATGACCAGGACACCGGGACTAGGACGAATGGACACGAGGAAGGGGGCTAGGACGGATGGACACGAGGAGGGGAAGCGGGTACCTAGCTGATACTTGTCTTTGGCTGCTGCTCGCTCCTTGGCATCAAAATACCAGACAGTGATGGCGTACCTGGGAAACAGGGGTCGGAACCAGAGATGAGCAGTTCAAGCCTCAAGTCCACCACCCTCTCGAGCCTCCTGGTTCTTCCCCCATCTCATCGCTCCTCCCCGGCCTGCGGGTATGGGCGGGCTTTCGCACAGGGCGGCACATGGGCGCACCCAGTACAGCCCATACCTGGTGGCATAGGCTGGTTTCACCTCGTGTGGGTTCCGTCGGTCAGACCAGAAAATGAGCAGCCGATCGAAGAGTGGCTCAATGTTAGCGACCACAGGCCGACCCTCGGGGAAGATCTGCAGCAGGCCACCGTGAACCTGGGGCAGCCAGAGGGGGTCGCGGTCATGCCGGGCCTGCCTGGCACTGCCCACGCAGCCACCAGGGGGCGCAGCACCCACACAAGGAGGGACAGCCAAGAACCTGCGTCTCCATGGAGATGGGCAGGAAGCTGCTAAAGACAGGAAAGGGGGGAGAACTCACAAGGCCCCAGCGGGCAGGACAGACAGCACCATTACCGGAAGGGGGGCGGTGCCACCACAGTGAGCAAGCGGCAGAGGAGGAGGTGCCACGTCCAGGGAGGAGCCACAGACTGTGCCGCCCGCGCCCCTAGGAGTGCCCAGGAGCAGAAGCCAGACCCCGCTGGGAAGGGAATGAATGGAGGGGATGCGCAGCGCCCCATGCCCGCACCTTACCTTCACATCCCAGTTCTGATTCAGGTAATAGATACAGGTGACGCAGCGCCCGTCTCCGTGCGGATTGTCAACGTGCCGCACGTAGCCCAGCCCATTGCCTGGGTAACACGCCACCATGGCCTGCCAAAGACGGAGGGTGACTTGTGAGGCTGGGCCTCAGGGATATGTTGGGGAGCAGCCGTGCCCCCGCCCCCAGCTCACCCCTTCCCATCCTCTCCCAGCCCACCCCATGACTCCTGCATTAGTCGCTCCAAGGGTTCCAGCCCAGTAGACTTTCTCCCCGAGCTCATCAGGAACCTCACTTCCTGGACTTCAATGTCATCGTCGCCCCCCCACACACACACACACTCAGGACCCAGATGGGGCTCAGTGTGTAAACGATGCTTGCGCTGTAGACAGACCCCAACCCCAGCCGGGTGTCGCACATGTCATGTATGTAGTCGAGGGGGGTCACCGGTGGACACCTAGTAAGCGCGGAGACGCCGAGGCCCCCTGCCTCACCTCAGAGGCCTTCATGGGCTTTACCTAAGGAAGAGCCTGGATATTCTGAAAGGTCCACCCCGGCAGTTCTACTGTGCAGTCTTTTTTTTTTTTTTTTTGAGGTCGGGTCTCACTCTAGCACAGGCTGACCTGGAATTCACTATGTAGTCTCAGGGTGGCCTTGAACTCAGTGATCCTCCTACTTCTGCCTTCAGAGTGCTGGGATTAAAGGTGTGCACCACCATGCAAGGCTTTTTTAAAAAAATATTTTTATTTATCTATTTGAGAGACAGAAAGGAAGAAAGAAAGAAAGAAAGAAAGAAAGAAAGAAAGAAAGAAAGAAAGAGAGAGAGAAACAGGCAGATGGAGAGAATGGGAGTGCCAGGGCCTCTAGCCACACTGCAAACCAACTCCAGACATATACAGTGTGTGTTTATGTGGCTTATGTGGGTCCTGGGGAATCGAACCTGGGTTCTTTGGCTTTGCCTTAACCATTAAGCCATCTCTCCAGCCCTACTGTGTGGACTCTACAAAGAATCCAGCTACACAAATGACCCCACGTAGAAGCGTAATGGAGAGTTCCACCTCCAAATGCGCTGTGTAACCCTGCAGTCCCAATAACTGAATAGGCCTCAATTAGCTCCACTGTCAAATGTGCTTGACCAACACCTCACATCTCCAGCAGAACACAGATGCGTCCTTAGACCTCACTGTGGTCGTGGCTTTGCTTGCACACAGCTGGCAAGAGTTCCCCATTCCCTCCCCTTCAACCAAGTCCAGCCAGGCCAAGGACTGTTTGTTACCAAGGATCTAATAAAAACGTGTCTTCAGGGCTGGAGAGATGGCTTAGCAGCTAAGGCACTTGCCTACAAAGCCAAAGGACTCAGGTTCAATTCCCCAGGACCCACATAAGCCAGTTGCACAAAGTGCTGGAAGCCCTGGCGTGCCCATTTCTCTCTCTTTCTCTCTGTATTTGCCTCTTTATCTATCTCTGAAATAAATAAAAACAAAATGTTAACAAAAAAGTGTCTGCAGTGTGACAGGTAAGGGCCAGCCACTTCTACCGACCGATAGCTCACAGATTCAAGTCTCAACCCTGCCACATGAGCTGTGGCATTAGGGAAGCGACAAGTCCCCCGCCCCAGACTCCTCATCTCCACAGTGGAAATGACAGCACTTCCCAAGTTCTTGTGGGAGATGAAGACGCAGCACTGCCCACAGCCAAGTGCTGGAGCACGGGTGAACGCAGTGGAAGTGCAGAGGGAACAAGTCCTGCCCCGGCTCTGCTAGACCAACTGGAGGGCCACACAGGGCGAGCCTGCGTCAGGACCCTTCAGCTTCTGCCCAGGCAGGGCCATCTGCCTCAAATCCACTCCCAGGAACCGCTCTGCAGCTGGGGCTCTCCACCAGTGCTCAGCTGCTCTCCTGAGCCTGCCCGCCTGCCCTGCATGACAGCCGCATGTAAACACTGTCAAATCCTGCAGACCCCATCCGCCTCCCATGGCCCTTCAACATCCTAGCCCAGAGCGCACGTGGCTTGGATGCTCAGTGCTCTGGGTGCCACCCCTGTGACCCTGACCCACCACAGACCTGCCTGGGAAAGAGGCCAGGAGGGTTGCCAGCACCTAAGGGCCCAGCAGTGGACGGCCCGCGGTCAGGAGGAAGGGCTTTCTCTGCTCTACTCGGTGCAGCTGCATCAGTGTGGTGAGCCAGCCCGCACCAGGAGAGAAGGTGGCTGTGACCCTGGTGGCCTGGACCTGGTGAGTCACTGGTGAGACACCAGCCCCCAGCAGCAGAGTCCCTCTCTGCACCTCAGCCTGCATCCCCAAACCACACAGTCCCCATCATTAGCACCGAGGCCACCAAACTTGTGCTCTGGGGCTCCTACTCTGCTCCAAGCCTCAAGGACCTGCCTCCTCCTCCCCATGTCAGGATCCAGGCCACCTGAAGCCTCTGATTACTTCCAAGAGAAGCCAGCTCCGCACCGGCCTGAAAAGCAGCCCACAGAAGCCCCTGAGGCCAGACCTGTGTCCACACTGCCCTGACCACAACCCCACAACCGAAAGCCTCCAGCCACAGCAGCGAGACGACTGATAAGAAAGCGGCCCTCCACACTCGGACTGCAGGAAGCAGGCGGATGGGTCACAGCCAGGACACCAGTTACAGCCACTGGTGACAATGTGCCCAGGACCCTGCCATCACTACACACACCCCAAGTCAGAAGCCAGGGTCTGGGCAAGCCTTGCCGCTCTCAGGGTCCCCTTCTGCTTGCCCTGTGTGATGAAGGTCCACCAGGCAGACGAGAAGGTAGGCAGGCACGGGGGCCACACGCCCCACTGCCACCGCATGGGCACCTAACCACCTTAGGTGGCTCTTTGGAGGTGGGGGCTGGCTCCTCCCCTTCCTCTTCTACCACGATGGCCAGTTCTAACCTCCCCAGGGAGAAGGCCACCTAGGCCTCTGGGCCCGGAACCTTCCCTCTCCCTAATCCTGGTTCAGGTCCTGTCCCCAACCACATCCAGCTGGGAAGAGGAGATAATTTATTCCCTCAACCCCCTTCCCAACTGTCCCCAACTGCCAAGGGGCCTGAACCCGTCTCCCCATCCTTGGGACAAGGGACAGAGACGCCGCTCTCCTGGTCTCCCATGCAGGGGACATGGACATCAGGGTGCAGCCGCTGAGCCAGGGAGGCCCTGGGGATGGGGCGGGCGGGCAGGCAGGCGGGCGGCACGGGAGCCAAGCCCAGGGAGGGGCTGTCTCCAGCTCCGCAGCTATCAAGTAACGGGAGGGAAGTAGGACATGCTCCAGCTGGGGTGGGGAGGAAACAGGCCTGGGCCCCGGGGGAGCCCTGGTCCCAGAGCCAGCTCCGGCCAGAGATGAAAGCCACGCAGAGGTAGAAGCCAGCATGGGACCTAAGACACAAGGGAGGGCAGCAGCAGCAGCATCGCAGGACAGGGACACTCCCCATGACCGTGTCCACGTGACGCGAGCCGCAGACCACCGCCCCTCCGCGAAGAGAACGGTCAAGTCGGCACACCAAAGGGGCCCTGGGACCGCTGTCCACGCAGAACTCGGGAGCCCTGGCTCTTGAAGGGCAGAAGAGTGCCAACGAGACGCTGACAAGCCCACAAACACCAGCCAAGAGAGCGTTTCTTCCTGAAAAGGTCGGTGTCCGAAAGACCCGGACTCCAAGGGCGAGTCACGTGCAACGGTTCTCCAGGAAAAGAAGAGGAACCACCGAGGGATGGATGAAGGCAGAGTCAAGGAGGAGGCGACAGAGGATGCCGGACAGGGACGGGGACAGGGAGGGAGGGAGGGAGAGAAGGAGGAAAGATGGGGACAGAAGCTCTACCTGGCCCTGCACACCGCAACCCAAAGTCACTGCCCCGAAGCTGCTGTCAGGCCACAGTGGGCCCACTGGACACGATGGAGCTCAGGACAGGTGCCCCGAGGCAGGCAGGCCGGCCTCAGTGTTTGGTCCAGGTTCACCACCACCACCCTCCAGTTCTCCCACCAGATGAGAGGGCAGGAACAGGCAGAAGCAGAAACGCTGGCCTGCCTACACTGACCCCTGCGGTCTAAGACACCGACAGACGGCCGGGGCATACACGCCCGTGGCCCAGCGCAGGAGTGGAGCTGCGTGCACAGGCAGGCAGCTGTCAAGTCCCCAGAAAATTCCTGCCAGGACCGCAAAGAACCACCAACAGCGCCAGTCCAAGCCTACGCCCTGGTTTTTGGGTGCACAAACCAAGGTCCGGAGGAAGGAGGACACCCCGAGTACCCACCCATAGATGCACCCCTCTGCCGGGGTACCTAATCCTTTCCATAGTCCCCCAAGGCTATCTTCAAACCCACTAACAAAAAGGTGCCTTAAGCCGGTTGTGTGGGCTAGAGTGAGACCCTACCTTAAAAAACAAAAACGAGGCAGGGCGTGGTGGCGCATGCCTTTAATCCCAGCACTTGGGAGGTAGGCGGATTGCCATGAGTTCGAGGCCACCCTGAGACTATGTAGTGAATTCCAGGTCAGCCTGAGCTGGAGTGAGACCCTACCTTGAAAAACCAAAAAAAAAAAAAAAAAAAATTGTCTTACCTTGGTGCGCCCATTAATGACGTAGCTGCCCAGCCTCCCGGCACAGTGGCGTATCACGGCATCCACATGGGCCATGAGCGCCCCGATGCTCCTACAGCCCGGCTCGTGGCCTTCCACCCAGGCAATCTGGTCCCCACGAATGCTGCGCGGTGGGATGGCCCGCTGGCTCACCAGCTGCCCATCACGGAGACGCCCGCCCCACTTCAGGGCCTCCACCTCGGCCAGCACTCGGCCCCCCAGCGTTGCCCCCAAGAAGTTGTCCTTGACGCAGATACCGTAAAAACGCATGCAAGGCACAATGTAGTCTAGGGCCAGGCGCTCAGGTGCGGAGGGCGGGGCCAACTCCTTCAGACCAGCATGTGGCTCGCCACTACCGCTAGTGGAGCTGCAGCCACTCTGGTCACAATCCACACCACGGTCCCCTTCAGCCTCCTGGTTCTCTGGCCTGGCCCAGGGCCGCTTGCTGGGTGAAGGGGCCTCTCCACCGTCACCATGTTCGGCCCATTTCCGTTTTGGGGCCTCAGGCCGGGCACCTTGGGCTGCCAGTCGCTGGCACTCCTTGGTGACCAGTGCCGTGGCACCTTCACTCTGCAGTGGCCACAGCTCACCTCCATCCTGCCCACCAAAGGCTTCCAGCAGAGGGCTGGCAGCGGTGGCAGAAGCTGTGGTCCTGGGCGTCCCACTGCCAGCCGAGGCCTCACCAGGTGCTCCTGGACGGTGGTAAGAGTGCAGCAGAGGGCAGGGCAGATAACTCTCTACACCCATCCTGGATCGGCTGGGCTCCAAGGCCTCTGACACAGACCCTGGTAGCTGAGGGAGCGCCTGGTTCAGGGCCTGCGGCTGGCACGGGGGGCTGTCCATGGTAGCAGTGTCTTCATCCCCCGGGCATGGAGGGCACGGCCCGGGCCCATGGTGCCACCCTCCTCCGCCTCTTCCTCCTCGTTCTTCTCCTCTACTGGATGCAGCCTGGGGCTGCTGGACCTGATGTGGAGCAAGGTGAGGCAGGGCAGGCGGCAGAGCTTCCTTTGGCACCCTGTGGGGTGATGGCTAATCCCCAAATCCACTGTTGTCCCTAGGAGCTTGGGAAGGGACCGGTGGGGGTGGCTGAAGAAAGGGAGGGAGCGAGAGAAAGAAAAATGAATAAATAAATAGGGACTTGAAGCAGGCGCCTGGGGTTGGCAAGTTGGGAGGAAGGGGCAGGAAGATGAAACACAAATGGAGACACGCACCCCAAACTGAAGCTAAGATAGGGAGAAGACCCTCGAGGGGCCCAGAGGGAGGAAGGTGATGGGAGAGGGGGTGGGTGTCAAGGACTACAGTGACCCATAATCAGAGCAGCTCTGGGCAGAGGACCAGGAATGATGGAGAGGATGGAGCGGATGAGACCTGCCAGGGGGGTCTCCACGGAGACGGAGAGACGCGTGCGTGCATGCGTGTGTTTGTGTGTGTGTGCGCGCTTATGGGGGGGGAGTGTCTACAGGAAAGTGGGGGGATGAGGATGCAGGGGACAGCAGGTGTGCTTGGGGGTGGGGATGGGGGTGTCCAGCAGGCAGAGGCAACCAGGAGGTCTATCCCAGAGACAAAGAAAACGGAGGGAGGGGGGACTGGAGGGGGTCCCAGGGAGAGACGCTGGGAGGACGGGCCTGCAGCCGCCGGGGTGCTGGGGTCGCCCTGGGGAGGAAGCCAGAACGCGGGGCACAGACAGTCACACACACACCCGGACGGAAGGGAGGGCCTGAGCGGACGGACAGACCGACGGAAGGGAGCTCGGGAGGAGGGACCAGAGAAGCGGATGGGGGGGAGGAGGGGAGCTCGGGCCGAGGGAACGGCTTCCCAACACCCCCCGCACCCCGTGGCGTCCGATGCGGGGGGGGGGTCCCCCAACCCGATCGGCTCCACTTCCGGTCCCACCCCCACCCGGGGTCGCCGGCCCCGGTCCTCCGGCCACCGCCGCATCCTGGCGATCCCCCGCCTCGTACCGATGGCGGGCTGCTCCTCCTCCCCTCGCCTCGCCTCGCCTCCCGCAAAGCCCCTCCTCACCTAGCTTTTTCCTCCGGCCCCGGCGCCGCCGCTTGTGCCAGCCGCCGAGCGCTTCGCAGCGCGCCATGCCCCGCCCCCGCCTCGCCCAGGCGGCGGCCACGTGACCCGGGAGGCCGCGCGCACGCGCGGCGTGGACTCATTTACATCATACGCTCCGCCCACCCCAACCCCCGCAGACACTGACGTTCGCTCCTGCGCGGAGGAGGCCGCGGCGGGGGCGGGGCTCACAAACGGGAAGCCCGGAGGAACTGCACCCGACAGACCTCAGCCGGGTGGCTCTCATTGGCTATGCAAATGACCTCGTTTACATAGGATCGGGGAAGGGGATGCTGAGAACAGACGGACGGCGGGTATGTAAATACGCACGTGAGCCGCTCCTCCCGCTGCCCCCCCCCCAGGCTACCGTGGGGGTCGGAATCAAGCGACCTGGGACGGCTGCACACAGGAGACGCTTGCAAGACCAGCTCCTCCTCGGTGGCCCAGCCTGGGGTTTTGGTGTTTTGTTACATTTTATTATTTATTTATGAGGGAGAGAGAGAATGGGCACACCAGGGCCTCGAGCCACTGTAAACAAACTCTAGACGCATGCGCCACCATGTGCATCTTGCTTACTGTGGGATCCTGGGGAATCAAACGAAGGATCCTGGGTCCTTAGGCTTCACAGACATGCGCCTTAAACTGCTAAGCCATCTTCTCCAGCTTCAGCCTGGATTTATGCAGTGATGGGTACTGACTGGATCCTGAGACTAGCAAGGACTCTATCACTGAGCTCTGTCCCCTAAACTGGGCTCGGACACCACTCCTGCAAGGCCATGCAGACAAGGACATGGCCCACCCCCCTCAGCCAACTCCTAGAGCTAGCTGGTGGGAGCACAACTGGGGCTGTCCACACTGTCTCCCACAGGCCATCTGAAGAGTTCACCAGTTCACCTTGGGTACAAGGAGACTCACACTGGCATCGAGTGTGAGCACCAGTTAGTGTTGCACAAAGACCGGTTCCTGCAGTAACTGCCTACCTCCCTTGTGCAGTGTGTAAAAAGAGCCAAATACCACCTGGAGAGATGGCTTAGCAGTTATGGCGCTTGCCTGCAAAGCCAAAGGACCCACGTTCAATCCCCAGGACCCACAAAAGCCAGATGTACAAAATGGCACCTGTGTCTGGAGTTCGTTTGCAGCAGCTGGAGGCCCTGGCGCGCCCATTCTCTAATAAAAAAAAAAAAAAAAAAAAAAAAACAACTTGCAATAACGAAGTGACTCCCCAAAAAGCCTATGAGCTGCACCCTCAGCATTTCCCAAAACGTGTCCCACCCAGGAATATGGCCCGTCAAACCAAGACCCACGACAGCTGGGCCAGGAACTTCCATCTGTTTCCTGTATATCTCCAAATGACAGAGGCTTAGACACAGGTGTAAACAATGGTTTATGAGGGGAGGGGAGAGGAGGGGCAAACGGACAGGCTCCAGGTAATAAATAACTCGTACTGGCAACAGCAGGGCCAGGCAGGAAGATGGGGCCAAATGGCCTTGGTCTCAGGCTTTGGGAGCTCGTGGGGTACAGGGGCTCGGGACAGAGGTTAGCCAAGACAGAGGAAGCAGCAGCAGGTATGGGTACCCCCTTCCCTCGTGGCTCAGTCTTGCCCCAAAGCCAGGCCCCACCAGGCCAGGGAAGGAGGACAGGTGGCAGTGGTGGGGCAGCTTTTCTGGGGCTGGGGCAGGTTGGGGTACGGCCTCCTGGGGCCTGGGGCCTCCTGGGTCTGGGCCCCTGCCGGAATGGCAGGGCTGGTCCTGGAGAGCAGAGAAGCTGAAAGAGAAGGGTGCGATGATCTGGACGGAGAGTCCTCCATCTGTCCGGCTGGCATCTGTCTCATTTCTGGGTACCCTCCTGACCCGCCTGTGTCTCACTGTCCATACCCTTCTCTCTACCAGTCACTCCGCTGTCTGGCTGTGTTTGGGGGGAGGGGGGTTCTTCTGAACAGGTCAGTTTTTGCCTCAGAGAGTTGTCTGTCTACAGAAGCCACTTCCTGTTGTCTTCTGCCATGCGGTCTGGCTATGTCAGTCTCTAAACACTGTGTCCCTCCCAAAGTGTAGTGGTGCTTGCAAACCTGTAATCCCAGAACTCAAGGCAGAGGCCAGCCTGAGCAACATAGCAAGAGCCTGTCTCAAAAGCCAAAACAAACAAAGAAACAAACAAAAAAAAAACAAATTAGAGCTAGGTGTGGTGGCGCACGCCTTTAATCCCAGCACTCAGGAGGCAGAGGTAGGAGGATCTCCATGAGTTCAAGGCCACCCTGAGACTACATAGTTCCAGGTCAGCTTGGGCTAGAGTGAGGCCTTACCTCAAAAAAAAAAAAAAAAAAAAAAAAAAAAAAAACAAATTAAGTATCATAGCTCTACTTTTGCATCTCTCTGTGTCCCTCTATGTCCCTAATGACCCAGGCCTCATTCCAGTGCTTTCTAAACTGGACGCCTTAATTAATGACTGCTGCGCTGACTACACACAGCGTTACCTGGGAGCTTCTAGAAATCCTGAAATTATTTCAGAATCTCTTGGATGAGTTCTGGGTATCAACATCTTTTATTTTATTTATTTTATTTTTATTTTTTAGAAAGACAACAAGAGGGAGGTAAAGAATTGATGCGCCAAGCCAGGCGTGGTGGCGCACGCCTTTAATCCCAGCACTTGGGAGGCAGAGGTAGGAGGATTGCCATGAGTTCAAAGCCACCCTGAGACTACATAGTGAATTCCAGGTCAGCCTGAGCTAGAGTGAGACCCTACCTGGGAAAACTAAAAAAAGAAAAAAAAAATTGATGCGCCAGGGCCTCAGCCAGTGCAACTGAACCCCAGATGCACCACCTAGTGGGCATATGCAACCTTGCATTTTGCCTCACCTTTGTGTGTCTGGCTTATGTGGGATCTGGAGAGTGGAACATGGGTCCTTAGGCTTCACAGGCAAGTGTCTTAACTGCTAAGCCATCTCTATTTATTTTTTTTAGAGAGAGAATTGGCACACCAGGGCCTCGGCCATTGCAGTCAAACTCAAGACGCTTGCGCCACGCAGTGGGTATGAGCAACCCTGCGCTTGCCTCACCTTTATGTGTCTGGCTTACATGGGATCTGGAGAGCTGAACATGGGTCCTTAGGCTTCATAGGCAAGCATCTTAACCACTAAGCCATCTCTCCAGCCCCTTGGCTTTTAACACTGCTCCACCACTTAAATGTACAGCTGTGCATGGCCTGGAGGGAGGGGGCCTAGCAGCTAGGGAAATGGCTTAGTGGTTAAGGTGTTTGCCTGCAAAGCCCAAGGACCCCGGTTCGATTCCCCAGGACCCATGTAAGCCAGATGCACAAGGGGGCATATGCGTCTGGAGTTCATTTCTAGTGGCCAGAAGCCCTGGCACTCCCATTCTCTATTTCTTTCTGCCTCTTCCCCTCTCTCTCAAATAATTAAATAAAAATATTAATTTTTTTAAAAAGAGGCTTGGAGTTAAGGTTTAGCAGTTAAGGTGTTTGCCTGCAAAGCCAAAGGACCTAGGTTCAATTCCCCAGTACCCATATAAGCCAGATGCACAAGGTGCAGCATGCATCTGCAGTTCTTTGCAGTGGCTGGAGGGCCCTCTTTCTCTCTCTCTCTCTGCTTCTTTCTCGCTCTCAAATAAACAAGTAATGTAAAATAAAATTTTCAGAGAGAAAAAAAGGCAGATAGAGACAGAAAATGGGTGCAGCAGGACTTCTAGTTACTGCAAACAAACTCCACACATGCATCCCCTTGGGCTGGAGAGATGGCTTAGCAGTTAAGGCACTTGCCTGCGAAGCCTAAGGACCCAGGTTTGATTCCCAAGCACCCACATAGGTCAGAGGCAAAAGGTGACGCAAATCTGGAGTTCATTTGCAGTGGCTAGAGTCCCTGGCACGCCCATTCTCTTTCTCTCTCAAATAAAATATTTTAAAGATAATTAAATATATCCAGGCATGGCTATAACCACAGTAGTCAGGCCTCCAGATAATATTACCATCCTTCTGAGACAGGACGGTGACCCTGTGTGGGCTACCCAGTCCCAAAGAGGCAGCTGCTTGTGGATCCATACTGCTAAGCCCGCCAGCTCTTCTGAGTGATAACTATTCAAGTGTAACCTTTCCTTTCCCCTTTCGAGCAATTCTTGGGACACCAGCCAAAACCTAAATATGCTTGCCCTGATCCCTGGGCCTTCTCTGTTTTCTGAATAAACTCCCTTCTCACAAAGATGGAGCAAGTAAGGAGGGAGGGGAAGAGAAATGGGGGAGGAAGGGAGGGCGGGAGGAGGTGGAAGAGGGAGGGAAGAAAGGAAGGAAAGGCAGAGGGAGGGGGGAAGAAGGAGATAAAGCCGGTGTATACAAATGTGAGGGCAAAGTTCAGATCCCTGACTCACAGGTCAAGGCCAGTGGGCATGAAGTCTGCCTGTAACCTTAGCACTGGGGTGGCATAGACAGGGGAATCCCAGCGCAAATTGTCCAATCAGTGAGCTCTGGGTTCAACTAAGAGAACTTGCCTCAATAAAATGGGCAATGGATCCCAGCACGGTGGCACACGCCTTTAATCCCAGCACTCAGGAGGCCACCTGAGACTACACAGAACAAATTCCAGGTCAGTGTGGGCTAGAGCGAGACCCTACCTCAAACACACACCCTGAACAATGGAGGAAGATACCCTGTGTCAGTCTCCTGCCTCCATGTGTACACACATGCACAAATAAAACAAAGGGGGGAGGGGCTTGAGAGATGGCTTCACTTGCCTGTGAAGCCAGGTTTGATTCCCCAGAACCCACATAAGCCAGATGCACAAAATGGCGCATGCGTTTGGAGTTTGTTTGCAGTGGCTAGGGGCCCTGGTACACTTATTCTCTCTCCTATATATATAAAAAGCAGGAATGGAAGCCGGGTGTGGTGGCGCACGCCTTTAGTCCCAGCACTCCGGAGGCAGAGGTAGGAGGATCATTGAGAGTTCGAGGCCACCCTGAGACTACATAGTTAATTCCAGGTCAGCCTGGACCAGAGTGAGACCCTACCTCGCAAAACAAAAAAAAAAAAAAAAAAAAAAAAAAAAAGCAGGAATGGGGAGTAGGAGTCAAGAATACATATGTGAGGTCGGGCGTGGTGGCACAGGCCCAGCACTCGGGAGGCAGAGGTAGGAGGATCGCCATGAGTTCAAGGCCACCCTGGGACTACATAGTTAATTCCAGGTCAGTGTGGGTCAGAGTGAGACCCTACCTCGAAAAACAAAACAAAACAAAAAAATATTTGTTTTTCTTGTAATCTTTTTTTTTTTTTTTTTTTTTTTTTTTTGGTTTTGGTTTTTCTGAGGTAAGGTCTCACTCTACAGGCTGCACCACCATGCCTGGCGTTTTGTTCTTGTTTGTTTTGGTTTTTCAAGGTAGGGTCTTGCTCTAGTCCAGGCTGACCTGGTATTCACTATGTAGTCTCAGGGTGTCCTCGAACTCACAGTGATCCTCCTACCTCTGCTTCCAAGTGCTGGGATTAAAGACGTGCTACTCCACACCCAGCTTTCTTGTAATTTTAAAATGTATTTGTGTGTGCACGTGTGCACCTGGATCTCTTGTAACTGCAAACACACCCCAGATGCATATACCACATTTTTGCATCTGGCTTTACATAGGTGCTGGGGACACCAGGCAAGGCCAGCAAGCTTTGCAAGCAAAGTCCTTTAACTGCTGAGCTATCTCCCTAGCCCCATCTCTTCATTTTTTCTCACACATTTTTGTTTTGTTTTTGATTTTGTTTTTTGAGGTAGGGTCTCACTCTAGCTCAGGCTAGTGAGAGGGGAGGATATGAAGTACACAGAAGAGAATTAGCAAGACAGCCACAACCACAGAGATGGGGATGGCCCAGAGGACTGGCAAGGGATTTGGACCATGCACAAAGGAACAAATGAGGCTTCCTGGAGGAAGAGAGGAGGCTATGGGACAAAGGGGACGACAGCATGGTAAGAGCGAAGACCCAGAGAAGCACAAAGAACTTCACTGTGACAAGAGGAACCGCAGTGGCGGGAAGCTGGCAGGACCCAGTCCCCACTGGGTCAACACCAAGCTCAGCATCTTCAACCATGTCCCACAGACCCTGAGGACCATGGATGGCTTTAGATCCACTGGCTGTCACAAGAGGTGACAAGACTGAAGACAGGACCTACCCACTATCTATCTACTTCTTGACCCCTCTGCCCACCCCAGCCGCTCTCCCTCAGTGTCTCTCTCTCTCTCTCCCCTCTCTCTTCCTTCTTCCCTCCCCCTCCCTCCCTCCCTCTCTCTCTCTCATGTATCCCAGACTGCTCTTGTATTCGGCAGGTAGCAGAAAATGACCCTGAACTTTTACCCTCCTCCCTCTCCTTCCCAAGTGCTGGGATTACAGTGTGTGCCATCGCACCCGTTTACATGGTGCTGGGGACTGAACCCACGGCAAGGTGAGCACCTACCCACTGAACCACACCTCTGGTTCCCCAGCCCTCTGCAGTGTCCATCAGACCCGCTCTCTCCTCGGAGGCCCGCACAGCTCCCACTCGCCTGTGGCATAGCCCAGATCCTTCCCCCAGCCCTCACACCCCAGCCCCTGCTGTACTCCCAGCAGACACATGCTCCCCACTCCAGTCCTGGTCTTCCTCACCCAACCAGACTCGATCCTACCCCAGCATTTGTTCTCCCTCCCTCCCTGCTTTGTGACTTCTTTCCTCACTGTCCTGTTTAAAGCGACTTCCTCCTCCATCCCCACCCACCCTATCTGAATGTAATATTCCCCCATGGCTCTCACCACCCTAACTACTACACAACTTACGTAACTTGTGCTCACATTCCTATTATGGCTCCTCTCAAGAAAATGTCAGTGGCTCGTGGGCAGGGTTGTTTTTGGCCAGCTTTACCCACTGCTATCTCCCCAAGGCTGGACCAGGGCTTGGCAAGCAGTGAGGGAGGGCCAGGTACACATTGAGAATGGCAGGGGTCTAGGGACACGGACAGCACATGGGTCCCCGATGGCTGGGAAGATGGCTCATGGGTTTCTTTTGGTGTGTCACAGTTTCTCCTGTCATCACATTGCCCATGAATTGATGGTTGCTCCACGCCTGCCCCCACCCTGCCACAACAGAGCCCCCAATGTCCCACCTGGTCTGCAGGTCTCAGCAGCCACAGGGCTGAGGGGCCACGGCCTGGGCGCTCCGAGGTTGCCGCAGCTGGCGGAGGGACGCATCACCATACTGAATGCCTGAGCCCATCCTCTCGGGGTCCAGCTCACCTGTGGGCAGGGCAGAGGGCAGAGGCCAGAAGCCCGTCTCAGATCAGCTCCTTGGAGGCCTGCCTTCCACCCCCAGGCATGTCATGCAGGCCTCACCTGAGTCAATTTTGTTGAGAATGGTTCGTGCACACTTCAGGAAAGCCTCCTCTACGTTCTCGCCCGTGAGAGCGCTGGTCTCCAGGAACATCAGCTCTAGAGGGGTAGGCCCTCGGTCAGTCCCCACCCTCCACACCACACCAGCTCCCACTGCCAGCATGTTCCACATCCCATTCCTCAAAGGCTCCACTCACTCCTGCCATCACCTGGGGCCCACGTGGTCCCCTGCAGGGAATGACGCCTCTCTCCCTGTGCGTTTACTCAGCTCAGCTTCCATGGTTCTTCCCCAGAAAACCCTCTCACACCTCGGCTAGGCACCAGCACCCTCCCAGTGCCTCACCGTCTGTCCATCATCTGCGTGGGCTGTCAATGTTGGCAAATGTGTCACATTCCCGCACCCACTCGTGGCCCCATGAGGGCCTCTCCTAGGGCTGACTTCGTCACTGTGTCCCCACTCCATTCAGGTCAGCCCCAAGCTCATGGGCCACATTGACGGAGCTTCACAGTGGACAAATTACAGGCAAGAATCAAACATCTCCCTGGTGGCAAAACCTCTAAACCTAGGGGTAGGGGAGTTGAAGAATGGGGGTAAAGTGAGCGGGACAGTCTGTACACCTCTATAAGCCCAGCAGTTGGGAGGCAGTGGCAAAAGGATCAGGAATTCTAGGTCAGCCACTACTACCTAACAGTCCTGAGGTCAGCCTGGTTACATATATGAAATTGTCTCAAAAAAAATCTAGAGCCGGGCGTGGTGGCGCACGCCTTTAATCCCAGCACTTGGGAGGCAGAAGTAGGAGGTTCACTGTGAGTTCGAGGCCACCCTGAGACTACACAGTGAATTCCAGGTGAGCCTGGGCTAGACTGAAACCACTACCTAGGAAAAACAACAGAACAAGTGGCTGGAGAGATGACTTAGCTGTTAAGCATTTGCCTGTGAAGCCTAAGGACCCCAGTATCCACGTAAGCCAGATGCACAAGGTGGCGCATGCACCTGGAGTTCAGTTGCAGTGGCTGGAGGCACTGGTGCACCTATTCTCTCTCTCTCTGCTGCTCTCAAATAAAAATAAAACAAAAGCCGGGCGTGGTGGTGCACGCCTTTAATCCTAGCACTCGGGAGGCAGAGGTAGGAGGATTGCCATGAGTTCAAGGCCACCCTGAGACTGCAGAGTGAATTCCAGGTCAGCCTGGGCCAGAGTGAAACACTACCTTGAAAAACCAAAAAAAAAAAAAAAAAACTCTGGAGGCAGAGTTAAGAGGAGCGCCATGGCACATGCATCTAGAGTTTGTTTGCAGTGGCTGGAGACCCTGATGTGACAGGAAGACCTGTGAACGAAATCCAGACGTGCGCCCCCTTGTGGGCAAAAACTGCATCTGGCTAAACGTAGGAAACTTAGGCTTAGGAGGCAGGCATCAAATCTCTAGCCCATCAAATAAATCAATATTTAAAGCCAAACTTTAATCCCAGCACTTGGGAGGCAGAGGTAGGATTGCCTTGAGTTCAAGGCCACCCTGAGACGACATAGTGAATTCCAGGTCAGCCTGGGCTAGAGCAAGACCCTACCTTGAAAAAGCAAACAAAAAAAATCAAATAAATCAATATTAAAAAAAAAAAAAACTGGGCTGGAAAGATGCAATTAAGATACATGCCTGCAAAGCCTAAGGACCCAGGTTTGATTCTCCAGGTCCCAGATGCACATGGTGGTGTGTGCACCTGGAGTTCATTTACAGTGGCTAGGGCCCCTTGGGGGGGGGGGCTGGAGGGATGGATTAGCAGTTAGGGCCCTTGCCTGCAAAGTCAAAGGACATAGGTTTGATTCCCCAGGACCCACATAAGGCAGATGCACAAGGTGGCACATGCGTCTGGAGTTCATTTGCAGAGGCTGGAGGCCCAGGCTGGCAGGCTGACCTGGAATTCACTATGTATTCTCAGAATGGCCTTGAACTCACAGTGATCCTCCTACCTCTGTCTCCCAACTGCTGGGATTAAAGGTGTATGCCACCACTCTGGGCTCCATTCTCTCTCTGTCAGCCTCTCTCTCTCTCAAATAAATAAATAATATATATATATATTTTTTTTTTTTTGGTTTTTCCGAGGTAGGGTCTCACTCTAGCCTAACTATATAGTGAGACCCTCGAAAAACCAAAAAATAAAAAATAAAAAAATATTCAAATAAAATCTGGTAAGTATGCTTTTAAAAAAAGAATGGATGAACATGGGTGGGTCTCAAGTTAGCAGGAGTGTGTGGTCTGATGACCAACATTTTTAAATGAGTTTATTCATTTACTTTGTCCTCTTCTCCAACTTTTCTTTTCCTCCCCTTCCCAAGATAGGGTTCACTCTAGCCTAAGCTGTGCTCAAGCTCTTGGTGATCCTCCTCCCTCAGCCCTCAAGTGCGAGGGTTAAAGGTGTGCGCCAGACTTCCTTTGAGACAGTCTCTCTTGATCTGCCCAAGACAGGCCGTGAGTGTTGGGATTCTCACGGCTCAACCTCATTGCCAAGGATTCATCATTACACATGTGCCACAGCGCATCCAGACTTGCGTGAGTGCTAGCAATCAAACTTGGGTCAGCAGGCGTGCGCAGCAATCACCTGTAACTGGTGAGCTATTCCCTGGCCCTCAGATGAGTGTATACAAACCCTTTTCTCTTTCTCACCACTCCTGAGGGGCGGAAGCCAGGAACTCCTGTACACTGAGCGCTCTGCCCAGCCCGTCACTGGTGGACTCAAGGTCAGTGTTCTATTGCTAAGCCACATCCCAGCCCAAGCACGCCTTCTGGGGAGGCTTGTCAGTCCTCCAGTGAACACCAGCTTCTGTCCCTCAGGTTCCACCCTGCCCATCTCCTTCACAAATAGTCACAAATGTGTCTGTCCCCACAGCCATGTGAGTGTGCAGCCTCTCTCTTAAACTAGAGCCCTACACTGCCTCCCCGCCGTGGTGGAAACGTCTCGTCTGGGACCACTCGGTGTCACGCTGAGGGCGTAAAGGGCAGCCCTGTTCACCAGCACACTGCTGGGACCACCTGAAGCAAGGGAAGACCACGGTCACACAGCTCAACACTGGGACCAGCAAAGACACCCATTCAAGACAGCCCATTCGGTGCCGGAGGCACATGGGCCCCAGGGGACTGTCCCAGCCCTCTGCCCCACCTCTGGCCCACAGCACGACCCTCACCATTCTCTTGGGCAAAGCGGGAGGCCTCTAGGAAAGTGACCTCACGTTCGGGGTCCAGGTCCTTTTTGTTGCCACAGAGGATGACGACGATGTTGGGGCTGGCTAGCGTTCGGGCGTCGGTCAGCCAGGCGGCCAGGGAGTTGTATGTCTCTCTGCTAACAAGGGACAGAAGAGGAAGGTAGCACCAGGGAGGGACCATCCGTGCCCCACCCAGGCCACCCAAACCACGCACCCACCTGGTGATGTCGTACACCAGCAGGGCTCCAGCTGCCCCTCGGTAATAACTCCGTGTCACCGACCTGTGGGGCCAGGGGTACCCAGTCACTCTCAAGGCTGGGATCTGCCCAGGTACCACCCACTCTGTGGAGAGAGACTGGTGGTTCGGAGCCCCCTCCACTGCTGGCATGTCTTCCCAAATCTGGACTGGGCAAGGTACAATTTCTCTTCTTGGCCTCACAGCCTATCTCGAGTTCTTCCTGCTTCCCTCCCTCCCTCCCTCCCTCTTTCCTTTCTGGTTGGTTTTGTGATAGGGTCTCACTATGTAGCCCAGCTGGTCTTTGGAATCACCACACTGGCCTGGAACTCACTATGTGGCCCAAGCTGGCCTCAAACTTGAGGCCATCCTTCTGCCTCAGCCGACCAAGTACAGGAATTACTGGTGTGTGCCACTATGCGTGGTGGTGCTGGGGACTGGAGCCAGGGTCCTGTATAGGCTAGGCAAGTGCTCTGCCACTGAGCTACCTCCTAGCCCCATTTTATTTTAGTTTAAGTCAAGATTTGCTACATGCCCATGCTGGCCTGAAACTGGGTGTAGATCAGGCAGACCTTGAACCCTCAACCATCCCATTGACCTTCCTCCTGGCAGGGTTTAAAGGCATTTAGAAACACACCCAGTTGAACTTTCCACATTTTTTTTTTTTTTTTTTTTTTTTTTTTTGGTTTTTCGAGGTAGTATCTCACTCTGGCTCAGGCTGACCTGGAATTCACTCTGTAGTATCAGGGTGGCCTCAAACTCACAGCGATCCTCCTACCTTTGCCTCCCTACTGCTAGGATTAAAGGCGTGCACCACCACGCCCGGCTCACTTCTCCTTTCTTCTTGTCCATGGTGTCAGGATGGCACCCAGGTCCTGAGAATGCTAGGGTGAGGCACACCCTCAGCCCCTCACTAGCAGATTCCAGCCAAGGACTCTACCACTAAGCCTCACCACACCCCAAGCTTCCCTTCCCTTCCCTCATTTTCTTTTCCTCCGACATGATGTTCAAACTTGGGCCTTACCCTATCTTATACAAGTGTCAACAACAGAGCTACAATACCAGCCATTTTTAAATTTTGAAAACAAGTCAGCTGCACAGGCTGGCCTTGAACTCACAGTTCTCCTGCCTCAACCTCCTGCACAGCTGAGATTGCAGACCTACATAACCAGGCCCAGCTTCCTTTTTCTTTTCCTTTTTTTTTAGGCAGGATCTCACTCTAGCCCAGGCTGACCTTGGAATTCACTCTATAGCTGTAGGCTGGCCTCAAATTCAGTGATCCTTCTGCCTCAGCCTCTTGAGTAGTTTAGAGGCATGCACCACCACACTCAGCTTTTTAAAAAAATATTTTTATTTATTGACTTGAGACAGGAAGAGAGAGAGAAGGAGAGTGAGTATGGGTACCCCAGGGCCTTTTTCCACTGCAAATGAACTTCAGAGGCACTTGCCACGTTGTGCATCTGGCTTTATGTGGGCACTGGGGAAGTGAACCTGAGCCAGCAGGCTTTGCAAGCAAGAGCCTTAAAGCACTGAGCCATCTGTGCAGCCCAGCTTCTTCACTCCCTCTCTCCTCATCTACACGGCCCACCTCACTCTCCCCCATGTCTTCCCTGCCCTTTCAGTGTCTTCTCACTCCACCTATGGTGGCCTCAAGTGACCCTCCACACCCTTCTCTCTCCCCACCCTCCTCCCTTCGTGGAACTCCAGGACACATACCGAAACCGCTCCTGGCCAGCAGTGTCCCAAATCTGTAGCTTCACGGTCTTGCCCCCAACGGTGACCACACGGGATCCAAACTCCACGCCGATGGTATGGTTAGAATCCTGCTTGACTGGGACAGAAGGAGGAAAGGAAGTGATGGTGTGGTTAGAATTCTGCATGACTGCGAGTAGAAGGAAAAGAGGGGGAGTGTGGAGGCCCAGGGGAACCCCCAAGCTTTCAGGATTCCTGTTTCTGCAAACCCACTCTCATTCCATTGCTGTGTCGGTGGAAGACATAGCAGAGACCATCTATCAAGCCAAGGGCTGGACCCATATGGAAGGCCAGCCCTTCCCACCTCATCTGCTCCCCACACCATACCCACAGCCACAGCTCAGGACTCACAGGGCCCCTGCCAGAAACTCACACTTATTCTCAATGAACTGATGAAGGAGGCATGACTTGCCGGTTCCTGCACTGCCAATCACCAGAAATTTGAAGAGGAAGTCTGCGTGTGGCCGAAATCAAGGATTCCCAGAGAGAGAGAGAGAGAGAGAGAGACAAAGGGAACAAGATGGAAAGAAGTGTGAGATGGGAAGACAGACATGGACACAAACAGCCACAGACAAACAGAAAACATTACTTTAACCAGACCTGGTGGCGCACGCCTTTAATCCCAGCACTCGGGAGGCAGAGGTAGGAGGATCACCATGAGTTCGAGGCCAGTCTGAGACTACATAGTGAATTCCAGGTCAGCCTGGGCTAGAACGGGATCCTACCTCAAAAAAAAAAAAAAAAAAAGATTGGGCTAGAGAAATGGCTTAGCAGTTAAGATGCTTGCCTGCAAAGCCAAAGGATCCTGGTTCGATTCTCCAGGACCCACGTAAGCCAGATGCACAACGGGCACATGCATCTGGAGTTCGTTTGCAGTGGCTAGAGGCCCTGGCGTGCCCATTCTCTCTCTATCTATCTCTCTTCTATCTCTCTCTCTCTGCTTGCAAATAAATAAATAAATAAATATTTTTTTACAAAAAAATACTTTTTTTTAAAATTTACAGTGATGGGGATGAAATCCAGAGTTTTCCTCCAACTCAAAGCAATCCTCTTGCCTCAGCCTCCAGAGTGCTAGGATTATAAACAAGGTCTTACTCTTTTTTGTTTGTTTGTTTGTTTGTTTTAAATATTTTAATTTACTTATTTACTTGAGAGAGAAAGAAAAAGAGGCAGATAGAGAGAAGGAGCACACCAGAACCTGTAGCCACTGCAAACAAACTCCAGACACATGCGCCACCTGCTGCATCTGGCTTACGTGGGTCCTGGGGAATCGAATCTCGGTCCTTAAGCATTGCAGGCAAGTGCCTTATCCACTAAGCCATCTCTCTAGCCCCAGGATTATTATTTTTTTTTTTATTATTTTGTTTTGTCACCTTGTGTATCTGACTTATGTAGGACCTGGAAAGTTGAACATGGGTCCTTAGGTTTTGCAGGCAAGCGCCTTAACTGCTAAGCGGTCTCTCCAGCCCTGTATAAATTTTTTTCTTTTTTTTTTTGGTTTTTCTTTTCTTTTTGGCTTTTTGAAGTAGGGTCTCACTCTGGCCCAGGCTGATATGGAAGTCACTCTGTAGTCTCAGGGTGGCCTCGAACTCATGGTGATCCTCCTACCTCTGCCTGAGATTAAAGGCATGTGCCACCACGCCCAGCTTCCTAAATGATTTAAAAAAAAAAGATCTTGGGTGGTGATGCACGCCTTTAATCCCAGCACTCGGGAGGCAGAGGTAGGAGGATCGCCATGAGTTCGGGATCCTGAGACTACATAGTGAATTCCAGGTCAGCCTGAGCTAGAGTGAGACCCTACCTTGAAAAACAAAAAAAAAAATAAAATAAAATAAAATAAAATAAAATAAAATAAAATAAAATAAAATAAAATAAAATAAAATAGATCTTGGTACAGAGAGACAGTACAGCAGTTAAGGTGTTTGCCTGCAAAGTCTAAGGAGCCGAGTTTGATTCCCCAGTACCCATGTAAAGCCAGGTGCACAAGGTGGCACCTGTGTCTGGAGTTCATTTGCAGTGGCTAGAAGCCCTAGTGTTCCTATTCTCTCACTCTGTTTCAAATAAGTAAATAAATAAAACATTTTTTTGAAAGAGAGATCTTAGCCAGGCATAGTGGCACATGCCTTTAATCCCAGCACTTCGAAAGCAGAGATAGGTGGACCCTTATGAGTTCAAGGCCAGCCTTAGACTACATAGTGAATTCCAGGTCAGCCTAGGTTAGAGCGATATCCTACCTATATAAACAAAAAACAGAAAAAAAATTCTTTCTTTTCTTTTTTTTTTTTTTTTGTTTGTTTTTTGTTTCAAGGTAGGGTCTCACTCTGGTCCAGGCTGACCTGGAATTCACTATATAGTCTCAGGGTGGCCTCGAACTTTCAGCGATCCTCCTACCTCTGCTTCCAGAGTGCTGGGATTAAAGGCGTGCGCCGCCACGCCCGGCGGATATATATATATATATATATTTTTTTTTTTTTTTTTTTTTTTTTGCGAGGTAGGGTCTCACTCTGATCTAGGCTGACCTGGAATTAACCATGTAGTCTCAGGGTGGCCTCAAACTCACAGCGATCCTCCTACCTCTGCCTCCCGAGTGCTGGGATTACAGGCATGCACCACCACGCCGGGATTCTTTTTTTTTTTTAAATAAATTTTTTACAGAATTATTTACTTATGTATTTGAGAGTGTGTGTGTGTGAGAGAGAGAGACAGAGACAGAGAGAATGAGCACTCCAGGGCCCAGTCACTGCAAATGAACTCCAGATGCATTCGCCACCTTATGCCTCTTGCTTATGTGGGTCCTGGGGAATCGAACCTGGGTCCTTTGGCTTTGCAGGCAAATGCCTTAACTGCTGAGCAATCCCTCCAGATCCAATCAGGCTATTTTCTGAACATGACTCCCCACTCCTAGGTTTTGCACTGTTCTGTTGGTTGAACAAATACAGTCCCTGACCTGCCCTTGAGCTACCTGGAATTGTACATCATCTATACTTTTTCCAACTCCCAACCTGTTGGAAAGGAAAGGAAAGAAAAAGGAAAAAGAAAAAAAAGCCCCTTTGCTCAAGTTTAAATCCCATCCCTTGACACCAAGTCCCGGCTCTTAACTCAAGGGCAACCCATCCCAACCCCATTTCCAAGGCCTCTTAAATAGAACTAGCCCCAGGGCCCATAAAACATGTCCCATCCATCCCCTCACGCTCCTTACTCTGTACATGAGGGCGGTCCTCTCCCCTCCCTTCCAGGTCTACCTCAAGCCCATCCTCACCAGCAACCCCAAATCCCCACGCACCAGACCCCTCTTCTTTTCTTGCAAGCAGAGAGAGAGAGAGGGAGGAAGGATGGGTGCACCTGGTCCTCTAGCCAATGCAAATAAACTCCAGACGCATTGAGCACTTTGTGCATCTGGCTCTACGTGGCCACTTGGGGAACTGAACCTGGGCGGCGACACACTTTGCAAGCAAGCACCTTTAACCGCTGACCCATGTCCCCGGCCAAGTTCTAAAGACCTTTATGCATCTCCACAGCCCAACTCATCCTAAAGACATTCTGCAAAGGAACTCCATACAGATGCATGCGCCACTTTGTGCATCTATCTGTGAGGGTCCTGGGGCATCGAACTCAGGTCTTTAGCTTTTGCAGCTAAGCCAACCGACCAGACCCTTTTTCATGCTCCAGCCCCCACCAAAAAAAAAAAAAAAAAAAAAAAAAAAACATTAGGTTCTGCTCCGGCCCCACGAAACCCCTCCCAGCATCCTCTTAGACCCTGCCCACCTCCCCCCACAGGGTGACAGACTCCGCCCCTTGCCACGGAAAGCCCCGCCCCGTGGCCACAGGCCGCATCCTCCCTCGGACTCCGCACCCCGCATTCTCCAGCTTGGGCCTCCCTGGAGCACCTCACCGTAGGTCTCGGCCATGACGCGGCAGCGGGCCACCGAGGGCCGCAATATGGCGCCGCGGCCGCGCCTGCTCCTCGGCTGGCAGCCGCTGCACTCGGGGCTGCGGCCCGGCTCCTTCCTACTCGGGACCCGGCGCCGCCACTTCCGCCTCCGCCTCCTCCCCCCACCCCCCAACAAGCCCAACGCTCCCGCGAGCCGCGGGCGGGCGAATCCCGGGCCACGCTCACCCACGGCAAGGGATTGGTCAGTTCTGCCGGCAGGGGGGCGGAGCCGAAGGCGAGGATTGCTGAGGCGAGAAGAGGGGGCGGGTACGAGGCGAGCGATTGGTTGTCGTAGCGGGAAGAGGCGGTGCCAGGAAGATCCCTAGGCGGGAGGGACGGGATTGGGTGCGAGCGGAAACACGGAGGCTCCGGATTGGACAGCAGAGGGCCTGGGGGCGGGGTCATGAATGCCAAACTAGGCGCCTGATGGACAGGAGCCGATCTCGACCCGTTCAGCGGCACGCGTCCTCCCCAACCTCCTAGTAGAAATATTCTGGGATTTCTGTCCCCGCCGTTGGCTCAATCTCGACAGTTTCATTCTCGTTGTAGAGAACCTGAATCCCGCCCAGTCTGGGCTGTTTACGATGTTTCCATCTCCTTTGCCCCGTGAAGCAAAGGACTGTCATCAGCGCAACTCTGCCCAGCAACCATTGACGCGACGACATTCGAGGGGTTGATTGGCTGGAACCAGGAACCTGAGCGACATTTCCTCGGTACCTTCTCCCCACCCCGCCCACTCCGCCAAGAACCACTGAGACCAAGCCGTTTTGCACTCTGGCTTGATGTATTTTGCTTAAAGCCCGGAAGGAAAACAGTAGGGACAGCGCTAGGATGGGCTCACTGACAGTAGAAATCCCATTTCTAGAAGAGAAAAAAAAAAGAGAAACAGTGGGGCGGAAAACCAGAAGGTTACGCTGCAACTGATGTAACCGTATAAGCAAAAGTGGTAGCCCGCAGGGACCAGGTTTGGCCACCAGTGCTATGCAAATGAGCCCACACACCTCCAGCAATCTTACCAAAATAGATCCACCCAGGATTTAGAAATCACTTTGCTTTGAGCCAGCCCCTGGGCACGTGCAACCTCAACAGGAGGTTGGCAAAAGGAGGACAAGTTCAAGGCCAGCCTAGAGACTACACAGACAAATCCTCTCTTCAAAAGGGAAATTAAATAAAAATACTCCCCACTTACAGATAAGAAAACTAAGGTAAACACATCTTTTTTTGTTTGTTTTGATTTTCGAGGTAGGGTCTCGCTCTAGTCCAGGCTGACCTGAAGTTCACTATGTTGTCTCAGGCTGTCCTCGAACTCATGGCGATCCTCCCACCTCTGCCTCCCCAGTGCTGGGATTCAAGGCGTGCACCACCACACTCTACTGGAAGCATCTTTAGCAAATACTGCAGCACCGAAGGTCCTCCTTCCAGCACCCTTTCACCCCACAAGACACTCACATCTGTCTTCAAGTCAATTTTGCCGGGTTTCAGAGTTTGGTCCTCACGAACAATGCTACTGGGGAAGTAGCCCAGACGAGCTGCCAGGTCTCCATAGTAATCTCCCTGAACCTGGAGAAGGAGTTAAAAGCCCCCTTGAGGAAGATGGTACACTTGTTCCCGCCTCTGGCCATGCTTGTTCTATTCTTGTCATTTGAATCTCGGCTTAAATGTCACCTGCTCAAAGATCCTAAGCCCTGGATAGACAGTGTCCATCATATTCATGCAAACAGCATGTGTTTGCATGTACTTCTTTGGTTTTCTTTTTGTTTGTTTTTTTTTTGTTTTGTTTTGTTTTCTGGTTTTTCAAGGCAGGGTCTCACTGTAGCCCAGGCTGACCTGCAATTCACTAAGTAGTCTCAGGGTGGCCTCGAATTCACAGTGATCCTCTTGTCTCTGCCTCCCTAGTGCTGGGATTTAAAGGCCTGCACCATCACCCCGGTTTTTTGGTTTTTGTTGCTTTTTTTTTCCAGGTAGAGTTGCACTCAAGCCCAGGTTGACCTGGAATTCACTCTACAGTGCCAGGCTGGCCTTCATCTCACAGCGATCCTCCTACCTATACCATTCAAGTCCCGGCTGCAGGTATTTTAATTTAAAAAAAAAATTTTTTTTGAGGTAGGGTCTCACTCCAGCCCAGGCTAACCTGGAATTCACTATGTAGTCTTCAGGGTGGCCTTGAACTCATGGCGATCCTCCTACCTCTGCCTCCCGAGTGCTGGGATTAAAGGGATGACCACGCCCGGTTTATTTTAAATTTTATTTGTTTTGTTTTTCGAGGTAAGGTGTCACTCTAGCTCAAGCTGACCTGGAATTCACTATGTAGTCTCAGAGTGACCTTAACTCATGGTGATCCTCCTACCTCTGCCTCCTGAGTGCTGGGATTAAAGGCGTGCATCACGCCCAGTTTATTTAAATTTTTATTTTGTGTGTGTGTGTGTGTGTGTGTGTGTGTGTGTGTGTGTATGAACCAGGGGACTCTTGCCTCTGCAAATGAATGCCTTATGCCTTTTTTTTTTTTTTGGTTTTTCATGATAGGGCCTCACTCTAGCCCAGGATGACCTGGAATTCACTGTGTAGTCTCAGGGTGGCCTTGAACGCACGGTGATCCTTTGCCTCCCAACTGCTGGGATTAAAGGCATGCACCATGCACTGCCACGCCCAGCCACTTTTTTTTTTTTTTTTTTTTGCATTTGGCTTATGTGGGTGGCTTGAGAAGTGAATCCATGTCAGCAGGCTTTGCAGGCAAGTGCCTTTAGGGGACAAGCCATCTATCCAGCCCCTGCTAGGACTTTTAATGGCTTCATTCTTCCTTATCTCTCTGCCCATTAGAATAAAAGGAATGAAGAAGAAAAAAAAACAGGGATGTCCACTGTTATATCTTATGTCAAGCAAAGAACTTGGCACCAACTTGCCCTGTAATTGCTAAAGTAAAAGTTAAATAGGTTAGGGGCTGGAGAGATGGTTTAGCATTTAAGGCGCTTGCCTGCAAAGCCTAACGATCCAGGTTCAATTCCCCAGGACCCACGAAAAACCAGATGCACAAGGTGGCACATGTGTCTGGAATTCATTTGCAGTGGCTGGAGGCCCTGGAGTGCCCATCCTCTCTCTCTCTCTCACTTGCCTCATTCTCTCTTATAAATAAATAAATGATTTTTTAAAATGAAATGTTAAACCGTGTGTGGTGGCACACGCCTTTAATCCCAGCACTTGGGAGGCAGAGGTAGGAGGATCGCCAAGAGTTCGAGGCCACCCTGAGGCTACATAGTGAATTCCAGGTCAGCCTGAGCTAGAGTGAGACCCTACCTCGCAAAACAAAAAAAAAAAAAGTTACAAAATACTCCTTCCTGCAAATCCATTTCAGTTTTACCCATTCCTTCATTTTCCCCTTCATGTGGAATAGAGGGTTTATCTCAAGCCCAGCCCCAAATGCTTCCCTCTTTCACTCTCCAAAAACTCACACTGCCTCCCCAGAAGAGCCGGCCTCGGCCCTTCAGCTTAGAGAAGACATACACAATTTGGCCCCTGTGTATGGTCAGGAAACGGCAATCAGGGGCCATGTAGTCCTGAAGGGCCACAGCCATAGAGATGGGGTCTGCAGAAGGAATAAAAGGTTATGTAAGTACCCCCATATGCACCAGCAACCCAAGCCCCCCTCGCCCCCCGCCGGCTCCCCACTCTTACAGCTGCATTCCTCATCTGCACACAGCTTGCGGTCAGCCAGCTTGGGCATGGCACGGCCGGCCTCGCTAGGCCCTGGGACAACAGACGCTAAGACAAGGACACCAAGGAGCATGGAAGAGCAGGCCATGGTGGAAGGTGACCGAGCAGGCCAGGAATGGGGTGTTCGATTGCCTCCTGCCCCTCCCTCCATGCTAAGGCACAAGGAAACCTGTGTTCTCAGTCTTGTCTCCGCCCCCAAACCAAATTTTGCCTACACCCACCCCTCCAGAGGTGCTTTTGCAGCCAGAACCACTCCAGGGAAAGGGTGAAGGGATGAAGACCCGGATGGGCCCATAGCAACTCAGTGGCAGCTACCCCTTCAATCAGAGGCCCAGAAAGGCAGGTTGAGATATCCGATTTCATCGTTCCTAGGCAGGACCCCTCCAGGGACCCACCCATCTTGGAATTTCCTGTACTGAAAGACAGAACAAGGCATCTCTTTGATCACCACAAACAGCCCCAGCTCTCAAGATTGAGTGAACACTGAATGTGGGGCTCAGACTAGGCAACGTGCCCTCTGGCTCACTATGCATCCTCACAGGCCACATTCTGATAGGATGGTCTAGGATAAGCTAGTCCTCCCCTCACAGCCTCAACTTCCTCATCTGTAAAATGGGGACAATAATGAAAACAAACACATATACAAAGACTTTTTTTTTTTTTTTTTGAGAGACAGAGAGAAGAGAAAGAGAGAGAATGGGCGTGCCAGGGCCTCTCAGCCGTTGTGAACGAACTCCAGATGCATGTGCAACATTGCGCACCTGCGTCACTTTTGTGTCTGGCTAAACATGGGACCTGGAGATGTGGATAAGTGTTCTTAGGCTTCACAGGCAGGTACCTGGACCTCTAAGCCATCTCTCCAGCCCCAAAGACTTTTTTTTTTTTTTTTTTTTTTTTTTTTTTTTTGAGGTAGGGTCTCACTCTGGCCCAGGCTGACCTGGAATTAACTATGTAGTCTCAGGGTGGCCTCGAACTCACGGCGATCCTCCTACCTCTGCCTCCCGAGTGCTGGGATTAAAGGCGTGCGCCACCACGCCCGGCCCAAAGACTATTTTTTAAAAATATTTTATTTGAGCTGGGTGTGGTGGTGCACGCCTTTAA
Source organism: Orientallactaga sibirica (assembly GCA_036365145.1). NCBI lineage: Eukaryota > Metazoa > Chordata > Mammalia > Rodentia > Dipodidae > Orientallactaga > Orientallactaga sibirica. The sequence goes on from JAEOAD010001077.1 coordinate 543,974, forward strand.
TCCCAGCACTCAGGAGGCAGAGGTAGGAGGATCGCCGTGAGTTCGAGGCCACCCTGAGACTACATAGTTAATTCCAGGTCAGCCTGGACCACAGTGAGACCCTACCTCGAAAAAAAAAAAAAAAAAAAAATTATTTGAGGGCTGGAGAGATGGCTCAGTGGTTAAGTCACTTGGCAGCAAAGCCTAAGGACTCATGTTCAACTCTCCCTGTCCCAGGTAAGCCAGACACATAGTGACACAAGCATGTCGTGTCCACAATGGGGTATACATGTCTGGAGTTCAATTGCAGTGGCTGGAGGCCCTGGTGTGCCAATTCTCTCTTGAACCAAAAAAAAAAAAAAAAGTCTGTTGGGCTTGCCTCAAAAAGAAAAAAAAAACACTATGTATATATATAAATTTTGAGATAGGGGCTGGAGAGATGGCTTAGCAGTTAAGGCACTTGCCTGCAAAGCCTAAGGATCCAGGTTCGATTCTCCAGGTTCCACGTAAGCCAGATGCACAAGGTGGCGTGTGCATCTGGAATTCATTTGCAGTGGCTAGAGACCCTGATGAGCCCATTCTATCTGTCTCTAATAAATAAATAAAAAATAAGTATTAAAAAATTTTTTTTGAGATAGCAAAATGGGCACACCAGAACCTCCAACTACTGCAAAATGAACTCCAGACACATGAGCATCGTGGGAACCTGGCTTCATGTGGGCACTAGGGAACTGAACCCAGATCCTCAGGCATGGGAAGCAAGTGCTTTAACTACTTAGCCATCTCTCCAACCCAATGAAAGTTTGTTAAAAAAGAGGACCAGGAGCCGGGCGTGGTGGCGAACGCCTTTAATCCCAGCACTTGGGAGGCAGAGGTTGGAGGATCGCCGTGAGCTCAAGGCCATCCTGAGACTACATAGTGAATTCCAGGTCAGCCTGGGCCAGAGTGAGACCCTACCTCGAAAAACCAAAAAAAAAAAAAATAAAAACAAAAAAAAGAGGACCAGGGCTGGAGATGGCTTAGCGGTTAAGGCGCCTGCCTGCTAAGCCTAAGAACCCGATTCCAATCTCCAGGTCCCACGTTTAGCCAGATGCAGTGACGCAAGGGCGCAATGCCGCGCTTGCCCACAAGGAGGCGTGCACATCTGGATTTCGTTCACAGTGGTTGAGAGGCGGCTGGTGTGCCCCTCTCTGTCTCCCTCTCCAAAAAAAAAGGATCAGCTGGGTGTGGATGGCACAGGCCTTTAATTACAGCACTTGGGAGGCAGAGAGGAATGGCTTAACAGTTAAAAGTGCTTACTTACAAAACTGGCCAGCCTAGGTTCAATTCCCCAGGACTTATGTAAAGCCAAATGCACAAAGTGGCACCATCTGTCTGAGTTCTTGCAGCTGCAAGGACCCTGGTGTGCCCATACTCTGTGGCTCTCAAATAAATATTTTATTTTATTTTTTTAGTTTGTTTTTTTTTTTTTTTTTTTTAGTTTTTCCAGGTAGGGTTTTACTCTAGCCCAGGCTGACCTGCAATATGTTATGTAGTCTCAGGATGGCCTCAAACTCACAGCAATCCTCCTACCTCTGCCTCCCAAGTGCTGAGATTAAAGGTGTGCACCACCACTCCCAGCATCATCTATTTTTAAAAATATTTTAATTTAGCCAGGCATAGTGGAGCATGCCTTTAATCCCAGCACTCAAGAGTTCAGCCCGAGATTTGTTTGTGTTCAGAGTCAGCTTGAGCTCTGGCTGCTGGCTCTTTGTCTCTGCTGCAGATGTGTGCTGAAGTGAGCCAGCTTCTTCCGCCATGATGAAACTTCCCCTGGAATCTGGAAGCCTGAAATAAACCCTTTCCTCCGGTAAGCTTCGGGAAGGGTGTTTGGCCCAGCAATGGGAAAGTAATTGGTTATTTGGTAGGAAGTGCTGTGCCTCCCAAAGCTGTATTTGCTTTTTTTTTTTTTTTTTTTGGTTTTTGCGAGGAAGTGCTGTCCAGGCTGACCCAAGTCTCTGCCTCGAACTCTCGGCGATCCTCCTACCTTTGCTGGGATTAAAGGTTTTTATTTGTATTTATTTTTGCAAGCTGAGAGAATGAGTGTGCTAGGGCCTCCAGCCCACTGCAAATGGAACTCCAATTGCATGCACCACTTTGTGCACCTGACTTTACATGGGTACTGGGGAATCAAACCTGGGTCATTAGGCTTCACAGGGAAGCATTTCAACTGCTGGGTCATCTTTCCAGCCCTTATTTTTTTTGTTTTTTCGAGGTAGGCTCTCACTCTGGCTCAGGCTGACCTGGAATTTACTATGTAGACTCAGAGTGGCCTCAAACTCATGGTGATCCTCCTACCTCTGCCTCCCAAGTGCCAGGATTAAAGGCGTGCACCACCATGCCTGGCTCTACTAGGTTTTTAAACTCTCTCTATATAATTTATTTGCTCAGGTGTGGGGGGGGGGCACTACACCAGGGCATTTTGCCATTGTGAACAAAATTCAGATGCTTTCCTGGTGTGATGGTGCACACCTTTAATCCTAGCACTTGGGAAGGAGCGGTTAAGAGGATCAATACAAGTTCGAGGCCAGCCTAGGCTCGAGTGAGTCCTTACCTCAAAAAAAAAGAAAAGAAAAATGATCTTGCCAGTTTGGATCCTGCTAATGTGGGTGCCTTGGAACTGAACATGGGCCCGTGGTTTTGCAAGCACGCACCTTTAACCACTGAACTATTCTCACAGATTTCCCCTCCCTTTAATTTTTATGTATTTGTGTCTAGCCCATGTATCAGGGTCACTTACGGCTGCAAACAAATGCCTCTCCAGCTTTATGTAGGTGGCTTGGGAACAAAACCCTGGCCTGCAAGCTTTGCAAGCAAACCCCTTTAAACTGGAGTTCCCTCCCAATCCCTTCCCACATGACAGCAGGCAATATGGGATCTGGCTTCTCCCAAAGGCAGCCTTCTTTGTTTTGTTTTTCAAGGTAGGGTCTCACTCTGGCCCAGGCTGACCTGGAATTAACTATGTAGTCTCAGGGTGACCTCATGGCCATCCTACCTCTGCTTCCTGAGTGCTGGAATTAAAGGTGTGCACCATCACGCCTGGAAAAGTCAGCCTTCTTAATCTTTTTGTGTGTTTTTCTAGATAGGGTCTCAGTCTAGCCCAGGCCAACCTGGAACTTACTCTGTAGTCCCAGCTGGCCTTGAACTCAGTGATCTTACCTCTGCCTCAAGTGCTGGGATTAAAGGTATGTACCATCCACCGTGCCTGAGCTAGAGTGAGACCCTACCCAGAAAAGTGAAGCTGTGAAAGGTCTCAATAAGCAGAACACCCTAGGTTAGGAAATAACAGATCCTCTGTGAACTTGTGAAAAAGAAGTCTGTGACACCATCACACCTCTGAGCTGCAAAAGTCACACCATACCGTGGGGTAAATGCTTAGGGAAGTTGGAAAAGGCCTGGCATGGAATTCACTGTGTAGTGTCAGGGTGTCCTTGAAATCACAAGGATCCTACCTCTGCCTCCTGGGTGCTGGCATTAAAGGCGCGCACCACCATGGCCAGCCCTTGTTTTTCAACTGCTAGGTACTCAGCAAACACATGCCAAATCTGAGTGCCAGCCAAGTACCTGGTACTGTGAGGGTACGTGTTTGCGGGCACAAACATTACCGTGGTATTCCTCTTTATGCAGGAAAAAAGAAACTCACAATGGGGACACTAACTGCCCGCAGGTAACAGTTCAGCAGTCTGGAGCAGAAACCACATCAAATGACCACAGCACCCACATAGCACAGCCATTAGGCCCGTGGTTCCCAAAGAGGCGGAGCTCCTCGCTCCTGTCTGCAGTGACAGGTCACTTAGTGAAGGTGGAAATGGTGTCCCCTCAGAGACAAGGTCTACATTGGTGCCACATGAGCACTTCTAACCCTGGCATTCTCTTTAATATATTATATATATAGAGAGAAAGTTACATATTATTTTATTTATTAGAGAGAAAGGCAGATAGGGAATGGGTGCGCCAGGGCGTCCAGCCACTGCAAACGAACTCCAGACTCATGCTCCATGCTGAGCATCTGGCTGACATGGGTTCTGTGGAATTGAACCTGGGTCCTTAGGCTTCACAGGCAAATGCCTTAACCACTAAACCATCTCTCCAGCCCTGGCATTCTCTTTACCAAGAGCAAAGGATGGAGCAAGGCTAGGCTTCCAGCTTTCAGAGGGGCCAAGTGCAGAGCATGGTATGCCCTTAGGTGGCATTCCTATGTGATCCCAGGTGTGCATGGCAGCAGGCAGGGGGTATGGCTTGGTGACAGAACACTTGCCGGGCATGTGGTTAGCTGTGTTCAACACCCAGCACTGCAGAATAGAGAAATAAAGCTGAACAACATGCATGCGAGCCTGAGGTGTCCGTCTCCCGCGCACGTTGTCCATGTACTCAAGTTTGGGCATTCCATGTGTTTTCCCAAGGCTGTAAACCCACAAATGCCAACGGATGTGCCAACGGGGAGGGAAGCAATGATGGAAGGTTAGAAAATCAGACAGACAAATGTAATGAAAAAGCAAACCTTAAAAACTCTTTAATTTCAACCTAACAGCACCAGGTGCAATGTCTGGGGACAGACTCTGGGTACAATGCTGTGTGACGACCACACTCACACTGGCTCTGAGAAGCCCCCAAGGGGGACTTACCTTCAGGGACTGAGCCGGGGGAAGGGACAGCCCCAGCAGAGTGGGGATTGGGGTACTCCGGGGAGGGGGAGAGTGCTACTTCTTGGCAAAGGAGATCTTCATGGCGTTGTTCTGGGTGATCTTAAAGCCCTGCAGGGCATCACGAGCCGCCCCAGCCTGGACTTCATTGTCAAACTCCACAAATGCAATGTCATGCCGCCCAGGCACCAGACGGACCTCCTTGAAGCCAGGAAACCTAAGGAGGGAACAAGAGGCCTCAGAGAGCAGCCTCGGTCTTCCTCCTCAAATCTTCTACTGCTCTGGCGGAGGCCAGATGCTGCTAAGCCTCCCACAGTACACAGGACGGACAGACCTCCTAACAAAGGGGAGCTAGCCCAAATCACAAAGAACCCCTGAAGGTTTTTACACAACACTGAACACCAAGCCGGGCGTGGTGGCGCACGCCTTTAATCCCAGCACTCGGGAGGCAGAGGTAGGAGGATCCCCGTGAGTTCAAGGTCACCCTGAGATTGCATAGTTAATTCCAGGTCAGCCTGGGCCAGAGTGAGACCCTACCTCGAAAAAAAAAAAAAAAAAAAAAAAAAAAAAAAAAACCACAACACTGAACACCAAGCTCAGCGTAGACCAAGGGCAGCACATATTCACAAGCCCTGCCTTCCCCCATCAGAGCCTGCCTCCTGCTCCAGAGAACACCAACAGTCAGTCAATGCTGCCCAGCACATGTCACATGGCGGAGGACAGGGAGGGTGACGCTGACCGCATCTTCCCGCTCCCCCCTCTTGAGGGCCGGGACTACAGGCTGGTGCCACCACATCCAACTGGGACCCAAACTTCCCATGGGACGTGTTTTCAGAAGCAGACCAGCTGGGTAAATTCACCACCACCCCAAACTCCTCTACTCAAAGGCCACATGGGTCCCCATGACCCTGGCAGGTTCCGGAATCACCCCCAGCTCCCATCGCTGCTGCTGCTGCGCCCATGCGTGCCAGATGTCTCACGGCACCCACCTCTCAAAGCCACCAACTAGAATCCCCAGGCTTTGGGCCTCAACCACCCCTTGCCCCTCGCAACAGCCCAGGGCCAGCGTGACTGTGCCCCTCTGGCTTCACCATCAGGACCCAGGCCCCTCCCCCCAGCCCACTCACTGATTGAAGAGCATGGAGAGCATCAGCTCGTTGGTCTCCTCGGGCAGGTTGGTGAGGAACAAGATGTGATTGGGCGGGTTCTCGGAGAGCTGTGGGGAGAGGCCAGGGCCGGCAGTGAGTGCAGAATGCACACATCCGCTCACCACCACCCCTGCCGGAGACCTCCTTCACCTGAAGCGCCTGCCCTCGGTTCCCCACACCCGCCGTGTCCCCGCGACTGCAGACACGCAGGCAGCCGTTGGCTCAGTCCTGAGCCACAGAACAAAGCCCACACCTAGCGGGCTGGCTCAGGAAACTCGGCTCCGATGCCACCACTGACCCTGACACAGCCCCACATCCCTCCCCTTCTATTCCTGTCCCCTGCACATGGGAAACCCCAGGGTGGGGGAGGCACTTACAGGCTGAGCAGGTGGCATCTGCCCAGGCAGGAGCTGCTGCGGGGGCATGGCCCCTGGGGGAATCTGGCCTGGAGCAAGGCCTGGCGGTGGGATCATGCCAGGAGGTGGCATGTAGGGAGGCTGGCCTGGCATGTGATGCATGATGCGTGGCGCCTGAGTCATGGGGGGCATGCCCTGTGGAAAGAGGACAGGAGTCACTGAAGGCTGCAGGGGAAGAGTGACAAACAGGCAGAGGGGCACTCCACCAGGAGACCAGGGGATGGGACAAGGAGAGACCCAGAGTAGGAAGGAATCCCTTCACCCATGCCAGACACAGGAATACAGGCCTAGGTTCAAAGACGGATGTTAAATCAGGCAGAACATTAAAAAAAAAAATACAGGCTAGAGGGATGGTTAAGGCGTTTGCTTGCAAAGCCAAAGGACCCAGGTTCAACTCCTCAGGACCCACGTTAGCCAGATGCACAATGGGGCGTACACATCTGGAGTTCGTTTGTAGTGCCTGGAGGCCCTGGCACACCCATGCTCTCTCTCTCTCAAAAAAAAAAAAAAAAAAAAAAAAAAAAAAAAAGGCAGGCATGGTGGCATATGCCTTTAATCCCAGCACTCAGGAGGCAGAGGTAGGAGAATCGCCATGAGTTCGAAGCCACCCTGAGACTCCATAGTGAATTCCAAGTCAGCCTGAGCTAGGGTGAGAGAAGAGAAAGTAAGGCTGGGCATGGTGGCGTATGATTTTAATCCCAGCACTTGGGAGGCAGAGGAAGGTGGATCGCCAAGAGTTCGTGGCCACCCTAAGACTACATAAAACTGGGCATGGTGGCGCACCGTTTATTCCCAGCACTTGAGAGGCAGAGGTAGGAGGATCACCATGTGTTTGAGACCACCCTGAGACTCCATAGTGAATTCCAAGTCAGCCTGAGCTAGAGTGAGAGAAGAGAAAGTAAGGCTGGGCATGGTGGCGTATGATTTTAATCCCAGCACTTGGGAGGCAGAGGTAGGATGATCACCATGTGTTTGAGACCACCCTGAGACTACATAGTGAATTCCAGGTCGGCCTAGACTAGAGCGAGACCCTAACACAAAAAAAAAAAAAAAAAAAAAAAAAACAAAAAAAAAACAACACAACCTGGCCGGGCGTGGTAGAGTACACCTGTAATCCCAGCTCATCCCCGTTCTGTCTAGAGAACAGGATTATTTCTATTTCCCATGCTTCCGCTGAGATGAGGAAGATGAAGATGAAGGCTCACCCCCTCAAAGAGCCCCACGGTCCGTGAGGAAATGCAGAGGGCTGAGGAGAGGGAGAACTCTCCTCGACTGCCACACGCGCCATGCGGCTGCCGGAGACCAGCGAGGAGGTCCAGGCTCTGCTCCTCACTTACCGGAACAGGCCCCTGGACAGCGCCGACCACGGGGGCCGCGGCTCCCCCCTGCACAGCCTTCTTGGCGGCCGGGGTCTCCTGGCTCTTCGGCTTCCTCTTTTCCCGCTTGCGGTCGCGCTCCACGAAGGTGCCCTTCATTTTCGCGATGATGTCTGAGTCAGTCTTGGCATACTGGATGCGCTGTCAATCAATTAGGGAGCAGAAGGGTCAAGAGCATGACTTCAAACTGCCAAGGTTCAAGATCAAGCCTCACCAGGTGTGGTGGCGCATGCCTTTAATCCCAGAACTGGGGAGATGGAGGAGCGCCGTGAGTTTGAGGCCAGCCTGAGACTACACAGTTGAATTCCAGGTCAGCCTGGCCTAGAGCAAGACCCTATCTTGAAAAAACAAAAATAAAAATAAAAAGGGCTAGAGAGATGGATTAGTGGTTAAGGCGCTTGCCTGCAAAGACTAAGGACCCAGGTTTAATACCCTAGGACCCACATAAGCCAGATGCACAAGGTGACGCATGCATCTTGAATCTGTGTGCAGTGGCTGGAGACCCTGGCTCATCCATTCTCTCTGCCTCCCTCTCTAATAAATAAATAAAAATAAATCTTTAAAACAAAAAGTTAGCCGGGCATGGTGGCGCACGCCTTTAATCCCAGCACTCGGGAGGCAGAGGTAGGAGGATCGCCGAGAATTCGAGGCCACCCTGAGACTACGTAGTTAATTCCAGGTCAGCCTGGACCAGAGTGAGACCCTACCTCGCAAAACCAAAAAAAAAAAAAAAGTTACTTCCAGGACAGCTCCAGCTGTGGTGGTGCATGCCTTTAATCCCGCCCTTGGTTGGGGGGCAGAGGAAGGACGGCTAGGAAAGGCCACACCAATGAGGCACCTATGCAGAAACAGGACGGTTGAGAAGCCACGTGACCATGCGCAAAGAACTGAGGCCTTCAAGGTGAGTGTGTTCCCGAAACAGCAGGGAGGGGGAGGAGGCAAGGGGCGGAGAAGAGCCTGGCCCGGCAGTGCAGGTCTCTAACTCCAGGAGGATCCAAAGCTTAAGGCCACCCTAGCTACACTGGAGTGCTGTGAGCAACAGGTAGGAGTCTCACTTATGTCCCTGTGGTGTGAAGAACGGCCTCAGGGCTCAGGGAACCAAGGAGAGAAGTAAGGGCTGAGGCCGGGCAGCCAAAGGAGTCAGGGCACAGCTGTGGAAGGCAGCAGTGACAGGACTTTCCCCACCCTCAGCTTGATGGACTCCAACCAGGCACTTGGAGGAAAAAGTGAAAGATGAAGGTAATGTAAAAAGGTTCACTCGGCCGGGCGTGGTAGCACACACCTTTAATCCCAGCACTTGGGAGGCAGAGGTATCAAGTTCAAGGCTACCCTGAGCCTACATAATGAATTCCAAGTCAGCCTGTGCTAGAGCGAGACCTTAAATCAGAAAACCAAAAGGAGTTACTTATTTGTGTGTATGAGTGTGCATGCACATGTGTGTGTATGTGTGTGTAGGGTCTCTTGCCACAGCAAACAGATGCGATTCTTGTGACTTTGTCTGGCTAGTAGGCTTTGCAATCAAGAGCCTTTAACCACTGAGCCATCTCCCCCGTAGATTTAGTTTTAAACCTAAAAAGTAAACTTCCAGATGTTTGAGATCACAGAAGGGACAACAGGTGACAGTAGTTAGGCTCTGTCCTCCCCAATCAGGGATGAGACACAGGGGCCCCGCTTTCCACGTGACCATCCATGGGGGTGGCCAGCAGCAGATTTAGTGACACAGCCCCTACAGAGTTAGCTCTGGGAGACAAACTGACCAGACAGAAATGAACATCTCACTAGAAAAGGGACAGAAGCAGTGGATAAAGACCAAAGGTGCTGCCATAATGCGCCAGGAGCTCTAGCCTAGAGAACTTAAGCCACCAGTCACCCGCATATCACCCTTCCTCACCTCCCAGCCTCACCTCCCAGGCTGGACACGAAGTCCTCCCCTGACCCACTCTGTGCAAAGCCTTCCTTGCTCCCCGCCAGCCTCAGGCCCACATCCACTTTCAGGACAAACTCCAGCCCCTCGGCCTAACATGTCATACCCTCATGGCCATGCACTCTCCCTGCAGTCTGACCAGAACCCGAGCCACAGGGCTTTGCAGCTAAGTTTAACCACAGCACCACCTTCCCCAGGACCTTTTGTACCATTTATTTATTTCTGGTTTTTGGAGGTAGGGTCTCACTCTAGCCCAGGAGGACCCAGAATTCACTACGTAGACCCAGGTTGTCCTCGAACACTATTTTTTTGTTTTGTTTTGGAGGCAGGGTCTCACTTCAGCCCAGGCTGACATGGAATTCACTATGTAGTCTCGGGGTGGCCTTGAACTCTCAGCGATCCTCCACCATGCCCAGTTTCTTCTATACCTTTAAATTACCTTATTTATTTGCAAGGAGAGAGACAGAATGAATGGGTACACCAGGGCCTCTACCCCCTGCAAATGAACTCCAGATGCATGGACCACTTTGTGCACCCGGTTTTCCATGGGTGGTACTGGGCAATGGAACCCAGGTTGTTAGGCACTGCAGGCAAACACCTTAACCACTGAGGCATTTCTCCACCCCCATATTTTTTATTTATTTATTTGGTTTTTTTTTTTGGTTTTTTGCGAGGTAGGGTCTCACTCTGGTCCAGGCTGACCTGGAATTCACTATGTAGTCTCAGGGTGGCCTCGAACTCTCAGCAATCCTCCTACCTCTGCCTCCCAAGTGCTGGGATTAAAGGCATGCGCCACCACGTCCGGCTATTTACTTATTTTTGAGACAGTCTCCTGTAGCACAGGCAAGCCTGGTCTGGGATTACGGGACCAAGCCACCATGTCAAGCTGCTTGGTCACTTTGTGTCACCACACCCCCAGGATATCTTAGGGAACTAGAGGACAGGCCATAGGAATTCTAAGCCATTGAGTGTCCTGGGGCAGGTGCACACACACACACACACACACACACACACACACACACACAGAGCCTGCCCACCATCTGTGCTTACCATAGGCTTGTCATAGAAGGGGAAGCCTTGCATGGAACGCAGGGCGTTGGTGGCGCTGCTAACCTCCTTGAAGATGACAAAGGCCTGGCCCCTCATCTTGAGGCTCCGCGACACCAGGATATCCAGGATCTGGCCAAACTGGGAGAAGATGGCGTAGAGGGATTTCTTGAGCTCTGTACTCAGGGAAAAGAAAGCACAGTGATCAAAGGCCTCAGCACCCTGTCTTCCAGACTCACCCCCCACTGGCCTGTGGACTGTAGGAGATACCAAACAAAGCTGTCTTGGTCACTGATGGTTTGAACATAAATACACAGTCATGATGCTTAACATGGGTTGATTTATGCAGGGTTATAAATCTTGAATACATTTAGTTTACACAGCAAGCAAAATTAAAAAAATAAAATAAAATGGGGCTGGAGAGATGGCTTAGTGGTTAAGGTGCCTGCCTGCAAAGCCGAAGGACCTTGGTTCGATTCCCCAGGACCCATGTAAGCCAGAGGCACAAGATGGCGCATGCATCTGGAGTTCGTTTGTGGTGGCTGGAAGCCCTGATGCGCCCATTCTCTCTCTCTCTCTATCTCTCTCTGCCTTAAATAAGTAAATAAATAAATAAATAAATAAATAAACAAACAAACCGAGGTCGGACGTAGTGGCGCACGCCTTTAATCCCAGCGCTTGGGAGGCAGAGGTAGGAGGATCGATTGAGTCGGAGGCCACTGAGACTACATGGTAAATTCCAGATCAGCCTGGGCTAGAGCGAGACCCTACTTTGAAAAACCAAAAAAGTGAGATAAAAAAAAAAAAAAAAAAATCTATGTTTGAAGGAGAAAAGGTTTCTGGAAGACCTCCTAGGAGTCCTTAAAGGAGCGACAATGACCACACGAAAAGGCAGAGTGTGAAATGACCTAAGGGTGTATATTAAAGGCCAAGGCAATCAGTACGTGCAAACAGCCCAGGAAGTTAGGCGGATGGACGGTGGAGGTGGGAAGACGACCCCGAGTACTCACCATCCTTCTTGATCTTCTCGTTGAGGTTGTTGATGTAAATGGTGTGGTTGGGACGCGTCTCGGGGACCGCCATGGTGTAAGGAGTTGCTGCGATAGGGCTTAAAGGAGAGGTGGGGGGAAGAGGTGACTTTTAGCCCTGGGTTTCTGCAAATCCTTTGTCCCAGCGCTGGCTTATGGGATCGGCTCAGGACCAACACACACACAGTCGAGTCGGAAGAAGCAAACGGTGCCGAGACCACAAAAGCGCAGTCAAGACTCTGCGACTCCCAGCCCGCCCGCCTCGTGCCCCAGGCACGCCTACACAAATTCACTACAACTCCCAGAATGCTCTACGTTGTCCCGGCAGGCGGCGCCAACCAAGCGGCGATTCCCATTGGTCCACGAGCCCCACCAAAAAAAAAAAAAAAACCCGGATGTAAGAACCAGTTAAGCATACAGAGGCTGATTTGGGTCAAGCTAGTCTTGCACAGCCTGAAAAACCTCCGTAATCCAGACACACGAAGGACTTCCAACCCGCCTTTCCCGGCAGCGAGAGGGGGAAACCAGACCCCGGTTCAAACTTACCCAGAACCTCCGCTCGCGACAAGTAACGGCAGCTTCGCTCGTCCAGACCAAGACCTCGACGCTCCCGCTACCGGCCCCGCCTTAGCCTTTATGACAGCCAATCAGCGCGCGTGTACTCAAAGTTCGACCAATCATTGTAAAGCGCTTCCTAGGCTCCACCAATCAAAAGGACACTTGGGTTTCCCGCCTCAGCAGAAAACGGACCAATCAGAATAGACCTAGAGGTTTTTTTTTCTTTTTGCCAATCAGGACGCGAATTGCTCCTCACTCTTTTCCGATTGGCCGTCTTTTTGGAAGCCCCGCCTCTTCCCGAACCTCGGAGCCTTCCGGTATCTCGTGCTTTCTAAAGGGACGAGGCAATTGTATCACGTGATGTGGGACAGGCCTATGCTCGGGAGGGCGGATCGTCATGGTCACCGGAAGGAGGCGCGTTTTTACTTCCGGTCCTGGGGCATCACGGCCTCCTGGGCCTGCGCTCACGCCGCCTTCTCCCCGCAGAGCCTCGGAGGTGTGTTCCCGGGGATCGCGCCCTTCGCCCGGGCTGGTGCTGTGTTACCTCTGACTCAAAGGTCAGCTTCCAAGACTCTCAGCTTCGGGCCTGGGGTTAGAGGTGAAGCAAAGGGCCAGTTTCATCCGGGCCTTGCATAGCCCAGCATTGGCCACAGGCCAGAGAATGGAATGACTCCTATTTTAAAAAAAAAAAAAAATTGCCTCCCAGGCTGGTGAGATGGCTTAGCGGTTAAGGTGCTTGCCTGCAAAGCCTAAGAACCTAGGTTCGATTCCCCAGTAAGCCAGATGTGCAAACGTGGCACTTGTGTCTGGAGTTTGTTTGCAGTGGTTAGAGACCCTAGTGCACCCATTCTTTTTTTTTTTTTTTTCCGAGGTAGGGTCTTACTCTTAAGAGCCCAGGCTGACCAGGAATTAGCTATGTAGTCTCAGGCTGGCCTCGAACTCATGACAACCCTCCTACCTCAGCCTTCCAAGTGCTAGGATTAAAGGCGTGCACCACCACGCCTGGCTACCCATTCTTTTTCTCCCCCTCCCTCTGAGTTTCTGTTTCTGTCTGTCCCTTCTTCCAAAGAATAAATAAATAAAAATCTTAAAAAAAAAAAAAAACTGGCTGGAGAGATGGCTTAGCAGTTAAGGCGCATGTCTGTGAAGCCTAAAGACCCAGGTTTGATTCCCCAGGATCCAGGAAAGCCAGATGCACATGGTGGAGGATGGGTCTGGAGTTCATTTGCAGTGTCTGGAGGCCCTGGCACGCTCATTCTCACCCTCTCTTTCTCTAATAAATAAATAAAACTAAGCTGGGCGTGGTGGCACACACGGGAGACAGAGGTAGGAGGATTGCCTAGAGTTTGAGGCCACCCTGAGAATACAGAGTGAATTCCAGGTCTGCCTGAGGTACAGTGAGACCTTACCTTAAAAAAAAGAAAAGAAAGAAAAGAGAGGGCTGGAGAGGTGGCTTAGTGGTTAAAGTGCTTGCCTACAAAGCCTAAGAACACATGTTCAAATCTCCAGGTCTCGTATAAGCCAAACACACAGTAACACAAGGGAGTACATGACTCTTGAGTTGGTCTACAATGGCTGAAGGCCCTGGCACGCCCATTCATTCATTCTCTCCCTTTCTTTCTCCCTCCCTTTCTCCCGCCCCTCTGCCTCTTTCTCTTAAATAACTTTTTAAAGAATTTTAAAAAATTTTTCTATTGACAACTTCCTTAATTGTAGACAATATCCCATGGTACTTCCCTCTCTCCCCCCCAGATTCCCCTTTGAAACGCCATCAAATAAATTAAAAAAAAAAAAAAGACAAGGTATGGTGGTACATGTCTTTAATCCCAGCATTTGGGAAGCAGAGATAGAAGAATTGCTGTGAGTTCAAGGCCACCCTGAGACTATATAGTGAATTCCAGGTCAGCCTGAGCTAGAGTGAGACCCTACATCAAAAACACCATACCAGCCGGGCGTGGTGGTGCACACCTTTAATCCCAGCACTCGGGTTGGCAGAGGTAGGAGGATCTCCAAGAGTTCGAAGTACCCTGAGACTATATAGTTAATTCCAGGTCAGCCTGGACCAGAGTGAAACCCTACCTTGCAAAACCAAAAAAAAAAAAAAAAAAAAACAAAAAAAAAATTTCCCAGTGTTGCCCAGCCCCATACCACAAATGTGATTCTGGTTGTAAGAACCCGCCACGCTGTTCTGCCATCATTTGAGTGAACCCCAGCCACCCCTGTTGCCATGGTTTCAAATACCAGCCCTGGAGAGATGGCTTAGCTGTTAAGGCACTTGCCTGCAAAGCCTAAGGACCCAGGTTCAATTCCCCAGAACCTACATAAGCCAGATGCACAAGGCGGCACATGCATCTAGAGTTTATTTGCAGTGGCTAGAAACCCTGGCACACCCATTCTCTCTCACTATCTGCCTCTTTCTTTCTCTCTCTCTCTCTCTCTCTCAAATAAATAAATGTTCAAATACTAGCACTGGGTCTTCCAAACGAACTGGTCAGCCCTATATTCTTCAACTCAATACTAATCTTTGTTTTTTTTTTTTTTTTTTTTTTTAAACAGGACCTCACAGTAGCCCAGGCTGACCTGGAAATCACCTCTGTAGCCCCAGGCTGGCCTCAGACTCATAGTCACCATTCTCCTACCTCAGCCTCCTGAGTGCTGGGGTTACAGGCGTGACCCACCAGTCACTGCTCGGCTGAGACAGAATTGGCCATCCTCCACCACTCAAGAATTGGGGTTACAGACCTGTACTGCTACAACCGGTTGGTTCCCTAAAACCTAAGCCAAAGGCCTTCTGGAGGACTTGACCTTCTCCCCATTCTTAACCCCTCAGCCACTCCTGAAGACCACCAAATGGCTTCTCCTTGCTCTCTTCCTCCAAGACCCCCAATCACTCCAAGAACCCACGATCCCCAAGCCTCCATCACCTCACCACTACCTCCTCTTCCCCCAGATCCCTTGGATACAGCTTTACCACCCCCTTCCTGTGGGCTCCCAAGTCCCACTCCCCCACCACCCCCACTGCCACCTCCACCCATGAAAGTTGCTCCCCCACTCGTCTATGGCCTGGAGAAGAGCTGGCTCCTGAAGGAGGCCTTGGAGAAGGCAGACCCAGTCCCCAAGGGCAGAGAAGACGTGAAGAGACTCCTGAAGCAGCGCAAAGATCGGTAGGGTCCCCTACCCCACCTCTGCCTGAGGTCACACCCTACTAGCCACTCCCAGATCACTCCAGCCCTCTGCCCCCGGGCTTTCCCATTTTCCTTGAGGTCAGACATCCAGTCGGCTTTGATCCCCTACTTCGCTCTTCGGTGGTGGTGTGACTCCAGAAACAGAGGGGGCAGCCCCTGCAAGTGCTTGGTTCCGTGGGAAAATCTTCTGCCCTTCTGGATAGCGATCGCTGGAGTATCAAAGACTAACCATGGGCCCAAAGCAGTCCTCTGACCCAGCTTGGGGAGTCAGTGGAAGTTTCTGAGAGAAGAGGCATTCTGAATGCTGCCCAGGATAGTGATGAGAGCAGACAGCTTGGGCCAAGGTCCAGGGTGAAGCAGGACATGTTCCTTTCTAGGAACTGCAGATTTTAATTGGGCTGTAGAAATGGCAAAGAGAACCGGGCATGGTGGTGCACGCCTTTAATCTCAGCACTTGGGAGGCAGAGGTAGAAGGATCACTGTGAGTTCGAGGCCAGCCTGGAACTGCAGAGTGAATTCCAGGTCAGCGTCAGCTAGAGTGAGACCCTACCTCGAAAAAACAAATAAAAAAAGAAGCCGGGCTTGGTGGCACACGCCTTTAATCCCAGCACTCGGAGGCAAAGGTAGGAGGATCGCCATGAGTTCGAGGCCACCCTGAGACTACATAGTGAATTCCAGGTCAGCCTGAGCTAGAGTGAAACCCTGCCTCAAAAAAAAAAAAAAAAAAGAAAGAAAGAAAGAAAAAGAAAGAAAGAAAGAAAAGGGCTAGAGAGATGGCTTAGCAGCTAAGGCATTTGCCTGCAAAGCCAAAGGATCTGGGGTCACCTCTCCAGGACCCACGTAAACTGGATGCACAAGGTGGTGCATGCGTCTGGAGTTTGTTTGCTGGAGGTCCTGGTGCACCCATTCTCTCTCTCTCTCTCTCTCTCTCTCTCTCTCTCTGCCTCTTTCTCTCAAATAAATAAATAAATAATATATGAAAGATAAAGAAAGAAGGAAGGAAGGAGTGAGCAAAGGGAGGGCTGGAGAGGTGAATTAGCAACCACCCACCCAAGATGAGGCCGGCCAGATGAAGGGAAGTGGACTGCGCTGGGGTCTCTGGGGAGCTAGGGAAAGGCTTTTCTCAGGGAAGTAGGCTCCCTGTGTGCTGGATGTCACGAGGCGAGTTCAGGGCTGAACACCCAGGGACGTGAGCAGGAGGGGACTAGACGGGTCTAGGCCTCTGTGGACTTTTTTTTTTTTTTTTTTTTTTTTTTTTTTTTTTTTTTTTCTTGGTTTTTCGAGGTAGGGTCTCACTCTGGCTCAGGCTGACCTGGAATTCACTATGTAGTCTCAGGGTGGCCTTGAACTCTCAGTGATCCTCCTACCTCTGCCTCCCGAGTGCTGGGATTAAAGGTGTGCGGCACCATGCCCGGCTGCCTCTGTGGACTCTTGAGAAAAGAGAGAAAATGGCCTTGCCCAAGTCAAAGAACCCAACATCCCAGCCCGGAAGAGTCTGAGGTGGGAGGGTTGAGTTCCGTTAGAAGCAGCCTTGCAAGCAGAAGACTCCTGAGAGCTCCAGCTGCGTTTATAATGAGGCCACGTGCTCCAGCCACCGGGAAGCAAATGGAATGCAAATATCCTGTCATCGTGTGGGTAGTATGTGTCAGATGCCAGTCTGAGAAGTTTCAGGTTGTTTTGAATTGCTTTATGTTTTCTTCCCCCCCACCCCCAAGGTAGGATCTCACTCTAGCCCAGGCTGACCTGGAATTCACTCTGTAGTCTCAGGATGGTCTGGAACTCACAGAGATCCTCCTACCTCTGCTTCCCAAGTGCTGGGATTAAAAGCGTGCACCACCATGCCTAGCTCTCTCTCTCTTTTTCTTTTTCTTTTAATTTATTTTTATTATTGACAACTTCCATAATTATAGACAATAAACCATGATAATTCCCTCCCCTCCATTGATTTTTTTAAAATTTCATTTATTTGCAAGCAGAGAGAGAGCGTGAGCTAGAGAAAATGGGCGTGCCAGGGCCTCCAGCCACTGCAAAGGAACTCCAGATGCCTGTGCCCCCTTGTGCATCTGGCTTACGTGGGGACTGGGGAATAGAACCTGGGTCTTTTGGCTTCACAGATGAGTGCCTTAACTGTTAAGTCATCTCTCCAGCCCCATTGTTTGTTTTTTGAGGTAAGGTCTTACTGTAGCCCAGGCTGATGTAGAATTCACTATGTAGTCCCAGGGCAGCCTTGAACTCACTTCATTCCACCTACCTCTGCCTCCCGAGTGATGAGATTAAAGGTGTGCACCACCATACCCAGATGTCTCTCTCTCTCTCTCTTTTTTTTTTTTTGGTTTTTCAAGGTAGGGTCTCACTAGCCAATGCTGACCTGGAATTCACTATGTAGTCTCAGAGTGCCCTTGAACTCACAATGATTTTCCTGCCTCCCAAGTGCTGAGATTAAAGGTGTGTACCACCATGCCAGGTTCTTCTTTTTAAATTTTATTTTATTTGAGAGAGAGAGAGAGAGAGAGACAGATAGAGGGCGCACCAGGGCCTTCAACTGCTGCAAAGGAACTCCAGATACATGCACCACCTTGTGCATCTGGCTTACATGGGTCCTGGGATGAACCATGCCCAGCAGTTGTTATTTTTTCTTTTTGAGATAGGACTTCCCTCTGTAGTCCATGCTGAGCTGATCTCAGACTTATGGCGATTCACCAGCCTCAGCCTCTCAAGTGCTGGGAGTACAGGTGTGAGCCAGCCCATTTGGCTTAGTTTTTAGGTTTGTATTGCTCAGAACTATTACTGTCTCATTGTCCAGAAAAAGAGAGCTGAAGCCGGGCGTGGTGGCGCACGCCTTTAATCCCAGCACTCGGGAGGCAGAGGTAGGAGGATCAGCCGAGAGTTCGAGGCCACCCTGAGACTACATAGTTAATTCCAGATCAGCCTGGACCAGAGTGAGACCCTACCTTGCAAAACCAAAAAAAGAAAAAGAACAAGAGAGCTGAGGCTCCAAGGCATAATCAGCCACAGTGCAGAGAAGAGGATGCAGCTGGGTGTGGTGGCACACGCCTTTAATCCCAGCCTCGGGAGGCAGAGGTAGGAGGATCGCCATGAGTTTGAGGCCACCCTGAGACTACAGAGTGAATTCCAGGTCAGCCTGAGCTAGAGTGAGGCCCTACCTCAGAAAAAAAAAAAAAAAAAAAAAAATGTCAAAGAAGAGGATGGTCCTGACTGCACTCTGGCAGAGGGGCTTTGTGCTTCCAGTCACCCTGCTGTGGTTAGCAGGTGTCCCACACACGCACACACACACGCACACACACGCCTGCCTTTGCACTCAGAATGAAGAGAACATGATTCCGGGCCTTCCTGAGCCCTGGGAGGCTGGGATTTCCAAAACCTTGTAGCTCCCCAGCCTCGTTTTCAAGGAGCTCTCTTGGGCCTTAAGCATGCTGACACCTGGTTTTACTCAAGGCCAAGTTAAGAGATTTTCATCACGGAGTTTGAGACCAGTCTGGGGAGTTGCAGGCTAGCTTGGCCTACATTGTGAGACTATGTTTTCAAAACACAAAAAAAAGAAAAAGGAAAAAGTTGGGTTGGAAAGATGGCTCAGCGATTAAGGACCTTGCCAACAAGCCAAAGGATCCAAGTTCAATTCCCCAGTACTCACCGTAAACCCAAAATGGCACATGCATCTGGAGTTTGTTTGCAGTGGCTAGAGGTCCTGATGTGCCATTCTGTCTGTCTGTCTCCCCCCCACACACCACTTGCAAATAAAGTTTTTTTTTTTTTTTTTTTTTTTTTTTTTTAAGTCAAGGGCTGGAGAGATTGCTTAGCGGTAAGGCACTTGACTGCAAAACCAAAGGACCCAGGTTCGATCCCCCAGTACCCACATAAACCAGATGCACAAGGGGCACATGCGTCTGGAGTTCGTTCACAGTAGTTAGAGGCCCTGGTGCACTCATTCTCTGTCTCTCTTCTATTTCTGTCTGTGTGTCTGCTTGCAAATAAAATTTAAAAAAAAAAAAAAAAACTGCAGTTCTTTAAAAGAAAAAGTCCAGTTTGGGTATGAGGTGTCCTAGAAATCCCTCACACAGCTCTTTCTCAGTCGTAGTTGTGCAGATTGGGTATGAAGCGTCCTTCTAGACAACCCTCACATCATCTAGTCTCAATTGTCTGGGCTTCACATCTGTGCTTGTCAGCAGACCTTTGGATGAACAGCAGGTGATAGACAAGCAGGAGAGTGATTCCCCTCCCCCCCCTCACTGAACCAAATGAGGAAACTGAGGCTGGAGGAGGGGAGAGAAGTGAGCTGCCCAGCCAAGAGGAGTCCCTCACTCATCAGAACTGCTGCCCGATCCGTGTCCCCTCCTTGTCCCTGGACACCCGCCCCCAGCCAGATCCCGAGGGGAACTTGACTATGCCCTGTGACCGGGTGTCTCTGCCTCAGGTTCCGAAGTGACCTGCAGTGGATCCTGTTCTGTGCCGACCTGCCGTCACTCATCCAAGAAGGCCCTCAGTAGGTGCCCTGATGGGGGGCTCTGCTGTGCACTGCGGGAGGAGGGAGAGAACAAGGGGATCTTTCCACACACAGTGCTGACCACACGTGGACATTCAAATGAGGGCGCCAACTCCAGTGAGTGAACAGACTCACTTTGCCACCTATTTCCAGGAATCCCGGGTTTGTTGGCACCCTCCAGCTAAGACCACCCTCTCCCATGTCCCAGGAAGGGGAATTGGGTCTCCCCACCTGGCCTGGAAGGCGGGGCAGCCCCTCACGCAGCACACTTGGGCCCCTGTGCGGAGGTCAAGGGCACAGGAAAGATGGGCCACAGCTACAGTGTGGGTTCTCACCATCTCTCCCAGATGCGGACTGGTGGCTTTGTGGATGGCAGCCGCTCTCCTGAAGACCCCAGGAAGCATCTCCTTGGAGACCCTGGTGCAGGTGGCCACAGAGAGAGGCTACACGGTGCAGGGGGAGATGTTCTCTGGTGAGTGGCCGGCGGGGAAGTACCTCGAGCCCTGTGCTCCACTGCCTCCTGGCTAGGAGAGGCCCGGTGGGGCACAGCAGGCTGGCAGCCTAGGGGGACGCTCATTCCCAGTAGACCCAAGAGGTCACCAAGTGAGTCTGGAACTGGCCGCTGTGTTTGCAGCCCAGCTCTGTCCTCATTGTGACAGAACTCGCAGCTGCAGCTGAGTGCCTGTGCCTCACTTTCCCTTTAACTCTTTATTTTCTTTTTTGTTGTGGTATTGGGAATCAAACACAGGGCCTCATGTATGCCAGGCCAGCCCTCCTCCACTGGGCCACGCCCCCAGCCCCTCACTAGTGGGTCTAGATGAGTATTCTACCACCTAGCTACATTCCCATCTCTTTTCCCTTTATTTTTAAAATCTTGGGCTGGAGAGATGGCTTTACCAGTTAAAATGGCGTTTGTCTGTTTGAGGCCTAAGGACCACTTTGTTGACGATTCTCTAGGTCCCACGTAAGCCAGATGCATATTCAGTGTTTTATTGGGCATCTGCAATCACCTTGCTAGAGGCAATCTGGAGTTTGTTTGCAGTGGCTAGAGGCCCTGGCGCGCCCATTCTCTCTCTCTTTCTCTATCTCTCTTTCCCTCTCTCTGTCCCTAATAAATAAATAAATAAAAATAAAATCTTTAAAATCTTATTTATTATTTATTTATTTATTTATTTGAGAGGGGGGCAGATAAAGAGAAAATGGGCATGTCAGGGCCTCTAGCCACTGCACATAAACTCCAGACTCACGCATCACCTTGTGCATCTGGCTTACATGGGTACTAGGGAATCGAACCTGGGTCCTTAGGCATCGCAGGCAAGTGCCTTAACTGCTAAGCCATCTCCTCAGCCCTCCTTTATTTTTTAACAACTAAGCCATCCCTCCAGCCCTCATCTTTTATTTTTTATTTATTTCTTATTTTTATTTTTATTTTTTGGTTTTTTGAGGTAGGGTCTCACTCTGGCCCAGGCTGACCTGGAATTAACTATGTAGTCTCAGGGTGGCCTCAAACTCTCGGCGATCCTCCTACCTCTGCCTCCCGAGTGCTGGGATTTTTTTTTTTTTTTTTTTTTTTGAGAGAGAGAGGAAGAGGCAGAGACAGAGAGAATGGGTGCACTGGGGCCATTTCAGCCACTGTGAATGAACTCCAGATGTGTGTGCCCCCTTGTCTGCTTTATTTTTTATTTTGAGACAAGGTCTCATTAAGTTGCTCAGCCTGACCTTGAACTCGCTGGAGCCTAGGCAGGCCTTGAATTTGCAGTCCTCTTACCTCAGCGCCCCCGCCCCCATGTACCTGGGATTACAAGCCCGTGTCACCAGGCCCAGTTTGTGCCTCCTAAGAGCAAGCTCTTGATGGGTCTGATCGTGTCTCCTCTCTCCTTCCGTCTTCCCTACAGTGGCTGACATGGGCAAGCTGGCCCAGGAGACCTTGGGCTGCCAGGCTGAGCTGCTCTGCGGTGGCCTGGGTGGTGCCAACAGAGCCTGCGTCCTGAAACACCTTATCACTGGACAGCCCCTGCTCGTCCCGCATCCCAAGGCTCAGGAGGGGACAGGGCGGCAATGGCAAAGGGTGGGTCCTGGGGCCACGCCACAGTTTGGGCCTTAACTCCAGTGCCAGCTACGACGAGGACTTCAACCACGAGCCATGTCAGAAGAAAGGCCACAAGGCGCACTGGGCAGTGAGTGCAGGTCGGTCCCCACTCCTCACCCTGCGCCCTGGCTCTCCCCACCCACCAGCCCTCCTTTCATTCTCACCAGCGCGGGTGCCCCCACAGCTGGACCTGACCTTGGGGTGTAGACAAGAGCTCAGCCATTCCTGTCCCCACATGAGCAGACCCAGCAGGACACAGGGCCCTGGGGTGTCTGCCCTTTGGGGCTCCACAAACAGGAGCTCAGAAAGCAATTGAAGGCCCCAGAAGCTTCCTCACCTCACTGCCCTGCTTCCCACGCCAAAGCAGAGGGGCCTTGCGTGAGTGAGGAGGTTGGCACCTCACCAAGCAGCCTGAGCCCAGGCATGGTGGCGCACGCCTTTAGTCCCAGCACTCAGGAAGCAGAGGTAGGAGGATCGTCATGAGTTCGAGCTCAGCCATTCCTGTCCTGGGCTAGACCCTACCTCAAAAAAAAAAAAAAAAAAAAAAAAAAAGCCTGAGGAGAGATTCAGATTGGCTCATGGCTCGGGGAATACAGTCCCACATGGCAGCTGGTGGCTGGCATGGGTGGCAGGAGCTTGAGGCTCATCACACCTCAGTGGATCCACAAGCCGAGCACTGTCACCCTCAGGCCATCTCCCCTCACCCTCTTCAGCTCTCAAGGCTCCACCTTCTCCCCAGACTGACCCCAACCCCCAGGACAGTGCCACCGCCTGCATAACAGCTGCCCCGACACACGAGCCTATGGGGGCTATGGGTCAAGAGCACTGTCCATCTAACACAGCCTCATGGGCACAGGGTCTGAACCGTGCCTGGCACGGTGCTGGGCTCAGTGTCACAGTGTCACGCTGCTGCCTGCCTGAATGAAGGCCAGGCTCTAGGCTGTGCTGAGCCTCTGGATGGGCCTTGAGGGCTGACTTGTCCAAGGACGCGTCTTTCCTGGACAGCCGGAGACTGTCTTTCGTCTCATGCTGCCGCGTCCTCAGGCAGCCTTGGAGCCGGGTGCCCAGCCGCGTTCCCAGAACCCCCCTGACCTCATGTAACGTGGATGCGGATGCAGCGCCTGCCGTGGAGGGGGGTCCACAGCGTCCCACCTGCGGCTCAGGCCCCTGTCATTCACACCCTCTTCCTGTCCCCCAGGGGTCCTGCTTGGTGTGCAGAGTGTGCCAAGCTCCGGCTATGTTGAAGACTCCGAGCTGCCAGGCCTGTTCCACCCAGTGCCTGGCAGGCCCTGCCAGCCACCACCCTTGCCGGAGGAAGACTCCCCGGGCACAGTCTTCCTTCTCTCCAAGCAGGGCAAGAGTTGGCACTATCAGCTGTGGGACTATGAGCAAGTCCGTGACAGCAACCTGCAGCTGACAGACTTCTCACCAGCCCGGGCTGCTGATGGGCGGGTGTATGTGGTGCCCGCCGGAGGGGTGCAGGCTGGCCTCTGTGGCCAGGCCCTGCTCCTGAGACCACAGGAGTCAAGCTGCTAGCTAAGGCTAGGGCATCTGCCCAGAGCTGTGCTGTCGCCATCCAAAGAGTGGCCCCGCTTCTGGTAGCCTTCCTCTGTGAGGGTCTTCTCCTCTGAGATCCTTCACAAGCTTCCCTCAGACCCACCCCACCTCTTCCAGGATCAAACGCCAGCTGGTACTCCAAGAGCTGCTCAGAGCCCAAGTCCTGTCACCCCACCCAAATGCGACATCCATTCATTCTTCTTTGTGGACATCTGCAGAGCCTTGTGGGTGAACTCCCTGCTCCCTCCCTACTTCACTCCCATCTGCACCCAGGACAGGAAGTAAAATCTCCCTACTTCACCTCCCTTCCCTGTCCTCGGCCCAGGCCGTTCCCTATTCTTTATTTTTATTTATTATTATTTATATTTTTTTGGCTTTTCGAGTAGGGTCTCAGTCTAGCCCAGGCTGACCTAGAATTCACTATGTATTCTCAGGGTGGCCTTGAACTCTTGGCGATCCTCCTACTTCTGCCTCCCGAGTGCTGGGATTAAAGGCGTGCACCACCACGCCCAGCTGTTCCCTACTCTGTCAGCCACATTGGTCTTTCAGATCCCAAGACTGCCATACCAACCCCAGCCCTGTGCCAAACATCACTCCTTGGGGCTTGGGGGATGGCTCGGCAGGTTAGGGCACCTGCTGCGCTAGTGTGAGGACCCGGTTTCCCTGAGTTCCATTCCCCAGCACCCAGATAAATAGCTGGGTGTGGTCACACACACCTATAACCCCCATCTCTTTTTTTAACTTTTGGTTTTTCGAGGTAGGGTCTCGCTCTATCCCAGGCTGACCAGGAATTCACTATGTAATCTCAGGGTGGCCTCGAATTCACAGCGATCCTCCTACCTCTGCCTAAGTGCTGGAATTAAAGGCGTGCGCCACCATGCCCGGCCTGTAACCCCCATGTTGTGATGAGTGGGGCTTGCTGGTCAGCCAGACTGACTGAAATGGCAGTGCCAGGTGAAGGGAAACAAGTGGATGAGTGACAGAGGGGACACTGTTCTTCATCCTCACACACAGGACATACAACCCACACTAGCTAATTAAAACTCCTTAACTAGCCAGGCAGAGGTAGAACTGCTGTGAGTTCAAGGCCACCCTGAGACGACACAGTGAATTCCAGGTCAGCCTTGGCTAGAGCGAGATCCTACCTCGAAAAACCCAAACAACAACAAACCGTAAGTCCCATGAGCGCAGTTCTGCGTACCAGCCACTTCACCTGGCTGGCCAATCGCCTCTCCACACCCTTAGGAAAGTGCTAGATTCCCCATCTGTGACAGTTACTTCTGTTGTCTGTGCCTGCGGCTCTGTGATGGTGTGTCCAGGAAGGAGGGAGGGAGGAAGACCTTCCTGCAGAGGGGACGCCCTTCTGGCATGGACTTTGGATAAAGAACACACAGCCCCTCGCCCAGCTCCCTGTGCTACTGATGGGTGCGCGCACCTACCCTGCTGCCGTCCTTCACGGACATGGAAACCCAGCCTCAGCAGACTTCCAGCGTGGACTGAAGACCAGCGGCTCTGCAGGACGCCTCCAGGCCCGGTTGGGACCCCTGAGGCCTCAGCCTGGTGGACTGGGCAGCCACCGGGTTCCTGACTTACATCCGTTGTTGGACTGCCCAGCCTGTATCCCGTAGGGTAACCCAGTAAATCCCCCCATAACACATATTCATTCTGTCTGTTCTGTTCTAGAGAACCCTATCGTAGTCCACGTGTTATTGCAGAAATACCTAAGACCTGTGAAGAATGGAGGCTTATTTAGCACGCTTCTTTTTATTTAAATTATTTATTTATTTGAAAGTGACAGAGAAGGGAGAGAGACAGAAAGGATGAGTGCACTAGGGCCTCCAGCCACGGCAATCAGCATCTGGCTTATGTGGGTACTGGGGAATCGAGCTTTGAATGAGGTCCTTAGGCTTCACAGGCAAGCGCTTAACCACTAAGCCATCTCTCTAGCCCCTTTATAGCACCCTTCTGGAGACTCGAACTCCAAGAACATGGCCTGGCATCTCGAGGCCTCGCAGCTTTGTACCATGACAGGCTGTCCCCAGTAAGCCAGCAAGCACACCACCCCCAGACCCTAAAGCTCTTGCCATCCTCACGAGGGGCGCCACCTCCACAATCTTACCACCTCCAAAAATCATCAACGTGAACTTGGAGGTCATGTTTCCAACACATAGTAGTTGTGGATCCTGAACAGGTCAACTGCCATCCTGTCATCCCAAGGTGACCATTAACCTGTTACTCCACCCACGCATCAAGGCTCGGAGCATGAATATTCATAATAAGAACATGAATATTGGGCTGGAGAGATGGCTTGGTGCTTGCCTACAAAGCCTAAGGACTCATGTTCTACTCTCCAGGTCCCACGTAAGCCAGCCGCACAAAGTGACACAAGTGCGCAAGGTCACACTCACGCACAAGATAGCACATGTGTCTGGAGTTTGATCACAATGGCTGAAGGCCCTGGCATGCCAGCTTTCTTCCTCCTCCCTCTTTCACACATTAAAAAAATGAATATGAATATTAAAGGTATGAATTTGAGGGCTGGAAAGATAGTTTAGTGGTTAAGGCACTTGCCTGCAAAGCCTAAGGACCTAGGTTCAATTCCCCAGCACCCATGTAAGCCAGGTGCACAAGGTGGCATGTGCATCTGGACTTCATTTGCAGTAGCTGGAGGTTCTGATGCACCCATTCTCTCTGCTTCTTTCTCTCTCTCAAGTAAATAAATAGGCCAGGCGTGGTGGCGCATGCCTTTAATCCCAGCACTTGGGAGGCAGAGGTAGGAGGATTGCCATGAGTTCAAGGCCACTCTGAGACTACATAGTGAATTCCAGGTCAGCCTGGGCTAGAATGAGACCCTGCCTCGTAAAAATTTTTTTTAAAAAATTGTTTTTAAAAGAATATGAAGCTGAGCACACACACCACAGGTGCAAAGAAAATCACCACCATTAACTTTGTCCCATTTATTGGGGTGTTGCTGCGGATGGGAGACAGTGTAGCCATTTTGCCTCGGTCCCCCAACACTACCCCATCTAGCTACCTGGCATATAAATACGTACAAAGATGGGCAGTAGAAAAGGACATGTCTGCCCTGGAAAATGGCGGGGCTTTGGCTTAGGGAAGAGGTAGGTACCGGTCCTCCCCAAGCACAGCCACGTGGGCCAGGAAGGCAAGGTTACGGTGCTGGTACTGGTGCTGGAGAACCACACCCCATGGTTCTGAAGTCTTTGGTGGTTAAAGGCTGCAAGCTCAATGTCACGGCCAGCAGTCTGCCCACTTGTGCTTCTGGGCCATCTGGCACTTCACTGTGGCGGGGGAGGGACCGCCTCATGGCAACTCTGATGCCCGCGGAAGAAAACGGCTTCCCCTGCCCTGGAAACTCCTTCCTGCCACCACACTGTGCTAAGAGGAAGGGGACAGAAGAGCCCCAGGGTCAAGGGCCAAAGGAGGAAGTTGTGAGGCGGGATCAGGTGGACCAATGAAGCAGGATGTCTACACACTGCGGCTACCAGATGGATGTGGTTGCGGGTTGGGTCTGTAAGGGGTTGGCAGAGTCCACCAAGCAGCAGGAAGGATGCTGCAGGGCCCTGGCAGGGCAGGAGGCAGGAGCTATGGCCCACGTGGCAACATGAAGCCTTCAGCAGCTTCAGCAGCAACCTCCGTGGTACATCAACCTCCTCAGGGCATCTCAGCTCTTGGATGCTCTCCAGATGGGGCTGTCACTGTTTCAGGTGGAGAAGCAACTTCCTCCTGATCCCCTGGGGCACACAAGACTATCTGGACTCTGGACTCAAGGAGCCAACTGGGAGGGGCTGCTGAGGAGGAGACACACCTGTACCGGGGACATCTGATCTGTGTTAGGGCAGCTTCTCCTGACTCACTGTGACCCCACCTGGCTATGCTCCCCGGTATCATGAGCGAGCCCGGTGCTGCAGGGTCCCCCAAGGCTCTTCAGACCACACTGGTCTCACGCTACTGTGCAACATCTTCACTGACAACCACAGGCCCCCACGACATGTTGGGACTCCCCCAGCTGGACATACGTCATCCCGTACGTGAGCCTACCAGCCACTGAGCAGATCAGCTCTGGGCCAGCCCCTGAAGAAGGCAAATCAAGTTGTCCAGGCCCCACAGGTAGCCATCTTCACGGTTGCCCTCGGCCCAGGGCAGCCTGTGGCTGAGTGTTTGGCATTCGGGCAGGGTCACTGTCTTGCCGAAGTCAATCATCCAGACCTTGGCCAGGCCAGTGCGGTCATGCACAAAGAGAAGAGAGCTGCCCACCACCTGCAGAGGGGAGAGAGGTGGTTAGGAAGAGGAGCAGGCGCAGGCCACAGCCAATGGAACAAGGTGATGGGCGGGCTGCAGAGATGGTTCAGCAGTGAAGGTGCTCGTCTGCAAAGCCAAAGGACCCAGATTTGAGTCCTCAGGACCTACATTTGCAGTGGCTCGAGGCCCTGGTATGCCCTCTCTCTGTCTGCCTCTTTCAAATAAATAGGTAGAACGAGGTGATGGACAGTGGAAACCCTGGAACCAGACTGCCCGAGTTCAAATCCTGCCTATGCCACTTAATTGGCTGTGTGGCCTTGGGCAAGTGATTTAACCTCTCTGTGGTCCAGCTTCCTGATAATGCAAAATAATAATTACATAGCATTTTTACACAAAAGGCATTTAAAATGCCATGGCAGGGGAGGAGAGGTGGCTTAGCAGTGAAGGTGTTTGATTCCACACAACCCACGTAAGCCAGATGCACAAGGGGGCACGTGTATCTGGAGTTCGTTTGCAGTGGCTGGAGGCCCTGGCGTACCAATTCTCTCTGTCTCTTTTTTTTCTCTCTGCTTGCAAATAAATAAATAAAATGGCATAGTACATAGCAAATATACATCATAACAGTTTTTGTGTGTGTGCCAGGGATGTGATCTGAGCCTCTACGTGCTAAGTATGAACTCTGCAGCTAAGCTACACCCCAGCCCTGTTGTCTTTCTTTTTTCTGTTTTTGGTTTTTCGAGGTAAGGTCTCACTTTAGCCCAAATTGACCTGGAATTTTATATATATATATATATATAATTTATTTATTTGAGAAAGAGAGGCAGATAGAGAGGATGGGAACATCAGGGCTTCCAGCCACTGCAAACAAACTCCAGACGCATGCGCCCCCTTGTTCATCTGGCTTATGTGAGCACTGGGGAATTGAACCTGGGTCCTTAGGCTTCATAGTCAAGTGCCTTAACTACTAAGCAATCTCTCTAGCCCCCTTTTTATTTTTATAATTTTTTTTAATATTTATTTTTATTTATTTATTTGAGAGAGAGAGATACAGAAATAGGCAGGGAGAGAGAGAGAATGGGCACGCCAGGGCTTCCAGCCACTGCAAACAAACTCCAGAGACATGTGCCCCCTTGTGCATCTGGTTTATGTGGGTCCTGGAGAATAGAGCCTTGAACCGGGGTCCTTAGGCTTCACAGAAAAGTGTTTAACCACTAAGCCATCTCTCCAGCCCATAAATTTGTTTTTGTTTTATATTTATTTTTTTGAGAGAGAGAGGCAGATAGAGAAAATTGGAATTCTTTATGTAGTCTTAGGGTGGCCTCAAACTCACAGTAATCTTCCTACCTCTGCCTCCCAAGTGCTGGGATTAAAGGCATGCGCCACCACACCTGGTCTTTTTTTTTTTTTTTTTTTTTTTTTTCAGTTTTTCGAGGTAGGGTCTCACTCTGGCCCAGGCTGACCTGGAATTAACTATGTAGTCTCAGGGTGGCCTTGAACTCACAGCGATCCTCCTACCTCTGCCTCCCTACTGCTGGGATTAAAGGCGTGCGCCACCACGCCCGGCTTTGTTTTTGGTTTTTTGAAGTAGAGTCTCACTCTAGCCCAAGCTGACCTATGTAGTCTCAGGGTGGCCTCAAACTCACGGGGATCCTACCTCCTCCTACCGAGGCCTGAGATTAAAGGCGTGTGCCACCATGCCCAGCTAGTGCTAGGGTTATGAGCACAGCCTGCATACCACATCTTCCCTGTCATCATTTTTTAAGCCACAACTCAGATGGCTTCAGGGTCTTGAATGAGTCAGAGAGCCTGGAACTGGATCTGGAAGGATTGGAAAAGGCCTTCTCCTGAAAGGGACAGTAGCTATTTAGGCCCAGTGGACTGTGGCTGATGATATCAGGCAAGTGGCTTCCTTCCTGTGGCCTCTATGTCCCATCTGTCGGATGGGGAAGTTGGTAATGCACTCCCTCCTGGGGTCAGTGGCAGCGTCCTTCGGTAACCCTCAGTACACGCTGTTAGTGTCATGCAGGCTGGGGAAATGGCTGAATGGTTAAAGGCTCTTGCTTATAAAACCTGACTCCCAGAGGCTGGAGAAGATGGCTTAGTGGTTAAAATGCTTGCCTGCAGCCGGGCGTGTTGGCGCACGCCTTTAATCCCAGCACTCGGGAGGCAGAGTAGGAGGATCACCGTGAGTTCGAGGCCACCCTGAGACGACATAGTGAATTCCAGGTCAGCCTGGACTAGAGTGAAACCCTACCTACAAACCAAAAACATATATAAAATAAAAAGAAGAACAATAAGTGATCTTTATTCCCACAGAGGATTATTGAAATTTATTTCAGTATTTTAGCTTTTCCTTTGAAATGTCTTCATAAAAACCACTTAAAAAGAATATTCAAGCCGGGCTTGGTGGCACACGCCTTTAATCCCAGCACTCAGGAGGCAAAGGTAGGAAGATCACAGTGAGTTCGAGGCCACCCTGAGACTACATAGTGAATTCCAGGTCAGCCTGGACCAGACTGAGACCCTACCTCGAAAAACCAAAAAAATAAAGCCAGATGCTCAAAGTGGTCCCCGTGTTTGGAGTTTCTTTGTAGTGGCAGAAGGCCCTGGTGTGCCCATATTCTCTCTCACTTTCAATCTTTCTTTCTCTCTCTCAAATAATTAACTTTGTATTTATTTATTCATTTTGTTTTTTTTTCAAAGTAGGGTCTCACTCTAGCCCAGGCTGACCTGGACTTCACTCTGTAATCTCAGGGTGGCCTCGAACTCACGCAAGGCAGTCCTCCTACCTCTGCCTCCTGAGTGCACAGCTAAAATAAATATTTTAACAAACCAACCACCACTCCTTTCTCCAAAAAAAAAAAAAGAAAAGAGCTGGGTGTGGTGGCACATGTCTTTAATCCCAGCACTCAGGAGACAGAAGTAGGAGGATAGGTGTGAGTTCGAGGCCACCCTGAGACTACATAGTAAATTCCAGGTCAGCCTGGGCTGGAGCGAGACCCTACCTCGAAAAACCAAAAAAAAAAAAAAAAAAGAAGAAGAAGAAAAGAAAAATGAAGGCTGTGTTCAGTGGAAAACACCGTGGTTTTGATTCCCAGCCCTTCAAACAAAGAGTTAACTGAAACCCAGGAAGGTATGTCACATGCCCAGGTCACACAGCAGAGCTGGCCTTCACTTCTGCCTTCCTGAGATCTCTCTGTGGAACCCTAACCCATGGGGCCCACGTACTTCCTCCCCCCCGCTCGGGTATACACCCATGACATCCAGGACTCGCACCTCATGGGTCTTGAAGAAGGGGGAGTCCTCCAGAGCTTCGCGGAGTTCTTCCAGGCGTGTCACGTATTTTCTCTGCGTGAGAGAGAGGAGGGTGTGTCTTTAGCGTAGAAGCACTGTGTGCAGGCCCAGAAGGCCACCTGGAGACCAGACCTCATCCTGGACCTCCAAAGAAGTGGGCAGACTGGAATAGGGGAGAGTGCATATGTGACCCTTTACAATCCCAGCAGCTCACCCATGGAGAGGAGCAGCCTGTTTTCCCTTGAGCAAGGCTGATCATTCAACAGAATGTGGCCATTCTAAACCAACCCACCAAACTGGGCGTGGTGGCGCATGCCTTTAATCCCAGCAGAGGTAGGAAGATCGCCGTAAGTTCGAGGCCACCCTGAGACTCCACAGTGAATTCCAGGTCAGCCTGGGCCAGAGCGAGACCTGACCTCGAAATACTAAAATAAAAATCCTGAGCCAAGACAGGGAGCCTTGGGTGGACACATGAGCCAGGTCACCAGGGACCAGCCAGTCTTAGCCATGCCCCCAGCTGACACCCCCAGGTGGGCCAAGCCAGCCGGTGAACCCAGCACAGCGCAAGGTTCGCAAGCGCAGCTGGTAAGCAAAGGCGGCTGAGTTGTCACATTTTGGGCTATGGGCGTCCCACGTACCAGGATTCCGAGGTCCCCATCCACAAAGTCCTCCAACACCTTCGTCACCTGCCCCAGTGCCTGGGTCTTCTTGAAGTTGGTGTTGCAGGTCCCATCCGCTTTCTGCACAGCCAGGGAGGGAAGAAGGGGCGACGGTCATGCCTGCCGCTGCCCACCCCCAACTCCAAGCAACCTACACTGGCTCCAAGATGAACCTTGCTCAGGGAACTCAGCCCCGTGTCAGGCTCCTGAGCAACCTGTCCTTCCTTGCAGGTCTAACGCTGAACCTCATCACTGAGGCTTTTTTTAATTTTATTTTTAATTTTTTTAAACTTTAAAAATTATTTATTTATTTGACAGAGAAAGAGGGAGAGAGAGAGATACAGAGAGAGAGAGAGAGAGAGAGAGAAAGAGAGAGAGAGAATGGGCACGCCAGGACCTCTAGCCGCTGTAAACGAACTTCAGATGCATGCGCTCCCTTGTGCATTTGGCTAACATGGGTCCTGGGGAATTGAACCTGGGTCCTTTGGCTTTGCAGGCAAGTGCCTTAACCACTAAGCCATCTCTCCTAGCCCAATTTTTAATTTTTTAAATTATGTATTTATTTGACAGAGAAAGAGGGAGAGAAAGAGAGAGAGAAAGAGAGAGAATGGGTGCGCCAGGACCTCCAGCCACTGCAAACAAACTCCAGATGCACGCGCTCCTTGTGCATGTGGCTAACGTGGGTCCTGGGGAATTGAACCTGGGTCCTTTGGCTTTGCAGGCAACTGCCTTAACCACTAAGCCATCTCTTCAGCCCCTCCCCTTTTTTTTTTTGGTTTCCATTGAGGTAGGGTCTCACTCTAGTCGAAGCTGACCTGGAACTCACTCTGTGGTTCCAGGCTGACCTTGAATTCATAGCAATCCTCCTAACTCTGCCTCCTGAGGGCTGGGATTAAAGGTGTGCAACACCATGCCTGGCCCAATGCGTCACTTCGTGTGTCTTTACATGGGTACTGGAGAGTCGAACCTAGGCCAGTAGGCTTTGGCAGGCAAGAATTGTCTCTGAACCACCAATACATGCCAGCAAGCTCTGCAAACAAAGGTCTTTAGCCACTGAGCCACATCCCTAACAACTTGTATTGAGACAGTGTCGTGTAGCCCAGGCTGGCCTCCAGTGAGCTACTTCGTGGAGATGACCACCGTGAATGCCTGAGCCCCCTTCCCACACTTCCCATACGGCAGGATTTCAGGAGAGCACCACCACTGCAGCTTAAGCAGACCCTTTCACTGGGTCAGCCTCAAGAGGCCTCCTCCGGAAAATGGGAACTGTGTGGAAGTCTACTTCCTAAACCAGTGTAAGGAGGAGTCCCAGGGACCGGCTGTGTAGAAGGAGAGTCCAAGCAAGAAATGAGCCCAAGTTCTTTGTCTCACTCTTGCTCAGGCTGACCTGGAATTAGTCTCAGGGTGGCCTTGAACTCACGGCGATCCTCCTAGCTCTGCCTCCCGAGTGCTGGGATTAAAGGCGTGCGCCACCACCACGCCCGGCTCTCTCTCTTTTCTCAATGTAGAGTCTCGCTCTAGCCAGACCAGAAACTCACTCTGTAGTCCCAGGTTAGCCTTGAACTCATGGCGATCTTCCTACTTCTGGAGTGTTGGGATTAAAGGCCTGCGCCATCAAGCTTGGCTGGCCTAAAACTCTCCGATCCTCCTGTTCCAGCCTCCCAAGTGCTTGGGTTACAGATAGGAGCCACAGCACCCAAGTATTTTCTGACATCATGACTATGTGAATACATATTCAGATTTTACTTTTTTTGTGGTAATGGGAATTGAACTGAGGGCCTCACACATGCTAGACACATGCTGTATCACTGAGCTACAGCTCCACCCCTCTATTTGATTATTTATTTATTTATTTATTTTTTTGTGATCATGGGAATTGAACCTAGGGCCTCACACAGGCCAGGCAAGCATTCTACCACTAAACTGTATTCCCACTCTTGCTTTTAATTTTTTATTTTGTATTCAGGGTCTAAGTTACCCAGGCATGCCTTAAACTCACTTTGAACTCTTGCCTCAGCCTCCTGGGGTAGCTGGAATGGCAGGTTTGTACTATCATGTCTGGCTTTTTCAATTATACTTAACTTTCAAAACAAAAACAAGCCAGGCGTGGTGGCGCACGCCTTTAATCCCAGCACTTGGGAGGCAGAGGTAGGAGGATCACCATGAGTTCAAGGCCACCCTGAGACCACATAGTGAATTCCAGGTCAGGCTAAGCTAGAGTAAAATCCTAACTCGAAACCACATCCCCCCCCCAAAAAAAAAAAGACAAAAAAATCAGGGGTTGGGGAGATGGCTCAGTGGTTAAAGGCCCTTGCTTGCAAAGCCTAATGGCCCAGGTTCAGTTCTCCAATACCCACATAAAGACAGGTACGCAGGCTGGAGAGATGGCTTAGTGGTTAAACGCTGGCCTGCAAAGCCTAAGGATCCCGGTTCAAGGCTTGATTCTCCAGGACCCACGTAAACCAGTTGCATAAGGGGGCACAGTTCGTTTGCAGTGGCTAGAGGCCCTGGTGTGCCCATTCTCTCTCTCTCTCTCTACCTGCCTATTTCTGTATCTCTCTCTCTCTCTCAAATTAATAAAAAAAAAAAAAAAAAAGAGAGAGAGACAGGTACACAGAGCGGTGCCTGAGTCTGGAGATGGTCAGCAGTGGCAGGAGGCTGTGACCAATACCCACTCTCTGTTTGCCACTTTCCCCATCAAATAAAGAAATAAAAATGGGGCTTGGGAGATGGCTTAGCGGTTGAGCAGTTGCCTGTGAGGCCTAAGGACCCACGCACCAGTACCCATGTAAGCCAAGTGCACAAGGTGGCGCATGCACCTGGAGTTTGTTTGCAGTAGCTGGAGGCCCTGGTACGCCCATTCTCTCTCTCTCTCTGCCTCTTTCTCTGTCTGTTGCTAATAAATAAATAAAAATAAACAAAAATTGGGCTGGAGAGATGGCTTAGTGGTTAAGGCATTTGCCTGCAAAGCCAAAGGACCGTGGTTCAATTCTCCAGGACCCACGTAAGCCAGATGCAGAAGGGGTACATGCATCTGGAGTTCGTTTGCAGTGGCTGGAGGCCCTGGTGTGCCTATAAATAAATAAAAGAAGGGGTACATGCATCTGGTCTCACTCTGGTCCGCTTGGAATTCACTAGTAGTCTCAGGGTGGCTGGAGGCCCTGCCTCCCAAGTGCTGGGATTATAAATAAATAAAATATATTTTTTAAAAAATGTTTAAAAAGAAATAAAAATATTAGGGAAAAAAAACGGGGCCTAGGGCGATGGTTCAGCAGTTGAAGATGCTTGCAAAGCTGCCAACCCAGGTTCAATTCCCCAGCCTCCATATAAAGGCAGATGCATCTGGAGTTCATTTTCAGTGCATTGCTCAATGGATCAAAGGGATTGAGACCAAATTTGGGACTCCAGGGAGGCTGGACTAGAAGAAGGGGCTGGACTTGGTTCTGCCTGTTACGAGAAAGAAACTGGTGAGGTGCTCAGGCATGCCAAACGTAAACCTTGTCTACCAGATGCAGGGGTGAGAAGTGGGGCTCCCCCAAGCCAGGACTTACAGTCTCTCCAGTTTCCAGATCAACTTCTTTTCACCTTCCCCAGTGTGCACACTCGCTCCCTAAGAAGCCGGGCCTCTGCCCCAGTCCTCGGCCCTCCAATGGCCAGCCATGGCCACTCACCTTGATACCCTCAATCCGGAAGCCCAGAGTAGAGGTGGAGCTCACGGTCTCCCTCCACTGCATGTAACGGGGCTTGGTGACTGCACCCAGAGCATGCTCCTCGGGGGTCGGGGCCCCGGGGTCCACTGCCACCATCTTCTCGTACATGTCCTTCCGGGGCCGGGGTCGTTCTCGGGCTTTGACCAGCTCCTCCTCCAGGTAGGTCCTGAGCACACAGTGTGACAAAGAAAGTCATAAAGCACATGTTTTATTTTATTTTTAAAGATTTTTTTATTTATTTATGTTATGTTATTTATTTGTTTATTTATTTATTTTTGGAGAGACTCAGAGAGAGAAAGAGACAGAGAATGGGCACGCCAGGGCCTCTTAGCCACTGTGAGCGAACTCCAGACATGTTCGCCCCCTTGTGGGCAAGTGCGGCATTGCGCCCTTGCATCGCTGCATCTGGCTAACGGTGGGACCTGGAGAATCAAATGGGCATTCTTAGGCTTAGGAGGCAGACACCTTAACCACTAAGCCATCTCTCCAGCCCTTATTTTTATTTATTTATTAGAGACATAAGGAGGGAAAGAGAGAGAGGGAGAGTGAGAATGGGCACGCCAGGACCTCTAGCCACTGCAAATGAACTCCAGATGCATGCGCCCCCTTGTGCATATCCCTTATGTGGGTCCTGGAGAATTGAACCGGGGTCTTTAGGCTTTGCAAGCATGTGCCTTAACCGCTAAGCCATCTCTCCAGCCCCTAAGACACATTTTAAAGTCATAGAGTGGACACTCAATACAGTAGTGGTCTGTACCTATAATCCCAGCACTTGAAAGATGAAGGATCAGGAGTTCAAAGTCATCCTCAGCTACATAGTGAGTTGGAGGCCAGCCTGGGCTACACAAGATCCTGTCTCAAAAAAAAAATGGGCTGGAGAAATGGCTTAGTGGTGAAGGCATTTGCCTGCGAAGCCAAAGGACCCAGGTTCGATTCCCCAGGACCCACGTAAGCCAGATGCACAAGGGGCACATGCATCTGTAGTTCACTTGCAGTGGCTGGAGGCCCTGGCATGCCCATTATCTCTCTCTGCCTGTCTCTCTTCTATATCTCTCTCTGCTTGCAAATAAATAAAATAAATAATCATTAGAAAAAAAAAAAAAAGAGGGCCAGGCATGGTGGCGCACACTGTTAATCCCAGCACTCAGGAGGCAGAGGTAGGAGGATTTCTGTGAGTTCAAAGCCATCCTCAGACTACATAGTGACTTCCAGGTCAGCCTGGGCTAGAGTGAGACCCAACCTCGAAAAACCAAAAACCAAAACAAACAAACAAAAAAAAAAAACCAAAGAGGGTCGGGGAAATTTCTCAGTGGTTAGAGATACTTGCTTACTTGCAAAACCTGCAGGTTTGGGTTCAATTTCCCAGCCATCAGTGGAAAGCCAGACAGGCTTCACTTGTGGAGCAGGGACAAAAGACCCTGGCCTGCCCCCTCCCCCCATGTGCCCAAGTAAATTTTTAAAAAGTAGGCTGCAAAGATGGCTCAGCAGTTAAAGGCCCTTGTTTGCAAAGCCTGCCAGGCTCAATTCCCAAGCTACCCACATAAAGCCACATACACAGAGTGGATGTAAGAGCCACTCAAACCATCACTTTTTTTTTTTTTTTTTTTTTTTTTTTTTTTTGTTTTGGTAGGGTCTCACTCTGGCCCAGGCTGACCTGGAATTAACTATGGAGTCTCAGGGTGGCCTCGAACTCAAGGCGATCCTCCTACCTCTGCCTCCCAAGTGCTGGGATTAAAGGCATGCGCCACCACGCCCGGCTTCAAACCATCACTTTTTAAAAAATGATTTCCAGGGCTGGAGAGATGGCTTAGCAGTTAAGGCGCCTGCCTGCTAAGCCTAAGAATGCCAGTTCCAATCTCCAGGTCCCACGTTTAGCCAGATGCAAAGTGACACAAAGGTACAATGCCCACTTTCCCACAAAAGGGGTGCACGCATCTGGAGTTCGTTCACAGCGGCTGAGAGGCTGCTGGCACGCCCATTCTCTCTCTCTTTCTCTGTCTCTCCCTCTCTCTCTCTCTGTGCCTCTCTCAAAAAAAAAAAAAAAATGATTTCCAAATCCCAGCATTTGGGAAGCAGAGGTAGGAGGATCACCATGAGTCCAAGGACACCCTGAGACAACATAGTGAATTCCAGGTCAGCCTGGGCTAGAGTGAAACCCTATCTCAAAAAGCCAAAAAAAAAAAAAAAATGATTTCCAGGGCTGGAGTTCAGTGCTTAAAGTGCTTGCCTGGAAAGTCTAACAACTTGAGTTCAATGCCCCAGTTCACAGTGTCACATGGGTCTAGAATTCGTTTGCAGTGGCTGGAGGCCCTGGTACACACACACACACACACACACACTCACTCTCACTCTCTCTCTCTCTCTCTCTGCCTGCCGGGTGTGATGTTGTATGCCTTTAATCCCAGCACTCAGGAGACTGAGGTAGGAGGATCACTGTGAGTTTGAGGCCACAGTGAGACTAAATCTAGTTCAGCCTGGGCTAGAGCAAGACCCTACATCAAAAAAAAAAAAAGGGGGTGACCTAGAGAGATGGCTTAGTGGTTAAACGCTTGCCTGTCAAGCCTAAGGACCCCGGTTCAAGGCTTGATTCCCCAGGACCCATGTAAGCCAGATGCACAAGTTGACACATGCATCTGGAGTTCGTTTACAGTGGCTGGAGGCCCTGGTGAGCCCATTCTCTATCTCTCTGCCTTTTTCTCTCTCTGTCTGTCACTCTCAAATAAATAAATAAATAATAAACTAAAATTAAAAAATGGGATTTCCAATAGTCAGTCAACATGAAAGAGTGCTCAATTTCTCTTTCTTTTTTTTCAAGGTAGGGTCTCGCTCTAAAGCAAGCCGACCTGGAACTCACTATGTAGTCTCAGGGTGGCCTTAAACTCACGGCGATCCTCCTACCTCTGCCTGCTAAGTGCTGGGATTAAAGGCATGCGCCACCACACCCGGCTTCAATTTCTTTATTAACTAGAAAATTAGAAATTGGGGCTGGAGAGATGGCTTAGCGGTTAAGGCGTTTGCCTGTAAAGCCAAAGGATCCTGGTTTGATACTCCAGGACCCACATAAGCCACATGCAGAAGAGGGCGCATGCATCTGAAGTTCGTTTGCAGTGGCTGGAGGCCCTGGCGCGCCCATTCTCTGTAATATATTACAAAACAAAAATCCCACCACTGACCCCGAACCCCAACCCCATGGCTGTCCCCACCCCACCTGCTGCCCATCTTGCAGTCCATGATGGAAGGACCCTCAAAGTCGGCCAAGAGATCTTCCATCTGGTTGAAGGCCTGACCATCCCGCTGCACCATGCCATAATAGGTGGGCACAAAAGGCCGCAGAGGGTCTCCCATCAGCTGCTCCAGGCTGCGTTGCTCACACTGACAGAAACGTTTCAGAATCCGGCCATCTTCTCCCGCCTGGAAGTTCCCTGAGTGGGGAAGGACCAATGAGAAGGTCAAAGTCAGGAAGAGAATATTCCCCATCTCCACCACACCACCACCTTGTCTGACCTCCTGCCTTGCTGTGAAACACAAACCTTGGACAGGCGTGGAAGGGCGGGGGGAGGGGCTCTCTTGCTTGATTGATGCCTGCCTTCCTCCCTTCCTCCTTTCCTTATTCCCCCCTCTCTCCCTTCCTTCCTTCCTTTTCTCTCCCCACTTTCCTTTCTTTTCTTTTTTTCTTTTTTTTTTGTTTTTTTGTTTTTTTTTTGTTTTTCAAGGTAAGGTCTCACTGTAGCCCAGGCTGACCTGGAATTCACTATGTAGTCTCAGGTGGCCTCGAACTCACGGTGATCCTCCTACCTCTGCCTCCTGAGTGCTGGGATTAAAGGCGTGCGCCACCATGCCTGGTTTATAAGACTCTATCTCAAAACAAAAACTAGGGTCCCAACATTCAACCTCCCCATCTTCTAGGACAGAAAATAGCCGGGCATGGTGGCGCACGCCTTTAATCCCAGCACTCAGGAGGCAGAGGTAGGAGGATCGCCGTGAGTTCAAGGCCACCCTAGACTACATAGTGAATTCCAGGTCAGCCTGGGCTACAGCGAGACCCTACCTCAAAAAAACAAAACAAGAAAGAAAGAAAGAAAGAAAGAAAGAAAGAAAGAAAGAAAGAAAGAGATAGAGTCTTATATAGCCCAGACTGGTCTCTAATTTTTTTTTAAATATATTTTATTTATTTATTTGAGAGAGAGAAAGAGGCGGAGAAAGGAAATGAATGGGTGTGCCAGGGCCTCCAGCCACTGAAATTGAATTCCAGATGCATGCGCCCCCTTGTGCATCTGGCTGACGTGGGTCCTGGAGAATGGAACCAGGGTCCTTTGGCTTTGCAGGCAAATACCTTAACTGGTAAGCCATCCCTCCAGCCCTGGTCTCTAATTTTTTTTGTGTTTTATTTTTTTTTGGTTTTTCAAGGTAGAGTCTCACTCTGTCCCCGGCTGACCTGAAATTCACTACGTAGTCTCAGGGTGGCCTCGAACTCACGGTGATCCTCCTACCTCTGCCTCCCAAGTGCTGGGATTAAAGGCGTGTGCCACCACATCTGGCTAATTTTTTAAAAATTATTTTTATTTGCTTATTTGAAAGAGAGGCAGATATATATATATATATAAAGAATGGGCATCCGAGGGCCTCCAGTCACTGGACAGATGCATGCACCACCTTGTGCATCTAGCTCACGAGAATACAAGGGAATTGAACCTGGGTCCTTTGGCTTTGCAGGCAAGCGCCTTAACCACTAAGCCATCTCTCCAGCCCTTAATTTTTTCAAGGTAGGGTCTCGCTCTGGCCCAGGCTGACCTGGAATCACTATGTAGTCTCAGGGTGGCCTCAAATTCATGGTGATCCTCCTACCTCTGCCTCCTGAGTACTGGGATTAAAGGTGTGTGCCACCATGCCCAGGTTTTTCTTTTATTTTTTTTTTCTCTTCTCGCTTCTTTCTTTTTCTTTCTTTTCTTTTCTTTTCTTTTTTTTTGTTTTTGTCATTTTTTAGTTTTTCAAGGTAGGGTCTCACCCTAGCCCAGGTTGACCTGGAATTCACTATGTAATCTCAGGTGGCCTCGAACTCATGGCGATCCTCATACCTTTGCCTCCCGAATGATGGGATTAAAGGTGTGCGCCACCACGCCTGGCTCTTTCTTTTTCTTTTGAGGTAAGGTCTTGCTCTCTTGCACCACCATACCCAGCAGATCTCCCAGTTTGACACACAGCAAAAGCTGATCTTGAAGTTTTGAACTTCTACTTCCCAAGGGCCCCAAGTGTTGGGATTACTGGTGGGTACCACCTACCACACTTGGCTTGGGAAAGGCTTTCTTCTCTCCGTTGCTTAAATAGTTCTATTTACAGCTCCCGGTGCCATCTACTGCTTTGTAACTTTGAATCCCGAGCTCCTGATCCTCTGTGGGTATCGTGAGATTTGAGTTGAGAACAGACCTGCCCCCCCCCCGTTCCAAGAATCCCTAGGCACGAACAACTGGGACATGTTTAAGTTCATTCACGCTGGGCATGGTGACTCTCTTCTATAATATCAATACTCCAAAGGCTGAGGGAGAAGGACTGCTACCATTTTGAGGCCAGCCTGGGATACACAGGAGTTCAAAGTATGCTAGGCGTGCTGGCACACACCTTTAATCCCAGCACTTGGGCGCAGAGGTAGGAGGATCGCTGTGAGTTCAAGGCCAGCCTGAGACTACCCAGTGAATTTCAGGTCAGCCTGGGCTAGAGTGAGACCCTACCTTGCAAAAGCAAACAAATAAAATAAAAAATATAAAAAATAGAGCCAGGCGTGGTGGCGCACGCCTTTAATCCCAGCACTCGGGAGGCAGAGGTAGGAGGATCGCCATGAGTTCGAGGCCACCCTGAGACTACATAGTGAATTCCAGGTCAGCCTGGGCCAGAGTGAGACCCTACCTCGAAAAACCAAAGACAACTAAACAAAAAAAGTGTATATGTATATATATATATACATATATATATAACATAAATATATATATAAATAAACATATATATATACACACATATATATAAACATATATATAAATAAACAAAAAAGTGTATATGTATACATATATACATATATATGTATATATATATATATACATACATATATGTGTGTGTGTGTGTGTGTATATATATATATATATATAATGAAAAATATAGAAAGAAAGGAAGTAAGGAAGGTAAGGAAGGGAGGGAAGGGAAGAAGAAAAGAAAGAGAAACACTACCTTGAACCCCAAAAAAGTTGATTCCAGCCCAGGACCCTCTGCCCAGCCCTGCCTGCCCACTGCCCCCAGCTCTCACCAGCATGTCCGGAAAGCTGGACCCAAGGGTAGTGTTTCCGGAAGGAGACCACGAAGGGCGAATACTTCAGAACCGTCTTCAGTTTCTTCCAGGGTTTGCTCTGTGGGGAGCAGAGCCAGGGAGGTCAAGGCCGGAAGTACCACCACAAGGGGGAACCAAGGTGGACCTGAGCTCTTTCCAGGGATCATTGTTCCCAAGCTTGTTGGGATCGGTGAACCCCACTTAGTTGAGCAAGTATGAGCTCTCCAAAGGCCGCAAGGTAAAGGTGGGGCACGGTCTGTCTCTATCAGTATTTCTGTCTTTCTCTGCCCTCAATAAGGATAGGCTAGTGCTGGAGAGATGGCCTAGCAGTTAAGGTGCTTGTCTGCAATGCCAAAGGACCCAGGTTTGATTCCCCAGGACCCACGGAAGCCAAATGCACAAGGTGGTGCATGTGTCTGGAGTTCATTTGCAGCAACTGGAGGCCCTGGCACATCCATTCTCTCTCTCTCCCCCTCTTCTCTCTCTCTCAAATAAATAAATAAAAGTAAAATATGTATTTTTTAAAGTATAGACTAAGCCATGTAGGGTGGCGCACGCCTTTAATGCCAGCACTCAGGAAGCAGAGGTAGGAGGATTGCTGTGAGTTTAAGGCCACCCTGAGACTACATATTTTATTCTAGGTCAGCCTGGGCTAGAGTGAGATACTACCTCAAAATAAAACATAAAATAAATTAAAATAGGGCTGGAGAAATGGCTTAGCGGTTAAGGCATTTGCCTGCAAAGCCGAAGGATCTCGGTTCGATTCTCCAGGACCCACATAAGCCAGATGCATGAGGGGCATATGCATCTGGAGTTCATTTGTAGTGGCTAGAGGCCCTAGCGTGTCCATTCTCTCTCTCTCTCTGCCTCTCTTCTGTCTCTCTATTTCTCTGCTTGCAAATAAATAAATAAAAATTTAAAAAAATAAATAAAAATAAAATAAAATAGTATAAGCCGGGCATGGTGACACACGCCTTTAATCCCAGCACTCAGGAGGCAGAGGTAAGAGGATCGCCTTGAGTTTGAGGCCACCTGAGACTACATAGTGAATTCCAGGTCAACCTGAAGTAAGACCCTACCTCAAAACCTCCGCCCCCAAAAAAGTATACACTAGCAGCCGGGTGTGTTAGCGCACGCTTTTAATCCCAGGACTTTGGAGGCAGAGGTAGGAGGATCGCCATGAGTTCAAGGCCATCCTGAGACTACACAGTGAATTCCAGGTCAGCCTGAGCTAGAGTGAGACCCGACCTTGAAAAACCAAAAAATAAAAATAAAAAGTATGCTATAACAAAGCTCCCTGCGCATAAAGTCAGACACCCGTACACCTGACCATAGAGACAGGTCGCAGCGGAGACGGACTGCGATGCAGTCACGAGCACTGGGTGCCCACAGCTCCAATTCTTCTACCAGGCGGCAGGTCCTTGCCCTGCTGAACCCAGGTTATTGAACTGCTATGACCAGTGAACTAGGAGAGAGGAAGTGTCACTTTCTGGCGGAAGCTGTGATGCAGGTTCATGACCCTCCATGGTCAGTCTTGTACTGGTGGTGAGGGAGGGGCCTGGGGGTGGGTCTG
Source organism: Orientallactaga sibirica (assembly GCA_036365145.1). Taxonomy (NCBI): domain Eukaryota; kingdom Metazoa; phylum Chordata; class Mammalia; order Rodentia; family Dipodidae; genus Orientallactaga; species Orientallactaga sibirica. Next base: position 587,273 of record JAEOAD010001077.1, read on the forward strand.
GGCCCTGAAAGGACAACAGCACAGAGCAGAGCACTGAGCCGTGACCAATGTGAACATACAGGAGCCCTCATACAAGTTCGGGGCTGTTTGTCACTACAGCAGACCCGAACCTATCCTGACTCACACAGAAAAGGGCATAGAGTGGTTAAAAGAAATCCAGGGCTGGAGAAACGCCTCAGCAGTTAAGGCACCTACCTACCTGCAAAGCTAAAGGACTCAGGTTCAATTCCCCAGGATCCACGTAAGCCAGATGCACAAGGGGGGGGCAGGCGTCTGGAGTTCGTTTGCAGTAGCTAGAGGCCCTGGTGTGCCCATTCTCTCTCCCTCTCTATCTGCGTCTCAACTACAGAAAAAAAAATGTAAGCCAGGTGTGGTGGCACACACCTTTCTTTAATCCCAGCAGTCGGGAGGCAGAAATAGTGAGTTTGAGGCCACTCTGAGACTACATAGTGAATTCCAGGTCAGCCTGGGCCAGTGTAAGCCCTACCTTGAAAAAATAGGGCTGGAGAGATGGCTTGATGGTTAAGGCGCCGACCTGCTAAACCTAAGAACGTCGGTTCCAATCTCCAGGTCCCATGTTTAGCCAGGCGCAAAAAGTGACACAAGGGCGCAATGCCATACTTGACCACAAGGGGGCACATGCATCTAGAGTTCATTCACAGCCTCTGAGAGGTCGCTTGAGCATTCTTTCTATCTCTCTCAAAAAAAAAAAAAGTCTGGCCGGGCATGGTGGCGCAGTCCTTTAATCCCAGCACTTGGGAGGCAGAGGTAGGAGGATTGCCATGAGCTCCAGGCCACCCTGAAACTACATAGTAAATCCAGGTCAGCCTGAGCTAGAGTGAGACCCTACCTTGAAAAAAAAAGAAAAAGTCTGAGAGAGAGATAGAAAGGAGAAGATGATTGAAGCAGAATGAAAAAGAGATGGAGAGTAAGATTTGAGAGGAAACATCAGAGAACCAGAGAAGGGTGTGCCACAGTGGTAGTTTACACTGAGCATGCACAAGGCCCTGGGTATTAACCCAGCACCACAGGAAAAGAAGCAGACAGAGCCACAGAGACAGCTCAGTGGTTAAAGGCCCTTGCTTGCAAAGCTTGATGGCCCAGGTTTAGTTCCCCAGGACCCACATAAAGCCAGATGCACAAGGTGGCACATGTGTCTGGAGTTCTTTTGCAGTAGCAGGAGGCCCTAGTACACCCATTCTCTCTCTCCTCTGTCTCATAAATGAAAAGAAATAATAGCCGGGCATGGTGGTGCACATCTTTAATTCCAGCACTTTTTTTTAAAGTTTTTTTTTTTTTTAATATATTTATTTAGGGCTGGAGAGATGGCTTAGCAGTTAAGGCACTTGCCTGCAAAGCTAAAGGACCATGGTTCGATTCCCCACATAAGCCAGATGCACAAGGTGGTACAGGCATCTGGAGTTCGTTTCCAGTGGCTAGAGGCCCTGGTGCACCCATTCTCTCTCTCTCTCTCTGCCTCTTTCCCTCTCTCAACGTATGTGCCCCCTTGTTCATCTAAGCCATTTCCCTAGCCTGATCCCAGCACTTTTGAGGCAGAGGTAGGGGGATTACTGAGTTCAAGGCCAGCCTGTTACTACACAGTGAGTTTCAGGTTAGCTTGGGCTAGAGTGAAACCCTATCTTTAAACAAATAAAACAGCAAACAGAAATCAGGAATAATTTAGCTATTTTAGCTATATCTTTTTAAATTTTTTTTATTATTTTTTATTTATTTTTGGAGAGAGATACAGAGAGAGACAGACAGAGAGGGAACGAGAGACAGATAGAGATGGGCGCGCCAGCAGTCTCTCAGCTGCTGTGAACGAAATCCAGATGCGTGCGCCCCCTTGTGGTCAAGTGCGGCATTGCGCCCTTGCGTCACTTTGCATCTGGCTAAACGTGGGACCTGAAGATTGGAACCGCTGGAGAATGGAACCAGCGTTCTTAGGCTTAGCAGGCAGGCGCCTTAGCCGCTAAGCCATCTCTCCGGCCCTTTAGCTATATCTTAATGCTTCGACCAGGAGCCATCAGACACACACAACAACACACCAAGCACATCCGCGCCCTAACCATGTGTTGGGGCAGTGGATCATCTGCTTTGTGTTCACAGCACTCCTTCCTCCCCCCAGAGTCAAGGGCATGTTCTCTCCCAGGGCCCAGCTAACCCAGCAGACAGCTAACTGGTGGCAGCCTGCGGCTGGAGACTAAGCAGGGAGTCAGGGTGTTGGACTGAATGGGATCCAGGAAGGGCTATTTTTCTCCCACGAGGAGAAGATGATTAATCAAGGTTCCTGTTTACTAAGCACCTGGAACATTCCAGGCACCATGACAAAGACTCTGTGTGCCATACCCTATTTAATCCTAAAAACAACCCCAGGAAGATGGTTGTGTCAGAAGGGAGGAAACAGAACAGAGAGGTAAAACCACCATCCCACTGTGGTGCTGGCCATCCAGTTGTGTTCTGATCCCAGTTCCCCCGAAGAGGGGACCCATCTCACTCCTGCTAGGCTAACAATCACCAAGTAGAAGGATGGGAGGGGTCAGGCTCAGGATTGTGTCCCCAGCACATGGTCGGACAGCAATTGCTGCAAAACACAGCTTGGAATAAAGGCTGAGAATGTTCTTTTATTATCAAAAACAAATTTAATACCAGTGTTGGAGATGGAGGCCAGGCTAGGGCCTACAACATACTAGACAAGCCACACACCCAGCCCCTCACTGTGGGTTCTAGACAAGACCTCTACCGCTGAGCCACGCCCCCAGCCCCTCACTGTGGATTCTAGACAAGGGCTCTACCGCTGAGCCACGCCCCCAGCCCCTCACTGTGGGTTCTAGACAAGGGCTCTACCGCTGAGCCACGCCCCCGACACCTCACTGTGGATTCTAGGCAAGTGCTCTACTGCTGACCACACCCCCAGCCCCTCACTGTGGATTCTAGACAAGGGCTCTACCGCTGAGCCACGCCCCCAGCCCCTCACTGTGGATTCTAGACAAGTGCTCTACCGCTGAGCCACGTCCCCAGCCCCTCACTGTGGATTCTAGACAAGGGCTCTACCGCTGAGCCACGTCCCCAGCCCCTCACTGTGGATTCTAGACAAGGGCTCTACCGCTGAGCCACGTCCCCAGCCCCTCACTGTGGATTCTAGACAAGTGCTCTACCGCTGAGCCACGTCCCCAGCCCCTCACTGTGGATTCTAGACAAGGGCTCTACCGCTGAGCCACGTCCCCAGCCCCTCACTGTGGATTCTAGACAAGGGCTCTACCGCTGAGCCACGTCCCCAGCCCCTCACTGTGGATTCTAGACAAATGCTCTACCGCTGATCCACGCCCCCAGCCCCTCACTGTGGGTTCTAGACAAGGGCTCTACCGCTGAGCCACGCCCCAGCCCCTCACTGTGGATTCTAGACAAGGGCTCTACCGCTGAGCCACGCCCCCAGCCCCTCACTGTGGATTCTAGACAAGGGCTCTACCGCTGAGCCACGCCCCAGCCCCTCACTGTGGATTCTAGACAAGTGCTCTACCGCTGAGCCACGTCCCCAGCCCCTCACTGTGGATTCTAGACAAGTGCTCTACCGCTGAGCCACGTCCCCAGCCCCTCACTGTGGATTCTAGACAAATGCTCTACCGCTGAGCCACGCCCCCAGCCCCTCACTGTGGATTCTAGACAAGGGCTCTACCACTGAGCCACGCCCCCAGCCCCTCACTGTGGATTCTAGACAAGTGCTCTACCGCTGAGCCACGTCCCCAGCCCCTCACTGTGGATTCTAGACAAGTGCTCTACCGCTGAGCCACGTCCCCAGCCCCTCACTGTGGATTCTAGACAAATGCTCTCCACCAGCTGATCCACGCCCCCAGCCCCTCACTGTGGATTCTAGACAAGGGCTCTACCGCTGAGCCACGCCCCAGCCCCTCACTGTGGATTCTAGACAAGGGCTCTACCGCTGAGCCACGCCCCCAGCCCCTCACTGTGGATTCTAGACAAGTGCTCTACCGCTGAGCCACGTCCCCAGCCCCTCACTGTGGATTCTAGACAAGTGCTCTACCGCTGAGCCACGTCCCCAGCCCCTCACTGTGGATTCTAGACAAATGCTCTACCGCTGAGCCACGCCCCCAGCCCCTCACTGTGGATTCTAGACAAGGGCTCTACCGCTGAGCCACGCCCCCAGCCCCTCACTGTGGGTTCTAGACAAGGGCTCTACTGCTGAGCCACGCCCCCGACACCTCACTGTGGATTCTAGGCAAGTGCTCTACTGCTGACCACACCCCCAGCCCCTCACTGTGGATTCTAGACAAGGGCTCTACCGCTGAGCCACGCCCCCAGCCCCTCACTGTGGATTCTAGACAAGTGCTCTACCGCTGAGCCACGCCCCCAGCCCCTCACTGTGGATTCTAGACAAATGCTCTACGCCCCCAGCCCCTCACTGTGGATTCTCCACCGCTGAGCCACGCCCCAGCCCCTCACTGTGGATTCTAGACAAGGGCTCTACCGCTGAGCCACACCCCCAGCCCCTCACTGTGGATTCTAGACAAGGGCTCTACCGCTGAGCCACGCCCCAGCCCCTCACTGTGGATTCTAGACAAGGGGCTGAGCCACGCCCCAGCCCCTCACTGTGGATTCTAGAGCCACGCTGAGCCACGCCCCAGCCCCTCACTGTGGATTCTAGACAAGGGCTCTCTGAGCCACGCCCCAGCCCCTCACTGTGATTCTAGACAAGGGCTCTACCGCTGAGCCACGCCCCAGCCCCTCACTGTGGATTCTAGACAAGGGCTCTACTGCTGAGCCACAGCCCCTCACTGTGGATTCCCCTCACTGTGCCACGGCCCTCACTGTGGATTCTAGACAAGGGCTCTACCTCATTCTGAGCCACGCCACCCCAGCCCCTCACTGTGGATTCTAGACAAGACGCTGAGGCCCCAGCCCTCACTGTGGATTCTAGACTGACTGCTGCCACGCCCCAGCCCCTCACTGATTCTAGACAAGGGTTCACTGGATTCTAGACAAGGGCTCTACCGCTGAGCCACGCCCCAGCCCCTCACTGTGGATTCTAGACAAGGGCTCTACCGCTGAGCCACGCCCCAGCCCCTCACTGTGGATTCTAGACAAGGGCTCTACCGCTGAGCCACGCCCCCAGCCCCTCACTGTGGATTCTAGACAAGGGCTCTACCGCTGAGCCACGCCCCAGCCCCTCACTGTGGATTCTAGACAAGGGCCTACCGCTGAGCCACGCCCCAGCCCCTCACTGTGGATTCTAGACAAGGGCTCTAGCCCCTCACTGTGGATTCTGAGCCACGCCCCAGCCCCCCCTCACTGTGGATTCTAGACACGGGCCCTCACTGTGGATTCTAGACAAGGGCTGAGCCACGCCCCAGCCCCTCCCTGTGGATTCTGGAGACAAGGCTCTACCGCTGAGCCACGCCCCCAGCCCCTCACTGTGGATTCTAGACAAGGCTCTACTCTGGACCGCGCTGAGCCACGTCCCCAGCCCCTCACTGTGGATTCTAGACAAGGGCTCTACCCTGAGCCACGCAGCCCCCTCACTGTGGATTCTAGACTAGACAAGGGCTCTACCGCTGAGCCACGCCCCCAGCCCCTCACTGTGGATTCTAGACAAGGGCCGCTGAGCCACGCCCCCAGCCCCTCACTGTGGATTCTAGACAAGGGCTCTACCGCTGAGCCACGCCCCAGCCCCTCACTGTGGATTCTAGACGCTGAGCCACTCCAGCCCCTCACTGAGCCACGCCCCAGCCCCTCACTGTGGATTCTAGACAAGGGCTGAGCCACGCCCCAGCCCCTCACTGTGGATTCTAGACAAGGGCTCTACCGCTGAGCCACGCCCCAGCCCCTCACTGTGGATTCTAGACCCTCACGCCCCAGCCCCTCACTGTGGATTCTAGACAAGGGCTCTACCGCTGAGCCACCCCAGCCCCTCACTGTGGATTCTAGACAAACTGCTGAGCGCCCCAGCCCCCTCACCGCAGCCCCCCAGCCCCTCACTGTGGATTCTAGAGGGCTCACCGCTGAGCCACGCCCCAGCCCCTCACTGTGGATTCTAGACAACCGCTGAGCCACGCCCCCAGCCCCTCACTGTGGATTCTAGACAAGGGCTCTACTGCTGCCACGCCCCAGCCCCTCACACGCCCCAGCCCCTCACTGTGGATTCTGTGGGCTTCTAGACAAGGGCTCTACCGCTGAGCCACGCCCCAGCCCCTCACTGTGGATTCTAGACAAGGGCTCTACCGCTGAGCCACGCCCCAGCCCCTCACTGTGGATTCTAGACAAGGGCTCCAGCTGAGCCCCCCCCACACTGTGGATTCTAGACAAGGGCTCTACTGCTGAGCCACGCCCCAGCCCCTCACTGTGGATTCTAGACAAGGGCTCTACTGCTGAGCCACGCCCCAGCCCTCACTGTGGATTCTAGACAAGGGCTCTACCGCTGAGCCACGCCCCCAGCCCCTCACTGTGGATTCTAGACAAGGGCTCTACCGCTGAGCCACGCCCCAGCCCCTCACTGTGGATTCTAGACAAGGGCTCTGAGCCACGCCCCAGCCCCTCACCTGCTGAGCTAGACAAGGACTCTACCGCTGAGCCACGCCCCAGCCCCCCCACGCCCCAGCCCCTCACTGATTCTGGATTCTAGACAACTGTGGATTCTAGACAAGGGCTCTACTGCTGAGCCACGCCCCAGCCCCTCACTGTGGATTCTAGACAAGGGCTCTACCGCTGCCCCAGCCCCCTCACTGTGGATTCTAGACAAGGGCTCCTGAGCCCCCCCTCACTGTGGATTCTAGACAAGGGCTCTACTGCTGAGCCACCCCCCCAGCCCCTCACTGTGGATTCTAGAGCCACGCCCCAGCCCCAGCCCCTCACTGTGGATTCTAGACAAGGGCTCTACCGCTGAGCCACGCCAGCCCCTCACTGTGGATTCTAGACACCGCTGAGCCACGCCCCAGCCCCCTCACTGTGGATTCTAGACAAGGGCTCACGCTGAGCCACGCCCCAGCCCCTCACTGTGGATTCTAGACAAGGGCTCTACCGCTGAGCCACGCCCCAGCCCCTCACTGTGGATTCTAGACAAACCGCTGAGCCACGCCCCAGCCCCTCACTGTGGATTCTAGACAACCGCTGAGCCACGCCCCAGCCCCTCACTGTGGATTCTAGACACCGCTGAGCCACGCCCCCCCTCACTGTGGATTCTCTGCTGACCGCTGAGCCACGCCCCCAGCCCCCCTCACTGTGGATTCTAGACAAGGACTCTACTGAGCCACGCCCCAGCCCCTCACTGTGGATTCTAGACAAGGGCTCTACCTCTGAGCCACGCCCCAGCCCCTCACTGTGGATTCTAGACAAGGGCTCTACCTCTGAGCCACGCCCCAGCCCCTCACTGTGGATTGGGCTCTACCGCTGAGCCACGCCCCAGCCCCTCACTGTGGATTCTAGACAAAGCTGAGCCACGCCCCAGCCCTCACTGTGGATTCTAGACAAGGACTCTACCGCTGAGCCACGCCCCAGCTCACGCCCCAGCCCCTGACTGTGGATTCTAGACAAGGGCTCACTGAGCCACGCCCCAGCCCCTCACTGTGGATTCTAGACAAGACCTCTACCGCTGACCACGCCCCCAGCCCCTCACTGTGGATTCTAGACAAATGCTCTACTGCTGACCACACCCCCAGCCCCTCACTGTGGATTCTAGACAAGGGCTCTACTGCTGAGCCACGCCCCCAGCCCCTCACTGTGGATTCTAGACAAGGGCTCTACCGCTGAGCCACGCCTCCAGCCTTGAATTGGGAGGAAATCTCCTGTCTCATCCTCCAAAATTCAGGTATTATGGCACCACATCCAGTCATGGGTTTGAATCTTTAAATCTTAAGTGAGTGGCATTCTTGGACAAATGAGTTGATCTGTCAGTCTCTCTACTTCAATTTCTTTATCTGTAAAAGGGGATAATGAGGTTGGATGGTCCAGCAGTTAAGACACTTGCTTGCAGAGCCTCGTGACTCTGGTTCGATTCCCCAGTCCCCACATGAAGCTAGATGCACAAAGTGGTGCATGGGCCTGGAGTTCATTGGCAGGTTGCCTGGTGTGCCCATGACCATTCTCTCTCTCAAATAAATAAGTAAAAAGGGGGCCAGGAGTGGTGGCGCACGCCTTTAATCCCAGCAGCACTTGGGAGGTAGAGGTAGGAGGACCCTACCTCGAAAAAGCAAAATAAGACACAGCCTGGCAGCTCATATATTTCCTGAATAAAACGTTTACTTTGCTTCAGAAAAATAAAATAAATAAATAGGGATAATAATAACGTCTCCATCTGGCTGAGGATTTGACTCTTTTTTTAAAAAAATTTTTTTTGTTTATTTTTATTTATTTATTTGAGAGTGACAGACTGAGAGAGAAAGAGGCAGATAGAGAGAGAGGGAATGGGCATGCCAGGGCCTCCAGGCACTGCAAACGAACTCCAGATGCGTGTGGCCCCCTTGTGCATCTGGCTTACGTGGGTCCTGGGGAATTGAGCCTCGAACCGGGGTCCTTAGGCTTCATAGGCAAGCGTTTAACCGCTAAGCCATCTCTCCAGCCCTTGACTCTTTTTTAAAGTATTTTTTTATATTGACAACTTCCATAATTGCAGACAATAACCCATGGTATTTATTTATTTATTTGAGAGAGAGATACAGAAATAGGCAGGGAGAGAGAGAGAGAATGGGTGCACCAGGGCCTCCAGCCACTGCAAACGAACTCCAGATGCATGCACCCCCTTGTGCACCTGGCTTACGTGGGTCCTGGAGAAGGGAGCCTCGAACCGGGGTCCTTAGGCTTCATAGGCAAGCATTTAACCGCTAAGCCATCTCTCCAGGCCTCCCTTTTTTTTTGTTTGTTTTTTGTTTTTTTTTGTTTTTCTCACTCTGGCCCAGGCTGACCTGGAATTCACTATGTAGTCTCAGGGTGGCCTTGAACTCACGGTGATCCTCCTACCTCTGCCTCCCGAGTGCTGGGATTAAAGGCATGCGCCACCACGCCTGGCCCTCCCTATTTTTAAAATTATTTTATTTTATTTTATTTTTGACTCTAACTCTTTTAAGTGTGTGACAGTCTTGGACAAGTGTCTTGATTTCTCTGTCAAGCTCTGTGCCTCAGTTTTCTCGTCTGTAACAGGGGATAATAATAGAGTCTACAAGCCTTTAATCCCAGCACTCAGGAGGCAGAGGTAGGAGGATCATCGTGAGTTCGAGGCCACCCTGAGACTACATAGTGAATTCCAGGTCAGACTAAGCTACAATGAGACCCTACCTGGAAAAACCAAAAAAAAAAAAAAAAAGTGTCTACATCACAGGGTCTCCGTGAGACGTGAGTGCATGAATAAAAGCTGAGTATAGGGAAGGGTTCTACGCACGCGTGAGCACTGGCTCAGCCGTCGATGTTGTTGCTGTTATTATTATTAATCACCTACTCCCAGCTCAGCTGTGCGGAGATGTCAAAGAGGTAGGAGGGCAGACAGAGGGAAGGGCCATGGCACAAGGCCCCAAAGGGTCAGCTCCTTTGTGTGTGGGGCCTAGCAAGTCCAGGCAGGCCTGTTTCTCACAGCTGGGGCCACATGTGTGAACGTGTCCCAAAGGAAGGCATGTGTGTTGAGGGGAGCTAAGGGCAGATTCCAGCTAGGGGACCTGGCTCTGCAGACAAGCTGGCAAGCAGATGGACTCCAGACAGGGCCAGGCCCAGCCCCATGTGAGGCTGTGTTTCACACCTGCTTCTGCTCTGAAGCTCCCTCCTTCTCTCCCTCCCTGAACCTGCCCTTCCAGCCCTTCTGATTCACCAGGGGAGAGCCGCACCCAAGCTGGGGGATGTGGATGTAAACAGGAGTCTATACCCTCTTGAAAGCGACCAGGTGGATACCTGCCTAAGCAGAGCAGTTTGCCCTTTGAGCGTCTAATAAAAGCTGGGACGTAGCCGGGCGTGGTGGCACACGCCTTTAGACCCTGCACTCTCTGCCTCTTTCTTGCTCTCTCAGCAATAAGTAGATAATAAAGTGCTTTTAAAAACTCTGTCACCAAACAAACAAACAAACAAACAAAAACCAGTATGGTGCAGGCCTGCAATCCCAGCATTTGGGAGATAGAGGCAGGAGCTATGTGCTGAGTTCAAGGCCAAATTGAACTATATGAGACTATGTAAAAGGAAGGAAGAAAAGAAAAGAAAGAAGGAAAGAAGGAAGGGAAGGAAGGAAGGTAGGTAGGTAGGTAGGTGTGGGGCACGGTGGTGCACACCTTTAATCCCACCACTTTGGAGGCAGAGTTAGGAGTTTGAGGCCAGCCTGAGGTTAGCCTAGGCTAGAGCCAGGCGTGGTGGCGCACGCTTTAATCCCAGCATTTGGGAGGCAGAGGTAGGAGGATCGCCTAGAGTTGGATGCCACCCTGGGATTACAGAGTGAGTTCCAGGTCAGCCTGGGCTACAGTGAAGCCCTACCTCAAAAAACCAACCAAACAAAAAAAAATAATAATAAGGAAAGAAAGAAGGAAAAAGGGAAGAAAGGAAGAAGAGAAGGCTGGGGGTGGTGGCGCACGCCTTTAGTCCCAGGACTCGGGAGGCAGAGATAGGAGGATCGCGGTGAATTCAAGGCCACCCTGAGACTACATAGTGAATTCCAGGTCAGCCTGGACCAGAACAAGACCCTACCTCAAAAAACCAAAATAAATAAATAAATAAAAAAAAAAAAAAAAGAAAAGGGAAGCAAGCAAAGGGAGAAGACAGGAAGGGAGGAAGGACTAAAAGAATGAAGAGGGATGACTAGGCTTTAATCCCAGCATTAGTATGAGACATCTGAGACTACATAGTGAATTCCAGGTCAGCCTGGACCAGAGTGAGACCCTACCTCGAAAAAAAAAAAAAAAAAAAAAAAGAAAGAAAAGAAAGAAAGAAAGAAGACAGGAAGGGAGGAATGGCAGGGAGATAGAAGGATCACTGTTGACATCAAGACCAGACTGGGACTACACACCTTTAGTTGAGGCAGGATACAGGATCACTGTTGAGTTCAAGACCAGACTGGGACTAGAGTTGAGTTCCAGGACAGCCTGGGCTGCTAGAGTAAGACCATGCCTTTTTTTTTTTTTTTTAAATTTTAAAGAAGGTATCTGGGGAGCTGGGCATGGCTACACGTCTTTAATCCCAGCATTAGGGAGGCAGAGGTAGGAGGATGGCCAAGAATTCGAGGCCACCCTGAGACTACATAGTAAATTCCAGGTCAGCCTAGACTAAAGTGAGACCCAAACTTGAAAAACCAAAAAAGGTATCTGGGTAAAAGGGCATTCCCTGTGTTCTTCATGGGTAGGCATCAGACTCCCCAGAGGATTCAACAGAAGCCACAGACCCTGTGTGTACTTTACATGCACTGACCAAGGTGTGATTTCACAGGCTCCTTGGCACCCTGAAGTAGTCAGTGATGTACCACTGTAGACGCCTCAAAACTAGGGACATGAGCCAGGGAGATGGCTCAGTGGGTAAAGGTACTTATTTGCTGGCTGGAGAGATACCTGCAAAGCCCAAGGACCCAGGTTCCATTCTCCGTCCACATAAAGCCAGATGCACAAGGTGGCACATGGATCTGGAGTTCATTTGCAGAGGCTAGAGGTGCACCCATTCTATCTCTCTAGATAGATTTGCCTCTTTCTGTCTTAAATAAATAAATCTTTTTTTTAAAAAAAAAAAAAAAAAAAAAAAAAAAAGGTGGGCTTAGTGGTTAAGGCATTTGCCTGCAAAGCCAAAGGATCCCAGTTTGATTCTCCAGGACCCACATAAGCCAGATGCACAAGATGGCACACGCATGTGGAGTTCACTTGCAGTGGCTGGAGGCCCTGGCGTGCCCATTCTCCCTCTCTCTCCCCTTCTTTCTCACTCTCAAATAAATAAATAAATATTATATATACTTTAAAGGTACTTGTGAGCCGGAGACATGGCTTAGCAGTTAAAGTGCATGCCTGCAAAGCCCAAGGACCCATGTTCCATTCTCCAGGTCCCACATAAGCCAGATATGCAAGGTGGCATGTGCATCTGGAGTTTGTCTGCAGTGGCTAGAGGCCCTGGCACGCCCATTCTCTCTCTCTCTCCCCCCTCCATCTGTCTCAAATAAATAAAAATACTTAAAAAAAAAAAAAAAGGTACTTGTTTGCAAAGCCTGCCAACCGGGAGTTCAATTCCTCAGTACCTATGTAAATAAAAGCCAGACGTAAAAAGTGGCGAATTGTGTCTGGAGTTTGTTTGTAGTGGCAAGAGGCCCTGGCACATCCATCCATACACACGCAAATAATAAATAAATAATTAGTAAATAAAAAAATCAATCACAGGACTAGAGGCAGTTGTTAAAGGGGGAAAGAGGTGGGTGTCTGAGGCTGTCCTCCGAGGGAAGAAAGAAAAACAGGTGGCTGGCAGGCAACTTGGAGTAACCAAGAAGAGAACTTTTCGGCGCCAAGATGAGAGGATGAGGGGAGAGGTGTAGGGGATGTGTTCTGGGACAGAATGGATCCCCACTCACCCCAGATCTGTCCTCGGGGTCACTGGTACCTCCGCCCCCAGCCACCAAGTCATCCTCGGATTCGTCGAAAGAGGAGGCAGAGGAAAAGCCGCCACTGCCCCCTTCCAACCGGGCATGGGGTCCGGCGGGCTGGGCGTCGGGCTCAGGGGTCTCGGGGGTGACGATGAGGCGGGGCACAGGGCACAGCGAGCGGCAGCAGTCCAGGTGAGAGCGCAGGTGAGCCACCGACTCCCCCCCGGGTTCTGGTTCCTCCGCTACTAGTCCGTCTCCATTGGACTCCCCCAAAAGACAGTAAGAGTCTGTCCCAGGTTCTGTCCCGGGACCATCATGAGTACCAGGCTGTAACCAGGGGCCATCGGGGTCCAGCGTTGGGAGACCATCGCCTGCATGTCGTTGTCCCTGGGAGCCGTCGGTGTGTGACTGTGTCCAGGAACCTCCATCGTCACGCGTGGTCTTGCAGTCTGTCCAGGGGCAGCCGGGGCTCGGTTGTGCGTGGGGACTGGCTGCTTGCAGCTGAGTTCCAACGCTGGCACTGCCCTGGTGGGTCCAGAGGTTATCAGCACAGGGTTTGTCCCTCTCTGCCAGAGCCGGACACCTGAGTCTTTTTTCCAGCTGTGCCCAGGACTCATCACCAACAACCCTTGGCTGGATCCCCACTCGGGCCTTCTGGGGCTCTAACTGGGGCCCGTGGGTTGCAAAGCCATGTGTGTTCATGCTGTCCTCTTCCTCGGGCCAGGGACCGTCCATCTTCTCCAGCTCGGCCCGCTGGCTGCTGCCCTCGGCGTGCGCCTGGACGCTGCTGCACCCGTCCACTTCGTCCCCAGAGCCCAGGCCAGCTGCTGCTTGCTGCTCAGCTGGCGTGTCCACGCGGGGTTCGGGCCCCAGGACATCCTCCCAGTCTGGTTCACCCGGACAGCTGCACCCATCGCAGCATCGCCGGGGTCCCCGGCCCGGAGTGCTGCACGGTCGATGCTGCTGCTGCTGCAGCCGCCGCCGCCCCCCGCGCATCACCTCCAGCCCCACGCGGGCCGCCGCCGACCATGCTCCCGCCTCCGCCTCGCTCGGGCTCCCCCGGCACGGGCAGCGCCTCATCGCCCAGCTCACACGCCGCCAGCTTCTTTTTTTTTTTCAACACCCCCCCGACCCCGACCCCCGACGGGCTCCTCCTTCCCCTTTAAATCCTCCCAGGGGGGTGTGGCTGCTGGGTGGAGGGAGGGGGAGAGACAGAGAGCGCGCCCCAAACTTCCGTGGGTTCCGGCTCAGGCCCGCCCGGCCATGCAAGGGTTAACCGATACTACTCCACCTCCCCCCGCCCTCAGGGAAAAGCCCCGAAGCTCCGCCCACCGGACGTGACGTCAGCCGCAGCGTGATCTTGGCACCGCCCCCAGGGCTCCCGGCAGCTGTGGACGCAGCAGAATCCCACGTGATAGGTCTGGGCTGGGCTGGGCGGGGCGGGGCGGGGCGGGGGGCATGGGGAGAGGGAGGTCAAGGTCAAAGTCCAGCCTGGAGCTGGCCGTTATGGCCCTCACCTTGAATCCCAGCACTTGGGATGCAGAGGTAGGAGGATCACTGTGAGTTCGAGGCCAGCCTGAGACTGCATAGTGAATTCCAGGTCAACCTGGGCTAGTGTGAGACCCTGCCTTGCAAAAACAAAACAAAACAAAAAAGGCCAGCCTGAAACCCTCACCCACGCCACGTCAGCCCCCTGCCTCACGCATGGTTCCCTGCACCCCACCCTCAGGTGACCCGTGCAGCCTTCCCTGCCATCCCCTCCCCCCCCACACACACACTTACACTCACACCCCAGGGATGAGTCGTGCCGCGGGCAAGTGTGGGATCGACTTTTATTTTTATTTATTTATTTTAAATTTTTGTTTATTTTTATTTATTTGAGAGCAACAGATAGAGAAAGAGTCAGAGAGAGAGACAGAGAATGGGCACTCCAGGGCCTCCAGCCACTGGAAACGAATTCCAGATGCATGCGCCCCCATGTGCATCTGGCTTACGTGGGTCCTGGGGAATTGAACCTGGGTCCTTAGGCTTCACAGGCAAGCACCTTAACCGCTAAGCCATCTCTCTAGCCCCCTTTTTTTTTTTTTTTTTTTTTTTTTTTTTTTTTTTTTTTTGTTTGTTTTTTGAGATCTATGGGTGCTTGCACGCTGAAGCACATGTAGAGGTCAAAGGACAGTTTAGCGTGGAAGAGTGTGCCTTTGCCTTTCTTCCTGTTTGAGACAGGATTTCTGTTTATTTACTTTTTATTTATTTATTTTTCAAGGTAGGGTCTCACTCTAGCCTTGGCTGACCTTGAATTCACTATGTAATCTCAGGGTGGCCTCGAACTCATGGCGATCCTCCTACCTCTGCCTCCCAAATGCTAGGATTAAAGGCATGTGCCACCACGCCCAGTGTATTTTTTATTTTTATTTTATTTTTAAATTATTATTATTTGCTTTCTCAAGGTGGGTCTCACTGTAGCTCAGGCTGACCTGGAATTCACTATGTAGTCTCAGGCGATCCTCCTACCTCTGCCTCCCAAGTGCTGGGATTAAAGGCGTGTGCCACCATGCCTGGCTGTTTTAAATATATTTATTTATTTATTTAATATATTTTTATTTGTTTATGGGAGAAAGAGATGAGAGAGAGAGAATGAGCACTCCAGGATCTCCAGCCACTGCAAACGAACTCCAGATGCATGCACCCCCTTGTACATCTGGCTTACATGGGTCCTGGAGAGTTGAACCAGGATCCTTTGGCTTTGCCGGCAAATGCCTTAACTGCTAAGCCATCTCTCCAGCCCTTATTTATTTATTTATTTATTATTTTGAGAAAGAAAGAGAGAATGGGTGCACCAGGGCCTCCAGCAGCTGCAAAGGAACTCCAGACGCATATGCCACCATGTCTATTTGGCTTAGGTGGGACCTGGAGAACTGAACCTGGGTCCTTAGGTTTCGCAGGTAAGCGCCTTAACTGCTAAGCCATCTGTCCAGCCCATGAGAAATAGTCATATGTAGCTCAGGCTGGCCTTGAACTCACTATATAGCCAAGAATGACCTTGTACTTCTGAACCTCCTGTTTCTGTTTTTTCTTTTCTTTTTTTTTTTTTTAAATTTATCTATTAGAAAGAGAGAGAAAGAGCCAAATAGAGAGAAAGAGATGGATGTGCCAGGGCCTCCAACAGCCACAAACAAACTGCAAACACATATGCCACCCTTGTGAATCTGGCTTACATGGGTCTTGGGGAATCAAACCCGGGTCCTTTGGCTTTGCCGACAAGCGCCTTCACTGCTAAGCCATCTCTCCAGCCCTGAACCTCCTGTTTCTACCTCCCAAGTGTGTCATGGTCCCAGTTTACCAGCTTAAAGATCTGTAACTCCAGGGACATCTGCTGTGAATTGAGGTAGATGGAATGCATGGTGCAGGAGGCTTGGCTCTGTCAGTCACAGCCCTGTAGGATTGTCATAGGGGATTTTTTTTTTTGTTGTATAGTCTGTCCCCAAGAGGGAGCTACCTCCAGCTCCTGAGTCAGACCCCCACCTTTGAAGGAAAGCAGGAGGTAATTTCAGTCGTGAGTTTGAGTCACCCAAGGGAACGGGCATGGGATCTAGGTCCAAATTTCTAAAATGAGTCATCTCGGGGGCTGGAGAGATGGCTTAGTGGTTAAACGCTTGCCTGTGAAGCCTAAGGACCCAGGTTCAAGGCTTGATTCTCCAGGACCCACGTAAGCCAGATGCACAAGGGGGCGCATGCATCTGGAGTTTGTTCTCAGTGGCTGGAGGCCCTGGCTCGCCCATTCTCTCTCTCTCTCTCTCTGCCTATTTCTGTATCTCTCTCTCTCTCTCTCTGTGTGTCTCTCTCTCTCAAAATAAATAAAATAAAATAAAATAAAAATAAAATATTTAAAATGAGTCATCTCTTCGCAAGCCAGTGAGAAGTCCTAGGCAGAAGCCCACTTGGTACGTCATATAGGTTAGGCAGAGGAAGTCCAGAGACAGACAGATGGGGGAGTGGTCTTTTGAGGTCACACAGGAAAGGGACAGATAACAGTAAGGTCTGATTCCCGGCTGTGGGAAATCGGGGTAAGTCTGGGCAGAGAAAGGAGGAGGCTGTGGGGGAACAACATCCCGTGGTAGGAGAGCTACCCCAACCAGCTGCGTCTATTCCAGATGGTGAGATCGGGGTGAGTCAATCTTCTGGGACGCCCAGGTCCCTGACTCAGCACTGGGAATGTTGGCTGAGTGTGTTCCGGGAAATGTCAAGGAGCTCCCACTCTCAACCATCCCTCAAGTGGGTGGGCGGAGGGGGAGCAGAGCCAGCTGGGTGCTTGAGGGAACAGAGGCACAGTGTGCAAGGGAGGAGGATTGTGTACACAGGTTGAGAGTTGAGGGCGTGAGCAGAAGGCTGCCGTCCAGCGAAGGCAGGGAATGTACATGCGCAAGGAAGGTTTGCTGCCAAGATGTGGGTGTCAGTGTAAAAGCGAAGGGGCCTCCATGTGCGAGGGATACGTTTTCTTGTTAGAATGTGTGTTCCAAAGATAGCCATTGTTGGGGATGTGGCTCGGTGATGGAGCTTTTACCTAGCTTGCACAAAGCCCAGGCTTTGACCCCAGCACAGAAAAAAACAAACAAACAAAAAAAACCAAAAAACAAAAAAACCTAAAAGAGAAACATTGTGCCTGCCAAGAGGAAAAAAATAAGTGAGGTTGTCAAGATTGTTAGTACAAATGTTCTTTTTGTAAGAACTGATGCTTGATGCTTACAGCCTCCAGCGGTATACTGAGCGGTATACTCCTATACTGGTATAGGAGGTGGAGGGAGGAAGCTGAAGAGTTCAAGGTCATCCTCGGCTTCATAGAGAATTCAAAACTAGCATGAGCTAAATAAGACCATCTAAAAAATAGGGGGTGGGGGAGGTGGAGCCCAACGTGGTGGCGCACACCTTTAATCCCAGCACTAGGGAGGCTGTGATAGGAGGATCGCTGTGAGTTCGAGGCCAGCCTGAGACTACTAGTGAATTCCAGGTCAGCCTGAGCTAGAGTGAGACCCTACCTCGAAACAAAACAAAACAAAACAGAAAAGATAATAACAACAACAATTATCATCCGGGCGTGGTGGCACATGCCTTTTAATCCCACCACTCAGGAGGCAAAAGGGAGGAGAATCGCCGTGAGTTCGAGGCCAGCCTGGGACTACAGACAGACTTCCAGGTCAGCCTGGACTAGAGGGAGGCCCTACCTTGAAAGAAAGAAAATTAAAATAAAGTAAACCGGGCGTGATGGTGAAGACCTTTAATCCCAGCACTGGGGAGGCAGAGGAAGGGGATCGCCGTGAGTTCGAGGCCACCCTGAGGCTACATAGTGAATTCCATATCAGCCTGGGCCAGTGTGAGACCCTACCTCTAAAAAAAAAAAAAAAAAAAAAAAAAAAAGGTGACACTTCACGGAGGACAACACAAGGGTCGCCATGGGATCTGACCATGGTGCACCAGCAGTGCAGATGGGGTGGTTGCAAACCCACCCGGATGCTCCGAGCCTGTTCCTGGCCCCGCCCCTGCCCCGCCCCCCGAGCCCTGTCACTCAGCGAGTCCGCAGCGCCGCCATTGGTTCTCTGACCGGAGGGGCCGGGGCACCCAGCTGTTCCCGGAAGAACCCGAGGCCCGGCGCGTGCTGGACGCAGAGCCTTGAAAGCACTGGGTGCTAAGCACAGGGATGAGATGCCCGTAAAGGGGGCTTAAGGGGGTGGGGGAATGTGTGTGGAGGGGGACGTGGGGGGGGGGTTAGGGCGGTTCCTAGCAAGGATATGGGCTCCTGGGAGCAGAGAGGTAGTCCTGGGGTCTGTGGGTGTCTAGAAAGGGGAGGGGGGAGCCCTAGAAACAGCGAGGAGTCAGGAGGGCGCTGCAGAGGAGTTGGGAGGGAAGCTGTGAGTTCTTAGCAATGTGGAGGATAACCAGCACGAAACTTACCAGGGTCCTGTTGCCATGCAGCAACTCCAGTCCTGTCATTCTTTTATTTACAATATTTTTATTATTTTTTAAAAAAATTTTTTTTATTTATTTGACAGAGTGAAAGAAGCAGAGAGAAAGAGAGAGAGCGGGGGAGAGAATGGGTGCACCAGAGCCTCCAACCACTGCAAACGAATTCCAGATGCATGCGCCACCTTGTGCATCTGGCTTACGTGGGTCTGGGGAATGGAGCCTCGAACCGGGTCCTTAGGCTTCACAGGCAACCGCTTAAGCCATCTCTCCAGCCCCTATTTAAAAAATATATTTTATTTATTTATTCATTTGAGAGAGAGACAGAGAGAGAGAATGGGCATGCCAGGGCCTCTAGCCACTGCAGACGAACTCCAGATGCATGCACCCTCTTGTGCATCTGGCTTACATGGGTCCTGGAGATTCAAACCGGGATCCTTTGGTTTTGCAGGCAAATGCCTTAACCACTAAGCCATCTCTCCAGCCCCCCCCTTTTTTTTTTGGTTTTGCCAGGTAGGGTCTCAGTCTGGTCCAGGCTGACCTGGATTAATTATGTAGTCTCAGGGTGATCCTCCTACCTCTGCCTCCCGAGTGCTGGGATTAAAGGCGTGCACCACCACGCCCGGCTCTGTTTTTTTTTTAAAACTCTATGTATCTATGTGAGAGAGAAAGTTGCAGATAGAGAAGAGAATGGCTGCAACAGGGGCCTCCAGCTGCTGCAGATGAACACCAGATGCGTGTACCACTTTGTGCATCTGGCTTACTTGGGTCCTGGGGAATTGAACCTGGGTCCTTTGGTTTTGCAGAGAAGAGCCTTAACTGCTAAGCTATCCCTCCAGCCCCAGGCCTGTGCATCTTCCCAGACTAATCCCCTCTTCTTCTTTAGAGAATGTGGCTGGATGTCGGAACCTTACTGCGGGGGACCTGCAGACCGCTGTGCGGGACTGTTGTTCTGCCCTGTGGGGCCCTAGGGCCTAGGCCCCACTGGTGGGTAAGAGGCTGGGGAGTGGGTCCCCGAGAGTAGGCCTCTGGGAGTAAGAGCTCTTCACTCTTTAAATTTTTTTTTATTATTATTTATTTATTTTTGGAGAGAGACACAGAGAGAGAGAGACAGACAGAGGGAGAGGGAGACAGATAGAGATGGGCACGCCAGCAGTCTCTCAGCTGCTGTGAACGAAATCCAGATGTGTGCGCCCCCTTGTGGTCAAGTGCGGCATTGCGCCCTTGCGTCACTTTGCATCTGGCTAAACGTGGGACCTGGAGATTGGAACTGCTGGAGATTGGAACCAGCGTTCTTAAGCTTAGCAGGCAGGCACCTTAACCCCTAAGCCATCTCTCCAGCCCAAGAGCTCTTCACTCTTGACCAAAGTCCACTTCTCCTGCAGGGACTATGTGGGGGTTCTTGGGCCCAAAACATTCATCAAAACGGGCCTGGAAGAGGCCTGAGTGAGGAGGACGTTCGCAGGGCCCGGGAGGCCCGTGTCAGAAAGGCTCCGCGGCCCCAGGTATCCCTGACTCCTGCTCCCAACAATACCGGTGAAGGCCTCTCTGGCTCCCGATCTATCTTAGGTGGGCATGTTGGCTAGGCCGTCAGCTCCCTGCCCACCTTCCCAACCTCACACTTCTCTCCCCTTTCCCAGCTGAGTCATCACTCTCGTGAACGCAAGGTGCCTGCTTCCCGCATCAGCCGCTTGGCAAGCTTTGGGGGTAGGTGTGAAGTTGGGGGATCTAGATGAGAGGGAGGGCAGAGGAGGCAATGTTTATAAGGTGAAGCAGGAGGAAGGATGAACAAGACAGGGAGAGGAGAGAGAGGGGAAAAGAATTATGGAGAGGTGGCTCAGCGGTTAAAGGTGTTTGCTTGCAAAGCCTGGTGGTCTGAGTTTGATTCCCCAGTACCGACCTAAGCCAGATAGATGCACAAGGTGGCACATACATCTGGAGTTTGTTTGCAATGGCAGGAGGCCGTGGTGTGCCCATACTCTCTCTCCTCTCTCTCTCTTTCTCTGTCTCTCTGCTTGCAAATTATGTGGGTTCTAAGGGATCAAACCTGGATCCTTTGGCTTTGCAGGCAAGTGTCTTAACTGGTAGGCCATCTCTCCAGCTGTTTTTTTGTTTTGCTTCTTTAATTCATTCATTCATTCTTTCTTTCTCTCTTTCCTTCTTTCTTTCCTTCCTTCCTTCCTCCCTCTCTTTCTTTCTTTCTTTCTTTTTTTTTGGTTTGTTGAGGTAGGGTCTCACTCTGGCTCAGGCTGACCTGGACTTCACTATGTAGTCTCAGGGTGGCCTTGAACTCTCGGCAATCCTCCTACTTCTGCCACCCGAGTGCTGGGATTAAAGGCATGCGCCACCATGCCCGGCTTGCTTGCTTGCTTGCCTGCTTTCTTTCTTGCTTGCCCCCTCCCTCCCTCCCTCCTCCTTCCTTCCTCCTTCCCTCCCTCCCTCTTCCTTCCTTCCTTCCTCCCTCCCTCCCTCCCTCCCTCCCTCCCTCCCCTCCTCCCTCCTCCCCTTCCTTCCTCCCCTCCCCTCCCCCCTCCTTCCTTCCTTTCTCCCTTTCTTTCTTTCTTTCTTTCTTTCTTTCTTTCTTTCTTTCTTTCTTTCTTTCTTTCTTTCTTTCTTTCTGGTTTTTTGAGGTAGGGTCTCACTCTGGCCCAGGCTGACCTGGAACTAATTATGTATTCTCAGAGTGGCCTCAGACTCACCCTGATCCTCCTACCTCTGCCTCCCAAGTTCTGGGATTAAAGGCATGGGATTAAAGCCACCATGCCTGGCTTACTTTATTTTTTTGTTTGTTTATTTATTTATTTAAGAGGGAGAGAGAGAAAGAGGCAGATAGAGAGAGAATGGGTGTGCCAGGGCCCCTGGCCACTGCAAAGGAACTCCAGATGCATGTGCCCCCTTGTTTGTGCATTTGGCTAACTTGGGTCCTGGGGAATCAAACCTGATTTTTTTGGCTTTCTTGTTGTTTTTTGTTTTTTTTTTTTCTAGGTAGGGTCTCACTTTAGCTCAGGCTGACCTGGAATTCACTGTGTCATCTCGGTGGCCTCAAACTCACAGCAGTCCTCCTACCTCTGCCTCCTGAGTGCTGGGATTAAAGGTGTGTGCCACCATGCCCAGCTTTTTTTGTTGTTGTTTTTTGTTTTTGTTTTTCAAGGTAGGGTCTCGCTCTGGCTCAGGCTCACCTGGAATTCACTCTGTAGTCTCAGGGTGGCCTTGAACTCATGGCCATCCTCCTACCTCTGCCTCCTGAGTGCTGGGATTAAAGGCGTGCGCCACCACACCCGGTTTTTGAGGTAGGGTCTCACTCTAGCTCAGGCTGACCTGGAACTCACTCTGTATTCTCAGGTGGCCTTGAACTCATGGTGATCCTCCTACCTCTGCCTCCCAAATGCTGGGATTAAAGGTATGCACCACCACACTGGGCTTGATCTTTTGGCTTTGTAGGCAAGTGCCTTAACCGCTAAGCCATCTCTCCAGCCCAGTTTGGTTTTTTGAAGCAGAGTCTCACTCTAGCCTAGGCTGACCTGGGATTTATTCTGTAGCCCCTGGCTGGCCTTGATCTCACAGTGATCCTCCAACCTTAGCCTCCAGAGTGCAGAGATTAAAGGGGTGCACCACAGTGCCCGGCATTTAATCAGACCTTTGGCGGTGGGTTCTGGACATGAGATTTTCAGCAGCTCCATGCATGGCTAATGCACAGCCGAGGCACCGATGTGCAGACAGGGAGGCAGGAAGAGTGGACCTTGAAGGGAAACCTATTCAGGAGGGACCTAACCGGAGCTGGACATGCAGAGGTACAAAGACTACACCACAGAGGTTTGGCAGCACAGCATTCAAAAGGCAGAGAGAAGTGAAGGGCAGAGAGACCTCAGCAAACATGTCCTCAGGCTCCTTTCTTGTTCTGCAGGGTTGGCTATGGCCTTAGGGCTAGGCACCATGGCTGAAGTGGCTAAGAAGTCCTTGCCAGGAGGAAGTCCACAGTCAGGTGAGTGATGGGAGGATTGCTCAGTGGTAGACCACTTGTCTAGAATGCATAGGGAGCGGCTGGGGGCGTGGCTCAGAGGTAGAGCCCTTGTCTAGAATCCACAGGGAGGGGCTGGGGCGTGGCTCAGCGGCAGAGTAATCCACAGGGAGGGGCTGGGGTGTGGTCAGGGGT
Source organism: Orientallactaga sibirica (assembly GCA_036365145.1). Taxonomy (NCBI): domain Eukaryota; kingdom Metazoa; phylum Chordata; class Mammalia; order Rodentia; family Dipodidae; genus Orientallactaga; species Orientallactaga sibirica. The sequence continues at coordinate 609,910 of JAEOAD010001077.1, forward strand.
AGATCACTTGTCTAGAATCCACAGTGAGGGGCTGGGGCGTGGCTCAGCATAGGCTAGAGCACTTGTGTCTAGAATCCACAGTGAGCGGGGGCTGGGGCGTGGCTCAGCGGGTAGAGCCCTTGTCTAGAATGCACAGAGCCCGTGTCTAGAATCCACAGTGAGGGGCTGGGGCGTGGCTCAGCGGTAGAGCACTTGTCTAGAATCCACAGTGAGGGGGGGCTGGGGCGTGGCTCTAGAATCCACAGTGAGGGGCTGGGGCGTGGCTCAGAGCCCTTGTCTAGAATCCACAGGGCTGGGCGGGCTGGGAATCCACAGTGAGGGGCTGGGGTGGCTCAGCGGTAGAGCCCTTGTCTAGAATCCACAGTGAGGGGCTGGGGCGTGGCTCAGTGGTAGAGCTAGAATCCAGTGAGGGCTGGGGCATGGCTCAGCTTGTCTAGAATCCACAGTGAGGGGCTGGGGGCATGGCGGTAGGCCCTTGTCAGAATCCACAGTGAGGGTAGAGCACTTGTCTAGAATCCACAGTGGGGGCTGGGGCGTGGCTCAGAAGAATCCACAGTGAGGGGCTGGGGCGTGGCTCAGCGGTAGAGCCCTTGTCTAGAATCCACAGTGAGGGGCTGGCTCAGGGCTTGTAGGCTCAGTGAGGGGCTGGCGGTAGATAGAGCCCTTGTCTAGAATCCAGTGAGGGCAGTGAGGAGCTCCACAGTGAGGGGCGTGGCTCAGCGGTAGAGCCCTTGTCTAGAATCCACAGTGATCCACAGGAATCCACAGTGAGGGGGGCGTGGCTCAGGGCTTGTCTAGAATCCACAGTGAGCGTGGCTCAGCGGTAGAGCCCTTGTCTAGAATCACAGTGAGGGGCTGGGGCGTGGGGTAGAGTGGCTCAGGGCTGGGGCGTGGCTAGGTAGAGCACTTGTCTAGAATCCACAGTGAGGGCTGGGGCGTGGCTCATAGGTAGAGCACTTGTCTAGAATCCACAGTGAGGGGCTGGGGCGTGGCTCAGCACTTGTCTAGAATCCACAGTGGGGACTGGGGCGTGGCTCAGCAGTAGCAATAGCAGCATACACAAGGCCTTAGGTTTATTCTCTAGGACTGAAAAATTCAATTTTAAATTTAAAAAATTGGTGTCAGTCTATGACCTGGATAATACTTCCTCTCTGAGCTCAAGGTCCTCATCTGAAGTTGGTAATACTGCTTTCTTGAAGGGCTTAAAACAGGGCCATGGGGCTATTAGACATCCACGACTAAATGAAGAGGCTGGGGAATTTTTTTTTTTTTTTTTTTTTTTTGGAGAGAAACAGAGAGGGAGAGGGAGACAGACAGAGATGGGTGCGCCAGCAGTGTCTCAGCTGCTGTGAACGAAATCCAGGTGCGTGCGCCCCCTTGTGGTCAAGTGCGGCATTGCACCCTTGCGTCATTTTGCATCTGGCTGAACGTGGGACCTGGAGATTGGAACCACTGGAGATTGGAACCGGGTTCTTAGGCTTAGGAGGCAGGCGCCTTAACCGCTAAGCCATCTCTCCAGCCCTGGGGGAATTTTTTTAATCAAAAATTTTGGGGATGTTATGTGTATTGATTGATTGATTGATTGATTGATTGTATTTATTTATTGATATTTACTTTTTTTTTTGAGGTAGGGTTTAACTTTAGCCCAGGCTGACCTGGAATTCACTATGTAGTCTCAGGGTGGCCTCAAACTCATGGTGTCTTGGCAATCCTCCTACCTACCCCTGCCTCCCAAGTGAGTGGTGGGATTAAAGGCGTGCACCACCACGCCTGGCTTTTTTTTTTTTTTTTAATTTTTTTAAAAACTATTTTTATTTATTTATTTGAGAGAGAGAGGAAGAGGCGGAACATGCAGATAGAGAGAGAGAGAGAATGAGCACACCAGAGCCTCCAGGCACTGCAAACGAACTCCAGACACATGCGCCCCTTGTGCATCTGGCTTACGTGGGTTCTGGGGAATTGAACCGAGGTCCTTTCGCTTTGAAGGCAAATGCCTTAACCTCTAGGCCATTTCCCCAGCCCTTTTTTTGGTTTTTCTAGGTAAGATCTCACTCTAGTTCAGGCTGACCTGGAATTCACTCTGTAGTCTCAGGGTGGCCTCGAACTCACTGCAATCCTCCTACCTCTGTCTCCCGAATGCTGGGATTAAAGGTGTGCGTCACCATGCCCAGCCGATACTTATTTTTTTAGAGATTATAAATAACTGGGTTTTTTTTTTGTTGTTGTTTGGTTTATTCTTTTATTTTTCTTTTCTTTTCTTTTCTTTTCTTTTCTTTTTTTTTTTTTTTTTTTTTTTGATTTTCCAAGGCAAGGTCTCACTGTAGCCCAGGCTGCCCTGGAATTGACTATGTCATCTCAGGGTGACCTGGAACTCATAGCAATCCTCCTATCTCTGCCTCTCCAGTGCTGGGATCAATGATGTGCACCACCACACCTGCTAAAACATTATTATATTTGTGTTTATTAATTCTGACGGTTACTTCTTTCCCCAGAGGGCAGCTCGCCGCTGGGCTCCAGCCATTTCCTGTCAGAGGCCAACGCCGAGCGCATCGTGCAGACATTATGCACAGTACGGGGGGCCGCCCTCAAGGTCGGGCAAATGCTCAGCATTCAGGGTACAGCATGACCCCCAACTCCTGACCCCTCACCTCATTGTCACCCCGTCTCACCCACCCAGCCACTGCCCTGACTTCAGATGCTCACATGGGGTTCTCTCCTCCCTCCCGTTCCTCCTTTTCCCACCGTCTCCCAAGACAATAGCCTGATCAGCCCCCAAGTGCAGCGTATCTTCGAGCGAGTCCGCCAGAGTGCCGACTTCATGCCCCGCTGGCAGATGCTGGTGAGTGCCTGGTTACTCCGTCTCCTCCATATCTCCCTGACACCCCTTCAGTGTCCTCCTCCCTGTCTGACCTTCAAGCTGTTTTCCCCTCTTCAGAATGGGGTTCACTGAGGCACCTCCCTCAAACCTCCCATCTCTGTGTTTCGGTGTCAGGTCGGTGCAAAGGGTTAGGTTCAACCCTGCCCCTGACTCAGTGCTCTGCCAAGGCAGCAGAGCTCAGTGTTTGGGGTTCAAACCCATTTCTTCCCTAACTCACAAAAGTGTGTTTTGACCTCTCTGAGCCTCAGCTACTTCCTCTGAGAAACAGCGAGATAGCCATAGCTGTGTCACAGTGTTATCCACATTAGTACTTAGTTTATCTGGTAAGGTCTTCATTGACACATTGACAGTACATAGAGTGGGTTGGGAAGATGGCTTAGTGGTTAAGGCAGCTTGCCTGCAAAGCAAAAGGACCCTGGCCTTTTTTCTTTTTCTTTTTTCTTTTTGGAGACAGAGGGAGAGGGAGACAGATAGAGATGGGCGCACCAGCAGCCTCTCAGCTGCTACGAACGAAATCCAGATGCATGCACCCCCTTGTGGTCAAGTGCGGCATTGCGCTCTTGCATCACTTTGTATCTGGCTAAACGTGGGACCGGGAGATTGGAACCGGCTTTCTTAGCCTTAGGAGGCAGGCGCTTAACCGCTAAGCCATCTCTCCAGCCCCTTTTTTTCTTTTTCTAATATTTTATATTTATTTATTTATTTGACAGAGAAAGAAGGAGAGAGAGAGAATGGGCGTGCCAGGGCCTCCAGCCACTGCAAATGAACTCCAGACGCATGTGCCCCTTGTGCATCTGGCTAACATGGGTCCTGGGGAATCGAACCTGGGTTTGCAGGCAAACACCTTAATCACTAAGCCATCCCTCCAGCCCACCCTGGCCTATTTTTTTTTTTTGGTTTTTCGAGGTAGGGTCTCACTTTAGCTCAGGCTGGCCTGGAATTCACTATATAGTCTCAGGGTGGCCTTGAACTCATGGCAATCCTCCTACCTCTGCCTCCCGAGTGCTGGGATTAAAGGCGTGAGCCACCGTGCCTGGCTCTGGCCTTTTTTTTATGACAGAGAGAGAGAGAGAATTGGTGCTCCAGGGACTCCAGACACATGTGCCACCTTGACCTGGATTAATTATGTAGTCTCAGGGTGATCCTCCTACCTCTGCCTCCCGAGTGCTGGGATTAAAGGCGTGCACCACCACACGCCTGCTCTTTTTTTTTTTTTTTTGGTTTTGCCAGGTAGGGTCTCACTCTGGTTCAGGCTGACCTGGAATTAACTATGTAGTCTCAGGGTGGCTCTCGAACTCACGGCGATCCTCCTACCTCTGCCTCCCGAGTGCTGGGATCAAAGGCGTGCGCCACCACGCCCGGCCTCTGTTTTTTTTTTTAAACTCTATGTATCTATGTGAGAGAGAAAGTTGCAGATAGAGAAGAGAATGGCTGCAACAGGGGCCTCCAGCTGCTGCAGATGAACACCAGATGCGTGTACCACTTTGTGCATCTGGCTTACTTGGGTCCTGGGGAATTGAACCTGGGTCCTTTGGTTTTGCAGAGAAGAGCCTTAACTGCTAAGCTATCCCTCCAGCCCCAGGCCTGTGCATCTTCCCAGACTAATTCCCTCTTCTTCTTTAGAGAATGTGGCTGGATGTCGGAACCTTACTGCGGGGGACCTGCAGACCGCTGTGCGGGACTGTTGTTCTGCCCTGTGGGGCCCTAGGGCCTAGGCCCCACTGGTGGGTAAGAGGCTGGGGAGTGGGTCCCCGAGAGTAGGCCTCTGGGAATAAGAGCTCTTCACTCTTTAAATTTTATTATTTTTTATTTATTTTTGGAGAGAGACACAGAGAGATACAGATAGAGATGGGCGCGCCAGCAGTCTCTCAGCTGCTGTGAACGAAATCCAGATGTGTGCGCCCCCTTGTGGTCAAGTGCGGCATTGCGCCCTTGCATCACTTTGCATCTGGCTAAATGTGGGACCTGGAGATTGGAACCGCTGGAGATTGGAACCAGCGTTCTTAAGCTTAGCAGGCAGGCACCTTAACCCCTAAGCTATCTCTCCAGCCCAAGAGCTCTTCACTCTTGACCAAAGTCCACTTCTCCTGCAGGGACTATGTGGGGGTTCTTGGGCCCAAAACATTCATCAAAACGGGCCTGGAAGAGGCCTGAGTGAGGAGGACGTTCGCAGGGCCCGGGAGGCCCGTGTCAGAAAGGCTCCGCGGCCCCAGGTATCCCTGACTCCTGCTCCCAACAATACTGGTGAAGGCCTCTCTGGCTCCCGATCTATCTTAGGTGGGCATGTTGGCTAGGCCGTCAACTCCCTGCCCACCTTCCCAACCTCACACTTTTCTCCCCTTTCCCAGCTGAGTCATCACTCTCGTGAACGCAAGGTGCCTGCTTCCCGCATCAGCCGCTTGGCAAGCTTTGGGGGTAGGTGTGAAGTTGGGGGATCTAGATGAGAGGGAGGTCAGAGGAGGCAATGTTTATAAGGTGAAGCAGGAGGAAGGATGAACAAGACAGGGAGAGGAGAGAGAGGGGAAAAGAATTATGGAGAGGTGGCTCAGCGGTTAAAGGTGTTTGCTTGCAAAGCCTGGTGGTCTGAGTTTGATTCCCCAGTACCGACCTAAGCCAGATAGATGCACAAGGTGGCACATACATCTGGAGTTTGTTTGCAATGGCAGGAGGCCGTGGTGTGCCCATACTCTCTCTCCTCTCTCTCTCTTTCTCTGTCTCTCTGCTTGCAAATTATGTGGGTTCTAAGGGATCAAACCTGGATCCTTTGGCTTTGCAGGCAAGTGTCTTAACTGGTAGGCCATCTCTCCAGCTGTTTTTTTGTTTTGCTTCTTTAATTCATTCATTCATTCTTTCTTTCTCTTCTCTCCTTCTTTCTTTCTTTCCTTCCTTCCTCCCTCTCTTTCTTTCTTTCTTTCTTTTTTTTTGGTTTGTTGAGGTAGGGTCTCACTCTGGCTCAGGCTGACCTGGACTTCACTATGAACTCTCGGCAATCCTCCTACTTCTGCCACCCGAGTGCTGGGATTAAAGGCATGCGCCACCATGCCCGGCTTGCTTGCTTGCTTGCCTGCTTTCTTTCTTGCTTGCCCCCTCCTCCCTCCTACCTCCTTCCTTCCTCCTTCCCTCCTCCCCTCCTCCCTTCCTTCCTTCCTCCCTCCCTCCTCCCTCCTCCTCCCTCCCTCCCTCCCTCCCTCCCTCCCTCCTCCTTCCTCCTCCTCTTCCCCCCCTCCCTCTTTCTTTCTTTCTTTCTTTCTTTCTTTCTTTCTTTCTTTCTTTCTTTCTTTCTTTCTTTCTTTCTTTCTTTCTTTCTTTCTTTCTGGTTTTTTGAGGTAGGGTCTCACTCTGGCCCAGGCTGACCTGGAACTAATTATGTATTCTCAGAGTGGCCTCAGACTCACCCTGATCCTCCTACCTCTGCCTCCCAAGTTCTGGGATTAAAGGCATGGGATTAAAGCCACCATGCCTGGCTTACTTTATTTTTTTGTTTGTTTATTTATTTATTTAAGAGGGAGAGAGAGAAAGAGGCAGATAGAGAGAGAATGGGTGTGCCAGGGCCCCTGGCCACTGCAAAGGAACTCCAGATGCATGTGCCCCCTTGTTTGTGCATTTGGCTAACTTGGGTCCTGGGGAATCAAACCTGGATTTTTTTGGCTTTCTTGTTGTTTTTGTTTTTTTTTTTCTAGGTAGGGTCTCACTTTAGCTCAGGCTGACCTGGAATTCACTGTGTCATCTCGGTGGCCTCAAACTCACAGCAGTCCTCCTACCTCTGCCTCCTGAGTGCTGGGATTAAAGGTGTGTGCCACCATGCCCAGCTTTTTTTTGTTGTTGTTTTGTTTTTTTGTTTTTCAAGGTAGGGTCTCGCTCTGGCTCAGGCTCACCTGGAATTCACTCTGTAGTCTCAGGGTGGCCTTGAACTCATGGCCATCCTCCTACCTCTGCCTCCTGAGTGCTGGGATTAAAGGCGTGCGCCACCACACCCGGTTTTTTGAGGTAGGGTCTCACTCTAGCTCAGGCTGACCTGGAACTCACTCTGTATTCTCAGGTGGCCTTGAACTCATGGTGATCCTCCTACCTCTGCCTCCCAAATGCTGGGATTAAAGGTATGCACCACCACACTGGGCTTGATCTTTTGGCTTTGTAGGCAAGTGCCTTAACCGCTAAGCCATCTCTCCAGCCCAGTTTGGTTTTTTGAAGCAGAGTCTCACTCTAGCCTAGGCTGACCTGGGATTTATTCTGTAGCCCCTGGCTGGCCTTGATCTCACAGTGATCCTCCAACCTTAGCTTCCAGAGTGCAGAGATTAAAGGGGTGCACCACAGTGCCCGGCATTTAATCAGACCTTTGGCAGTGGGTTCTGGACATGAGATTTTCAGCAGCTCCATGCATGGCTAATGCACAGCCGAGGCACCGATGTGCAGACAGGGAGGCAGGAAGAGTGGACCTTGAAGGGAAACCTATTCAGGAGGGACCTAACCGGAGCTGGACATGCAGAGGTACAAAGACTACACCACAGAGGTTTGGCAGCACAGCATTCAAAAGGCAGAGAGAAGTGAAGGGCAGAGAGACCTCAGCAAGCATGTCCTCAGGCTCCTTTCTTGTTCTGCAGGGTTGGCTATGGCCTTAGGGCTAGGCACCATGGCTGAAGTGGCTAAGAAGTCCTTGCCAGGAGGAAGTCCACAGTCAGGTGAGTGATGGGAGGATTGCTCAGTGGTAGACCACTTGTCTAGAATGCATAGGGAGCGGCTGGGGGCGTGGCTCAGAGGTAGAGCCCTTGTCTAGAATCCACAGGGAGGGGCTGGGGGCGTGGCTCAGCGGTAGAGCAACTGTCTGTAATCCACAGGGAGGGGCTGGGGTGTGGTTCAGGGGTAGATCACTTGTCTAGAATCCACAGTGAGGGGCTGGGCGTGGCTCAGCGGTAGAGGCCCTTGTCTAGAATCCACAGTGAGGGGGCTGGGGCGTGGCTCAGCGGTAGAGCCCTTGTCTAGAATCCACAGTGAGGGGCTGGGGCGTGGTCAGCGGTAGAGCCCTTGTCTAGAATCCACAGTGAGGGGCTGGGGGCGTGGCTCAGCGGTAGAGCCCTTGTCTAGAATGCACAGTGAGGGGCTGGGGCGTGGCTCAGCAGTAGAGCACTTGTCTAGAATCCACAGTGAGGGGCTGGGGCGTGGCTCAGCGGTAGAGCCCTTGTCTAGAATCCACAGTGAGGGCTGGGGCGTGGCTCAGCATTAGAGCACTTGTCTAGAATCCACAGTGAGGGGCTGGGCGTGGCTCGGTAGAGCCCTTGTCTAGAATCCACAGTGAGGGGCTGGGGCGTGGCTCAGCGGTAGAGCACTTGTCTAGAATCCACAGTGAGGGGCTGGGGCGTGGCTCAGCGGTGAGCCCTTGTCTAGAATCCACAGTGAGGGGCTGGGCGTGGCTCAGCGGTAGAGCCCTTGTCTAGAATCCCAGTGAGGGGCTGGGGGTGGCTCAGCGGTAGAGCCCTTGTCTAGAATCCACAGTGAGGGGCTGGGGCATGGCTCAGCGGTAGAGCCCTTGTCTAGAATCCACAGTGAGGGGCTGGGGCGTGGCTCAGAGGTAGAGCCCTTGTCTAGAATCCACAGTGAGGGGCTGGGGCGTGGCTCAGAGGTAGAGCCCTTGTCTAGAATCCACAGTGAGGGGCTGGGGCGTGGCTCAGCGGTAGAGCCCTTGTCTAGAATCCACAGTGAGGGGCTGGGGCGTGGCTCAGCGGTAGAGCCCTTGTCTAGAATGCACAGTGAGGGGGCTGGCGGCGTGGCTCAGCGGTAGAGCCCTTGAGACTCCACAGTGAGGGGCTGGGGCGTGGCTCAGCGGTAGAGCCCTTGTCCAGAATCCACAGTGAGGGGCTGGGGCGTGGCTCAGCGGTAGAGCCCTTGTCCAGAATCCACAGTGAGGGGTTGGGGCGTGGCTCAGCGGTAGAGCCCTTGTCTAGAATCCACAGTGAGGGGCTGGGGCGTGGCTCAGCGGTAGAGCCCTTATCTAGAATCCACAGTGAGGGGCTGGGGCGTGGCTCAGCGGTAGAGCACTTGTCTAGAATCCACAGTGAGGGGCTGGGGCGTGGCTGAGAGCCCTTGTCTAGAATCACAGTGAGGGGCTGGGGCGTGGCTCAGCGGTAGAGCCCTTGTCTAGAATCCACAGTGAGGGGCTGGGGGCGTGGCTCAGCGGTAGAGCCCTTGTCTAGAATCCACAGTGAGGGGCTGGGGGCGTGGCTCATAGGTAGAGCACTTGTCTAGAATCCACAGTGAGGGGCTGGGGGCGTGGCTCATAGGTAGAGCACTTGTCTAGAATCCACAGTGGGGACTGGGGGCGTGGCTCAGCAGTAGCAAGTACTTGCATAGCATACACAAGGCCTTAGGTTTATTCTCTAGGACTGAAAAAATTCAATTTTAAATTTAAAAAATTGGTGTCAGTCTATGACCTGGATAATACTTCCTCTCTGAGCTCAAGGTCCTCATCTGAAGTTGGTAATACTGCTTTCTTGAAGAGCTTAAAACAGGGCCATGGGGCTATTAGACATCCACGACTAAATGAAGAGGCTGGGGAATTTTTTTTTTTTTTTTTTTTTTTTTGGAGAGAAACAGAGAGGGAGAGGGAGACAGATAGAGATGGGCGCGCCCATCAGCTGCTGTGAACGAAATCCAGGTGTGTGCGCCCCCTTGTGGTCAAGTGCGGCATTGCACCCTTGCGTCATTTTGCATCTGGCTGAACGTGGGACCTGGAGATTGGAACCACTGGAGATTGGAACCGGGTTCTTAGGCTTAGGAGGCAGGCGCCTTAACCGCTAAGCCATCTCTCCAGCCCTGGGGGAATTTTTTTAATCAAAAAATTTGGGGATGTTATGTGTATTTATTTATTGATTGATTGATTGTATTTATTTATTGATACTTACTTTTTTTTTTTTGAGGTAGGGTTTAACTCTAGCCCAGGCTGACCTGGAATTCACTATGTTGTCTCAGGGTGGCCTCAAACTCATGGTGTCTTGGCAATCCTCCTACCTACCCCTGCCTCCCAAGTGAGTGGTGGGATTAAAGGCGTGCACCACCACGCCTGGCTTTTTTTTTTTTTTTTAACTATTTTTATTTATTTATTTGAGAGAGAGAGGAAGAGGCGGAACATGCAGATAGAGAGAGAGAGAGAGAATGAGCACACCAGAGCCTCCAGGCACTGCAAGCGAACTCAGACACATGCCCCTTGTGCATCTGGCTTACGTGGGTTCTGGGAATTGAACCGAGGTCCTTTCGCTTTGAAGGCAAATGCCTTAACCTCTAGGCCATTTCCCCAGCCCTTTTTTGGTTTTTCTAGGTAAGATCTCACTCTAGTCCTGGCTGAACTGGAATTCATTCTGTAGTCTCAGGGTGGCCTCGAACTCACTGCAATCCTCCTACCTCTGTCTCCCAAATGCTGGGATTAAAGGTGTGCGTCACCACGCCCAGCCGATACTTATTTTTTTAGAGATTATAAATAACTGGGTTTTTTTTGTTGTTGTTGTTTGGTTTATTCTTTTATTTTTTCTTTTCTTTTCTTTTCTTTTCTTTTCTTTTTTTTTTTTTTTTTTTTTTTTTTTTTTTGATTTTCCAAGGCAAGGTCTCACTGTAGCCCAGGCTGCCCTGGAATTGACTATGTCATCTCAGGGTGACCTGGAACTCATAGCAATCCTCCTATCTCTGCCTCTCCAGTGCTGGGATCAATGATGTGCACCACCACACCTGCTAAAACATTATTATATTTGTGTTTATTAATTCTGACGGTTACTTCTTTCCCCAGAGGGCAGCTCGCCGCTGGGCTCCAGCCATTTCCTGTCAGAGGCCAACGCCGAGCGCATCGTGCAGACATTATGCACAGTACGGGGGGCCGCCCTCAAGGTCGGGCAAATGCTCAGCATTCAGGGTACAGCATGACCCCCAACTCCTGACCCCTCACCTCATTGTCACCCCGTCTCACCCACCCAGCCACTGCCCTGACTTCAGATGCTCACATGGGGTTCTCTCCTCCCTCCCGTTCCTCCTTTTCCCACCGTCTCCCAAGACAATAGCCTGATCAGCCCCCAAGTGCAGCGTATCTTCGAGCGAGTCCGCCAGAGTGCCGACTTCATGCCCCGCTGGCAGATGCTGGTGAGTGCCTGGTTACTCCGTCTCCTCCATATCTCCCTGACACCCCCTTCAGTGTCCTCCTCCCTGTCTGACCTTCAAGCTGTTTTCCCCTCTTCAGAATGGGGTTCACTGAGGCACCTCCCTCAAACCTCCCATCTCTGTGTTTCGGTGTCAGGTCGGTGCAAAGGGTTAGGTTCAACCCTGCCCCTGACTCAGTGCTCTGCCAAGGCAGCAGAGCTCAGTGTTTGGGGTTCAAACCCATTTCTTCCCTAACTCACAAAAGTGTGTTTTGACCTCTCTGAGCCTCAGCTACTTCCTCTGAGAAACAGCGAGATAGCCATAGCTGTGTCACAGTGTTATCCACATTAGTACTTAGTTTATCTGGTAAGGTCTTCATTGACACATTGACAGTACATAGAGTGGGTTGGGAAGATGGCTTAGTGGTTAAGGCAGCTTGCCTGCAAAGCAAAAGGACCCTGGCCTTTTTTCTTTTTCTTTTTTCTTTTTGGAGACAGAGGGAGAGGGAGACAGATAGAGATGGCGCACCAGCAGCCTCTCAGCTGCTACGAACGAAATCCAGATGCATGCACCCCCTTGTGGTCAAGTGCGGCATTGCGCTCTTGCATCACTTTGTATCTGGCTAAACGTGGGACCGGGAGATTGGAACCGGCTTTCTTAGCCTTAGGAGGCAGGCGCCTTAACCGCTAAGCCATCTCTCCAGCCCCTTTTTTTCTTTTTCTAATATTTTATATTTATTTATTTATTTGACAGAGAAAGAAGGAGAGAGAGAGAATGGGCGTGCCAGGGCCTCCAGCCACTGCAAATGAACTCCAGACGCATGTGCCCCTTGTGCATCTGGCTAACATGGGTCCTGGGGAATCGAACCTGGGTTTGCAGGCAAACACCTTAATCACTAAGCCATCCCTCCAGCCCACCCTGGCCTATTTTTTTTTTTTGGTTTTTCGAGGTAGGGTCTCACTTTAGCTCAGGCTGGCCTGGAATTCACTATATAGTCTCAGGGTGGCCTTGAACTCATGGCAATCCTCCTACCTCTGCCTCCCGAGTGCTGGGATTAAAGGCGTGAGCCACCGTGCCTGGCTCTGGCCTTTTTTTTATGACAGAGAGAGAGAGAGAATTGGTGCTCCAGGGACTCCAGACACATGTGCCACCTTGTGTGCATGTGAACCTTGTGTGCTTGTGTCACTTTGTGCATCTGGCTTACATGGGATCCAGAGAGTCAAACATGGGTCCTTAGGCTTCACAGGCAAGTGTGTTAACTGCTAAACCATCTCTTCAGTCCCGTTTATTTTATAAACTTTTTATTTATTTATTTATTTTTTTTCAAGGTAGGGTCTTGCTCTAGCCCAGGCTGATCTGGAATTCACTATGCAGTCTCAGTCTGGCCTTGAACATATGGCAATCTTCCTGCATCTGCCTCCCTAGTGCTGGGATTAAAGGAGGCATGAAGGCTGGAGAGATGGCTTAGCGGTTAAGGCATTTGCTGCAAAGCCAAAGGATCCCGGTTTGACTCTCCAGGACCCACGTAAGCCAGGTGCACAAGGGGGTGCATGCATCTGGCATTCATTTGCAGTGGCTGGAGGCCCTGACATGCCCATTCTCTCTCTCTCTCTGCCTCTCTCTATTTCTCTCTCTCTTTCTCTCTCTCTCTCTCTGTGCCTCTTTCTCTCAAATAAATAAATAAAATAAAGGCAGTATAAGCCACCACAACTTGCTTAAACATATTTTTATTTATTTGCATAGAGGGAGAGAGAAGGGGCACCCCATGGCCTTCTACTACTGCAAATGAACTCAGCAGTATGCATCACTCTGTGAATCTGGCTTTACACGGGTACTGGGAAATAAAATCCAGTGCCTTAACCACTGAGCCATCTCTTCAGCTCCTTGTTTTAAATTTACTTATTTATTTATTTTTTAATTAATTAATTAATTAATTATTTTATTTGAGACAGAAAGGGGGAAGAGAGATAGAGAGAGGGAATGGGCACGCCAGGGCCTCCAGCCACTGCAGACTTACTCCAGACACATGCGACACCTTGTGCATCTGGCTCACATGGGACCTGGAGAATCCAACCTGGGTTCTTAGGCTCCACAGGCAACCCCCAGCCCCTTGTTTTATAGTCTGCTGGAAGCTGGCTGGTCACTAGGCAAGCGATTCCAGGAGCCTGTGGGGTTGGCTGGCGGCAGGACCTCAGCTCAGCATTATTAGCATGTCAGATGTTCCACCCTCATGATGATTATCATGGTCACTCCTTCCAGAAAGTTCTAGAAGAGGAGTTGGGCAAGGACTGGCAGACCAAGGTGATGTCCCTAGAGGAGGTGCCCTTTGCTGCCGCCTCTATCGGGCAGGTGCACCAGGGCATGCTGAGGGACGGGACGGAGGTGGCTGTGAAGATCCAGGTGAGCAGGGAGGCCAGGCACTGTGGGTGGGTTGGGAGTGGGGATGGGCATGTTAGACTCCAACCTCCCTTCTCCCTCCCCTCTCCCTTCACAGTACCCAGGTGTTGCCCAGAGCATCCACAGCGATGTCCAGAACCTACTGGCGGTGCTCAAGATGGCCACGTCCCTGCCAGAGGGTGAGATCCTCGCTGCGTCCCCACCAAGGGAGGAATTCCTGAGGAGAGGGCATGGGGCTGGCTGGGGGGGAGCATCGTGAGTGTGTGACCGTGCCCTGCAATGTGTGTGACAGGACACAATAGTCCAAGATCATGAGTGTATGTGACAAAGCCCAGACCAAAAGGCAGAAAGAGGTTACAGAATGAACGTGCCACGTGCAGAGCACAATTATAAGTGCAAAGGAGCTGGAGAAGCGGCAAGCAGGAGTCTGCGGGAGAGTGTGTTTGCCGGGCCTGTGACAGAGCAGCTGTGCTTGTGGGAGAGCGAGGCAGACAGGCCTGGAAGTGAGAGAGAGGGGAGGCAGCATGGTGTTAGTCAGTGTGAGCAGGAGACAGGCAGTGCCTGGGGATGTGTGGCTCGCCTCACATGCCAAAGCTCCAGGTTCGATCCTAGCACCACATCAGCTGAGCACAGCACTCAGGAGGTAGAGGCAAGAGCAGCAAGTTCAAGGTCATCCTTGGCTATTATGTAGTGAGTTCAAGGGCGGCTTGGGCTACGTGAAACCCTGTGTCAAAGAGAGAAAGAGAGTCGAGCCAGGAGTGGTGGCGCACGCCTTTAATCCCAGCACTCGGGAGGCAGAGGTAGGAGGATCGCCATGAGTTCAAGGACACCCTGAGAACACAGAGTGAATTCCAGGTCAGCCTGGGCTAGAGCAAGACCCTACCTCAAAAAAAAAAAAAAAGAAAAGAAAAAGAAAGAAAGAAAGTTTGGAGTTTGTTTGCAGTGGCTGGAGGTCCTGGTGTGCCCATTCTCTCTCCCTCTCTCTGTTTCTAATAAATAAATGAAAAAAAGAGAGAAAGAGGACTGGAGAGATGACTTAGCAGTTAAGGTATTTGCCTACAAAACCCAAGGACCCAGGTTCGATGCTTCAGGTCCCACATAAACCAGATGCACAAGGGGGTGCATGTGTCTGGAGTTTGTTTGCAGTGGCTTGAGGCCCTGGCATGCCCATGTCTCTCTGTATTAGCCTTGGAAAGGAGAAAGGAAGGAAAGAAGGAGGAAAAAATAAAATTTTAAAAGGTAAAAGGGCTGGGTGTGGTGATGCACTCCTTTAATCCCAGCAGTAGGGGGCAGAGGTAGGAGGATCGCTGTGAGTTTGAGGCCACCCTGAGACTACATAGTGAATTCCAGGTCAGCCTGGACTAGAGCGAGACTCTACTTCGAAAAAAACGACACACACACACACACACACACAAGGGTAAAAGGCTTGGAATAGAGGTGAGAGGGACAGTGAGAGACAAAGAAAAACAGACGTGACCAATAAGAGAAGACACTTAACACAGGAGCCTGAGGGTTCAGGCCGGGGGATAGGTCTTGGCCCTCAGCAGCTCACAAGGCTGTCTCCCTAGGCCTGTTTGCTGAGCAGAGCCTACAGGCCCTGCAGCAAGAGCTGGCCTGGGAGTGTGACTACCGCCGTGAGGCCTCTTGTGCTGAGAACTTCAGGTGAGTTGGCTTTCCCCGGGGGACCTGTACCTCCAACAGTCTTCCTTCCCCCCTGCCCCTGCTGAGCCAGAACTGGTACTCTCCAGCCTCTGGCAGCCAGAATCCTGGAGTGGAATTGGCAAGTTCCTTTTCCTTTCATTTATCCATCCATCTGTTCACCCACCCATCCATTCACTCATCCACCTACCCATGCATATATCCACCCACCCACCCACCGCTCCCTGACTTGGTCCGTCGTGTCCTCGGAGAGTGTGAGCAGGTTACTTACCTTCTGAGGAACTGTGGCCCTGGCTGACCTGGCACTTAGGCTGACCTCAAATTGAGGCAGTCCTCCTGTGTCAACCTCTCTCGTGCTTGCATCACAGTTGCAAACCATCATGCCCAGCTGGTGTTGTTCATAAGAGCCCCAAACAGAAAGCATCCCCATGCAATCTACCCAACCAGGTGCATCAGTAACTTACAGTGTCTTGTTTGTTTTTTTTTTTGGTTTGGTTTGGTTTGGTTTGAGGTAAGGTCTCGCTCTAGCCCAGGCTGATCTGGAATTCACTGTGTAGTCTCAGGGTGGCCTCGAACTCACGGTGATCTCTTACCTCTGCCTTCTGAGTGCTGGGATTTAAGGCCACCGCGTCTGGCTTGTTTTTTTTTTTTTTTTTTTTTTTTTTTTTTCGAGGTAGGGTCTCACTCTGGCTCAGGCTGACCTAGAATTCACTATGTAGTCTCAGGGTGGCCTCGAACTCTCGGTGATCTTCCTGCCTCTGCCTCCCAAGTGCTGGGATTAAAGGCGTGTGCCACCACGCCTGGCTTGGCTTGTTTTTAAGATGGGGTCTTGCTATGTGTCCCTGGTTGGCCCAGTAGTACCTGCTTCTTAACTCAGGTTGGCTTTGAACTCATGGCTTTCATCTTCCCTCCACCTACGATTATGTTCAGTGGTCACATGCGGCTATCATGGTGTGTGTGTGTGTTTATGTGTATTTTTACTTTTATTTATTTATTTATTTAGTTTTTTTTGTTTTTTTGAGGTAAGGTTTCAGTCTAGTCCAGGCTGACCTGGAATTCACTATGTAGTCTCAGGGTGGCCTCAAACTCACGGTGATCCTCCTCCCTCTGCCTCCTGTGTGCTGGGATTAAAGGTGTGCACCACCATACTCAGCTTAAAATTTGTTATTATTTTTAATTAACTATTTATTTGTTATAGACACAGAGAGAAAGAGAATGAGGGAGAGAGAGAGTATGGGCACGCCAGGGCCTCTAGCCACTGCAAATGAGTTCCAGACGCATACACTACCATGTCCGACTTGTTGCTTTTTTAAATTTTTTTTAATTATTTTATTTTATTTATTTATTTATTTTTTTTTTTTTTTTTTGGTTCTTCGAGGTAGGGTCTCACTCTGGTCCAGGCTGACCTGGAATTCACTATGTAGTCTCAGGGTGGCCTCGAACTCTCGGCGATCCTCCTACCTCTGCCTCCCGAGTGCTGGGATTAAAGGCGTGCGCCACCACGCCCGGCTTTATTTTATTTATTTGAGAGACAGGCAGATAGAGAATAGGCATGTCAGGGCCTCCAGCCACAACAAATGAACTCCAGATGCATGTGCCCCATTGTGCATCTGGCTTACATGGGTCCTGGAGAGTTGAACCTAGGCTCTTTGGCTTTTCAGGCAAACGCTTCAACCGCTGAGCCATTTTCCAGCCCTTGTTATTATTATTATTTTTAACATTTTTCTCTATTTATTTAAGAGAGAGAGAATGAGAGAAAAAGAGACAATAGAGAAAAAAGAATGGATGCACCAGGGCCTCCAGCTACTGCAAACAAATTTCAGATGCATGTACCACCTTGTACATCTGGCTTAAGTGGGTCTTGAGGAATTGAACCAGGATCTTTTGGCTTAGCAAGCAAGTGCCTTAACCAGTAAACCATCAATCCAGTAGCCTCCTTTTTTTTTTTTTTTTTTTTTGAGGTAGGGTCTCACTCTGGTCCAGGCTGACCTGGAACCTGGAATTCACTCTGTAGTCTCAGGGTGGCCTTGAACTCACAGCGATCCTCCTACCTCTGCCTCCCAAGTGCTGGGATTAAAGGCATGTGCCACCACGCCCGGCCCCCCCTTTTTTTTTTTTTTTTTTAACAGAGTCTTATATAACCCAGGCTGGCCTTAGACTCACTATGTAACTGAAAATATTCTTGAACTCCTGATCCTTCTGCCTCCACCTTCCAAATGCTGGGATTACTAGCGTGTGCCACCACGCCCGGGTGGCAGACATTACATGGCAGGGAAAGAGCAGGCTCCAGCTGCACAGAGCGGCGTGTCTGTCTCGCAAGTCTGGTCTGTGCAACAATTAAGGACACCTCCTGGGGATCTGACCCAGTGTGGCTGTTACATTGACTGTGGTTCTCAGCAGACAGAGTAAAGAAAGAGTCAGGGGAAGGCGCGGTTCAAGGCTAGTGTCCTGGAGCTTGAAAGGGAGCTCAGCCTTGAATCAGCTGGGTGGCCTGATTTGGTGTAGTGACCTCAGGAGAGCATCCTCATGGGGTAGTTAGGGATAGAGGAACTGTGCTGATTAAATGCTCAGCAGAGGGCCCAGCTTTGAGCTTTTGAGAAGTAGTGCTCACATCAGCAAGGATATGAACAATTACTAAAAATACCAGCCCCAAGCTGGGCATAGTGGCACACGTCTTTAATCCCAGCACTTGGGAGGCAGAGATAGGACAATCACTGTGAGTTCGAGGCCACCCTGAGACAACATAATGAATTCCAGGCCAGCCTGGGCTAGGGGAGACCCTACCTCAAAAAATTAAAATAAAATAAAATAAAGAGAGGAAAAGGAAAAGAGACTTAAGCGCTTGCCTATGATGTCTAAGGATCCTGGTTCAAGGCTCGATTCCCCAGTACCTGCATAAGCCAGATGCACAAGGTGGCATATGCATCTGGAGTTTGTTTGCAGTAGCTGGAGGCCCTGGTGTGCCCATTCTCTCTGTCTCTCTTAAATGAATAAATAAAACTTAAAAAAAAACAAACAACTAACAAAATCAAAGACGAGAAACTTTCTGTGGGTTAGTAGTCTGTCTTTCTTTTCTTTTCTTTTTTTTCGAGGTAGGGTCTCACTCTTGGCCCAGGCTGACTTGGAATTCACTATGTAATCTCAGGGTGGCCTTAAACTCACGGCAATCCTCCTACCTCTGCCTCCTGGTGCTGGGATTAAAGGCGTGTGCCACCATGCCCGGCTTCTCAATCTTTTTTTTTTTTTTGGTCTCAGTCTTGTTCCATAGCCGGGGATGGCCCTGAACTCTAGAGTTCCTCACTATTTACCAATGTTGAAAGGCCAGCACCCCTCCCCCATCCGAGGGGGCGTGCTCCAGGACTCCCAGGGGATGCCTGAATGGCAGCTATTATCCAACCCTACAGAGACTCTTTTCTATACATACCTGTAAGTGTAATTTACATATTAGGCACAAATGCTTTCTGGTGCAACTGTTACCCTGTTGAGACTTCTGTCCCAGACTTCACAAAATCCACAAAGTGAATTCCTTTTCTAACTTTTTTCTTTCTTTTTATGCTTGCTTTTTTTTTTGGGGGGGGGGCGGGGGAGGGTTGTTTGTTTGTTTTGGTTTTTCCAGGTAGGGTCTTGTTCTAGCTCAGGCTGACCTGGAATTCACTCTGTAGTCCCAAGATGGCCTTGAACTCACAGCGATCCTCTTACCTGTGCCTCCCAAGTGCTGGGATTAAAGGCATATGCCACCATGCCTGACTCTTTTCTTTCCCATTTCCTTTCTTTGCCTTTTCTCCTTTCCTTTCCTTTCTCCTTTCCTTTCCTTCCTTTCCTTTCTTTTCTTTCCTTTCTCCTTTCCTTTCTCCTTTCCTTTCTCCTTTCCTTTCCCTTTCCCTTTCCTGCCTCAGCCTCCCAAGGGCTTTGATGACAGGTGTGCAACTGCACCTGGTGCCTGATTCCCCCCTAACATACTCTGTGACCCTAACTTTGCAGTTTGGGGTGGACAGCAAAGCTAAGACAGATTCCTTTTTTTGCTTCCTAATCTCACAGATAGTAATTTTGTTCTTACTGATCCTAGCAGTCTATCACTTTTTTTTTTTTTTTTTTTTTTTTTTTTTGGTTTTGCGAGGTAGGGTCTCACTCTGGTCCAGGCTGACCTGGAATTAACTATTTTTGGCCTCGAACTTTCCTCCACCTCTGCCTCAGTGCTGGGATTTTGCAGTCTATCACTTTTTTTTCTTTCCTCATTCAGTTTGAGAACTTCACCTTTTCACTTAAAGAATGCACTTTAGGGCTGGAGAGATGGCTTAGCAGTTAGAGCACATGCCTGTGAAGTCTGAGGACCCCAGTTTGATTCTCCAGGTCCCACATAAGCCAGATGCACATGGTGGTGCATGTATCTGGAGTTTGTTTGCAGTGGCTAGAGGCCCTGGCATGCCCATTCTCTCTCTCTGTCCTTCTCTCTGTCTCCAATAAATAAATAAAAATAAATGGGAAAATAAAGAATACACTTTAAGCCAGGCATGGTGGAGCACTCCTTTAATCCCAGCACTTGGGAGGCACAGTAGGAAGATTGTCATGAGTCTGAGGCCACCTTGAGACTACAGAATGAATTCCAGGTCAGCCTGGGCCAGAGCGAGACCCTACCTCGAAAACCACAACAAAAAAAGAATGCACTTTAAGGGCTGAAGTGATGGCTCAGTGGTTAAGGTGCTCAATTGCAAAGTCTGATGGCCCTGATTCGATACCCAGTACCCACATAAAGCCAGAACATCTAGAGTTCATATATCTCCACTTGCAAATTATGTATAAAATTATATATATATATATATATGAAAGAATGTACTTTAAGTCAGGCATGGTGGCTCAGGCCATTAATCCCAGCCCTTGGAAGGCTGAGGTAGGATGAATACTATGAGTTTGAGGCCAGCCTGAGACTATATAGTGAATTCCAGGTCATCCTGAGCTGGAGGTGGCACACACCTTTAATCCCAGCACTTGGGAGACTACATGGTGAATTCCAGGTTAGCCTGGGCTAGAGTGAGACCCTACCTTGAAAAAAAAAAAAAAAAAAAGCCGGGCATGAACCCGCTTGCTTGTGACCCCTGAGGAGGATGGACACAGGAGGATCTCTTGTGGTCAGCCAGTCTAACTGGAAAAACAGGGAGCAGTGGGTTCAGGGAGAGAGCCTGCCTCAGGGAAATAGGACAGAAGAGTGAAGGAGGCCACCTGCTACCGTTCTCCCACCTCGCTGGGCATGTACCACACCTCTGGGCTCTGAAGCACCAAGTGCCACTCCCTTCACTTCCTCCTGCCCCAGGCAGCTCTTGGCAGATGACCCCTTCTTCCAAGTGCCCGCTGTGGTCAAGGACTTGTGTACAAAACGGGTACTGTGCATGGAGCTGGCTGGAGGAGTCCCTTTGGACCAGTGCCAGAGCCTGAGCCAGGACACCCGGAACCAGGTACCTGCCTCGTGGAGTTCTAGAATGGTGAAGACCTGAGGGCCCCACAGGAGCTTCTCATTCAGTTGTCTCTCTCCCCCCACCCCCCAGATTTGCTTTCAGCTCCTGAGGCTGTGTCTGCGGGAGCTATTTGAGTTCAGATTCATGCAGACAGACCCCAACTGGGCCAACTTCCTATATGACGCCTCCACGCACCAGGTTGGTTTCTTCTGATATGAGCTGGAGAGCAGAGCAGAGCAGTGCAGAGCAGGGCTAGCTGCTGGAGCAGGCCAGGTGGTGCACTCCTGTCATCCTAGCTGTTGGGGAGGCTGAGGCAAGTTCAAGGCCTATCTGGGTTACACGTTGTGTTCAAGGCCGGCCTGGCAAATTAGTGAGACCCTATTTCAAAATAAGAAGTAATGCCAGGAGTGGTGGTGCACACCTTTAATCCCAGCACTCCAGAGGCAGAGGTAGGATCACCATGAGTTTGAGGCCACCCTGAGAATACAGAGTGAATTCCAGGTCAGCCTGGACCAGAGTGAAACCCAACCTTGAAAAACCAAAAATAAAAAATAAACAGAAAAGCCAGACGTGGTGGCACATGCCTTTAATCCCAGCACTTGGGAAGCAGAGGTAGGAGGATTGCCATAAGTTCGAGGCCACCCTGAGACTACATAGTTAATTCCAGGTCATCCTGGGCCAGAGTGAGACACTACCTCAGAAAATAAATAAATAAATAAATAAAATAAAACAAAACAAAATAAAATAAAATAAAATAAATAGAAAAACCTGAAAAAGGGCTGGTGAGATGGCTTAGTGGTTAAAGTGAAGTGCTTGCCTGTGAAACCTTAGGATCCATGTTTGACTCCTCAGGTCCCAGATATGCCAGGCACACAAGGTGCAGTCTGTTGGACTTGCCTCAAAAAACAAAAACAAGTTTTGGGAAGCCAGGCATGATGACACATGGTTTTAATCCTAGCACTTGGGAAGCAGAGGTAGGAGGATCACCATGAGTTTGAGGCCAGCCTGTGACTACATAGTCAATTCCAGGTCAGCCTGGGCTAGAGCAAGACTACCTGGAAAAAAACCACAAAAAATAAAAATAAGCCAGGCGTGGTGGCGCACGCCTTTAATCCCAGCACTCGGGAGGCAGAGGTAGGAGGATTGCCATGAGTTCAAGGCCACACTGAGACTACATAGTTAATTCCAGGTCAGCCTGGGCCAGAGTGAGACCCTACCTCGAAAAACCAAAAAATAAAAAATAAAATAATAATAATAATAATAATAAAAATAAAGCGTTCATAATCTCTTGTGTCTGAGGTTGCATGTGCACGGCATAGCCCAGGCTGGCACTGAATTCCTAATCCTGCTGCTTCAGCCTGTAATTACTGTACCGTCATGCCCAGCTTTTCTGTTTCTATAAAATCTTATCATACAGGAACTATATTGCTAATTATTGTAGGGGTGCACAGAAACAGAAAAATGCACACGTGGGATTTCAGGAAATTACTTTTTTAAAGGCAAGCCCAACAGACTGCCTTTTCTTGTTTGTTTGTTTGTTTATTTGTATTTATTTATTAGAGAGAGAGAGAGAGAGAGAATAGGCGCACCAGGGCCTCCAGCCACTGCAAACGAACTCCAGATGCATGCGCCACCTTGTGCATCTGGCTTATGTGGGTCCTGGGGAATCAAGCCTCGAACTGGGGTCCTTAAGGCTTCACAGGCAAGTGCTTAACTGCTAAGCCATCTCTCCAGGCCCTTTTTTTTTTTTTTTTTTTTTTTTTTTTTTTTTTTTTAATGCGAGAGAGAAAGAGAATTGGCACGCCAAGGCCTAGCCACTGCAGTCAAACTCCGGACGAGTGCACCACCTTGTGTGCAGGTGCACCCTTGTGAGCTTAATTCACCTTGTGCATCGGCTTATGTGGGCTCTGAGGAGTTGAATATGGGACCTTGAGCTTTGTAAACAAGTGCCTTAACCGCTAAGCCCTCTCTCCAGCCCTTAGGAAATAATGATAATAGTTTTAGGAAAGTGTGGATCATGGCAAAGGTCCTGGCAGTGTGGGAGAATGAGGGTGGTATACACCTAAACTGAAATTATTTAATATTTTAAACTGTGTGGTAGGACTTGTGGGTATTTTTTCCTTTTTTATTTTATTTTATTTTTACGATTTTATTTTTATTTATTTATTAGAGAGTCAGAGAGAGAGGGAGAGAGAAAGAGAGAATGGGCATGCCAGGGCCTCCAGCCATTGCAAATTAACTCCAGATGCATGTGCCAACTTATGCATCTGGCTTATGTGGGACCTGGAGAATCTAACATGGGTCCTTAGGCTTCGCAGGCATGCACCTTAACCACTAAGTCATCTCTCCAGCTCCTTATTTTACTTTTTAATATATTTTATTTATTTGAGAGAGAGAAAGAGGCAGAGAGAGAGAATGGGTGCTCCAGGGCCTCCAGCCACTGTAAATGAACTCCAGACGCATGTTTACATGGGTCCTGGAGAATCAAACCAAGGTCCTTAGCCTTTGTAGGCATGTGCCTTAACCACTAAGCCATCTCTCCAGCCCCCCTTTTTTTCTTTTTTAAAAAAATATGTTAGTGGCTGGAGGCCCTGGCATGCCCATTCTCATTTCCTTTCTCTCTCTCTTTCTGCCTCTTTCAAATGAATAAATAAAAACAATTAAATATTTTATTTATTTGCAAGGAGAGAGAGATAGATGGAGAAAATGGGTGCACCAGGGCCTACAGCCTCTGCAAATGAACTGCAGATGCATGCACTACCTTGTGCATCTGGCTTACGTGGGTACTGGGGAATCGAACTGGGGTCCTTTGGATTTGCAGTCAAGTGCCTTAGCCACTAAGCCATCTCTCCAACCCTTTCTTCCTTTTTCATGTGTCTCATTGTTCTATTTTTCTCTGGGCCTAAAATTTATTATAAAGGCAAATAGGAAGGCTGGGGGCGTGGCTCAGCAGTAGAACCCTTGTCTAGAATCCACAGTGAGGGGCTGGGGGCGTGGCTCAGCGGTAGAGCCCTTGTAGAATCCACAGTGAGCCCTTGTCTAGAATCCACAGTGAGGGGCTGGGGCGTGGCTCAGAAGCCCTTGTCTAGAATCCACAGTGAGGGGGCTGGGGCGTGGCTCAGCAGTAGAGCCCTTGTCTAGAATCCACAGTGAGGGGGCTGGGGCGTGGCTCAGCGGTAGAGCCCTTGTCTAGAATCCAGAGTGAGGGCTGGGGGTGAGGGGGCTGGGGCGTGGCTCAGAATCCACAGTGAGGGGCTGGGGGCGTGGCTCAGTGGTAGAGCCCTTGTCTAATATGTGAGGCCCTGGGTTTCATCCCCAACAGTACAAAAATGGCATCGAAGTGTGGAGAGCTGGTCCTGTACTCTGTCTGGAGTGGGGCTGTAGGAGAGGAGAAGGGGAGTCCTAGGGGCCCCCATTGACAGTGGGGGTGTCATTGGGTTCTCCAGGTTCCTTTCATCTTGTTTGTAGGTGACTCTGCTAGACTTCGGTGCCAGCCGAGAATTTGGAACGGAGTTCACAGACCATTACATTGAGGTGAGTTGCCTCCCGTCTCCCCACTGAAGCTGGTGCCTCTGAAAGGCCAGTGCTTGATCCGGCCAGGAACTGTGGCAGGGGAACAAGAAAGAGAAGTGGACTGATAAGGGATTGGGAAGGCTGCTCAGTGCATAAAGCCCTTGCCATGCACGCGTGCGTGCCGTCTGGAGTGTGGCTCCATCCCCAGAGCCCACGTAGCTGCCATGTGGTAGTGCTGTCCTGCCTGCTGTAATCCCAGTGCTTGGGAAGCAGAGGAAGGATCCCTGGGCCATGCTGGCCAGCAAGACTAGACACATCCATAAACTGGGCTCAAGGGAGGGACCCTGCCTCAGTAACCAGAGTGGATAGCAATTAGACAAGACACCTGATGTCAACATTTAGTCTCTACATGCATGTACTCACACATGCACATGCTTTTAAACATATGTATGCTCTCATGTACACACATACACATGCAGTAAGAAGCAGAAATAATCTCTCTAGCCTCAAATGGCTTTATGTAGTTAGCTGGGGAATTGGACCGGGATCATCAGGTTTTGCAAGCAAGTGCCTTTAACTGCAGAGCCATCTCCCCAGTCCAGGTTGGGTTTCATAGTGAGACCCTGTTTCAAAGACTGCAACATGGGCCCCCGACGACAAGGCACAACAGATGGCCAGACAGCCACAGGCAGGGGGAGCAGCAAGAGAACAGAAATGCTGCCAGCTTCATCCCGTGTCCCCTCCTGAAAGAAAAGGCAGCTATGGGGGCATGTGGGGGGGTCAAAGCTTAGACAGTTTCCTCTCCTGACTGTGAGCATCCCCTTTTGTGCAATAACAGTAAGATGAGCTCCAAATAAGAAAGGTGTTCCCATGGGCTGGAGAGATGGGCGTGGTGGTGCCTAAGGACCCCGGGTTTAATCCCAGCATTCAGGAGTGGTGGAGGTAGGATTCTCTCTCTCTCTCTCTCTCTCTGCCTGCCTATTTCTGTATCTCTCTCTCTCTCAAATAAATAAATAAATAATAAAATATTTGAGTTCAAGGCCACCCTGAGATTCGGGAGGCAGAGGTAGGAGGATCACCATGAGTGAGACTTCCAGGTCAGGTCTGGACTACATTGTAAAACAAAAAGAAAAGTGAGAAGGAAGGAATTATAAAAGGGAAGGAAAAGAAAAGAAAAGGAAAGAAAGAAGGAAGGAAGGAAGGAAAGAAAGAAAGAGAGAAAGAAAGAAAAGTGTTCCCTACACAGGTATAGCAGTGAACCCTGCACAGGCATTACCTGCCTTTTCCTCACAGCAAACCCAGGAGAAAAAAAGTCTCTCTTCCCAGACAACAACCCAGTGGCCCAGCTGTTTAGCAGCTTGCCTAGGGCCTCTGAGCCCTGGTGACTCGTGGCCGCCCCCTGCAGGACTGAAGCGGAACTTAGCTCCTCCACCCATGGGACTTGGCTAAGGAGCAAGGCTGAGTGAGGTCCCATGCGCAGTGCAACTGAAACTCGCTGCAGCGTCTGCACCCGAGCTGCTCAAAACCCAGCGGGAGAGGTGCCCTCCTGCAGCTTCAGACATCACCAGTCACGGGCACTTCCTTGTCCCGTTGTATTTGGACCCTGGAGCAGCCAGGACGCTTTCTTCTGCGTTGTCTCACTGTGGTGGCTTCCAGGCAGGCAGCCGTGCATTCCCAGTGAGTGGGCAGAACCTCCAGGCTCTGGAACGTGCCTGAGAGGGCCACACAGTGGGGGCAGAGTGCGGGGGCAGGGGAGACACTTCTGGTGAGAGAAAGAACAAAGTGAATGGGAATGGAGGTGGATCCAGGACCCAAAATGTTTCCTTCCTTTTCTCCTATTATTTTCTTTTTCCTTTTTCTTTAAAAAAATATTTACTTATTTATTTATTTATTTATTTATTTATTTATTTATTTATTTATGAGAGGGGATAGAAAGAGGCAGATAGAATGGGCATGCCAGCCATTGCAAAATGTTCTTTGGCTTTGCTTTAGACACATGTTTACCCAGTTGTGCACCAACCCTTTCTTTCTTTTAGTTTCTTTTTAGTTTTTGTTTTTTTTTTTTTTTTTTTTTTTTTTGGGTCCTGGGGAATCAAAGGCTGACCTGGAATTTTGACTTTGCTTTGCAGGAAGGATCCTTTACCTCTGCTAAGCTGATTCTCGCCAACCCTTTCTTTCTTTTTAAAAAAATTTTGTTTATTTATTTATTTGAGAGAAAAAGAGAAAGAGGCACATAGAGAGAATGGGCACGCCAGGGCCTCCAGCCACTGCAAACAAACTCCAGACACATGCGCCCCCTTGTGTATCTGGCTTATGTGGATCCTGGGGAATCAAACCAGGGTCCTTAGGCTTTGCAGGCAAATGCCTTAACCGCTAAGCCATTTTCCCAGCCCTTCTTTTTTCTTCTTGGTTTTTCAAGGTAGGGTCTCACTGTAGCCCAAGCTGAACTGAAATTCACTAATGTAGTCTCAGGGTGGCCTTGAACTCATGGCAATCCACCTACTACTGCTTCCTGAGGGCTGGGATTGAAGGCGTGCACCACCATGCCCAGCTCCTTTCTTTCTTTTTTTAATTACTTATTTGCAACGAGAGGGAGAGAGAGAGAATATATGGGCACGACAGGGCCTCCTGCCACTGCAAAGGAACTTCAGATGCATGTGTCACTTTGTGCATCTGGCTTTATTTGGGTTCTGGGGAATTGAACCCAGGCTGGCAAACTTTGCAAGCAAGCACGTTAACCAGTGAGCTGTCTCTCCAGTCCCCCGCCCCTTTTTTTCTTCTTTCTTTGAGATAGAGTTTCCCTTATTTAGTTTAGGCTGGCTTGGCCTCCTGTGTGCTGGGATTACAGGCATACTCAGAGCTGGTTTTTTCCTTTTCTCTAGAACCTCCTTAAACCTGGCTCTGTAATCCCAGCACTTGGGAGATGAAAGCAAAAGAGGATCTGGAGTTCAGGCCACTCTGGGATGCATGAGCCCCTATTTTAAACAAAAGGGGGAGGGACTGGAGAGATGGCTTAGCAGCTAAGTGCTTGCCTGTGAAGCCTAAGAACCCGGGTTCGGGGCTGGATTCCCCAGGATCCGTGTAAGCCAGATGCACAAGGTGGCGCATGCATTTGGAGTTTGTTTGCAGTGGCTGGAGGCCCTGATGTGCCCATTCTCTATTAGTCTTTTCTCTCAGTCTGTCTGTTGCTCTCAAATAACTAAATAAAAATAAAAATAAAAGCTGGGCATGGTGGCACATGCCTTTAATCCCAGCACTCGGGAGGCAGAGGTAGAAGAATCACCATGAGTTCAAGGTCAGCCTGAGACTACATAGTGAATTCCAGGCCAGCTTGGGCCAGAGCGAGACCCTACCTCAAAATTATATATAGCCCTGGCCGGGTGTGGTGGCGCACGCCTTTAATCCCAGCACTCAAGAGACAAAGGTAGAAGGATTGCCGTGAGTTCGAGGCCACCCTAAGACTACATAGAATCCAGGTTGGGCCGGGCGTGGTGGCGCACGCCTTTAATCCCAGCACTCGGGAGGCAGGGGTAGGAGGATTGCCGAGAGTTCGAGGCCACCCTGAGACTACATAGTTAATTCCAGGTCAGCCTAGACCAGAGTGAGACCCTACTTTGCAAAACCAAAAAAATAAAAAATAAAAAATAAATAAATAAATAAAAGAATCCAGGTTGGCCTGGGCTAGAGTGAGACCCTACCTCGAAACCCCCCCCAAAAAAAAATTATATATAGCTCTCCATGAACCTCCCTTCCTTGGCCCCATTGCCTTTGCCCTCCTACCCTCCAGGTGGTGAAGGCGGCAGCTGATGGAGACAGACAACGAGTCTTACAGAAATCCCGGGACCTCAGATTCCTCACAGGCTTTGAAACCAAGGTTGGTGGTCACTGCTGAAGGGTGTACTTTTCCTTTAGGGGCTCATGTCTTTTGGGGAGTGAAGAGGAGGGAGCTGCCTAACTCTACTTGGGGCAAGGAGCAGCTCTCTAGGGGTGAGGTGGTCTATACTGAAGGCCTTGGGAAGGAGAAAGAATGTAGCTGATCACTATGGAATCCTTGGAAAGAGGATCCGCTGGCCTGTTCTCAGGGGTTATTGCTGTTGGGCACCGGATTTGGGAGGGAGGGATTGCTTGTCAGTAGAAAGCCAGGGCAGGTTGTTTATTTGAGGGTCTACTAGGAGGTTTGGAAGGAGTGGCACCTACTTATTCTCAGGGGAGCAGGGGGGCTTGTCTACACTTAAGAGCTGATGGGGATGGAATCCAGGGCCTTATGCATACAAAGGGTGCTCAACCACTGACCCATGCCCCCACCCACTCACTGTGGATTCTAGACAAGGGCTCTACCCCTGAGCCACGTCCCCAGAGCCCCTCACTGTGGATTCTAGACAAGTGCTCTACCGATGAGCCACGCCCCCAGCCCTCACTGTGGATTCTAGACAAGGGCTCTACCGCTGAGCCACGCCCCCAACCCCTCACTGTGGATTCTAGACAAGGGCTCTACCGCTGAGCCACGCCCCCAACCCCTCACTGTGGATTCTAGACAAGGGCTCTACCCCTGAGCCACGCCCCCAGAGCCCCTCACTGTGGATTCTAGACAAGTGCTCTACTGATGAGCCACGCCCCCAGACCCTCACTGTGGATTCTAGACAAGGGCTATACCGCTGAGCCACGCCCCCAGCCCCTCACTGTGGATTCTAGACAAGGG
Organism: Orientallactaga sibirica; assembly: GCA_036365145.1. Lineage (NCBI taxonomy): Eukaryota > Metazoa > Chordata > Mammalia > Rodentia > Dipodidae > Orientallactaga > Orientallactaga sibirica. The sequence goes on from JAEOAD010001077.1 coordinate 638,621, forward strand.
CTGACCATGCCCCCAGACCCTCACTGTGTATTCTAGACAAGTGCTCACTGATGAGCCACGCCCCAGCCCCTCACTGTGGATTCTAGACAAGTGCTCTACTGATGAGCCACGCCCCCAGCCCCTCACTGTGGATTCTAGACAAGTGATCTACCGCTGAGCCAGGCCCCCAGCCCCTCACTGTGGATTCTAGACAAGTGATCTACCGCTGAGCCAGGCCCCAGCCCTCACTGTGGATTCTAGACAAGGGCTCTACCGCTGAGCCACGCCCCAGCCCTCACTGTGGATTCTAGACAAGGGCTCTACTGATGAGCCACGCCCCCAGCCCCTCACTGTGGATTCTAGACAAGTGCTCTACTGATGAGCCACACCCCCAGCCCCTCACTGTGGATTCTAGACAAGTGCTCTCTAAGCCACGCCCCAGCCCCTGACTCTGGATTCTAGACAACGCCTGAGCCAGCCCCCAGCCCCTCACTGTGGATTCTAGACAAGGGGGCCCCAGCCCCTCACTGTGGATTCTAGACAAGGGCTCTACCGCTGAGCCACGCCCCCAGCCCCTCACTGTGGATTCTAGACAAGGGCTCTACCCCTGAGCCACGCCCCCAGCCCCTCACTGTGGATTCTATACAAGTGCTCTACCCCTGAGCCACGCCCCCAGCCCCTCACTGTTTTTTTTTTTTTTTTTTTTTTGGCTTTTCGAGGTAGGGTCTCACTCTAGCTCAGGCTGACCGGGAATTCACTATGTAGTCTCAGGGTGCCTCGAACTCCTACCTCTGCTTCCCAAGTGCTGGGATTAAAGGCGTGCACCACCATTCCCAACTTCATTGTGGATTCTTGACAAAGGCTCTGTAGCTAAGTAATGCTCTTGTCTCCTCGAGCAAGCTAGGACATTATGTCCATTTGGGTGCATCTGCTGTCTCTACCCCTAGGCATTCTCTGATGCTCACGTGGAGGCAGTGATGATCCTGGGAGAGCCCTTTGCCGCTTGGGGCCCCTACGACTTCGGGGCGGGAGACACTGCCCGACGCATCCAGGGCCTCATCCCTGTGCTGCTTCGCCACCGGCTGCGGCCCCCGCCCGAGGAGACCTACGCCCTGCACCGCAAGCTGGCCGGGGCTTTCTTGGCTTGTGCCCGCCTCCACGCCCAGATCGCCTGCCGGGATCTCTTCCAGGACACCTACCACCACTACTGGGCCAGTCGCCAAGCACCGCCACTGCCGGCTGCCACCTGACCAGAGGGACCTCTCTAGGGACCCCCCCACCCGGCGACAGCCTCCATCTGGGCAGTTGAGCCCCACCAGGAGGGATGGATCCTCCCCCATCCCACTGGGCCTGGTCAGAAAGGCCTATTCCTCCGGGTCTAGTGACCCCAGCACTGGGGAGTTCTGGACTCTGCAGCTTCTCCCCACTTCAAAGTGAGCATCCCGAAAGCCAGCTCGCTGAGGGAGCCCCGTGCCATGCCAGTGCATGCCCCCTCACCCGGAGGACTGCCCGATGTCTCCCCGGCTCCCGCGGTGACAGGAGGTGACCCACCGTGGTGGTGGGGGAACTGTCACCTCTCTCGCCCCTCCACCAGCCTCCAGGATGGCAGGGGTGGAGGGGTGCCGAATCCTCCTTCCAAATAAAAGCGTGCCACCCCTTCCCCCAGCTCCTTCTCTCTGCACTGGGGAAAGAGGAGGAGGAGCTGCCTGGCGACTCCAGGTGCAGATGGCCAGGCCCACCACCCCCTGTCTAAAAGCCCGGCCCTGCTCGGCCATCTGTTGCCGGGAACCTCCTCCTCTGCCCCCCCCCAACACCACCCACCCACCCACCCGTGCTGACCACCTGCTCCCAAGGGCTGTGGCAGCTGAGAAGTGCCCCCACCACATTGGGTTCCCCGATATCGGACTCCTTCCCTTCCCTCCCTGGCTCCAGGGAACCACTCCTTTGCTAATGGGTCATAATGTCCCTTACTAAAGAGTGTTTGCCAAACCCACAGCGTGGGGGTGGAAGTGGGGGGTGGTGGGCCGCAGAAGCATCCAGAACTGGCACCCGGTCCCAGCCCGGTGTCTCCCCTCCCGTCCCCTTCCCAGCCAGAGCGACGGGGCTCCAAGACCCGGGGGTCCGTTCCTTTCCCCTCCCCTTCTCCTCCAGGCCAGAAAGTGCCTTGTCACGGCGCCTGCCCGCCCCGCCGCGCTGGGGGAGACGGGGGCGGGTGGATCTGAGCTCGGGGAGCCACCGGGCGCCTCCCGGAGCAATCCTGGGGATGCAGGTCTGCGGGGGGCGGGGGACCCAGCCACGGGGGCACCCCCTCCTCCCCCCACCGCTCTCCCGGGGCCAGGCTGAGGGGCGGGGCCGGGGCGGGGTCTCTTTTGCATGACCATCCGGCGGCGGGCCGAGGGGCGGGGCGGGGCGCTCCCTCCGCCCCCGCAGCGGAGTCCTCCGGGGCGGCGGGGAGCCGGGCGGGCTCGGGCGCGTGCATCCCGCTCCATCCCCCGGCCGCGGGCCCGGGTCGCGTCACACCGAGCCCCGGCCGCCGGCACAGCCGCACGGGCAGCGGGCGGCCCCCCTGGGCGAGCCGGGGCCGCGGGAGGGAGGGTGGGAGGCGGGGGCGCCCGGGCCCTGGATGTCCCGCAGCGCGGCGAGCGGCGTGAGTCGGGGCGGTGGGGCTGCTGATGTGGCGGAGGTGGGGTGGGGGGGGGGGAGAAGATGCCGAGGCTGGGGAGGGTGGTCCTGGATGCGGGGAAGGAGGGAAGGATCCAGGAACAGGCTCCCATCCACCCGGCCAAAGCCTGCGCGAGACGTGGGGGCTCAGGCCCAGGCCATCTTAATGCCAAGGCCCTGGGAGAGAATAGGGATCTTGAAACCCTGGACCCTCCCCACCCCATCAGCACCACCACCCTCGCCAAACCGAGCACCGAGCTGCATACATTCTAGGTTACAATTCCCTGGGCAAGGTTTTGGGGGACAGGATCCAGGACACAACCCCTCCCCTCCTTTATCAAACCAAGGCCTTTCTGAGTTTTCTGTCATAGGGTTTGTCAGAGCCCTAGAGTCTGGAGGGTGGAATCCCTGGGTACAGCTTCTCCACCGAGCCAAGGCCTGAGGGACGGGGGTGGGGAGGTGGGGGTGGGAATTCCCAAGCAGAGTCTACACCCAGGCCTCACTGCACTGGCATCCTAGCCTCCTGCCCCCCCCCCCACCACCACCCCAGCCCTTGGGCCACATCCCAGGCAGATCCTCTTCTCAAAGCAAGGTCCCAGTGCTTGGGACTCCACCCCAGCCTGAATAAAAATAAGAATTTGAAGCGTTTCCCTATCAACCTCCTTCCCGCCCCCCACGCACACACATCCCAGGCTTTGGTCAAGGGTCTCAGGGCATGGGTCTCCCGGGACACCCCTTTTGTCCCTAGGGCTGCCCAGCTGTCCAAGAGAGAGAGGCCCCACCCGCAGACAATGCGCAGCTTCCCCCTGCCAGACCTCGACCCCTAGACTCCAGGATTCAACTGGAGCTGGGGGCGGATCCCCAGGGAGCAAACCTGTCTGCGCTTCTATCATCTGACCATCTGCTTTGTGTGTGGTACCTGGTTGTGGGAAGGGGGGGGGAAGCAAAGGATGAGGTGCTTAGAAGTGTGACCCCGTGTTTGCATGAGTGTGGCGTGTGCATGCGCTACAGCTGTGACTATGGAATTCTTCGTTGCGTGTCTGCGTGCTTGTGGCTGGATGTGGTGGTGGTGATGGTGTGTGTGTGTGTGGCCCGTGTTTGTGTGAGAGTGTGTGAGTGACGACTGCTCACCGTGCGGAACCCTGCACCGTTTAGTCTGTTTGGGTGAGTGTACGGTTGTGACTGTGCAGTTGTGTCTTTTGTGTGACCCTGTGTGTGCTTTGGTATATGACAGCATCTGTGTTGAGTCTGGGGGGGTGGTGTGTGTGTGTGTGTGTCTGAAGATGCGGGTGGAGTTGTGATGGTGTGTAAGAGAGTTGTGACCGTGACTCTGGCCATGTGTGAAAGAATGTTGTGCTTGTGTCTGTCACCCCGTCTAGGTGAGTGACATCCTGCGTTCTCTGCAAGTCTCAGTGTGCGACTGCCATTGTACCTGAAGTCACATTGTGGTTGTGTATTTCTAGCCACATCTCTGTGTGTAACTGGCGTTGCATAAAGTGACTTCTGCTCAGCTGTGCATGCGGCATGGGGTAATGGTGTATTCACAGTCTCATCTGTGTGGTTTGGATCAGGCATTTTACTTGGTGTCTGAAACCCCGGCTGTTATGAAGGGTTTAATCGTATGTGATTGAAGCTAAGGGTGTTGGCTGTTTGTGTACAACCAGGTGTCTGGGTTTGTTTGGTGGTGTGTGTGTGTGTATGTGTGACCTACTTGGCTCTGAGGGCCCTAGGGGGCTCTGTATGCTGATGTGAAAGTGTATATGATTATAGCTCTGTGGCTGTGTGTGTGTGTGTGTGTTGGTGTGTTGGTGATGAGGTGGCTGGGGACTATATTTTCTGTGTCAAACCAGTTATAAGTGCATGCATAGATCACTGTACTTCTGTGCACTCACACACCCAAGTGTGTACTTGTCCTGTGGGAAACTGATGTGTGTGTGTGTGTCAGGTTTCTGTGTGTGAGAGATTATGAATGTAGGTGGGGCCATGACAGCATGCATCTGTCCACGTGGGGCTGTGATTATATGAGGTCACGTACTTGCCTGTCTGTGTGATGTGAGTCTGCATGAAGAGAGGTTTTTTTCTCCGTCACGGTGTGTGACCTGGGACAGCTGAGTATGGGATGCCGACCATGACGGATGGCTGGGGGAATGTGGACATCGATGCTGTGTGACCGAATTGAACGCGCACAACCATTTCCGGCATAGATGTGGCAGCCTGAGGGTCGATGGTCGCATGCCGTGCCTCACATGTATATAATAAGCCCGTGTTCCTTTGGTGCTTGGACTGTTATCCATCACTGTCCACGGTTGTGTGGCTCTGTGCAGAGGACCGTCATACAAGAGCAACTGCCCAGAGGGCCGTGTCACAAATACTGTGGTCTAATGTGAGTTGAGCGTCTGAGATTGCGTATGTGTGACTCTGTGAAAGTATGTAACCGAAAACAAAAGTGGTGGTGTAACTGAGATGGTCGAAGTTGAAAATGCCCTTATGGCCGGGCGCGGTGGCGCACGCCTTTAATCCTAGCACTCGGGAGGCAGAGGTAGGAGGAGCGCCATGAGTTCAAGGCCACACTGAGACTTACAGAGTGAATTCCAGGTCAGCCTGGGCTAGAGTGAGACCTTACCTCGGAAAAAAAAAAAAATGCTCTTATGGAGCTGTGGCCATGTTGGGTGTTCATGAGACCAAACGTGTACCTGCTATCTGTGGTCAGTAGTGGAAACAGCGGTGGGACAAGCGTGTGCAGTTGGGATTGCGTTGTTGTGTGACAACAGGCTTATGGATGTGCTGCAGCCTGGGGAGGCCTGTGACGTAGGCTTGTTGGGTGGGTGCCTGATACACAACTGTCATGGGGTGTGGTTGGACTTGTGTCATCCTTGTGGGTGTGCCTGGCTCCGCTCTTTGTTGTACGTGGCTTATGGGAATGTGAGCGGGGCCTAGTGGACCAGGACATGTCAGATGTGGACAGATGTCTGCAGTAGAGTTGTGTGAACACGTGACCAGATGTTTAGCGGCAGCTGTTGGTGGCCATGCCTGCCGATGTGTGGCTTCCTGTGGAGCGGTCACTGTGTGCATCTGGCTTTACGTGGGTGCTGGGGAATCAAACCTGGGGCTGTCGGGCTTCTCAAGCAAGCCCGTTCCACTGAGCCGTCTCCCCAGCTCACCTCATGTATAACTGTGAGATGGCGTCTGTGTGTCATAAGTGTGCTAGGCGCATGTGTGTAGCCCTGGACATGTGCCACTCTCCTCACAGTGTGCCCTTTGGTATTAAGGGCCCACATCAGTGCCCCCTTCCCAACACACCTACTCCTTCCTGGGCCCTGAGAACCAGGTGGCTGGTCTCCCTGGTAACAGTTGCTATGACTACCAGAGTTCTCACCAGAGAGTCTAAGATTGAGGGGGTTGCCTGAAGTCCAAGGAGGTGAGGTGCAGGGTGTGTGTGTGGGGGCGGACTGAACCCCATCCCAAACAAACATCTCACTTTCTCCTTTCCTTGGGCAGGGTGGACCCAGGAGGCCTGAGCAGCGTTTGCCCCCAGCCCCTTGTGGGGCCCTGGGGCCCCCGGAAACCTTCAGGACGGAGTCAGGTGAGTGGCCAGATTGGGAAAGGATGGGCTGGGTAGCTTGAGCAGAGTGGTTGTCATCACCGACACACGGCCTTCATCTGTGTCCATGAATGAGTATCCATACACAGCCTTGCACACTCACCACCAAAAGCTGCCTCGCGCATAAGATGCACCCCACCATGATCCGAACATACACCAGCAGCGGGGTGTACAGGGTCACACTGTGGCAGACACACGCACTTAGACCCTCACTCATCCATACACATGCACTTAGGCACACACACAGGCAGTGATCTCCACACATTTGCTAAATGCAGTGACAGGCACACTTGCGATATACTAAGTATTCACACCAACACACAGGTACACGTGGGCTAACATGAATGGATCTGTACACAGACTCACTCAGGTAACCGCATATACTCACGAGATACACATTCTTTTTTCTTTCTTTCTTTCTTTCTTTCTTTCTTTCTTTCTTTCTTTTTTCTTTTTTTTCTTTTTTTGGTTTTTCAAGGTAAAGTCTCACTAGCCCAGGCTAACCTTGAATTCACTACACAGTCTCAGGGTGGTCTTGAACTCATGGTGATCCTCCTACCTCTGCCTCCCAAATGCTGGGATTAAAGGTGTATGCCACCACGCCCGGCTCAAATACACATTCTTTTAAAATATATAGATATATTGTTGAGGTAGGGTCTCGCTGTAGCCCAGGCTGATCTAGAATTCACTATGTAGTCTCAGGGTGGCCTTGAACTCACAGCCATCCTCCTACCTCTGCCTCCCTAGTGCTGCGATTAAAGGCATGCACCACCACACCCAGCTTTTAAATATATTTTATTTATTTATTTATTTGAGAGAGAGAAAGAGGCAGGGAGAGAGAGAATGGGTGCACCAGGGCCTCCAGCCACTGCAAAGGAACTCCAGACGCATGCACCCCCCTTGTGCCTCTGGTTTACGTGGGTCCTAGAGAATCAAACCAGGATCCTTTGGCCTTTTAGGCAGACACCTTAACCACTAAGCCATCTTTCCAGCCTCAAATACACGTTCTTTTTTTTTTTATTGACAATTTCTATACTTACAGACAATAAACCATGATATTTCCCTCCCCTCCCCCCATTCCCTTCAGAACTCCACTCTCCATCATATCCCTTCCCTCTCTCCATTAGTCTCTCTTTTAATTTGATGTCATCATCTTTTTCTTCTATTATGAGGGTCTTGCGGAGTATTGCTAAGCACTGCAAGGTCATGGATATCGAGGCCAATTTCTGTCTGGGCAGTTGCATTGAAAGGAGTCATACCCTACCTTTGGCTCTCCCATTCTATCCGCCCCCTCTTCCGCAATAGTCCCTGAGCCTTGGAGGGTGTGACAGAGGTGTTTCAGTGCTGGGCACTCCTCCATCCTTTCTTCTCAGCACTATGTTGCCTTTTGGATCATCCCTGTGGTCATCACCATCTGAAAAGAGAAGCTTCTCTAACCAGAAGTGAGAGTAGCGTTAATATGTGAATATGAACATTAAGTGTAGTGCTTTCAGGGCAGTTTGGTGGGAATAATATATGCATTTAGCCAGACATCGAATACACGTTCTTAAGAGAGACACATAGTGGGCTGGGGAGATGGCTCAGTGGTTAAAGGCACGTGCTTGCAAAGTCTGCCAGCCTAGGTTCAATTCTCCAACCACTCAGCGATCACCCAAACTGCTCACTCCAGATGGGTATTCATTTGCAACAGCAAGAGACCCAGGCACCCTCTTTACCACACACATGCAAATAAATAAATAAATTTAAAGAGGGCTGAAGAGATGGTTCAGCGGTTAAGGCCTTTGCTGCAAAGCCTAATAACATTGGTTCAATTCCCTAGTACCTATGTAAAGCCAGATACACATATACCTGGAGTTCATTTGCAGTGGCTAGAGGCCCTAGAACGCCCATTCTCTCTATCTGTCTCTCTTCTCTCTTCTCTCTCTCTCTGCTTGCAAATAAATAAATGAATAAAAATTTTAAAAAGGAGAAGAACCGTGTGCCGTGGTGCATGCCTTTCATCCCAGCACTCAGGAGGCAGAGGTAGGAGGATCACCGTGAGTTCAAGGCCATCCTGAGACTACATAGTGAATTCCAGATCAGCTTGAGCTAGACTGAGACCCTACCTCGAAAATCAAAAACAAATAAATAGCCGGGTGTGGTGGCGCACGCCTTTAATCCCAGCACTAGGGAGGCAGAGGTAGGAGGATCGCCGAGAGTTCGAGGCCACCCTGAGACTACATAGTGAATTCCAGGTCAGCCTGGACCAGAGTGAGACCCTACCTCGCAAAATAAAAACAAACAAACAAAAACAAACAAACAAACAACAAATAAGATAACAAAGAGATGTGCATGGACAGTCTCCAGACAACACATACAGCCTCACACTGTTATACAGACAACAGCTGTGCTTTTGTAAACAGACACAGCCTCACGAACAACACCTTGGACTCAGCTGTCCAAAACAGCTACACTTCTTCTTCTTTTTAAGAATGTATATATATAGGTTTTTTTTTTTTTTTTTTTTTTTTTTTTTGGTTTTGCAAGGTAGGGTCTCACTCTGGTCCAGGCTGACCTGGAATTAACTATGTAGTCTCAGGGTGGCCTCGAACTCTCAGCGATCCTCCTACCTCTGCCTCCCGAGTGCTGGGATTAAAGGCGTGTGCCACCACGCACGGCTTAAAAAATATTTATATTGGGCTAGAGGGATGGCTTAGCGGTTAAGGCACTTGCCTGCAAAGCCAAAGGGCCCAGGTTTGACTCCCCAGGATCTACGTAAGCCAGATGCACATGGGGACACACGCACTTGGAGGTTGTTTGCAATGGCTGGAGGCCCTGGTGTGCCCATTCTCTCTCTCTCTCTCTCTTCTTTTTTGAAGCATAATTTTCATACTTTTATTTATTTTATTTATTTATTTTTAAAATCTTTTATTTTTATTTATTTGTTTATTTGACAGAGAAGAGGGAGAGGGAGAGAGAGAGAGAGAGAATGCGTGCACTAGGGCCTCCAGCCACTGCAAACAAACTCCAGACATATGCACCCCCTTGTGCATCTGGCTAACATTGGTCCTAGGGAATCGAACCTGGGTCCTTTGGCTTTGTAGGCAAATGCCTTAACCGCTAAGCCATCCCTCCAGCCCAATTTTTGTTTGACAACTTCTCTAATTGTAGACAATATCCCATGGTACTTCCCTCCCTCCCCCCACTTTCCCCTTTGAAACTTCAGTCTCCATCATATCCCCTCCCCTTCTCAATCAGTCTCTCTTTTCAGTTTGATGTCATGATCTTTTCCTCCTATTATGATGGTCTTATGTAGGTAGTGTCAGGCATTGTGAGGTCATGGATATCCAGGTCTCTCTCTTTCTCTACCTGCCTATTTCTGTATCTCTCTCTCAAATAAATAAATATAAATAAAATATAAAAATATATTTTTAAAAGTTATTTATTTATTTGAGAGCTTGTTTGGAGGTTCTAGCAGGGGAGCGCAGCTACTCATATACCCTTGACCAAAGACCGGTCCTCCTGTATTCGGGGAAGGTCATCCTCTTCGACCGAGCGCGCAGCTTCGGGAGGGATGCACATGGAGCAGTGAGGGAGGAAGGGGACACCCGCCTAGCCAGCCAGATCAGCCGAATCAACCCTGGCGATCAATGGGGTGACAGATGTCGCAGCCAGATCACCCTCACATCCTATTTATTTATTTGAGAGAGAGATATTGGGCAAACGAACTCCACATGCATGCACCATGTGCATCTGGCTTATATGGATCCTGGGGAATTGAACCTGGGTCCTTTGGCTTTGCAGGCAAGTGTCTTAACCACTAAGCCATCTCTCCAGCCTCTCTCCCCTTTTTTTGAGGTAGTGTCTTGCTCTAGCCCAGGCTGACCTAGAATTCACTATGTAGTCTCTGGGTGGCCTGGAACTCATGGTGATCCTCTCCCTCTGCCTCCAAAGTGCTGGGATGAAAGGTGTGTGTCATCATGCCTAGACTACTACTTTTTTTTTGTTTGTGATTTTTCGAGGTAGGGTCTCATTCTAGCTCAGGTTGACCTGGAATTCACTCTGTAGTCTCAGGGTGGCCTCAAACTCACAGCAATCCTCCTACCTTCTGCCTCCCGAGTGCTGGGAGTAAAGGCGTGTGCCACCACGCCCAGCATTTTTTAAAAAATATTTTTATTTGAGAGAGAAAAAATGAGCATGCCAGGGCTTCTTGCTGTTGCAAATGAACTCCAGATGCATGTTCCACTTTGTGCATCTGGCTTTATGTGGCCCCTGGGGACTCAAATCCCATCTGGCAAGCTTCACAAGCTACTGTCTTTTTTTTTTTTTTTTTAGGATCCCCGTGTTTCTGAATCTCTTTTGCATAACTCTGGAATGCCACTGACTGGAACTGCCAGTCCCATGTCCTGTCACCCTAAACGCTGTAGCCCCATCCCCATATCATCTGACTCGATACTCCTTGATCCCCATACTTCTGACCTCTGCCCTTGACTTACACGGCTGTCCTTGGTCACTAGACGAGGCGGGCACCATGAACAAGTTACGGCAGAGTCTGCGACGGAGGAAGCCAGCGTATGTGCCAGAGGCATCGCGCCCACACCAGTGGCAGGCGGATGAGGACGCAGTGCGCAAAGGCACATGCAGCTTCCCAGTCCGGGTGAGTGGGCTGGGGGAGGTGGTGGGCAGGGCCACATGTCTTTGGCCTCTGCTGGGCCTGGGGCACTGGGCAAAAACCACCAAAGGGGCCTGGAGAGATGGCTTAGGGGTTAAGGTGCTTGCCTGCAAAGCCAAAGGACCCAGGTTCGATTCCCACTACACTCATAAAGCCAGTTGCACAAGGGGGCACATGTGTCTGGAATTGTTTGCAGTGGCTGGAGGCTCTGGCGAGCCTATTCTCTCTTTCTCTCTCTCTCTCTCGTTTTTTCTTGGTTTTTCAAGGTAGGGTCTTGCTGTAGCCAGGCGACCTGTAATTCACTATGTAGTCTCAGGGTGGCCTGGAACTCATGGCAATCCTCCTACCTCTACCTCCCAAGTGCTGGGATTAAAGGCATGCACCACCATGCCCGGCATTTTCTCTGTCATAAATAAAGCAATGTTTGAGGTGGAGAGATGGCTTAGTAAGTAGTTAAGGAACATGCCTGTGAAGCCTAAGGACTTGGTTCGATTCTCTAGGTCCCACATTAGCCTGACGCACAAGGTGGTGCATGCATCTGGAGTTCATTTGCAGTGGCTAGAGGCCCTGGCACACCCATTCTCACTCTTTCTCTCACACTAATAAATAAATATATAAAAATAAAATCTTTAAGCTGGGCGTGGTGGCACACGCCTTTAATCCCAGCACTCTGGAGGCAGAGGTAGGAGGATTGTCATGAGTTCAAGGCCACCCTGAGACTACATAATGAATTACAGGTCAGCCTGAGCTAGAATGAGACCCTACCTAGAAAAACGAAAAATAAAATAAAATCTTTTAAAAAATTAAGAAAATGTATTTATGTATTTATTTATTTATTTATTTATTTATTTGAGAGAGAGAAAGAACCAGAGAGAGAGAGAGAGAATGGGTGCTCCAGCACCTTCAGCCTCTGCAAACAAGCTCCAGATGCATGCACCACCTTGTGCATTTGGCTTTACATGGGTACTGGGAATGGAGTCCTTTGGCTTTGCAGACAAGCACCTTAACCACTAAGCCATCTCTCCAGCCCAAAGAAAATATTTTTAAAAAATACAAGCCGGGCGTGGTGGCGCACGCCTTTAATCCCAGCACTCGGGAGGCAGAGGTAGGAGGATCACTGAGAGTTCGAGGCCACCCTGAGACTACATAGTTAATTCCAGGTCAGCCTGGACCAGAGTGAGACCCTACCTTGCAAAACACACACACACACACACACAAAAAAAATACACCAAAGATCTCATAGTATGAGTTGAGTTCTATGTGAACTCACATATATATGTGAGTTCATATTTTCAAAAAGTGAACCAACCCTAAGCAGGGCGTGGTGGCGCACGCTTTTAATCCCAGAACTAGGGAGGCAGAGAGAGGTAGGAGGATCACCGTGAGTTAGTGGCCACCCTGAGATGACATAGTGAATTCCAGGTCAGCTTCAGCTAGAGTAAGACCCTACCTAGAAAAACAAAACAAAACAAAACAAAAAACAAAACAAAACAAAAAAACAAAGGTGACCCCCTAGTGGAGCAGGTCCTTTGAATTGGTATTAACACAGCTGGCAAGGGCGGGAAGGTGGCTTAGTTGTTAAAAGGCACTTGCTTGCAAAGCATGCAGGCCCTAGTACACGTCCCAAGCCAGTCATGTAAGCCAAATGCAGAAAGTAGCTTAAGCATCTAGTGTTTGTTTGCATGGCAAGAGGGCCTGGCACACACACACACATAAACACACACACGCACATGCTAATAAATGAAAATTAAAAAGAAAACCATCTAGCAAGGTGTGGTGGCGCACATCTTTAATCCAAGCACAGAGAGGCAGAGGTAGGAGGATCGCTGTGAGTGCGAGGCCAGCCTGAGACTACATAGTGAATTCCAGGTCAGCCTGGGCTACAGTGAGACTCTACCTCGAAAAACCAAAAAAAAAAAAAAAAAAAAAAAAAAAAAAAAAACCATCTGGAGGGGCACATGTGTCTGGAGTTCATTTGCAGTGGCTAGAGGCCCTGGCGTGCCCATTGTCTCTCTGTCTGTTTCTCTCTTCTCTCTCTGCTTGCAAATAAATAAATAAAATTAAAAAAAAAAAAAACCCCATCTGGCATAGTGGCAACACAACTGCAGTCCTAGAACACTTCATCTGGAACTTCCTTTCTCCCCCCACTCCCATCTCTCTCTCTCTCTCGCTCTCGCTCTCTCACTTCCTGACTCCCTTATCCCTCGCAGTCCTGGGAATTGAACCTAGGGCCTCGAATGTGGACAGGTTCTCTACCACTGCTGTATCTCCAGTCTTCCTTTTGCTTTTTAGTTTGTTTTCGAGTTAGGGTCTCACCCTTAGGCTTGCCTGCGAAGCCTAAGGACCCAGGTTCCCTTTTCCAGGTCCCACGTCCTAAGTCAGATGCACATGGAGGTGCATGCATCTGGAGTTCGTTTGCAGGGGCTAGAGGCCCTGGTGCACCCATTCTCTCTCTCTCCCCCTCTCTCTAAGAAATAAATAAATAAATAAATAAAAATAAATCTTTAAGATTTGAGGTGTAAACTGAATGCATCTGGTGCCTGAGAATTGTGGCCCCACGTGGGTGGAATGTCAGGGACCGCTGGCAATGACTGGTCACTGAACCTTTTTCCTGCTCCCCATCCACCCTCCCCACCCCCCAGTACCTGGGCCACGTGGAGGTGGAGGAGTCCCGAGGGATGCACGTGTGTGAAGATGCCGTGAAGAAGTTGAAGGCGGTGAGTCAGGGGCTGGAGCCAGGGAGGGGGCCAAAGCGGACTGCAGGAGGGGCAGCCCTGACCAGACCCCCTCCCATGTCTTTCCTGTCCCCCCTTCCCCACCAGATGGGCCGGAAGTCAGTGAAGTCTGTCCTGTGGGTGTCGGCTGATGGACTGCGAGTGGTGGATGACAAGACTAAGGTAGGCGGCCTGTATTGGGACAGAGGAAGCCTTCCCACCTCTCCCTGGGATGTCTCTCCCACGGGGGCCCTGCCACCGCTTGGCTGGCTCCACAGTCCTAATTCAGGAATGAGGGCTGTGGGCATTTGTGAGCTGGCAGAGAGAGTGGGTGAGCACAGGAACTGGAGCAGCCACCCCCTCACCAGCTGCGGGACCCTGGGCACAAGACATAACCTCTGTGGGCCTCCATTGCTTCATTAAAAAAAAAAAAAAAAAAACAGGGCTGGAGAGATGGCTTAGTGGTTAAGGCACTTGACTGCAAAGCCACGGAAACTAGGTTTGATTCCCCAGGACCCATGTAAGGCAGATGCACATGGTGGCGTATGCATCTAGAGTTTGTTTGCAGTGGCTGAAGGCCCTGGCACACCTATCCTCTCTCTCTATCTGCCCCCCGACAAACAAATAAAATAAAGTTTAAAAAATTTAAAAAGGGCCTGGAGAGATGGCAGTTAAAAGTGTTTGCCTGCAAAGCCAAAGGACCCACGTAAGCCAGATGCACAAGGTGGTGCATGTGTCTGGAGTTCATTTGCAGTGGCTGGAAGCCTTGGCATGCCCATTTTCTCTCTCTTTCCTCTTTTTTCATGCTCTCAAATAAATAGATAAAAATAAAATATTAAAAATGAATAAGGGCTGGCTGGAGGGATGGTTTAGGCAGTTAAGGCACTTGTTTGCAAAGACCAAAGGATTCCAGGTTCAGCCTGGACCCAGGACCCACATGAAAACCAAAAAAAAAAAAAAAAAAACAAGTGGCTGGAGGGATGCCTGCACTTGTTTGTTTGCAAAGAACCCAGGTTCTGGAGACCCAGATGCACAAGTGGCACATGCTTCCATTTTGTCTCTCGTGCCCATTCTGTCTCTCTCTCTCTTTCTACCTCTCTCTCTCAAATAAATAAATAAAAATATTTTTAAGAAATGAATAAGCAAATTAAAACAAACAAACAAACAAAAAAAACCAGGGCTGGTCACAACAAACCCAACTGTCTCTCCCCCCACCTTTTTTTTTTGAGGTAGGGTCTCACTCTAGCCCAGACCAACCTGGAATTCACTATGTAGTCTCAGGGTAGCCTCAAACTCATAGCAATCCTCCTACCTCTGCCTCCTGAGTGCTGGGATTAAAGGCATGTGCCACCATGCCTGGCTAACAACCCCAACTCTTTTTTATTTTATTTTATTTTTTTAAATTTTTTTATTATTTTACTTATTTTTGGAGAGAGACACAGAGAGAGAGACAGACAGACAGAGAGGGAGAGGGAGACAGATAGAGATGGGTGCGCCAGCAGTCTCTCAGCTGCTGTGAACAAAATCCAGATGCATGCGCCCCCTTGTGGGCAAGTGCGGCATTGCACCCTTGCGTCACTTTGCATCTGGCTAAACGTGGGACCTGGAGATTGGAAAGGCTGGAGATTGGAACCAGCGTTCTTAGGCTTAGCAGGCAGGCGCCTTAACCACTAAGCCATCTCTCCAGCCCATCTTTTTTTTTTTAATTAAAAAAATTTTTAAATTTATTTATTTATTTATTTTGGTTTTTTGAGGTAGGGTCTCACTGTAGCTCAGGCTGACCTGGAATTCACTACGTAGTCTCATGGTGGCCTTGAACTCTTGGTGATCCTCCTACCCCTGCCTCCCGAGTGCTGGGATTAAAGTCTTTTTTAATTTTTATTATTTTTTGGTTTTTTGAGGTAGGGTTTCACTCTAGCTCAGGCTGACCTGGAATTCACTATGTAGTCTCAGGGTGGCCTCAAACTCACAGCGATCTTCCTACCTCTGCCTACCGAGTGCTGGGATTAAAAGTGTGTGCCACCACGCCCGGCTCTAAACCCAACTCTTAAGTGAGCAAGTCTCTGCAAACTGTTGAAAGCATTCCCCAGAGCCAGCCATTGTGCCACAGGCCTGTGATCCCAGCAATGAGAAGGCAGGAGGGTTACAAGTTTGAGGCTGGCCTGGGCTACATATTGACAGATCAAAAAAACATGCCTGGGCTGGAGAGATGGCTCAGTGGTTAAGGGGCTTGCCTGCAAAGCCTAAGGACTCATGTTTGACTCTCCAGATCCCATGTAAGCCAGATGCACAAGGTGAAGCAAGTGTGCAAGGTCACACATACCCACTAGGTGGCAAACATCTAGAGTTCGTTTGCAGTGGCTGGAGGTCCTGGCATGCCAATTTTCTCTCTCTTCAACAAAGAAGAGGAGGAGGAGAAGGAGGAAGAAAAAAACTGCCTGGCATATTCTAAATCCTCAGATAATAAATGTTAGCTGTTATGGGGGTGGTGGTGGTGTGTGTGTGTGTGTATGTGTGTGTGTGTTGAAACAGGGTCTCATGTAGCCAAGACTGACCTTGAACTTGCCATCCTGCTGTACCCATCTCCCAAGTGCTGGGTTTATAGGCATGTGCCACCACCTCTGGGTTATGTAGTGCTGGGGATCAAATCTAGGGCTGCATGCATGCTGGGGAAGTGCTAAGACTCCATCCCTAGCCCTGTGTTGTTTTGTTATTTTATTTTATTTATTTGCAAGCAGAGAGAGAGAGAGAGAGAGAGAGAGAGAGGAAGAGGAGACAGAAAGAAAGGGCACGCCAGGGCCTCCAGCCACTGCAAACGAACTCCAGATGCATGCACCACCTTGTGCATCTGGTTTACGTGGGTCCTGGAGAATCAAACCGGGATCCTTTGGCTTTGAAGGCAAACGTCTTAACCGCTAAGCCATCTCTCCAGCCCTAGTGCAGTTTTATGGACCGCAGAGGTGGTCCCCTCACTTGAATACTGTCCTCTGTCTTCTTGTGTAGTTAATTCCTCATCCAGAAAGCTGTGCCTGAAGCAAGGTCAGGCACCTCTCCCTGGTCCCAGCAGGCCCCCAAGCCACCCTCTTTACAGCCTGGCTGTGCCTCGGGGCTGTTCTCCATCTCACGTGTATCTGACTTCCCTGCTTCCTCTGGGAGCCTGTGGCCGTCTCCGTGACACCTGGGTCCACACCCCACTCAGGATGAGATTGAGAGCAGACCTAAGTGGATGTCGCGTGAACTTGGGTTCACCCTGTCACCCATCTCCCCTCCCCCACAGGACCTGCTGGTAGACCAGACCATTGAGAAGGTGTCCTTCTGCGCCCCAGACCGAAACCTGGACAAGGCTTTCTCCTACATCTGCCGAGATGGCACCACCCGGCGCTGGATCTGCCACTGCTTCCTGGCACTCAAGGACTCGGTGAGTAGACGCTGCTGTCTCCCGCACCCTGGTGTGCCCTGGGGACTGGCAGGATGGGTGGTCTCTGGGTGGCTGTTCTCCACATCTTGACGAGGGCATGTGTATGCACACTGTCTCTGACTTGAGGGCTCACTGATGTGAGTGGGGTAAAACTCACAGAGCAAGCATTAAGAAAAATGTCCGACTATCACCCTCATTAACGGTACTCGTCATGCATGCCAAAAAGAGTGAAAAGCACACACAGCTCCCAAGAAATCTTATTTTATTTTTGGTATGTGTGTGTGTGTACAGTGTGTGTGTGTGTTGCGTATGATGTGTGTAGAGGCCAAAGGAGACTGTTGAGTGTCCCCCCTCTTTTTTTTTTAATTTTTTTATATTTTTCAAAGTAGGGTCTCGCTCTAGCCAAGGCTGACCTGGAATTCACTATGTAGTCTCAGGGTGGCCTTGAACTCACGGCGATCCTCCTACCTCTGCCACCACGCCTGGCTGAGTTTGTTTCCATTTCATGGGAAGGAAATCAAAGTAGGCATTGTTGGGCTGGAGAGATGGTTCAGCGGTTAAGGTGCCTGCAAAGCCTTAACGACCCAAGTTCAACTCTCCAGTACCCAGGTAAAGCCGGATGCACAAAGTGGCGCATGCATCTGGAGTCTGTTTGCAGCGGCTGGAGGCCATGCTTGGTGGCACACGCCTTTAATCCCTGCGCTCGGGAGGCAGAAGTAGGAGGATCGCTGTGAATGAAGTAGGAGGATTCAAAACCAGCCTGAGACTACATAGTGAATTCCAGGTCAGCCTGGGCTAGAGCGAGACCCCTACCTTGGGAAAAACAAAAAACAACAGAGAGAGAGAGAGAGAGAGAGAGAGAACGAGCCATTGTATTTAAGAGCAGACAAAAGAGAATAATAGGGCTGGAGAGATGGCTTAGGGGTTAAGGTGCCTGCCTCCTAAGCCTAAGAACACCCGTTCTATTCTCCAGTTCCCACGTTTAGCCAGATGCAAAGTGATGCAAGGGCGCACACGTCTGGAGTTCGTTCACAGCAGCTGAGAGGCTGCTGGTGCACCCATTCTCTATCTGTCAGAGAGGGAGAGAGAGAATAATAAAATGAAAACCCCAGGGCTGGAGAGAGGGCTTAGTGTTAAGGTGTTTGCCTGCAAAGCCAAAGGATCCCGGTTCAGTTCTCCAGGACCCACGTCAGCCAGATACACAAGGGAGCGTATGCATCTGGGGTCTGTTTGTGGTGGCTGGAGGCCCTGGCATGTTCATTCTCTTCTTCTCTCTCTCTCTGCCTCTTTCTCGCTCTCAAGTAAGTAAATAAAATATATATTTAAAAAAACACAGAACCATGTCACATCAAGTTGAAAGCTAGACTTTAAAAAAAGGGGGGGCCTGGGGAGATGGCTTAGTGGTTAAGTGCTTGCCTGTGAAGCCTAAGCACTCTAGTTTGAGGTTCGACTCCCCAGAATCCACATAAGCCAGATACACAAGGTAGTGCATGCATCTGGAGTTCATTTGCAGTGGCTGGAAGCCCTGGCGCGCCCATTCTCACTCTCGCTCTCTCTCTTTCTCTTTCTGTCCATCTGTCACTCTCAAATAAATAAATAAAAAATAAACAAACAAAAAAGAAACCCCCAGTCAAAATAGGTGTGAGCCTTAAGTCTAGCTAGCACCCCAATATCCCCCCACTCACTCATGTAACTTCAGAACTGAAACCAGAAATGGAAAACAAATTTGAGAGAGGAATATCAGGTTTAGTTTGGTTTGAATTTTTTTTTGGTTTTTCGAGGTAGGGTCTCACTCTGGTCCAGGTTGACCTGGAATTCACTATGTATTCTCAGGGTGGCCTCGAACTCACGGTGATCCTCCTACCTCTGCCTCCCAAGTGCTGGGATTAAAGGCATGCGCCACAACGCCCGGCTGAATTTTTTTTTTTAAAGTCCTTTTAAAGGCCTTGTGCATGCCGGACAAGAACAAAATATCTGTGTTGATTAGCTAACATTGAGTGCGCTTGTTGCAGGCCAATACCGGAAGCCCCGAGCCCAGAATAACTGTTCCTTTCTGAGCACACCAGAGCGCATAGTGGTCATCCAGCGATCTAATGCTGCATAATAATTTTGTGGCTTCAAGTTATGCTCATTTCTTATCATTTTTGGGGGGGCTTCCATAAACCTGCAGTTTGGGGAAAGCCCGATGGAAGGAGGAAGGTCTACTGTGCTATACAGGTGGTATCTAAGCTACCTTTGCGTGGGTGGGACAAAACGCCAGACCAAAAGCAGCTGATGGGGGCAAAGTTTTTTATTTTGGCTTACAGTCTTGAGGGGAAAATGCATGAAGGCAGGAGGAAGATGGCACGAGCAGAGGCTGGACATCACCTCTGCCGCAGCAGGTGGCCAATAGCAGCAGGAGAGTGATGCGAGGGCTGGAGTGGTGACTTGGCACCTCCCTGTGAAGCCTAATGACCCAGGCTCGGTTCTCCAGGACCCACGTCAAGCCAGATGCACAAGGTGGCGCTTGTGTCTGGAGTTCATTTGCAGTAGCTAGAGGCCCTAGTGTGACCATTCTCTCTGTCTGCCTCCTCTCTCTCAAATAAATAAATTAATTTAATTAAATAATTTAAAAAAGAGAGAGGAGCCGGGCATGGTCGTGCACGCCTTTAAATCCCAGCACTCGGGAGGCAGAGGTAGGAGGATCGCTGTGAGTTCAAGGCCACCCTGAGACTACATAGTGAATTCCAGATCAGCCTAAACTAGAAAGCGAGACTCTACCTCGAAAAACCAAAAGGAAAAAAAGAGCGAGACAGAGAAAGAGGAAGAAAGAGAGAAAGAGAGGGAGAGAGAAAACACTAGAATAATAGTGTTAGG
Source organism: Orientallactaga sibirica (assembly GCA_036365145.1). Classification (NCBI taxonomy): domain Eukaryota; kingdom Metazoa; phylum Chordata; class Mammalia; order Rodentia; family Dipodidae; genus Orientallactaga; species Orientallactaga sibirica. The sequence continues at coordinate 658,501 of JAEOAD010001077.1, forward strand.
AGGAGCTATATTCCCATTTTGGCCTTGGCCTTGGACATCACCCGGCCCCATGGTACTGTCTGTCCAGTGAGCCACAGAGGTCTTTTCAGGTTAAGGGGAGAGGACTCTACCTCTAACACGGGACTGAAAAGTTCTGGAAGAACATGTGGGACCAGAAATTTGTTGTGGCTATTTTTGGAAAATATGCCACCACACGGTTGGTAGTGTGGATTCACTGTCCAACCACCTGGCTGTGTGTGGGAAGTTGGGCACAAGTGACACGTCCCCTGTGGGAATAATTACAGTGGCTCCTCCTGGGTTCACTGGAGAAGTATTCACTGAGCGTGCACACAGCAAGTTCTCACCAGAGGGAGAGTGAGAGATCCAGATTAGAACTTCCAGGGGCAGGGCTACCTTCTCTGCCAGTCCTTCTCTTTCCTTTAGTGTTTTTATTTTCCTTTTATTTCTTTCTTTCTTTCTTTCTTTCTTTCTTTCTTTCTTTCTTTCTTTCTTTCTTTCTTTCTTTCTTTCTTTCTTTTTTGGTTTTGCGAGGTAGGGTCTCACTCTGGTCCAGGCTGACCTGGAATTAATCATGTAGTCTCAGGGTGGCCTCGAACTCTCAGCGATCCTCCTACCTCTGCCTCCCGAGTGCTGGGATTAAAGGCGTGCGCCACCACGCCCGGCTTTCTTTCTTTTTTTTTTTTTTTAATGAGAGAGAGAGAGAGAGAGGGAGAATTCGTGCACCAGGGCCTCCAGCCACTGCAATCGAACTCCAGATGTGTGTGCCACCTTGTGCACTTGTGTCACATTGTGCATCTGGCTTACATGGGGTCTGGAGAATTGAACAAGGGTCCTTAGACTTTGCAGGCAAGCACCTTAACCACCAAGCCATCTCTCTGGCCCTCTTTTTATGTTGTTTTGTTGTTGTTTTTTAAATTTTTGAGGCAAGCCCAGCAGACTGGCCTTTTTTTTTTTTTTTTTTTTTTTTTTTTTAGTTTTACGAGGTAAGGTCTCACTCTGGTCCAGGCTGACCTGGAATTAACTATGTAGTCTCAGGGTGGCCTCGAACTCTCCGCGATCCTCCTACCTCTGCCTCCCAAGTGCTGGGATTAAAGGCGTGAGCCACCACACCCGGCCAGTGTGGCTTTTTCTTTTTTTTGAAGAGAGAGAGAGAGGGAGAGGGAGACAGATAGAGATGGGCGCGCCAGCAGTGTCTCAGCTGCTGTGAACGAAATCCAGATGCGTGCGCCCCCTTGTGGTCAAGTGCGGCACTGCGCCCTTGCGTCACTTTGCATCTGGCTAAACGTGGGACCTGGAGGTTGGAACTGCTGGAGTGTGGCTTTTTTTGTGTGTAGATTCTCTCACTTAGCATCATGTTGTCATGGCTTGTCTACATTGCAGAGTTTCGAGCTTCTCCCCTTGTGTGTGTGTGTGCGCACACGTATGTGCCTGCTCGCATATGTACATGCCATGGCGGTGCATGTGTAAATCAGAGGGCACCCTCGAGGTGTTGGGCCTTGCCCTCACCTTGTTTTTTTTTTTTTTTTTGAGGTAGGGTCTCACTCTGGTCCAGGCTGACCTGGAATTCACTATGTAGTCTCAGGGTGGCCTCGAACTCTTGTCGATCCTCCTACCTCTGCCTCCCGAGTTCTGGGATTAAAGGAGTGCGCCACCATGCCCGGCGTTTTTAATAATTTTATTTATTTACTTGTGTGTGTGAGAGAGAGAGAAGGGGAGAGTATGGGTGTGTACCAAGGCCTCTTGGTGCTGCAAATGAACTCTAGCTGCATGTGCCCACTATTTTTTTGCATCTGGCTTTATGTGAGTACCGGGGAATCAAACCTGGGCAGGCAGGCTTTACAAACAAGCGCCTTTAACCACTGTGCCATCTCCCCAGCCCTTGGTTTGGTTGTTTAAGGCAGCACGTCACTCTAGCCCAGGCTGACCCTGAACTCATTCTGTAGCCTAGGCTGACCTTGAACTCATGGTTGTCCTACCTCAGCCTCCTCAATGCTGGTACCATATGTGTGAACCGCCATTCCCAGCCTGCCTTGTCCTTCGTCACTGTGAACACCAGACCAGCTGGCCTGTGACTTTCGGGAGTCTGACCCCGCCTCCCATTGCCACAGGTGTGCTGGCATTTCAGACACCTGTGCGCCTGGTGTTCTGCTTTTCTCGGGCGCTGTGGATCCGAACTGTGGTAATCACGCTTGCGCAGCAGGCACTTGTAGCCATCTTGCCGGTCCTTTAAAAATGTTTGTTGTTGTAGAGCGTGGTGGCACACACCTTTTAATCCCAGCACTCGAAAAACCAAATAAATAAATAAATAAATAAATAAAATTTAAAAAAGAAAGAAAATGTTTTTTTGTTTGTTTGTTTGTTTGTTTTCAAGATAGGGTCTCAGAGTAGCCCAGGCTGACCTGGAATTCACTCCGTTGTTCCAGTGTGGCCCTGAACTCACAATTGATCCTCATACCTCTGCCTCCTGACTGCTGGGATTAAAGGTGTTACACCACCATGTCCAGCTATTTTATTTTTATTTTTATTTATTTATTTATTTATTTATTTATTTATTTATTGGTTTTGCAAGGTAGGGTCTTACTCTGGTCCAGGCTGACCTGGAATTAACTATGTAGTCTCAGGGTGGCCTCGAACTCGGCAATCCTCCTACCTTTGCCTCCCGAGTTCTGGGATTAAAGGCGTGCGCCACCATGCCTGGCTTTAAAAATTTTTTTTATTTTAGTTTTTCGAGGTCAGGTCTCACTCTGGCCCAGCCTGAACTGGAATTCACTATTTGGTCTCAAGGTGGCCTCGAACTCACAGCCATCCTCCTACCTCTGCCTCCCGAGTGCTGTAATTAAAGGCTTGTGCCACCATGCCTGGATTATTTTCTTTAAATTAGAAAGGAAATTTATCATTATTTTAATTCCAGGTGATATCCCAATGTCAGCAAACGGTTCCGTTTCTTATATCTTCCTTGGATACATTCAGTTACAACTTCTTTTTGTTTATTCTTTTCTTTCTTTTCTTCTTTTGGTTTTTCAAGGTAGGGTCTCACTCTAGCCCAGGCTGACCTGGAATTCACTATGTAGTCTCAGGGTGGCCTCGAACTCACAGTGATCCTCCTACCTCTGCCTCCCGAGTGCTGGGATTAAAGGCGTGTGCCACCACGCCCAGCTTTATTCCATTTCTTGCTGTGTAAGATTATCACAATGCTAAAGAGAAGTCGGTCCACCCAACGTCAGTGTCATGTCTCAGTTCTGGGAATGACCAGCATCCACATGACAGCGCCGAGATTCCAGTTTTGCCTGGCTGGGGAAATGGCTTAGCCGTTAAGGTGCTCACTTGCAAAGCCTAAGGACCCAGGTTTGATCCCCCAGGACCCACGTAAGCCAGATGCACAAGGTGGCACACACGTCTGGAGTTCCTTTGCAGTGGCTAGAGGTTCTGGCGTACCCATTTGCTCTTTCTCTCGGCCTCTTCCTCTCTCTCTGAAATAAATAAAATAAAATATATTTTTTAAAAGCCAGGTGTGTCCTGTGCTTTGCATTTGTGAGCCAGCCCTGGCAGCTCGTGCTTTTCCCAAATAAAGCTTTCATCTTTGCCTCAGGAAAAAAAAAAAAAAAGTCAGGCATGGTGGCGCGCACCTTTATCCCAGCACTTGGGAGGCAGAGGTAGGAGGATCGCTGTGAGTGCAAGGCCACCCTGAGACTACAGAGTGAATTCCAGGTCAGCCTGGGATAGAGTGAGACCTACCTCAAAAAGCCAAAAAAAAAAAAAAAAAAATTTGTATTTTAAAAATTAATTTTTTTATTTATTTGAGAGAGGGAAAGAGGCAGAGTGAGTGAGTGAGAGAGAGAGAGCGAATGGACATGCCAGGGCAAATGAACTCCTGAATAAAAAATAAAAATTAAATAAGGCCAGACGTGGTGGCGCATGCCTTTAATCCCAGCACTTGGGAGGCAGAGTTGGGAGGATCGCCATGAGTCCAAGGCCACCCTGAGACTGCATAGTGAATTCCAGGTCAGCCTGGGCTATAGTGAAACCCTACCTCGAAAACAAAAAAAGAAAGAAAAACAAAAAAATTAAAAATTAAAAAAAAACCAAAAAATAAAAATAAAAAAGAATCCAGTCTTAGACTGTCCCGTTTGATCTGTTTATGTCACATTATTGTGAACTTATACAAACAATTCACAGCTTTGAAATGGAACTATGGGGCTGAAGAGATGGCTTAGCAGTTAAGGTGTTTGCTGCAAAGCCAAAGGGTCCCAGTTTGATTCTCCAGGACCCACGTAAGCCAGATGCACAAGGTGGTACATGCATCTGAAGTTTGTTTGCAGTGGCTCGAGGCACTGGTGTGCTGTCTCTCTCAAATAAATAAACAAATAAATAAAATATTTAAAAATATATTTTAAAAAACAAAATAAAATGGAACTGTGCAATACACTGCTATACTATTATAAAATATCCTTTTCTGTAAGTACATTGAAAATCTTCTTGTGTCTTTAATAGGCCTGTTTTTAGCATCATTCCAAAACTCCAAATATAAAGTCAGTTGTTTAATATTCTGAAATCAGTTGAGTTAAAAGGAACTCTGTAGGAATATTGACCCATCTCATCTGACTTTCAAAATAGTTTAAAACAAAAAGAGTATCTGGGCTGGAGAGATAGTTTAGCGGTTAAGGCAGGTACCTGCCTGCCAAGCTAAAGGACCCATGTTCGAGTCCCCAGGACCCACGTAAGCCGTATCAGATGCACAAGGTGGCGCATTCATCTGGAGTTCCTTTGCAGTGTCTAGAGGCCCTGACACACCCATTCTCTCTCTCTCTTTCTGCCTTTCTTTCACTCAAATAAAAATAAAATATTTTTTTAAAAAGAAAATCTAAAACTGGGCATGGTGGCGCACACCTTTAATCCCAGCACTCGGGAGGCAAAGGTAGGAGGATTGCGGTGAGTTCGAGGGTAGCCTGAGACTGCATAGTGAATTCCAGGTCAGCCTGGGCTAGAGTGAGACCCTACCTCAAAAAAGAAAAGAAAAGAAGAGGAGAGGAGAGGAGAGGGAAAGGGAAAGGAAAGGAAAGAAAAGAAAAAAGAAAATCTCTTAATTCCCAAACTACTGAAAGACCGTGAGTCAGCTGATCTGTGAAGGCATTCAGATGAAGCTGAAAAGGCTGTGCTTGTTTTTATACAATTAAGCCAAATTTCCTTTTCCCCCAGGGTTCCAAGAAAATGGAAAATCTGTCTTTAAATCATGCAGAGATTTAAGTCATTTTCCTACATCCTGTAAGAAACTGAAATGTTTCTTTTTTCTTTTTTTTTTTTTTTTTTTGTTTTTCGAGGTAGGATTTCACTCTAGCCCAGTTTTACTGGGCTATTCACTAAGTAGTTTGGGGCTGGCTTCACACTCACAGCGATCCTCCTACCTCTGCCTCCCGAGTGCTGGATTAAAGGCTGAAATGATTTTTTTCATGTGTTATGTGTATGTGTGTGGTGTTTGTGCATTCACATGTGTGTAGATGCATGTGTGGGGGCCAGAGGTTGATGTCAGGAATCTTACTGAATTCTCTCCACCTTATTTATTTATTTAGTTATTCAAGGTAGGGTCTCACTCTAGCCCAGGCTGACCTGGAATTCACTATGTAGTCTCAGGGTGGCCTTGAACTCACAGCCATCCTCCTACCTCTGCCTCCTGAGTGATGGGATTAAAGGCGTGCACCACCACGCCTGGCTTTTTAAAAGATTTTTATTATTTATTTATTTATTAGAGACACAGAGAGAGAGAGAGAGAGAGAGAGAATGGGTGTGCCAGGGCCTCTAGCCACTGCAAACTAACTCCAGACCCTGCCTCTTGCTCTTACAAACTCCAGATGCATGCACCATTTTGTGATCTGGCTTTACATGGGAACTGGCAAATTGAACGTGGGCTGCAAGGCCTTGGAAGCAAGCGAGTGCCTTTAACCACTGAGCCATCTCTCAGCCCAGGTCTTGAATTCATTTTTTTCTTTTTTCGATGTAGGGTCTCACTCTAGCTCAGGCTGACCTGGAAGTCACTATGTAGTCTCAGAGTGGCCTCGAACTCACGGTGATCCTCCTACCTCTGCCTCCAGAGTGTTGGGATTGAAGGCGTGAGCCACCATGCCTAGCTCGGCGGCCCCGGTTTTTATTTTTTTATTTTTTGTTTTGTTTTGTTTTGTCGAAGTAGGGTCTCATTCTAGCCCAGGCTGATCTAGAATTAACTATGTCATCGCAGGGTGGCCTCGAACTCATGGTGATCCTTCTACCTCTGCCTCCCAAGTGCTGGGATTAAAGGCGGGCGCCACCACACTCGGCTTTTTTTAAAACTTTTTTTTTTTAGACTTATTTATTTGACAGAATGAGGCAGAAAGAGAGAGAATGAGAATGGGTGCTCCAGGGCCTTCAACCGCTTCAAACAAACCCCAGATACATGCACCACCTTGTGCATCTGGCTAACATGGGTCCTGGGGAATTGAACCTGGGTCCTTTGACTTTGCAGGCAGGTGCCTTAATTGCTAAGCCATCCTTTCAGCCCTCTGTTTTTTTGTTTGTTTGTTTGTTTGTTTGTTTTTTTTTTTTTTTGAGAGAGAGAAAATGAGAATGCAAAGGAACTCCAGACACGTGGCACTTTGTGCGTCTGGCTTGACCTGGGTCTTGGGGAATCAAACCCCGATTGTCAGGTTTTGCAGGCAAGCGCCTTTGACCACTGAGCCTCCATCCCTCAGTTCTTCTTGTTTCTTGTTGTCCTGCGGTGCTGGGGATGGAACCCAGGGCGTCCGGCCTGCAAGCCCAGCGCCGTGCATTGGGGCCCGGGGCGGGGGGGGGGGTCGCCCCGGATGTGCAGCCGGCAGGTGTCTGACCCCAACCCCGTCCACAGGGCGAGCGGCTGAGCCACGCGGTGGGCTGCGCCTTCGCCGCCTGCCTGGAGCGGAAGCAGCGCCGGGAGAAGGAGTGCGGGGTCACGGCCGCCTTCGACGCCAGCCGCACCAGCTTCGCCCGCGAGGGCTCCTTCCGCCTGTCCGGGGGCGGCCGGCCGGCCGAGCGCGAGGGGGCGGCGGCGGCCAAGAAGAAAGGTGGGTGCGGGCGGGAGGGCGGGGCATGCGGAGAAGGCGTGGCTTGTGTGGGCGTGGTTTAGGTGTGGGCGGGGGCTGGGGAAATGGGGCGTGGTTTGTGGATGGGGCGGGGTCTATGTCAGGGCCGGGTGGACACTGGAGAAGGGCCTATGGAAAGGGCTGGGTGGACACTGGGGAAGGGGCCTGTGGAAGGGCCGGGTGGACACTGGGGAAGGAGTCTATGGAAGGGCCGGGGTGGACACTGGGGGAGGGGCCTATGGAAGGGCCGGGTGGACACTGGGGAAGGAGTCTATGGAAGGGCCGGGTGGACACTGGGGAAGGAGTCTATGGAAGGGCCGGGTGGACACTGGGGAAGGAGTCTATGGAAGGGCCGGGTGGACACTGGGGGAAGGGGCCTATGGAAAGGGCTGGGTGGACACTGGGAAGGGGCCTGTGGAAAGGGAAGGGGGTGGACACTGGGGAAGGAGTCTATGGAAGGCCAGGTGGACACTGGGGGGTGGTGGAAGGGCCCAGGTGGGGGAAGGGGCCTATGGAAAGGGCCAGGTGGACACTGGGGTGGACACTGGGGAAGGAGTCTATGGAAGGGCCGGTGGACACTGGGAAGGGGCCTGGTGGGAAGGAAAGGGCTGGGTGGACACTGGGGAAGGAGTCTATGGAAGGGCCGGGTGGACACTGGGGAAGGGGCCTGTGGAAAGGGCTGGGTGGACACTGGGGAAGGAGTCTATGGAAGGGCCGGGTGGACACTGGGGAAGGAGTCTATGGAAGGGCCCGGTGGACACTGGGGAGGGGCCTATGGAAGGGCCGGGTGGACACTGGGGAAGGGGCCTATGGAAAGGGCCAGGTGGACACTGGGGAAGGAGTCTATGGAAGGGCTGGGTGGACACTGGGGAAGGGGCCTATGGAAAGGGCCGGGTGGACACTGGGGAAGGAGTCTATGGAAGGGCCGGGTGGACACTGGGGAAGGGGGTTATGGAAAGGGCCGGGTGGACACTGGGGAGGGGCCTATGGAAGGGCCGGGTGGACACTGGGGAAGGAGTCTATGGAAGGGCCGGGTGGACACTGGGGAAGGAGTCTATGGAGGGCTGGGTGGACACTGGGAGATGGAAGGGCATGGTTGGTGGACACCAGAGGTGGGGCTGTGGAAGGAGTGGTTGCAGGGGAGGAGAGAGCTCAGCTGGGCGGAGCTTGGTGTAGTGGAGGGGTGAACTCAGCGGGGTGGGCATGGGGGGGGTTCTCCCTCAGCAGGAGGGAGAACTCAGTGGAGTGAATGCCGTAGTAGTGCAGATTCTTGCAGGGGAAGGAGGAAACTCAGATACACAACACAGAAGTCTGGACAAGCTCAGGGCCTGGTACCCATTTTAGGATGGAGGGGTTTGTGGAGGTTCAAGGATCTGGCGGTTTCCAAGGCAGAGGTGCCAGGGCAGATGGCTCAGCAGTTAAAGGCGCTTGTTAGCATGGCCCAGGTTTGATTCCCCAGTACTCATTAAAGCCAGATGCACAAAGTGGTGCCTGTATTGAGTTCATTTGCAATGGCCCTGGTGAGCCTTGTTCTCTCTCTCCTTACCTTCCTCCTTCCCTCCCTCTCTCCCTTTCTCTCTCTGTCTCCCTGTTTGCCCCTTTATCTCTGTCTCAAATAAATCAATGAATAAAAATATTAAAAATATAAATAAACAGGCCGTGGTGGGCACGCCTTTAATCCAAGTACTTGGGAGGCAGAGTTTGAGGGCCATCCTGAGAATACAGAGTGAATTCTAGGTCAGCCTGGGCTAGAGTGAAACCCTACCTCAAAAAACCAAAAATAAATAAAAATATGTAAATAAAAATAGCTGGTGGTGTATGCCTTTAATCCAGAACTTGGGAGGCTGAAGTAGGAGGATTGCTGTGAGTTTGAGGGCACTCTGAGACTACATAGTTAATTCCAGGTCAGCCTGGGTTAGAGCAAGACTGTATCTCAAAAAACAAAAATAAGCCGGGCGTGGTGGCGCACGCCTTTAATCCCAGCACTCGGAAGGCAGAGGTAGGAGGATCGCCGTGAGTTCGAGGCCACCCTGAGACTACGTGAATTCCAGGTCAGCCTGGCTAGAGTGAGACCCTACCTTGAAAAACCAAAAAATAAATATTTAAATAAATTAATTAATTAAATAAAAATTGATACATAGACAGGGTGTGGTGGCTCACATCTGTGATCCCAGCACTCTGGAGGCTGAGGTAGAAGGATTGCTATCATTTCAAGGCCATCCTGGGCTACAGAATGAGACTAACCCAGAGGAGAAGGCCTATCATTCTCTCTCTTACTTAAATAATGTTTCAAAATAAAATGTAAAAAAGAGGGCTGGAGGGATGGCTTAGCAGTTAAGGCATTTGCTTGCAAAGCCAAAGGAGCCAGGTTTGATTCCCCAGGACCCACGGAAGCCAGATGCACAAGGTAGCACATGTGTCTGGAGTTTGTTTGCAGTGGCTAAAGGACCTGGCACGCCCATTCTATCTGCCTCTTTCTCCCCCTCAAATAAATAAAATCAAATACATTTTAATTTTTTTTTTTACTTATTTGAGAGCAACAGAGAGAGAAAGAGGCATATATATATAGAGAGAGAATGGGTGTGCCAGGGCCTCCAGCCACTGCACGCCTTTAACAAAACTCCAGATGTTTGTGCCACCTGAGCATCTGGCTAGGTCAGCATGTGGGTCCAAAAACAAAAATTGAGTAAATAAAAAAGTTGGTGGTGGGTCCTTAGGCTTCACAGGCAAGTGCTTAACTGCTAAGCCATCTCTCCAGCCCTCAAATAAATTTTTTAAAAGCTTTTTTTTTTTTTGGTTTTTCGAGGTAGGGTCTCACTCTGGTCTAGGCTGACCTGGAATTAACTATGTATTCTCAGGGTGGCCTCGAACTCTCGGCAATCCTCCTACCTCTGCCTCCCGAGTGCTGGGATTAAAGGCATGCGCCACCACGCCCGGCTTTTTTAAAAGCTTTAAAAATGTAAAAAAGAAGGCTGGGCATGTAGGCCAACAGTAGACTGCTTGCCTAGCTATATGTGAAGTTCCAGGTGTTCAATTCCCAGTATCAGGGGGAAAAAAAATCCAGGAGAATGTTGTCAGTTCCAGAGCGTGCTGCAGCCTGCATTTGAGCTTGCCCGACGGTCTGCTGACACAAAGGATAGTCTGTTTGACGTTTGCACCGACAAAGGGGGGGGGAGGTGGTTACAAAGTGAAGACAGGCCTCTGCCAGGCTTGGACTCTGCTGTACTGAGTTGGTGAAGGGATTAGGACTGTCAGGCCCTGGATCAAGCAGTGTGTGTTTGTGGGTTCGTAGTGGAAGGAGTCCTGACATTGAAGTCTGCATTCTGTTAGATGAAGAGACATGTTTCCCCAGAGGACACAAGGCAGTTTTAGAGTTGAAGGAGTCCATGGGGCCGGGGGTGGGGGGGAGCAAGCTAGAGAAATCTGGAAAGACTCCCTAAGGGTGCAGTGTGACAATCCAGGTCTAGAGGAACTGGTCACAACTGGAGGAAGTGGGGCAAATATCCTTGAGGTAGAAAGAACGCTGAGAGCCGGGCGTGGTGGTCGCATGCCTTTAATCCCAGCACTCGGGAGGCAGAGGTAGGAGGATCGCCGTGAGTTCAAGGCCACCCTGAGACTACATAGTGAGTTCCAGGTCAGCCTGGGCCAGAGTGAGACCCTACCTCAAAAAAAAAAAAAAAAAAAAAAAGAACGCTGAGAGATGAGGAAATAGAGGGACGGAGAGATTAGGCCAGAAGGAGGGGCAGATGAGGCAGGCAGACATTTGAAGCCCACTCCTAAGTTAGGTTCTTGTTTCTTTTTAATATTATTATTTTAGTTTTACAAGGTAGGGTCTCACTCTAGCTCAGGCTGACCTGGAATTCACTATGTCTTCTCAGGGTGGCCTCGAACTCATGGTGATCCTCCTACCTCTGCCTCCCCAGTGCTGGGATTTCTTGTTCCTTTTTTTAAAATTTTTAAAAAATATTTTATTTTTATTTTGGAGAGAGACACAGAGAGGTAGGGAGAGGAAGACAGAGATGGGCACGCTAGCAGTCTCTCAGCCACTGCAAATGAAATCCAGATGCTTGTGCCCCCTTGTGGGCAAGTGCAGCATTGCGCCCTTGTGTCACTTTACATCTGGCTAGACGTGGGACCTGGAGATTGGAACCAGCGTTTTAGGCTTAGGAGGCAGGCGCCTTAACCACTAAGCCATCTCTCCAGCCATTTTAAAAATAATTTTTGAGAGAGAGAATGGGCATGCAAGGGCCTCTCAGCCACTGTGAACGAACTCCAGACGTGTGTGCCTCCTTTTGTGCATGTGCGACATTGTGGGCTTGCATCACTTTTGGGTCTGGCTAAACCTGGGACCTTGAGATTCGAACAGGGGTTCTTAGGCTTCACAGGTACGCACCTTCACTGCTAAGCCATCTCTCCAGCCCTCTTGTTCCTTTTTATTATTATTATTCTACTTTTTCGAGGTAGGGTCTTACTCTCACCCAGGCTAACCTGGAATTCACACAGTAGTCTCAGGGTGGCCTCGAATTCACCGTGGTCCTCCCAACTCTACCTCCCAAGTGCTGGGACTAAAGGCATGTGCCACCACACCCAGCCATCTTGTTCTTCTTAGCAGTGAAACGTGGGCAGTCACTTGCCTTTGCTGGACCTCAGTTTTCACACCTGTAAAATGGTGACTACTTGGGTTAGTGTTGCAGTCAGTTCACATTGCTGGCAGAAAACACCCAACCAAGAGCAGCTTGTGGGGAAAAGGATTTATTTCGGCTTACAGACTCCAGGGGAAGCTCCATGATGGCAAGGGGAAAACAATGGCATGAACACAGGGTGGACATCACCTCCTGGCCAACATCAGGTGGACAACAGTGACAAAGAGTGTGCCAAACACTGGCAAGGGGACACTGGCTATAATACCCATAAGCCCGCCTCCAGTAGACGTTAATTCCCAATCTCCATCAGCTGGTAGCCCAGCATTCAGAACACCTAACTTTATGGGGGACACCTGAAACAAACCCAGCAGCAGCAGCAGCAACAGTGAGTTGAATGAGCTAGTGTTTGAAAGGCTCGGCTTATAGAGTCAAGGCTCATGTATACTGTTCATGCAAGGAGACAGTGTCCAAGGGAGAAGTGAGAAGAGTTGCAGAGGAAGGGCAAAACACTTAAAAGAAACAGAGGGGTCACGTTGGGGGATGACTTCCCAGGAGCCCCATGGAGAAATGTCAGGGACTTTCAACACCTGACCAGCCTGTCTAGAGGGCGCAATGGGTACACTAAAAAGGTAGCCTTGAGGAATGATCAAGTGACCAGGTGGCTTGTTTTTTTTTTTTAAACTTTATTTTATTTTTATTTATTTATTAGAGACAGAGAGAGGGAGAGTGAGAGAGAAAAAAAGTGAGAATGGGCGCTCCAGGGCCTCTAGCCACTGCAAATGAACCACAGACGAGTGCGCCGCCTTCTGTATCTGGCTAACATGGGACCTGGAAAATTGAACCAGGGTCCTTAGACTTCACAGGCATGTACTTTAATCGTTAAGCCATCTCTCCAGCCCTGGACTTGGTTTTAACTCAGTAGAGTTTGCCTAGAATATACTGGGGCTAGAGGCATGGCTCAGCGGTAGAGCCCTTATCTAGAATCCACAGCGAGGGGCTGGGGACGTGGCTCAGCGGTAGAGCCCTTGTCTAGAATCCACAGTGAGGGGCTGGGGGCGTGGCTCAGCGGTAGAGCCCTTGTCTAGAGTCCACAGTGAGGGGCCGGGGGCATGGCTCAGCGGTAGAGCCCTTGTCTAGAATCCACAGTGAGGGGCTGGGGCGTGGCTCAGCAGTAGAGCCCTTGTCTAGAATCCACAGTGAGGGGCTGGGGCGTGGCTCAGCGGTAGAGCCCTTGTCTAGAATCCACAGTGAGGGGGCTGGGGCGTGGCTCAGCGGTTGAGCCCTTGTCTAGAATCCACAGTGAGGGGCTGGGGCGTGGCTCAGCGGTAGAGCCCTTGTCTAGAATCCACAGTGAGGGCTGGGGCGTGGCTCAGCGGTACAGCCCTTGTCTAGAATCCACAGTGAGGGGCTGGGGCGTGGCTCAGCGGTAGAGCCCTTGTCTAGAATCCACAGTGAGGGGCTGGGGCGTGGCTCAGCGGTAGAGCCCTTGTCTAGAATCCACAGTGAGGGGCTGGGGCGTGGCTCAGCAGTAGAGCCCTTGTCTAGAATCCACAGTGAGGGGCTGGGGCGTGGATCAGCGGTAGAGCCCTTGTCTAGAATCCACAGTGAGGGGCTGGGGCGTGGCTCAGCGGTAGAGCCCTTGTCTAGAATCCACAGTGAGGGGCTGGGGCGTGGCTCAGCGGTAGAGCCCTTGTCTAGAATCCACAGTGAGGGGCTGGGGCGTGGCTCAGGGTAGAGCCCTTGTCTAGAATCCACAGTGAGGGGCTGGGGCGTGGCTCAGGGGGTAGAGCCCTTGTCTAGAATCCACAGTGAGGGGCTGGGGCGTGGCTCAGCGGTGTAGAGCCCTTGTCTAGAATCCACAGTGGGGGCTGGGGGCGTGGCTCAGCGGTAGAGCCCTTGTCTAGAATCCACAGTGAGGGGCTGGGGCGTGGCTCAGCGGTAGAGCCCTTGTCTAGAATCCACAGTGAGGGGCTGGGGGTGGCTCTAGAGCCCTTGTCTAGAATCCACAGTGGGGGCTGGGGCGTGGCTCAGCGGTAGAGCCCTTGTCTAGAATCCACAGTGAGGGGCTGGGGCGTGGCTCAGCGGTGAGCCCTTGTCTAGAATCCACAGTGAGGGGCTGGGGCGGCTCAGCGGTAGAGCCCTTGTCTAGAATCCACAGTGAGGGGCTGGGGCGTGGCTCAGCGGTAGAGCCCTTGTCTAGGATCCACAGTGAGGGCTGGGGCGTGGCTCAGCGGTTGAGCACTTGTCTAGAATCCACAGTGAGGGGCTGGGGCGTGGCTCAGCGGTAGAGCCCTTGTCTAGAATCCACAGTGAGGGCTGGGGCGTGGCTCAGCGGTACAGCCCTTGTCTAGAATCCACAGTGAGGGCTGGGGCGTGGCTCAGCGGTAGAGCCCTTGTCTAGAATCCACAGTGAGGGGCTGGGGCGTGGCTCAGCGGTAGAGCCCTTGTCTAGAATCCACAGTGGGGCTGGGGGCGTGGCTCAGCGGTAGAGCCCTTGTCTAGAATCCACAGTGAGGGGCTGGGGCGTGGATCAGCGGTAGAGCCCTTGTCTAGAATCCACAGTGAGGGGCTGGGGCGTGGCTCAGCGGTAGAGCCCTTGTCTAGAATCCACAGTGAGGGGCTGGGGCGTGGCTCAGCGGTAGAGCCCTTGTCTAGAATCCACAGTGAGGGGCTGGGGCGTGGCTCAGGGTAGAGCCCTTGTCTAGAATCCACAGTGAGGGGCTGGGGCGTGGCTCAGCGGTAGAGCCCTTGTCTAGAATCCACAGTGAGGGGCTGGGGCAGAGGCAGTGAGGGCTGGGGCTCAGCAGTAGAGCCCTTGTCTAGAATCCACAGTGGGGGCTGGGGGCGTGGCTCAGCGGTAGAGCCCTTGTCTAGAATCCACAGTGAGGGGCTGGGGCGTGGCTCAGCGGTAGAGCCCTTGTCTAGAATCCACAGTGGGGGCTGGGGCGTGGCTCAGCGGTAGAGCCCTTGTCTAGAATCCACAGTGAGGGGCTGGGGCGTGGCTCAGCGGTAGAGCCCTTGTCTAGAATCCACAGTGGGGGCTGGGGCGTGGCTCAGCGGTAGAGCCCTTGTCTAGAATCCACAGTGAGGGGCTGGGGCGTGGCTCAGCGGAGAGCCCTTGTCTAGAATCCACAGTGGGGGCTGGGGGCGTGGCTCAGCGGTAGAGCCCTTGTCTAGAATCCACAGTGAGGGGCTGGGGCGTGGCTCAGCGGTAGAGCACTTGTTTAGAATCCACAGTGAGGGGCTGGGGCGTGGCTCAGCGGTAGAGCCCTTGTCTAGAATCCACAGTGAGGGGCTGGGGCCTGGCTCAGCGGTGGAGCCCTTGTCTAGAATCCACAGTGAGGGGCTGGGGGCGTGGCTCAGTGGTAGAGCCCTTGTCTAGAATCCACAGTGAGGGGCTGGGGGCGTGGCTCAGCGGTAGAGCCCTTGTCTAGAATCCACAGTGAGGGGCTGGGGGCGTGGCTCAGCGGTAGAGCCCTTGTCTAGAATCCACAGTGGGGGCTGGGGGCGTGGCTCAGCGGTAGAACACTTGTCTAGAATCCACAGTGGGGGGCTGGGGGCGTGGTCAGGATGGAGGTCTGTTTAGCACAGCGGCCTTGGCTCAGTCCCTGTCCTCCTGCGTCTTGAGATGTCCTACTCACTCTGTGCTCTTGTGTCCAGCAGAGGCCGCGGCGGCCCCCACGGTAGCTCCTGGCCCTGCCCAGCCCGGGCACGTGTCCCCGACGCCAGCCACCACGTCCCCGGGCGAGAAGGGGGAAGCAGGTACCCCGGTGTCGGCGGGCACGTCGGCCGCGGCCATCCCACGGCGCCACGCGCCCCTGGAGCAGCTGGTCCGCCAGGGCTCGTTCCGGGGCTTCCCAGCGCTCAGCCAGAAGAACTCGCCCTTCAAAAGGCAGCTGAGCCTGCGGCTGAACGAGCTGCCCTCCACGCTGCAGCGGCGCACGGACTTCCAGGTGAAGGGCACAGGTGAGCCCTCCGGGGATGCGCAGGAAGGGACCTCAGAATCACCCTTCTTTTCTTCCTTTTTTTTTTTTTTTTTGACAGCTTCCATAATTGTAGACAATATCCCATGTTATTTCCCTCCCTCCCCCACTTTCCCCTTTCAAACTCTACTCTCCATCATATCCCCTCCCCCGCTCAGTCTCTCTTTTATTTTGATGTCATGGTCTTTTCCTCCTATTATGATGGTCTTGTGTAGGTAGTGTCAGGCACTGTGAGGTCATGGATATCCAGGCCATTTTGTGCCTGGAGGAGCACGTTGTAAGGAGTCCTACTCTTCCTTTGGCTCTTACATTCTTTCTGCCCCCTCTTCCTCAATGGACCCTGAGCCTTGGAAGGTGTGTTAGAGATGTTTCAGTGCTGAGCACTCCTCTGTCCCTTCTTCTCAGCACCATGGTGCCTTCTGAGTCATCCCAAGGTTGCCACCATATGACAATAGAAGCTTCTCTAACCAAAAGTGAGAGTAGCATTAATATATGGGTGTGGACATTAAGAGAAGTCCTTACTGGGCAGTTTGGTGAGCATAGTATATACATTTAGCCAGACACCAGCAGATGTTACACCCCTAGGGCTCATGACTACCACTGTTGTAGGTTTTCAGCATCAGGGATGTATTCCCTCCAATGGAGAGGCCTCCAGTCCAATTAGAGAGTGGTTGGTTTTCCCCATAACAAACATGCCACTATTGTACTCGTTGGCTCATTTGGCCTGGCTGGACAAATTTAAAGCTTGCAGTGTTCACTGTTGAGTACCTTCACTGGTGTTTTCTCTCTCCCATTGAACTGCACGCAGCATAGCTTTTTCCAGCTTTCTGTCAGCTGGTCCCCATGGAGGAGGCTTTCAGCTCAGCTCCAGCAGGATTTCTCAGTGACCTTGCAGCCCAAGTATATAGAGTCTTCAGCAATAGGGTCTTACCATCTATTCCTGGTGGGAAACCAAGGGCCGTGGCAATAGCCTGTAATGTTTTGGGAGTATCTGTGACCTCCCTGGCCAACAACTCACTGGAAGGTATCCCATCCTGGCACTGAAAAAGTTCTAGTAATAGTCTATGGCTTCTGAGTGTTCCATTGTCCAGAAAAGTAGGTTTCCATATGATTTATTTATGTCTTCTTAGATTATGATTGGCCCTCCGTCCACCTTTCTTTTAGTCAGTCTCTTCCCCTGACCTCACTTAGGCCTTTTTCCACCCCCATTCATCTGTTCTTCTACTTTACATATATACAATACCATCCTATTAAGTCGCCCCCTCCCTTTCTATTCCCTTTATATCCCCTTTCTAGCTTACTGGCTTCTGCTACTGAGTTTTCTTTTTACTCACATAGAAGTCCAATCATCTGTAGCTAGGATCCACATATGAGAGAGAACATGTGATGTCTGGCTTTCTGGCTTCTTTTATTTGTTTGTTTATTTATTTATTTATTATTTTGGTTTGTGGAGGTAGGGTCTCGCTCTAGCCCACGCTGACCTGGAATTCACTATGGAGTCTCAGGCTGGCCTCGAACTCATGGCAATCCTCCTACCTCTGCCTCCCTGAGTGCTGAGATTAAAGGCGTGCTTCATCTTGATGGAGGCTGAGGAAGTTGAAACCCACCTGTCTTCTCCCCATAACCTCTGTATGCAATATAGATCTATCTTAAAAATCTGAGAGCCGGGCATGGTGGCGCACGCCTTTAATCCCAGCACTCAGGGAGGCAGAGGTAGGAGGATCGCCGTGAGTTCAAGGCTACCCTGAGACTCCATAGTTAATTCCAGGTCAGCCTGGACCAGAGTGAGACCCTACCTCGAAAAACCAAAAAAAAAAAAAATAATAATAAAATAAAATCTGAGGGCTGGGGCTGGAGAGATGACTTAGCAGTTAAGGCACCTGCCTCCTAAGCCTAAGAACACGGGTTCCAATCTCCAGGTCTCACGTTTAGCCAGATGCAAAGTGACGCAAGGGCGCAATGCTGCACTTGACCACAAGGGAGTGTATGCATCTGGATTTCGTTTGCAAAAACACCCATTCTCTGTCTCCCTCTCCCTCTCTGTCTCTCTCCAAAAAAAAAAAAAAAAAAATTGAGGGCTGGGTTGGAGAGATGGCTTAGTGGTTAAGAAACTTGCCTGCAAAGCCAAAGGACCCAGGTTTGATTCCCCAGAACCCAGGTCCTGGAGAAGTACACCTTGGACTTTTGGCTTTGCAGGCCTTAACTGCTAAGCCATGTCTCCAGCCCCAGAATCATTTTTGCTGTCCGCAAAGGATGGAGGAGAGATGGTGCCCACTGGGATTGAATAGCACTGTCTGCTGCCTGGGAGAAAGGCTAGCCGTGGAATGTGTGTATGATGATCAATTAGCAATGTCTGCCATTAGCAAGGAAGGCATAGAAGAGAGTCAGCATGAATTATGATTGACTAACCTTGACTGTTTATGGGTAAGGGATGGAAAAGTAGTTCGGTCGTGATCAATTGGCCATGTCTGTTGTTACTAAGGGCCAAGGTGGCACACATTATGACTGGTTGGCAAAGCGCACACTCTGAAGTTACTGGTACCACCGTAATCCCATGTTCACGGAAGTCACCTGACATACACACATCTAGAGTCACACAAACTCAGAAGTCCCACACATTGGCAGGTTTTTGTTTTTTTTTTTTTTTTTGCAGATACTGATCTGGAATCCACACACACCTCCACCTGGGTCCCCCACATGCCACTGCTGATTCATGCAGCCATCCTTGTGCCCTTGGAAACAGTCACTTGCTAAAATATCACAGACCTTTATTGTACATGACATGTGCCAGTCCTTGGCTCCTTTGTTCCTCCCAAGTCCTCCTGAAGGCCCCGTGTCCATCCCATGTGCCTTGTCTTATCAGCTTAAGCGCCTCTCTGTCCTGGTGATGTGTGTGATGGACCGGGCCAGGTGGAGTGACCAGGGTCCCATGTCTCTGCTCCAAGCAGGATGCACGCTCCCCAGCCAGTGAACCACACTGACCAGTATCCATTCTGACAGCCTGTGCTCTTGCCACACACAGGGTAGAATGCTTTATTTACTTGATGTATGTTCTTACACATTTTGAACATCTCTTCTGGCTTCTGGCCACTCACAGATCTTGAGGGTCTTGGCCGGGGGTCCTTGTCATTGTAGGTCATCAAATGCCACATGCTGACTCGGCTGTTGTATCAGTCTGTTGTCATACACACCCATATGTGCATGTGTTTTCGTGACCATGGTCACCTGGTAACAGAGTGGATCTCCTCACCCACACACCTCCGGAAGGAAAGGAGTGTAGGTCATACCGGCCCCTGAGGGCCCAAGGGTAAAGGTTAGACTATAGCAAGGCCAGAACTGGTTTTCTTTATATATATATATATAATTTATTTATTTCCTTGAGAGAGAGAAATAGGCAGGGAAAGAGAGAGAATAGGTATGCCAGCACCTCCAGCCGCTGCAAATGAACTCCAGATGCATGCACCTCTTTGTGCATCTGGCTTATGTGGGTCCTGGGGAATCGAACCTACCTAGGTTCTTCGGCTTTGCAGGAAAGCGCCTGAACCTCTAAGCCATTTCTCCAGCCTCAGAACTGGTTTTCTTTTACATTTTATTTTATTTTATTTTATTATTATTATTATTTTTTTTTTTTTGGTTTTTCGAGGTAGGGTCTCACTCCGGCCCAGGCTGACCTGGAATTAACTATGTAGTCTCAGGATGGCCTCGAACTCATGGCGATCCTCCTACCTCTGCCTCCCAAGTGCTGGGATTAAAGGCGTGCGCCACCACGCCCGGCTTACATTTTATTTTTATTTGAAAGGAGAGAGAGAGAGAGAAGGAAGGAGAGAGGGAGGCCAGAGCAAAAGGGCCTGCGGCCACTGCTAATGAACTCCAGACGCATGCCTCACTGTAAATCTAAGCTTTAAATGGGTACTTGAGAATTGAACCCAGGCTGGCAGGCTTTGCCGAGCCGTCTCCCCAACCTGGTTTTCTGACCTCTGCCCTTCCGTGACCTCCCAGTGCCTGAGATGGACCCTCCTGGCCCCAGCGACAGTGATGGCATCAATGCTCTTTGCACACAGATCAGCTCCTCCTTTGCCAGTGCTGGAGCACCGGCACCAGGTCCACCGTCTGCCACAACAGGTAAACCGGCCCCTCCCCTGGAGCAGACACCTTCCGGTGGTCCTCTTGTACCCCCTTCTCCCTTCTCATTCAGAGCCACCGTGGAAACCAGTGCAACCTTGAATGGTTCAAGGTGAATATCAACAGTCCTCTTAGAGATATAGAAGCGTCTTTAGCTGTTAATCTTTTAAAAACTTTTTTTTGGGGGGGAGAGAGAAACAGAGAGAGAGGGAGAGGAAGACAGGGATGGGCACGCCAAGACGAAATCCAGATGTGTGCGCCCCCTTGTGGTCAAGTGCAGCATTGCGCCCCTTTGCATCTGGCTAAATGTGGGACCTGGAGATTGGAACCAGTGTTCTTAGGCTTAGGAGGCAGGCGCCTTAACCCCTAAGCCATCTCTCGCCCATTCGATTCTCCATGTCCCACGGTTAACCAGATGCAGTGATGCAATGCTGCGCTTGCCCACAGGGGGCACACACGTCTGGAGTTCGTTCACAGCAGCTGAGACCCTGCTGGTGCACCCATTCTCTATCTCTCTGCCTCTTCCTCTCTGTAGCTCTGACTGCCGCTCAAAAAAAAAAAAAAGGGCTGGAGAGATGGCTTAGTGGTTAAGGTGCTTGTCTGCAAAGCCAAAGGATCGAAGTTCAACTCCCCAGGACCCACATAAGCCAGATGCACAAGGAGGCACAAGCATCTGGAGTTTGTTTGCAGTTGCTGGAAGCCCTGGGATGTCCATTCTCTTTCTGTCTCTCCACCTGCCTATTTCTCTCTCTCTCAAATAAATAAATAAAAATCATTTAAAAAAAAAAAACACAGAGAGAGAGAAGGAGAGATAATGGGCACACCAGGACCTCTAGCCACTGCAAACAAACCCCAGACACACACACCACCATGTATATCCAGCTTACCTGGGCCCTGGGGACTGAATCTAGGTCCTTAGGTTTCTAAGGCAAGCACCTTAACCACTAAGCTCAGACTGATCTGGAACTCACTCTGTAGTCCCAGGCTGGCCTTGAAGTCATGGTGATCCTCCTGCCTTTGTGCTGGAATCATCTTAGAATCATGAGTCACCTTATAACCATGTCTTAGAGCCATGGGTAACAAGTAACTGGCTGGGCCTTTAATCCCAGCACTCGGGAGGCAGAGGTAAGAGGATTGCCGTGAGTTCAAGGCCACCCTGAGACTACATAGTAAAATTCCAGGTCAGCCTGAGCTAGAGTGAAAACCCTACCTCAAAAAATAAAACAAGGAGGCTGGGCGTGTTGGCGCACGCCTTTAATCCCAGCACTCGGGAGGCAGAGGTAGGAGGATCGCTGAGAGTTCGAGGCCACCCTGAGACTACATAGTTAATTCCAGCTCAGCCTGGACCAGAGTGAGACCCTACCTCGCAAAACCAAAATAAATAAATAAATAAATAAATAAATAAATAAATAAATAAATAAATAAATAAAAAAAAAAAAAAAAACAAGGGGCTGGAGAGATGGCTTAGCAGTTAAGGCCTTTGCCTGCAAAACCAAAGGATCCCTGTTCAACTCTCCAGTATCCACGTAAGCCAGGTGCACAAGGAGGCGCATGTATCTGGAGTTCGTTTGCAGTGGCTGGAAGCCCTGGAGTGCCCATTCTCTCCCCCCCCTTTCTCTCTCTCTCAAATAAATAAAATAAAAAATATATTTAAAAATAAAGAAAAGAATGGGCTGGAGAGATGGCTTAACGGTTAAGGTGTTTGCCTGCAAAGCCAAAGGATCCCAGTTCGACTCTCCAAGGCCCACTTAAACCAGATGCACAAGGGGGCGCATGCATCTGGAGTTTGTTTGCAGTGGCTGGAGGCCCTGGCACGCCCATTCTCTCTCTCTCTCTCTCTCTCTTAAATAAACAAATAACATATATTAAAAAAAAAAAGAAAGAAAAGAAAAACTAAAAAGAGAGAGAAAATTATACGTTCACAGCACTGCAGACACACTTGGCTAAGGTCAGGAGAGCTGGCAAGGAGCTGAGGGGGGATTCAGAGGCAGTCTCCTCCAGAACCGAGGCTTTGATCCTGGGGGGTGGGAGGGGCGTCCTGACTCAGCCCTCTCTCTAGGGACGCCTGCCTGGGGTGAGGCACCTGTAGCCCCTGCAGCTACCTTCCAGCCCGGGCACAAGCGGACACCTTCAGAGGCTGAGCGATGGCTGGAGGAAGTGTCCCAGGTGGCCAAGGCAGCAGCAGCAGCAGCAGCAGCAGCAGCAGCAGCAGCAGCAGCAGCAACAGCAGCAAGCAGCCTCCGTGCCCCCAGTGCCCACCATGCCCCCTGCCCTGCAGCCCTTCTCTGCCCCCGTGGGGCCCTTCGACACGACATCCGCCCAGGTGGCCATGTTCCTACCACCCCCACACATGCAACCCCCTCCATTTGTGCCCGCCTACCCAGGCCTGGGCTACCCACCCATGCCCCGGGTGCCCGTGGTAGGCATCACACCTTCACAGATGGTGGCCAACGCCTTCTGCTCAGCTGCCCAGCTCCAGCCTCAGCCTGCCACCCTGCTTGGAAAAGCTGGGGCCTTTCCACCTCCTGCTGCACCCAGTGTCCCTGGGGGCCAGGCCCGTCCACGCCCCAATGGGGCTCCCTGGCCCCCAGAGCCAGCACCTGCCCAGGCCCCAGAGTTGGACGCCTTTGAGGCCCAGTGGGCAGCGTTAGAAGGCAAACCCACTGCACAGAAACCTGCTAACCCATTCTCTGGGGACCTGCAAAAGACCTTTGAAATTGAACTGTAGCCCAAGCTGCCCTGTCCCCAGCCATCATCATCATCATCATCATCAATCCCCAGGTGTACTGCATTCAGGAGGGGAGGCCTGACTTCTCCCCTGGGGCGGTACTCTTATTAACACCCCGCCCAAGCCCTTCTCCACCACCCCTCACAACCACTACAGAACCAATCTTGTGAGGCCCAGGTTGTGACAAGATGGAATTCAGGGACGGATCCAGCCTGGCTAAGGGAACCATATTTTAACCGTCAGACTTAGACTGGCATTGCCCCTTTCCCAAACCCCAGACACAAGGGGAATGGCTTCAGTCCTACAGAACGCCCTTGGTACAAGCTCCACTTCCCCAATTTCTGTTGTTGACCTCCCCGCACCTTCCAGTATCGGGCAGGAGGGAGGAGAGAGGCCCACCCCAAGTCTGGTTGTCCCCCCTCCACCCCCCCCCATACACAGCACAAGCTAAGGGCTTCCTTCTGCCCACGCTGCGTTCACTGCCAAGGCTGTGCTAGCCCCACCCCCTCCCCCATTCAGGGGGCCACGTCTTCCGGAGGACTTATGTCTCACGGGGCAGGGGCCAAGATTGGGGGCCCAGGAGGCAGGGGAGGGGGGAGGGGAGAAGATGCTCTGTTACCTCATGTTGGTGCCCGCTGGGGAAGGGGTCCCAGAAGAAAGGGAAGGGGTGCCTAGCGGGTACTTTTCTATCTTTTATTTCCAGATTTTTTTTGTATCTAAACTTGCAGATTTGTATTCTACAATGACAGCCAATAAAGGAAGAATATAATGGTGGCACTTGTGGAAGCAGGGAATGTGTGGAGGGGGGAGGGTCCTGCCATCACTCGCCTGTGGACGACACGGTGAAGGCTTAGCACTTGGGATTGGTGACAGGAGGGTCAGGATTTTAAGATCATCGCACTACATAGTGAGTTCAGAGCCAGCTCGGGTTCCATGAGACCCTGACTCAAAAAAAAAAAAAAAATCAGCTGTGCGTGGTAGCACACACCTTTAATTCCAGCACTCAGGAGGCAGAGATAGGAGGATCGCTGTGAGTGTGAAGCCACCCTGAGACTACATAGTGAATTCCAGGTCAGCGTGGGCTAGAGTGAGACCCTACTTTGTCAAACAAAATTAAATAATAGCCTTTTCTCTGGAGTCATCTCACACTGGAGAGAGGGAGGGAGGGAGAGAGGGAGGAAGAGTCAGGTCTCCCTGAGCAATACCTCTGAGTCACAGCTTGGGGAGCAGCACCTGTTATGTGGGTACCTAAAGGGAGCCCAAAATGAGTCACCCCATCTCTGTTATTAACAGACTTTGAGCCAAGGAATAAGAAATGTATGCTCCTGGCTGGGCGTGGAGGCACACGCCTTTAATCCCAGGACTCAAGAGGCAGAGGTAGGAGGATCGCCATGAGTTCGAGGCCAGCCTGAGACTAACTACATAGTGAATTCCAGGTCAGCATGAGCTAATGAGGCCCGACCTCAAAAACAAACAAACAAACAGAAAAGACTGGAGAGATGGTTTAGGCACTTGTCGGCAAAGCCAAAGGGCTTAGGTTCAGTTCCCCAAATGCACAAGGTGGCACGTGTGTGTCTAGAGTTCCTTTGCAGTGGCTAGAGGCCCTGGCTCACCCATGCTCTGTCTGCCTCTTTCTCTCAAATAAAAAAAAAAAAAAACGGGCCTGGAGAGATGGCTTAGCAGTTAAGGCGCGTGCCTGCCAAGCCTAAGAATGCCCGTTTGATTCTCCATTCTCTCATTTAAAAAAACTATTATCGGTGAGCTGGGCGTGGTGGCACACGCCTTTAATCCCAGCACTCGGGAGGCAGAGGTAGGTGGATCGCCATGAGTTCAAGGCCACCCTGAGACTACATAGTTAGTTCCAGGTCAGCTTGGGCCAGAGTGAGACCCTACCTCGAAAAAACAAACAAACAAACAAAAAAACTATTATCGGGCTACAGAGATGGCTTAGCGGTTAAGGCACTAGCCTGCAAAGCCAAAGGACCCAGGTTCAATTCTCCAGGACCCACATAAGCCAGATGCACAAGTTGACACATGCCCAGATGCACAAGGTAGCGCATGCATCTGGAGTTTGTGTTTGCAAGGGCTGGAGGCCCTGGTGTGCCCATTCTCTCTCTCTGCCTCTTCCTATCTCTGTATCTCTCGACAAAGTAAATAAAAATAAAATATAAAAAAAGCTTACAGGGCTGGAGAGATGGCTTAGTGGTTAAGGCGCCTGCCTGCTAAGCCTAAGAACGCTGGTTCCAATCTCCAGTGGTTCCAATCTCCAGGTCCCAGATGCAAAGTGAAGCAAGGGCGCAATGCCGCACTTGACCACAAGGGGGCTCACACATCTGGATTTCGTTCACAGCAGCTGAGAGACGGCTGGCGCCCATCTCTATCTCTGTCTCCCTCTCTGTCTGTCTGTCTCTCTCTGTGTCTCTCTCCAAAAATAAATAATAAAAAATTTTTTAAAAATTTAAAAAAAGCTTACAAATGATACGAATTTTATCAATATTCTAGTCCCATCTGATGCATGAGCTGGTGGAACCACTCAAGGTCACACACCCGACGCTGGGAGAGCTGGGACTCACAGTTGGCCTCCTTTGAGGTCAGTCATTAACCACTAGGCTTAGGAACAAACCTGGGGTCTGGCCCTCCAGAGTTTCCATTGCAGCCCCTTCCTTAACCCTCTAAAGACTCCAGGTCCAAGACGGCTCTGCCAGGGTGCCAGGGACCTCTAGAGAGGGGCAGAAGGCTCTGCCAGAGATGAGCCACACTGTCACCATTAAGCCTTTGCTTACGACATTTTTCTCTACTCAGACCTGTTCCGACACTGCAGCGTGTTGACCTCAGCGTGTTGTTTGCTGAGTTCAAACCTCTCCCAAGCCCCATCCTGTCCTTTTAGTCTTTGTATTTATCTTAAAAAAAAAAAAATAGGGCTGGAAAGATGGCTTAGCGGTTAATGCCTCCTAAGCCTAAGAACGCTGGTTCCAATGTCCAGCGGTTCCAATCTCCAGGTCCCACGTTTAGCCAGATGCAAAGTGACGCAAGGGCGCAATGCCGCACTTGACCACAAGGGGGTGCACGCATCTTGAGTTTGTTCACAGTGGCCGAGAGGCTGCTGGTGCGCCCATTCTCTATCTGTCTTCCTCTCCCTCTCTCTCTCTGTCTCTCTCTGTGTCTCTCTCCAAAAAAATTTTTTTTTAATTTGTGAGAGAGAGAGAGTGAGATAGAGCAAGCATGGGTACTCCAGGGCTTTTGCCCCCTGCAAATGACCTCCACTCTGTGCATCTGACTTTACATGAGTACTGGGTTATCCAACCTGGGTCTGCAGGCTTTGCAAACAAAGTCAGAGGCACTCCTCTGCCTTGCCTGCCCCTCCATCCCCCAGTGCCATCCTTACCAAGTTCCTGACCTGGCTATTACGGCCCTTTGCCACCAGTGGCTGGACTGTGCCAGGAGAGGACACAGTGCATTCTCTCCTGTCCCCGTGCATGTCCCTGCAGGAGGCTAAGGTCAGTGTTGTGTCAGTCGCTGGTGACAGAGCGAGATGGAGTAGGCAGAATGGGACAAGGGATGTTTTGGGCGAAGGAACAGATGGGACCGAGGGCATGAAGCCAGACAGCCATCAGAGACTTTCCCGTCTGTCTCTTCGCCCAAAACACACACACGCATGCACACACACACACACACACACACACACACACACCCCTCTCTATTTAGCCCTCTGGCTGGTCTGGAATTCCCTTTGTAGAACAAGCTGGTTCAGAATTTGAGGCCATCCTCCTGCCTCTCCCTCCCTAGTGTTGGGATTATAGCCTTGTACCTGGATGCCTGGCCCCAGCCTGACTTGCAGAGCCATTTCCTGTGTCCAGGGCCTCTTCCTCCCCGCTGATCCCACAGACAGGGAGGGAGTGGAGGGGGCTGGGGATGGCAGGGGGCTGCTGGTGGTGGTGAGCCAAAAGCGGCTCCATGGACCTGTATTTCCCAAGGGACCTCTTTGGCCAGTTTTTCTCATCTTCCCTACCACACCACGGGGCGCAGATTCTTGCTCTTTGCCGCGCTTTTCTCTGCCCTCCTCCTCCTCCTCCTCCATTTCTCCCAAGCTCAAGCCATCTCAGAATGGACCCAGGAAAAAGCCAGGTCTGGTGGTTCACGACTGTAATCCCAATACTCCGCAGGCTGAGGTGTGTGTGTGGGGGGGGAGTTTGGTGAGTTCAAGGCCATCCTGGGCTACACAGTGAGCCCCTTGTCTGAAAGGGCAAAAAAAAATAAATAAATAAAAAATCTAAAACTAAAAATCAAAATAGACCCCAGGAACCAGGCGTGGTGGCGCACGCCTTTAATCCCAGCACTCAGGAGGCAGAGGTAGGAGGATTGCTGTGAGTTCGAGGCCACCCTGAGACTACAGAGTGAATTCCAGGTCAGCCTGACCCTACCTCGAAAAACCAAAATAATAATAATAACAACAGACTTAGGAAACCTGAAATTAAAGGTCGCCAGCCTACAACGAAGCCTGGATGCACCTAACTGCCCAATTTATCACAGGATAAATACAGTGATTATTTTGGGGGACACCCCACAACGGGTTTAGGGTCCCACCCCATCCCCCCTCCTCCCAGGAGCCAGCATCAGCAGCTACCACAGCTACTTGCGCTGGTCCTATCTGGATGCAAGGAAGGCTCTAGAAAGCTCTGCAGTCCGCCACCTACAGTTGCCTCTCCCGCCCCACTCCGGCCATTGCTAGCCCAGTTCTGTGGCTTGAGAGCCGCGCATGGTCCCCGGGGCCCAGGCCACGTGGATGGAGACGCTGGAGCCGGGCTGGACGGCGCCCCCTGGTGGCTCTGGCTGCTCTGTGCAGGAATGTCCTGAGAGCTGGCTTTGCTCAAGTGCCCCGATCATTTTTAGAAAATGACAATAAAAGGCCGGGCGTGGTGGCGCACGCCTTTAATCCCAGCACTCGGGAGGCAGAGGTAGGAGGATGGCCGTGAGTTCAAGGCCACCCTGAGACTACATAGTGAATTCCAGGTCAGCCTGGGCCAAAGTGAGACCCTACCTCGAAAAACCAAAAAAAAAAAAAAAAAAAAAAAAGAAAATGACAATAAAATAAAAATGACCAGCGTGGTGGCGCATTTAATCCCAGCATTAAGGGAGCTTGAGGTAGGAGGATCGCCATGAGTTCGAGGCCAGCCTGAGACTACATAGGTGAATTCTAGGTCAGCCTGAGCTAGAGTGAGACCCTACCTCAAACTAACAGGGGCTGGAGAGATGGCTGAGCGGTTAAGGTGCTTTCCTGCAAAGCCTAAGGACTGAGGTTCGATTCCCCAGGACCTGCATAAGCCAGATGCACAAGGTGTCTGGAGATTTGCAGTGGCTGGAGGCCCTGGCATGCCTATTCTGTCTACCTGCCTTTTTTTTCTCAAAATAAGTAAATAAATAAAATATTTTTAAAAACGGGGGGGCTGGAGAGATGGCTTAGCGGTTAAGCGCTTGCCTGTAAGGACCAAGGACCCGGGTTCGACCGATTCTCCAGTACTCATGTAAGCCAGATGCACAAGGTGGTGCATCTGTCTAGAGTTCATTAGTAGTGGATAGAGGCCCTAGTGCACCCATTCCCCCCCACACCCCGCGTGGTGGCGCACACCTTTAATCCCAGCACCTGCCGTGAGTTCAAGGGCAGCCTGAGACGACATAGTGACTTTCAGGTCAGCCTGAGCTAGAGCGAGACCCTACCTCGAAAAACAACAACAACAACAACATGGTTGACGTCAGACCCAGGAAGCTCGTTGTCCTGGAAGTCCTGCCGGATTCCCTCCCCCCTCCCCCCATTTAGGATCAGGCTCCTACGCCAACCACTCTGCTTTGCGTGAGCTTCGCCACTGTTCAGAACCCTCTTCCCTGCGTCTTCCCATTCCTCGGAGGCCTCTGCCTGCGCCCTTCCAGCTCACTCCTGGTCGTGTTTGTCGTCCCCCACTCACCCCTACCCTGCCTGCGCTCCCCGCATTCCATCCCCACCTGCTTCCTCCATTGCACCCCTACTCTGCCTGCACCTCATTCCACCCGGACCTGCTCCCTCCATCCCATCACACCCTCTGCCTGCACCCCATCCCACCCCACCTGCTCCCTCCATCCCACCTCTACCCTGCCTGCACCCCATCCCACCCGCACCCTCTGGATCCCCATCTCACTCCTATGCTGGGTCTTTATCCCACCCAGACTGCCTATCCCACCTACTCCCACCACACATTGCCCTGTCCTCTCCCTATGCCTCCATGCCATTTGGCTGTCTTTCTGTACCCCATCTCGCCCCAACTCACTGCCTATTTTTTTTTTTAATTTAATTTATTTTATTTTATTTTATTTTATTTTATTTTATTTTATTTTATTTTATTTTATTTTATTTTATTTATTTTATTTTATTTTATTTTATTTTATTTTATTTTATTTTATTTTATTTTATTTTATTTTATTTTATTTTATTTTATTTTATTTTATTTTATTTTATTTTATTTTATTTTTTATTTTATTTTATTTTATTTTATTTTATTTTATTTTATTTTATTTTTTTTTATTTTATTTTATTTTATTTTATTTTATTTTATTTTATTTTATTTTATTTTATTTTATTTTATTTTATTTTATTTTATTTTATTTTATTTTATTTTATTTTATTTTATTTTATTTTATTTTATTTTATTTTATTTTATTTTATTTTATTTTATTTTTTATTGGTTTTTCGAGGTAGGGTCTCACCACTCTAGCCCAGGCTGACCTGGAATTAACTTTGTAGTCTCAGGATGGCCTCGAACTCACAGTGATCCTCCTACCTCAGCCTCCCAAGTGCTGGGATTAAAGGCGTGCGCCACCATGCCCGGCTGTCTCTCTCTCTCTCTCTCTTTTTTTTAATTTTTACTTTTATTTATTTGAGAGAGAGAGAGAGGCAGAGACAGAGAGAATTAATGGGCACACCAAGGCTTCCAGCCACAGCAAATGAACTCCAGGCACATGTGCCACCTTATGCATCTGGCTTACGTGAGTCCTAGGGAATCGAACCTGGATCCTTTGGCTTTGCAGACAAGCCATCTCTCCAGCCCCTACTGCCTATTCTTGCTGCAAGCCTCTAGCTCATCACAGTCCATATTGGGTTCCAGTCTCCCCCGCACAGGAACCCCTGGAGTGCAGGAACAAAGTGTATCTTGATCACCACTGTGTCTCTTGTATCGCCACAAATTAAAAATTTAAAAATAGGGCTGGAGAGATGGTTTAGCAGTTAAGGCGCTTGCCTGCAAAGCCTCAGGACCCAGGTTCGGCTCCCCAGAACCCATGTAAAGCCAGATGCACAGGTAGAGCATGCGTATGGAGTTTGTTTGCAGTGTCTAGAAGCCCTGGAGTACCAAATTTCTCTCTCTCATAAATAAAAAATTAAAAAGTTGGGCTGGAGAGATGGCTTAAGGCACATGCCTGCAAAGCCTAAGGACCCTGGTTTAATTCTCCAGGTCCTATGTAAGCCAGATGCACAAGGGGTGCACGCATCTGCAGTTCCTTTGCAGTGGATAGAGGCCCTGGCGTGCCCATTCTCCCTCTCTCAGTTTCCCTCTCTCTGTCTCAAGTAAATAAACAAATATAAAAAAGTTTATTAAAAAAACTTAAAAATAGGGCTGGAGAGATGGCTTAGCGGTTAAGGCATTTGCCTGTGAAGCCAAAGGACCCAGGTTCGATTCCCCAGGACCCATGTAAGCCAGATGTACAAGGGGCACATGCATCTGGAGTTCATTTGCAGCGGCTACAGGCCCTGGTGCGCCCATTCTCTCTCTGTCTGTCTCTCTTCATCTCTATCTATCTCTGCTTGCAAATAAATAAATAAATAAATAAATAAATAAATAAATAAATAAATAAAAATAAATAAATTAAAAAAAAAAACTTAAAAATAAATGACCTCATGATTTAAGGTGATATTCTTTTCTCCAGCATCTTTACAGTTCCATTGTAGAACTTTAGGATCACCCTAGAAAGATCTTTTTGGCCTATCTGTAGCTATTCCCTTCATCCCTACCCCTAACCCCAGGCAATTAATCATCCAGTTTCTAGCACATCTTCATCTTACAGGCATTTTCCAAACACTGTGTGTATGTGGTGTGTGTGTGTGGGGAAGTTTGGGGGTACCAGACAAATACTGCTTTTGTCGGCTGTTGTGTGCTGAAGTTATGTAACAAGACATACACCATGCCTCAGGGAACTCAAAAGTCCGGTTGGGGGGCGGGAGCTAATGGGAAAAACATGTGCACTCATTTATTTATTCATCTGAAAGATTTTTTTGGAACACTTATCATCTGTAAGGCTCTATTCCAGGTCTTGAAGATACAGTAACGTGTGTGGGCCGGATGGGGAGGGATAAAAAAATCTCTGCTTAGCCAGAACTGATATTATAATGCAAGGATGAAAAAAGAAATAATCCTAAAAAAACAAAGAAAAAGAAATAACCCTAAGAAAGAATGGCTGCTTATGAAAAAGGAGTTAAAGTGATGGAATGAGTGGGTTTTTTTCCTTGCACTGGCACCCACGTCCCAGCCCCTCACTGTGGATTCTAGACAAGGGCTCTACCGCTGAGCCACGCCCCCAGCCCCTCACTGTGGATTCTAGACAAGGGCTCTACCGCTGAGCCACGCCCCCAGCCCCTCACTGTGGATTCTAGACAAGGGCTCTGGACAAGGGCCTATGAGCCACGCCCCAGCCCCCTCACTGTGGATTCTAGACAGCCCCTCACTGTGATTCTAGACAAGGGCCTGAGCCACGCCCCAGCCCCTCACTGTGGATTCTAGACAGCCCTCACCGTGGATTCTGGACCGCTGAGCCACGCCCCAGCCCCTCACTGTGGATTCTCGACAAGGGCTCTACCGCTGAGCCACGCCCCAGCCCCTCACTGTGGATTCTAGACAAGGGCTCTACCGCTGAGCCACGCCCCCAGCCCCTCACTGTGGATTCTAGACAAGGGCTCTACCGCTGAGCCACGCCCCCAGCCCCTCACTGTGGATTCTAGACAAGGGCTCTACCGCTGAGCCACGCCCCAGCCCCTCACTGTGGATTCTAGACAAGGGCTCTACCCTGAGCCACGCCCCCAGCCCCTCACTGTGGATTCTAGACAAGGGCTCTCACCCCTGAGCCACGCCCCAGCCCCTCACTGTGGATTCTAGACACGCCCCAGCCCCCTCACTGTGGGCTCTACAGCTGAGCCACGCCCCAGCCCCTCACTGTGGATTCTAGACAAGGGCTCTACCCTGAGCCACGCCCCCAGCCCCTCACTGTGGATTCTAGACACGCCCCCAGGGCTCACTGTGGATTCTAGACGCTGAGCCACGCCCCCAGCCCCTCACTGTGGATTCTAGACAAGGGCTCTACCTCTGAGCCACGCCCCAGCCCCTCACTGTGGATTTTAGACAGGTGCTCTACCGCTGAGCTATATCCCAGACCCTAGTTTTACTTATTATTTTGAGATAGGGTCTCACTAAGTTGCCCAGGCCCTGCCCCTGAATTCACTGTAGCCTACTCTGACCTTGAAGGTGTAATCTTCCTGCCTCAGCCTCCTTAGTAGCTGGCAGAGATTCTAGGCCTGTGTCATCAGGTCTAAGTGGAATGAGATTTTATTATTTATTTATTTATTTTTAAAGATGATCTTTTATTTGTTTTTTAATATTTATTTATTTGAGAGAGTGAGGGAGAAAGAGTCAGAGAGAGAGAAAGAAAGAGAGCGAATGGGCACGCCAGGGCCTCCAGCCACTGCAAACTCCAGATGCATTCACCTCCTTCTGCATCTGGCTTACGTGGGTCCTGGAGAATCAAACTGAGGTCCTTTGGCTTTGCAGGCAAACGCCTTAACCTCTAAGCCATCCCTCCAGCCCTGGAATGAGATGTTAGAGTGGATAAGTGAATTATTGTGGCCATGCGCAGAGGAACAGAACTCCTGCCAGTGGGGAGCATCCAGTGCAGAGGCTCTGAGTTAGAAACCAGCGTGGTGGTGAGCTGAGAGGGATGAGGGAGGCTGTAGCGGTACAGTGGGTCCCATGAGATGAGGCTTTGGAAGCCACAGTGAGCAACTGTCTTCTGTCTACAATGCATGAGAAGCCCAGTGGACAGAAGAGAGCGAGAATGGGTGCACCAGGACCTTCTGCCACCGCAAAGGAACTCCAGACAAATGTGTCACTCTGTGCATGTAGTGGACGTGGGTACTGGGGAATCGAACCTGGCCTTTAACCACTAGACCATCTTTCAGGCCCCTTGGTCATTCATTTATTTATTTGAGAGTGACAGACGGACAGAGAAAGAGGCAGAGAGAGAGAGAGAGAGAATGGGCACACCAGAGCCTCTAGCCACTGCAAACGAACCCTAGATGCATGTGCCACATTATGCATCTGGCTTACATGGGTCCTGGGGAATCCAGCCTTGAATCTGGGTCCTTAGGCTTCACAGGCAAGGGTTTAATTACTAAGTCATCTCTCCAATCCCATTTATTTATTATTTATTTACTTATTTATTATTATTATTTTTTTTTTGGTTTTTCGAGGTAGGGTCTCACTCTGGTCCAGGCTGACCTGGAATTAACTATGTATTCTCAGGGTGGCCTCGAACTCATTGCGATCCTCCTACCTCTGCCTCCCCGCTGGGATTAAAGGCATGTGTCATCACGCCCAGCACAGGTTTATTTGTTTGTTTGTTTGGTTGTTTGGTTTTGCAAGGTAGGGTCTCACTCTGGTCCAGGCTGACCTGGAATTAACTATGTAGTCTCAGGGTGGCCTCGAACTCATTGCGATCCTCCTACCTCTGCCTCCCAAGTGCTGGGATTAAAGGCGTGCACCACCATACCTGGCTATTTATTTATTTATTCATTCATTCATTCATTCATTCATTCATTCACTCACTCACTTAGAAACAGTGTGCCCTAGTGCTAAGCTGTGCTAGCCAAGAGGGTAAGGAAGTTGTCAGGTGGCCAGCTGGCATCCTAAGAGGCTGTGTGGGGAATCCAAGTGAGAAATGGAAGATGAGTTAACCTGGGGTGAAAACCCTAGGGAGGGGAAAGAGTAGGAAAGGGGCAGTGAAGTGATTAGAAAATAAAATGAAGATGTATCAAATTGGAGGCGTTTGTGGAACAATGAAGTAATGTGTGTGGGGGCTGCAGCAGTCACTGGCTAAATTGTCTGGGTATGAAGGAGCGCCGTGATTAGGTCAGAGAATGTCCTTGCTCTTGGTCAATGTTTGTTGAAATATTTGGGATCAAATATCACAAAATGCCGGATGTGGTGGTGCACTCCTTTAATCCCAGCACTTGGGAGGCAGAGGTAGGAGGATCTCAGTGAGTTCGACGCTACCTTGAGACTGCATAGTGAATTCCAGGTCAGCTTGAGCTAGAGTGAGACCCTACTTCAAACAAACAAACAAACAAACAAACAAAAAATCACAAAATGACTTCAAGACACACTCAAAATGAATCTCTCTCTTGTATATAGATGCCATAGGTGGGGAGGAAGAAATGGGGAGAATGGAGAGGAAGAGTAAAACTTCTTTTAAAAAAGTCTAGGTAGGATCTTGCTCTAGCCTAGGCTGACTTGGCACTCATTGTAGTCTCTGGCTGGCCTTGAACTCACAGTGATCCTCCTACCTCTGCTGGGATTAAAGGCGCGCCCCAGCTAGGCCACCATATTTTGAGTGACCTATGACCCAGTACTAGTAACCAGAAGGATGGTGGAGCATCGAAAACAAGACGCTTGGGCTGGAGAAATGGCCAGGTGGTTAAAGGCACTTCTTGCTTGCAAAGCCTGATGGTCCAGGATGGATTCCCCAGGACCCACATAAAGCCAGATGCACAAGGTGGCACACGTGTCTGGAGTTTGTTTGTAGTGGCTAAAGACCCCTGTGACCCCATTCTCTCTCCTCTATCTGCCTCTTTCTTTCTCTCTCTCTTTCTCTATCTTAACTAACTAACTAACTAACTAACTAACTAACTAACTAACTAACTGACTGACTAAATCCTTTAGCCCTGAAACATCTCTATCACACCCTCCAAGGCTCAGGGTCCATTGCGGAAGAGAGGGCAGAAAGAATGTAAGAGCCAAAGGAAGAGTAGGACTCCTTACAACGTGCTCCTCCAGACACAAAATGGCCTGGATATCCATGACCTCACAGTGCCTGACACTACCTACACAAGACCATCATAATAGGAGGGAAAGATCATGACATCAAAATACGAGAGGCTAGCCGGGCATGGTGGCGCACGCCTTTAATCCCAGCACTCGGGAGGCAGAGGTAGGAGGATCGCCGAGAGTTCGAGACCACCCTGAGACTACATAGTTAATTCCAGGTCAGCTTGGACCAGAGTGAGACCCTACCTCGAAAAACCAAAAAAATAAATAAATAAATAAATAAAAAATACGAGAGGCTAATGGAGAGAGGGAGGGGATATGATGGTGTGGATTTGTGAAGGGGAAAGTGGGGGTGGGGAGGGAATTATCATAGTTTATTGTCTATAATTATAGAAGTTGTCAATTAAAAAACATTAAAAAAAAAAAAAAAGCTGGGCATGGTGGCACATGCCTTTAATCCCAGCACTCGGGAGGCAGAGGTAGGAGGATGGCCGTGAGTTCAAGGCTAGCCTGAGAATACATAGTAAATTCTAGGTCAGCCTGGGCTAGAGTGAGACCCTACCTCGCAAAACCAAAAAAAAAAAAAAAAAAGAAGAAGAAGAAGAAGAAGAAGAAACAAAACAAAACAAAACAAAAAACCAACAATGACTTCTTACCTGGGTGTGGTGGTGCACACCTTTAATCCCAGCACTTGGGAAGTGGAGGTAGGAGGATTGCTGTGAGTTCAAGACCAGCCGGAGCCTACATAGTAAATTCCAGGTCAGCCTGGGATGGAGTGAAACCCTACCTCCAAATGGAAGGAGGGAGGGAGGGAGGAAGAGAGGGAAGAAGGAAGGAAGAAAGGAAGGAAGGAAAGGAGGGACTCTCCCCCCACAGTGCTAGAGAAAAAATCCATGCCTTTAATCCCAGCGCTCAGGAGGCAAGAGGTCGGATGGCTGTGGGTTCGAGGATTTGTGAAGGGGAAAGTGGGAGAGGGGAGGGGATTATCATGGTTTATTGTTTATAATTATGGAAGTTGTCAATAAAAAAGTTTTTTTTTTTTTTGGTTTTGCGAGGTAGGGTCTCACTCTGGCCCAGGCTGACCTGGAATTAACTATGTAGTCTCAGGGTGGCTTCGAACTCTCGGCGATCCTCCTACCTCTGCCTCCCGATTGCTGGGATTAAAGGCGCGCGCCACCATGCCCGGCTAAAAAAAGTTTTTTTTTTTTTTTTTTTAAAAAAGCCCTGCATGGTGGTTCACGCCTTTAATCCCTGCACTGGCTGTGAGTTCAAGGCCACCCTAAGACGACATAGTGCATTCCAGGTTAGCCTGAGCTAGAGCGAGACCCTACCTTGAAAAACAAACAAACAAACAAAACCAAAGTGAACCCATGTAGTTTCTTGCACCCTGCCTGTTAATCACTGGCCTCCTGAGTAAGGAGCACATGACTTGGTCAGGCAGGCAGCAGTTTGGAGATTGGCTTCCTCTCCCGGCTGGTCTGCGTGAGGAGGCTGGCAGCCAACCCTGATGCACAGGGGATGAGAAATGGAATTTCTGGTGACATGACTGCGCAGTTTCCACTTCCAGAGTCCCTTTACGATCTAAGCTGCTTGAGTCAGCTTGTCTGTCACATGCAGGACAATCAAGCAGCACCCGGGCACAGAACAATCCGCATGACTCACGTTGTGCCCAGCATCTTGCCTCCCCTGTTACTGCCTTGTGGGAAAGTTCTGGCAGAGGAGCCAGGGCAGTTGGAAAGGCTTGTGGTGGGGGACATTTGGGCAACTTGAGGCAGTATGATTCATCAATCAATACAAAAAAAAAAAACAAAACACTTCAGTATTTCAACATTCAGTCATGATAGCTTGTCCGAACTGAATCTAGGAGTCCCGCCCCTTTCTTAGTTTTATTTTCCTTGGTTTCAGTTACTTCGGGCTGGCCATGGTGAAAAACGTTAAACAAAAAAGTTACCAGCCTGAGCTGGGCGTGGTGGCACACACCTTTAATCCCAGCACTCGGGAGGCAGAGGTAGGAGGACTGCGGTGAGTTTGAGGCCACCCTGAGAATACAGAGTGAATTGCAGGTCAGCCTGGGCCCGAGTGAGACCCTACCGGGAAAAAAAAAAAAAAAAAAAAAAAAAAAAAAAAAGAGGCTGGAGACATGGCTTAGCAGTTAAGGCACTTGTCTGTGAAAACTAAATATCCAGGTTTGATTCCCCAGGACCCACATAAACCAGATGCACAAGGTGGTGAGTAATTTGGAGTTCCTTTGCAGTGGCTGGAGGCCCTAGTGGGCCCATTTTCTCTCTCTCTCTTTCTCTCTGTCCCTGAGACTACATAGTTAATTCCAGGTCAGTCTGGGCCAGAGTGAGACCCTACCTAGAAAAAACAAAAAAAAAGACAGCCTGGGCTGGAGGGATGGCTTAGTGGTTAAGGTGCTTGCCTACAAAGCCAAAGGACCCAGGTTCAATTCCCCAAGACACACATAAAGCCAGATGCACAAGGTGGCACATACATCTGGAGTTCCTTTACAGTGGATGGAGACCCTAGTGTGCCCATTCTATCTGCCCCCCCCCAAATAAATAAATAAGTCAGTAAAATATTTAAAAAACAAAAACAAGAAAAGACCTCTTCTCTTGCCTCTGAGTGCTGAATGCAACATGGAAATAACAAGTGGTGTAATCTGACTTTTAACTGGATGAGGTCACTTGAGCTCTGGATCAGGCAGAACCTCTGTGGAGTGTTTTTGGTCATGCTCTGCCAAAGCGCCCTCACCCTTTTGGCCCAGGAATCTCACCCCTGGGACGCACCAGGATGTGCACGGGGCGTTATTTATAATGGGAGGAAGCTGGGAGCAGCTTCGCTGTCTGGCAAAGCTGCCCTGTTGAGTAAACACCGCGCAAGCCTTAGAGATTATGTTTACACAGAGACGTTTTAACGGGAACGGCTTACATTTTAAAGCAGGGGAAAGAAGCTGGGCTGTATAAACAATTTGCTCACGCGGTTATGTAAAATACACATACGCAAGGGCACACGTGTATGAAAAGCTCACTTTTAAATAGTTCACTTTTCTTTTTTTAATTTTATTTATTTGCAAGTAGAGAAAGAGAGAGAGAGAGAGAAGAGGAATGAGAGACAGAAGAGAGATGAGAGAGAGAAGAGAGATGAGAGAGAGAGGGAGAGAGAGAATGGGCACTCCACGACCTCCAGCCACTGCAAATGAACTCCAGATGCATGCGCCACCTTGTGCATCTGGCTTTACATGGATACTGGGAAATTGAACCTGGGTCATTAGGCTTTGCATACAAGCTCCTTAACTTCTGAGCCATCTCTCCAGTCTGTTATTCTTTTAATTTTTTTTTGTTTATTTTTGTTTATTTGAGAGCGACAGACAGAGAAAGAGGCAGAGAGAGAGAGAGAGAAAGAATGGGCTCACCAGGGCCTCCAGCCACTGCAAAGGAACTCCAGATGCATGTGCCACCTTGTGCATCTGGCTTACGTGGTACTGGGGAATTGAACCTGAAACTGGGGTCCTTAGGCTTCACAGGCAAGCACTTAACCACTAAGCCATCTCTCCAGCCCCTTTTAAAATAAATAAATAAATAAGTAAATAATTTTTTTTAAAGTTGGGTGTGGTGTCCCACACCTTTAATCCCAGCACTCGGGAGGCAGAGGTAGGAGGATTGCTGTGAGTTCGAGGCCATCCTGAGGCTACATAGTGAATTCCAAGTCAGCCTGGACTAGAGTGAGACCCTACCTCGAAAAGCAACTCCCCCCCCCCAAAAAAAAAGAAAGAGAGAGAGAGAGAGAGAGAGAGAGTAAATCCTGGGAGAGATGGCTCAGCAGTTAAAAGTGCTTATTTGCAAGCCTGGTGGTCCAGATTCAATTTCCCAGTACCCACGTAAAGACAGACGGATGTGTGTGAACATGTGTGAACTTCATTTGCAATGGTGAGAGCCTCTGGCATGCCCATTCTCTCTCTCTTCCTCTCTCTGTTGAAATAAAGAGAGACTGTGAGAGAGAGAGAGAGAGGAAGGGAGGGAGAAAAGGAAAGAAGGGTTGGAGAGATGGCTCAATGGTTAAAGCCTCAGATCCCACATAAAGCCAGCTTCACAAAGTGGTGCGAGGCAGAGGTAGGAGGACAGAATTGGTTTGAGGCCAACACCTGAGAATACACAGAGTGAATTACCCAGTTGTCAGCCTGGGCCCGAGTGAGACCCTACCTCGGAAAAAAAAAAAAAAAAGGTTGAGGCTGGAGAGATGGTTTTAGCAGTTAAGGCACTTGCCTGCAAAACTAAATATCCAGGTTTGATTCCCCAGACCCACATAAACCAGATGCACAAGGTGGTGAGTAATTTAAGTTCCTTTGCAGTGGCTGGAGGCCCTAGTGGGCCCATTTTCTCTCTCTCTCTTTCTCTCTGTCCCTGAGACTACATAGTTAATTCCAGGTCAGTCTGGGCCAGAGTGAGACCCTACCTTCAAAAAAAAAAAAAAAAAGACAGCCTGGGCTGGAGGATGGCTTAGTGGTTAAGGCATTTTGCCTACAAAGCCAAAGGACCCAGGTTCAATTCCCCAAGACACATAAAGCCAGATGCACAAGGTGGCACATACATCTGGGTTCTTTACAGTGGATGGAGACCTAGTGTGCCCATTCTATCTGCCCCCAAATAAATAAATAAAAAAAAGTAAAATATTTAAAAAACAAAAACAAGAAAAGACCTCTTCTCTTGCCTCTGAGTGCTGAATGCAACATGGAAATAACAAGTGGTGTAATCTGACTTTTAACTGGATGAGGTCACTTGAGCACCTGGATCAGCAGAACCTCTGTGGAGTGTTTTGGTCATGCTCTGCCAAAGCGCCCTCACCCTTTTGGCCCAGGAATCTCACCCCTGGGACGCACCAGGATGTGCACGGGGCGTTATTTATAATGGGAGGAAGCTGGGAGCAGCTTTGCTGTCTGGCAAAGCTGCCCTGTTGAGTAAACACCGCGCAAGCCTTAGAGATTATGTTTACACAGAGACGTTTTAACGGGAACGGCTTACATTTTAAAGCAGGGGAAAGAAGCTGGGCTGTATAAACAATTTGCTCACGTGGTTATGTAAAATACACATACGCAAAGTCATTCACGTGTATGAAAAAGCTCACTTTAAATAGTTCACTTTTTCTTTTTTTTAAATTTTATTTATTTGCAAGTAGAGAAAGAGAGAGAGAGAGAAGAGGAATGAGAGACAGAAGAGAGATGAGAGAGAAGAGAGATGAGAGAGAGAGGGAGAGAGAGAATGGGCACTCCACGACCTCCAGCCACTGCAAATGAACTCCAGATGCATGCCACCTTGTGCATCTGGCTTTATGGTGGATACTGGGAAATCGAACCTGGGTCATTAGGCTTTGCATACAAGCTCCTTAACTTCTGAGCCATCTCTCCAGTCTGTTATTCTTTTAATTTTTTTGTTTATTTTTGTTTATTTGAGAGCGACAGACAGAGAAAGAGGCAGAGAGAGAGAGAAAGAATGGGCTCACCAGGGCCTCCAGCCACTGCAAAGGAACCCAGATGCATGTGCCAC
Organism: Orientallactaga sibirica; assembly: GCA_036365145.1. Classification (NCBI taxonomy): domain Eukaryota; kingdom Metazoa; phylum Chordata; class Mammalia; order Rodentia; family Dipodidae; genus Orientallactaga; species Orientallactaga sibirica. The sequence continues at coordinate 698,718 of JAEOAD010001077.1, forward strand.
CTTGTGCATCTCAGCTTACGTGGTACTGGGGAATTGAACCTGAAACTGGGATCCTTAGGCTTCACAGGCAAGCACTTAACCACTAAGCCATCTCTCCAGCCCCTTTTAAAATAAATATTCATAAATAAATAAATAAATAAATAAATAAATAAATAAATAAATAATTTTTTTTAAAGTTGGGTGTGGTGGCCCACACCTTTAATCCCAGCACTCGGGAGGCAGAGGTAGGAGGATTGCTGTGAGTTCGAGGCCATCCTGAGGCTACATAGTGAATTCCAGGTCAGCCTGGACTAGAGTGAGACCCTACCTCGAAAAGCAACTCCAAAAAAAAAGAAAGAGAGATAGAGAGAGAGAGATAGTAAATCCTGGGAGAGATGGCTCAGCAGTTAAAAGTGCTTATTTGCAAGCCTGGTGGTCCAGATTCAATTTCCCAGTACCCACATAAAGACAGACGGATGTGTGTGAACATGTGTGAACTTCATTTGCAACGGTGAGAGCCTCTGGCATGCCCATTCTCTCTCTCTTCCTCTCTCTCTGTTGAAATAAAGAGAGACAGTGAGAGAGAGAGAGAGGAAGGGAGGGAGAAAAGGAAAGAAGGGCTGGAGAGATGGCTCAGTGGTTAACGCCTCAGATCCCACATAAAGCCAGCTTCACAAAGTGGTGCACGTAGCAGGGGGCCCTGTTGTGCCCATACTCACCCTTTTTTTTTTTTTTTTTTTGGTTTTTCGAGGTAGGGTCTCACTCTGGCTCAGGCTGACCTGGAATTTACTATGTAGTCTCAGGGTGGCTTCGAACTCTCAGCGATCCTCCTACCTCTGCCTCCCGAGTGCTGGGATTAAAGGCGTGCGCCACCACGCCCGGCCATACTCACCCTTTTACTCCTGCTGTAACCCAGGCTGGCCTTGAACTCACAGTGGTCCTTCTACATCTATCTCCTGAGTGCTGGGATTAAAGCCATTCACCACCATGCCCAGCTCATTTGTCTTACTTACAGGACAAAATTATTTTCTGGCCAGGTGTGGTGGAGGATTGCCGTGAGTTCGAGGCCACCCTGAGACTACATAGTGACTTCCAGTTCAGTTTGGGCCAGGGTGAGACCCTACCTTGAAAAAAACCAACCAACCAACCAAAGAAACAAACAAACAAATTTCCCATAATAACTAGGGAATTAAATTAATAATATTCATGTCCAGGAAAGAAACACAATCTGAACATTTTCTTTTCTTGAACTTCATATACACAATCATGCCAGCAAAAGACTTTCAAAATAAACATCACAGTACCAAAAAAAAAAAGTTTTTACTCAAAGTTTATTGAAAATTCACAATTTTGAACTTGGATCCGTTCCAGGCTGTTGTAACAAAATTTTATGTAAATAATTGTGAAGGATTTTTTTTTCCCTGTTGAAAAAAGACATTGGAAGGGAGAGGAAAGGACAGGGAGAGAGGGAGGAAGGAAGGAAGGGAAGGAGGAAGGAAGGGAAGGAGGGAGGAAGGAAACATAATGAGGGCTAGAGCCTCTTCTATTCAGAGCTTAGTGTAGGTGGGTCACAAAATGTTTGCCTTCCCTGCCTAGCTCCTTATGGAAGTCCCATCCAGTCTCCTTCCTTAGCCCAGTTCTTGGGCCCCTCAATGTCCCCTTTCCCACATCTGGGTTCTCCCGCTGCCTGGGTTCAATTGCTGCCTGCTCTTTCTTTTATTGTTAATATTTTTAAAAAGGATTTGATTTATTTATTTATTTACTTATTTATTTATTAGAGACAGAGAGAAGGAAAGAGAAAGAGGAAGAGTGAGAATGGGCACGCCAGGGCCTCTGGCCACTGCAAACGAACTCCAGACACGTGTGCCCCCCTTGTGCATCTGGCTAACGTGGGTCCTAGAGAATCGAATCTGGGTTCTTTGGCTTTGCAGTCAAGTGCTTTAACTGCTAAGCCATCTCTTCAGCCTCCCAACACTAGTTTTTTTTTTTTTTTCGAGGTAGGGTCTCACTCTGCTCCAGGCTGACCTGGAATTAACCATGTCGTCTCAGGGTGGCCTCGAACTCTCGGCGATCCTCCTACCTCTGCCTCCTGAGTGCTGGGATTAAAGGCGTGTGTCACCATGGCAGGCTTCTTTGTCAACTTAAAAAATTTATTTATTGAGCCGGGCGTGATGGAGCACGCCTTTAATCCCAGCACTCGGGAGGCAGAGACAGGAGGATCGCCGAGAGTTGGAGGCCACCCTGAGACATGGTTTAATTCCAGGTCAGCCTGGACCACAGTGACCCCCTCAAAAAAAAAAAAAAACACTCAAAAATTTATTTCTTTATTTGAAAGAAGAAGAGAAAGAGAGACTGGGTGGTCCAGAGCCTTCAGCTGCTGCAAATGATCACCTCGTGCATCTGGATTACTGGGGAATCGAACCCAGGTCCTTGGGCTTTTCAGGCAAGCGCTTTAACTGCAGAGCCTTCTCTCCAGCCCTGTTTGTCAACTTTGCAAAAAGCAGGAATGAGAAGTGTAGCAGCTGGATGAATCTCCTGCAGTAGGAACACACCTGGGGTCCTAGCTCCTCCAGCACCAAGAAACATTTCCAGTCCCCATAGCTCCCCCTGGCTGCTCCCAGTCCTCCTTCTCAGGCCAGATTATCTTGCATCTGCGCTGAATTTTATATGAATGGAATCTAGTATGCCCTTTCCTGGCTCGCTTTTTTTTTTTTTTTTTTTGAGGTAGGGTCTCACTCTAGCTCAGGCTGACCTGGAATTCACTATGCAGTATCAGAATGGCAAAAGAACTTTTGGCAATCCTCCTACCTCTGCCTCCTGAGTGCTGAGATTAAAGGGCATGTGTCACCACACCCAGCCTTAAATTTTATTTTATTTATTTGAAAGATAGAAAAGAGGCAGGCCTCCAGCCCCTGCAAACAAACTCCAGATGCAGTCGCCACTTATGCATCGGGTTTATGTGGGTCCTGGGGGGAATCAAACCAGGGTCCTTTGGCTTTGCAGGCAAACACCTTAACCACTAATCCATCTCTCCAGCCCCAAGGTGGTGCCATTTCTATGTTATCCCTTGAAGATGATGACAGGAACCTCTACAAGGAGGGAAGAATGACCATCCTATGGACCAAAGAAGGTGGGGTGTTCCTGCTGACTCACTGAAGAATATATGAGTATTGCCCACAAAGGGGCTCAGCTAGCTTTTATTTTTAATTTAATTTTATTATTTTAAAAAGTTTTATTTTTATGTATTTATTGAGACAGAGAGAGGGGGACCTGGAGGGAGAGAGAGAGAGAGAGAGAGAGAGAATGGGTGAGCCAGGGCGTCCAGCCACTGCAATTTTAACTCAGATGCATGTGCCTTATGCATCTGGCTTATGTGACCTGGAACTTGAGTCCTAAGGTTTTTTTTTTTTTGGTTTTTTGAGACAGGGTCTCACATCTGGTTCAGGCTGACCTGAACTCTATGTAGTCTCAGGGTGGCCTCGAACTCACGGCAATCCTCCTACCTCTGCCTCCTGAGTGCTGGGATTAAAGGCATGAGCCACCATGCCCACTGAGTCCAAAGGTTTTGCAGGCAAGTATCTTAACTGCAAACCATCTCTCCAGCCCATATTTTCTTATTTTTTTATTATTATTATTATTATTATTATTATTATTTTGGTTTTTCGAGGTAGGGTTTCACTCTAGTCCAGGCTGACCTGGAATTAACTATGTAGTCTCAGGGTGGCCTTGAACTCTCGGCCGATCCTCCTACCTCTGCCTCCCGAGTGTTGGGATTAAAGGCGCCACCACTGGCCTTCTTATTTATTTATTTATTTATTTATTTATTTATTTATTTATTTATTTTTGGTTTTGCAAGGTAGTCTCACTCTGGCTCAGGCTGACCTGGAATTAACTATGTAGTCTCAGGGTGGCCTTCGAACTTTTGGCGATCCTCCTACCTCTGCCTCCCGAGTGCTGGGATTAAGGCGTGAGCCACCATGCCCGTTCTTCTTATTTATTTTTGAGAGAGAGAATGCGCACCAGGGCCTTCAACTCTGCCAATGAACTCCAAAATGCATGTGCCCCCTTGTGGCACATGTGTGATTGCATGCTTCTGTCAGTGTCGTCTGGCTGCGTGGACACGGAGATTCAAACCTGATGTGGACCTGGGCCTGGAACCAGAGCCTTCTAACTCTGTGAGGCAATGAATCCCAGATCCTCCAGCTATTTTTATTTTGTACTCATTTATTTTTGAGAGAACAGAAATGAGATTGAGAGAAATTTCTCCAGCTCAGTGTAGATGCACACCTGGCATACGTGGGGTCCTGGAGATTCAAAACTCGAGTCCTTGGGTCTGCGCAGGTCAACGCGCGTTGTATCTGCTAAGCCATCTGCCAGGCTTATTTTTATTTGCACGTGGTGAGGCGGAGAGAATGAGAAAGAATGTGGCTTGATGACCAGCCTATTCCAGAGTTGGAATGAGTTGTCCCACTCTATTGCCAAAAGCCCCAGGGCCAGACCAGATCTGGCTGAAGAAGTCCTGTGCAGGAGAAAGACTTGAAACCCGAGCTAAAACCAGGTAAGAAGAGGTGCCCGCCAAGCCGGCTTTGGATGCTCTGCTCTTTAAAGGTAGCACTGGAGTAGTGGGCAGACCAGCTAACATTCCAGAGCTCTTTGAGTTGGTCCCACCCTGAAAGCCCCAGGCTAGTGAATAATGAAGAAGTCAGCCTGGGCAGCAGAAAGACCCCATCTCACAAAAAAACCAGGCTAGAAAGTGGCCTAGGAATTCGGGCGAAGAGGAGCACACCTTTAATGTTAGAGCACACAAAAAAGTTAAAAAAAACACTCAAAAATTTATTTATTTATTTGAAAGAAGAAGAGAAAGAGAGACTGGGTGGTCCAGAGCCTTCAGCTGCTGCAAATGATCACCTCGTGCATCTGGATTACTGGGGAATCGAACCCAGGTCCTTGGGCTTTTCAGGCAAGCGCCTTAACTGCAGAGCCTTCTCTCCAGCCCTGTTTGTCAACTTTTGCAGAAAAGCAGGAATGAGAAGTGTAGCAGCTGGATGAATCTCCTGCAGCGGAACACACCTGGGGTCCTAGCTCCTCCAGCACCAAGAAACATTTCCAGTCCCCATAGCTCCCCTCCTGGCTGCTCCCAGTCCTCCTTCTCAGGCCAGATTGGTTGCATCTGCGCTGAATTTTATATGAATGGAATCCTAGTATGCCCTTTCCTGGCTCGCTTTTTTTTTTTTTTCTTGAGGTAGGGTCTCACTCTAGCTCAGGCTGACCTGGAATTCACTATGGAGTCTCAGAATGGCCTCGAACTCATGGCAATCCTCCTACCTCTGCCTCCTGAGTGCTGAGATTAAAGGCATGTGTCACCACACCCAGCCTTAAATTTTATTTTTATTTATTTGAAAGATAGAAAAGGCAGGCCTCCAGCCCCTGCAAACAAACTCCAGATGCATGCGCCACTTATGCATCAGGTTTATGTGGGTCCTGGGGGAATCAAACCAGGGTCCTTTGGCTTTGCAGGCAAACACCTTAACCACTAATCCATCTCTCCAGCCCCAAGGTGGTGCCATTTCTATGTTATCCCTTGAAGATGATGACAGGAACCTCTACAAGGAGGGAAGAATGACCATCCTATGGACCAAAGAAGGTGGGTGTTCCTGCTGACTCATTGAAGAATATATGAGTATTGCCCACAAGGGGCTCAGCTAGCTTTTTATTTTTAATTTAATTTTATTATTTTAAAAAATTTTTATTTTTATGTATTTATTAGAGACAGAGAGAGGGAGGGAGGGAGGGAGGGAGAGAGAGAGAGAGAGAGAGAGAGAGAATGGGTGAGCCAGGGCGTCCAGCCACTGCACACGAACTCCAGATGCATGTGCCTTATGCATCTGGCTTATGTGGGACCTGGAGAATGGAACTTGAGTCCTAAGGTTTTTTTTTTTTTTTTGGTTTTTCGAGGTAGGGTCTCACTCTGGTTCAGGCTGACCTGGAATTCACTATGTAGTCTCAGGGTGGCCTCGAACTCACGGCAATCCTCCTACCTCTGCCTCCTGAGTGCTGGGATTAAAGGCATGAGCCACCATGCCCGGCTGAGTCCTAAGGTTTTGCAGGCAAGTATCTTAACTGCTAAACCATCTCTCCAGCCCATATTTTCTTATTTTTCTTCTTATTATTATTATTTTTATTTTATTATTTTGGGGTTTCAGGGTTTCTAGTCCAGGCTGACCTGGAATTAACTATGTAGTCTCAGGGTGGCCTTGAACTCTCAGCGATCCTCCTACCTCTGCCTCCCGAGTGCTGGGATTAAAGGCGTGCGCCACCATGCCCGGCCTTCTTATTTATTTATTTATTTATTTATTTATTTATTTATTTATTTATTTTTGGTTTTGCAAGGTAGGGTCTCACTCTGGCTCAGGCTGACCTGGAATTAACTATGTAGTCTCAGGGTGGCCTCGAACTTTTGGCGATCCTCCTACCTCTGCCTCCCGAGTGCTGGGATTAAAGGCATGAGCCACCATGCCCGGCGTTCTTCTTATTTATTTTTGAGAGAGAGAGAATGGGCGCACCAGGGCCTTCAACTCTGCCAATGAACTCCAAATGCATGTGCCCCCTTGTGGCACATGTGTGAGATTGCATGCTTCTGTCACTGTGCATCTGGCTACGTGGGACCTGGAGATTCAAACCTGAGCTCTTAGTCTTCGCAGGCACGTGCTGTAACTGCTAAGCCATCTCTCCAGCCCTATTTTTATTTGTACTCATTTATTTTTGAGAGAATGAGAAAGAAAGAGGAAAATATAGAGAGAATGGGAGTGCGAGGGCCTCCAGCTGCTACAAACAAACTCCAGATGCATGCACTACCCTGTGCATCTGGCTTATGTGGGTCCTGTGGGAGTCAAATCTGGGTCCTTTGGTTCTGCAGGCAAGTGCCTTTAACCACTAAGCCATCTCTGCAGCCCGCTGCTGGCTTTTGATGCATTTGCACGTGGTGAGGATCAGGGGGCGCTGTAGCACTTGTCATGTGGGTTTGATGACCAGCTAACATTCCAGAGCTGAATGAGTTGGTCCCACCTATTGCCAAAAGCCCCAGGGCCAGGACTGAGACTAATGAAGAAGATACAGGCAGGAGAAAGATCTTGAAACCTCGAGCGCTAAAAGAGGGTAAGAGGTAGCCCGGGCGTGGCGGCTCACCTTTAATCCCAGCACTCGGGAGGCAGAGGTAGGTGGATCGCCGTGATTTCAAGGCCTCCCTGAGACTACACAGTGAATTCCAGGTCAGCCTGGGCTGCAGCAAGACCCTTCGTCAAAAAACCAGGCTTAGAATGTGGCTCAGGGAAATTTGCGGAAGAGGGAGCGGAAAGAATGTTAGAGCCACAAGTTAGGGCATTATGCACAGAGACTTGGCCTATCCTCCATAACTCTAGAGTACCCCCACAATGCGTGAACCACATTCCCCATTGGTGAGGGTCCCTATGGAAGAGGGAGGAGAGGGAGGAGGATAATGGAGTCACCACTATGAATGTAAAACTAGAATAATATACATAAGAATAAATAAAATTTTAAAAAAAAACCAGGCTTAGGGGCTGGAAGAATGGCTTGATGGTTAAGGCGTTTGTCTGCAAAGCCAAAGGACCATGGTTCAATTCCCCAGGACCCACGTTAGCCAGATGCACATGGATGCAGTGGCGGGAGGCCCTAGTGAGCCCATTCTCTCTCTCTCTCTCTCCTCTCCTCCCTCTTCTTCCTCTGTCAAATAAAAAAATAAAATATTAAAAAACAAACAAACAAAACAAAACCAGGCTTAGCGGTGAGGCACCTGCCTGCAAAGCCTAAGGACCCAGATTTGATTCTCTAGGGTCCCACATAAACCAGATGCACAAGGTTGCACATGCATCTGGAGTTCATTTGCAGTGGATAGAGGCCTTGGTGTGCCCGTTTTCTCTCTCTCTCTCCCCCTCTCCTCTGTCTCAAATAAAAATCAAAGAAAGGGTTGAGAGCGCTCTGAGTGACCTCCAGCACAGTTGGCCATCCCTGTCCCCATCTGGGACATCTATACACCAAGGAGGTTGGGGGTGGGAAGGTAGCCACAGAAGTTTCCCAGGGAGATAATAGGAATATTTGGAAATTCTACAATGTTTTTTATTTTCTTCTATGAATGTCCAAAATCGGCCCCCCTCTCTTTTTCATAATAGCTTTATAATTATAACATTGTTGAGCAAGAACTGACATACTAAATTAAGGGCATTTAAAAGTTATTTCTGAAGCCAGGCGTGGTGGCACACGCCTTTAATCCCAGCACTTGGGAGGCAGAGGTAGGAGGTTCGCCGAGAGTTCGAGGCCACCCTGAGACTACATAGTTAATTCCAGGTCAGCCTGGACCAGAGTGAGACCCTACCTCAAAAAAAAAACAAAACAAAAACAAAAAAAGTTATTTCTGGAGCCGGGTGTTATGGCACATGCCTTTCATCCCAGCACTCGGGAGGCAGAGGTAGGAGGATCGCCACAAGTTCGAGGTCACCTTGAGAATTCAGAGTGAATTCCAGGTCAGCCTGGGCTAGAGTGAGACCTTAGCTCGAAAAACAAAACAAAAAAAACAAAGTTATTTGTGGGCTGGAGAGATGGCCCAGCAGTTAAAAGGCGTTTGTAAAGCCTGATGATCCAGGTTCAATCCCAGTATCTACACATAAAGCCAGATGCACAAAGTGGTGCATTTGTCTTGAGTTTGTTTGCAGTGGTTGGACTTTGGGGTGCCCATACTCACTCTCTCTCTGCTTGCAAATAAATACATTTTTAAAAAGTTATTTGTGGGCTGAAGAGATGGCTTAGTGGTTAAGGCACTTGCCTGCAAAGCCAAAGGAGCCCGGTTCAATTCTCCAGGACCCACTTAAGCCAGATGCACAAGGGGCACATGCATCTGGAGTTCTTTTGCAGTGGCTGGATGCCCTGGCACACCCATTCTCTCCCTCTTTCTCTCTCTCAAATAAATGAATTATATATATATATATATATTTTTAAATTGTATTTATTTATTTAGTTTTATGTTATTATTTATGTATTTATTTATTTTGGTGTAGGGTCTCACTCTGGCCCAGGCTGACTTGGAATTAACTATGTAGTCTCAGAGTGGCCTTGAACTCACAGCGATCCTCCTACCTCTGCCTCAGGAGCTGGGATTAGGAGGATCACACTATATATATATTTTTCAATTAATCCCAGCACTCAGGAGGCAGAGGTGAGGACTACATCAATGCCATCCTGAGGCCAGGTTAGCCTGGGCTAGAGTGAGACCCTACCTCAAAAAAAATTAAAAATTAATAATAATAAATTGGGGGATTTTCTTATTTTTTCAAGACAAGGTCTCTCCAAGCTCACCTGAAACTCACGAGTCCTCGAACTCATGGTGATCTTCCTACCTCTGCCTCTTGAGTGCTGGGATTAAAGGGGTATTTACTTATTTATGAGAAAGAGAGAAAGAGAGAGCTGAGGAGAAAAGGGCCACACCAGGGTCTCTTGCCACTACAAACTTCAGGCACATGTGCCTCCTTGTGCATTTGGCTTTACATGGATACTGGGGAATTGAACCTGGGTCCTTAGGCTTTGCAGGCAACACCTTAACTGCTGAGCCATCTCTCCAGCCCTAAATGATTTTTTTTTTTTTTTGGTTTTGCAAGGTAGGGTATCACTCTGGTCCAGGCTGACCTGGAATAACTATGTAGTCTCAGGGTGGCCTTGAACTCACGGTGATCCTCCTACCTCTGCCTCCCGAGTGATGGGATTAAAGGCGTGCGCCACCAAGCCCAGTATGTTTTTTTTTTTGAGGTAGGGTCTCACTCTAGCTCAGGCTGATCTGGAATTCTCTATGTAGTCTCAGGGTGGCCTTGAACTCACGGTGATCCTCCTACATCTGCCTCCTGAGTGCTGGGATTAAAGGCGTGCACCACCATACCTGGCATTAAATGATTTTTTTAAAAAAGATTTTATTTATATTTATTTATTTGAAACAGAGAGAGGGAAAGAGAGAGAGGAGAGTGAGAATGGGTGCACCAGGGCCTCTAGCCACTGCAAATGAACTCCAGACACGTGTACCCCCCTTGTGCATCTGGCTTAGGTGGGACCTGGAGAATCGAACCAGGGTCCTTAGGCAAAAGCCTTAACCGGTAAGCCATCTCTGCAGCCCTGATTGGTTTTTTTTTAAAGGCTACTTGCCTGTTTTTCTTCCAGACCTTTGAAAATGCTGTTGTCCCGCCCTGGACCAGTCTTCCACCTTCTCTGGCTCGTTTCCAGGTATCAGTGAGGTCTCAGAGCGGACAGCCCCTCCTCCAGGAGCCCAGCCTTTCCAGCACTGCCAGGGCCAGGTTGAAGTCACAAGCAAATTCTATGGGATTTTTTTTTTAATTTTGCTTTGTCAAGGCACATATTTATCGGATGGATGAATGAGACATTTAGTGTTTAGTTTGACTTCCTTTCCATCAACTGAGGCGTGGCTTCCTGACTACTTTAGACAGGTTTATTTCACTTAAATTTTTTTTTTGTGTGTGTGAGCCAGACGTGGTGGCACACACCTTTAATCCCATCACTAGGGAGGCAGAGGTAGGAGGATCTCCATGTGTTCAAGGCCACCCTGAGATTACATAGTGAATAACAGGTCAGCCTGGCCTAGAGTGAGACCCTACCTGGGGGGAGGGGGCAGAGAATAAGACATGGGCTGGAAAGATGGTTCAGCAGTTAAAGGTGCTTGCAAAACCTAAGTATCAGGGTTCAGTTCCCCAGTACCCATTTAAAGCCAAATGCAAAATGTGGTGCTTATGTCTGGAGTTCATTTGCAGTGGCAAGAGTCCCTGGCACCCACCCACACCCACACATACTCACTCTCTCTGCTTGCAAATAAATTAAATAAATAAATAAATATTTTAAAAAAGGAATAAGAAGGGCTGGAGAAATGGCTTAGCGGTTTAGGCAAGTGCCTGCAAAGCCAAAGTACCCAGGTTCGATTCCCCATGACCCATGTAAGCCAGATGCACAAAGTGGCGCATGGCTCTGGAGTTCATTGGCAGTAGCTGGAGGCCCTGGCGTGCCCATTCTCTTCCTTTCCCCGCTCTCAAATAAATAAACAAAAATAAAAAAATTTTTTTAAAAGAAAGGAATAAGGAGCTGGGCAAGGTGGCGCATGCCTTTAATCCCGGCACTCGGGAGACAGTGGTAGGAGGATCGCTGTACATTTGAAGCCAGCCTGAGCCTACATAGTGAATTGCAGGTCAGCAAACAAAAACACACACAAAAAAGGAATAAAATGTAAGCAGAGCACGATGATGGCTTGTGTCTGTAATCCCAGTACTTGGAAGCCGAAGCAAGAGGATCAAGAGTTCTACATAGCAAATCAGATGCCAACCTGGGCTATATGAGACCCTTTTTCAAATAAGAGAAAGGGCTGTAGAGGTGGCTTAGTGGTTAAGGCTCTTGTCTGCAAAGCCTAAGGACCCAGGTTTGATTCCCCAGTACCTGTGTAAGCCAGATGCACAGGGTGGAGCAAGCATCTGGAGTCATTTGCAGCAGTTGGTGGCTGTGGTACGTCCATTTTCTCTCTCCTTCATTTCTCTCTCTCTCTCTCTCTCAAATAAATGAAAATTAAAAACATTTTTTTGAGGCAGGGTCTTGCACTAGCCCAGGCTGACCTGGAATTCACTATGTAGTCTCAGGGTGGCCTCGAACTCTCAGTGATCCTCCTACCTCTGCCTCCTGGGTGCTGGGATTAAAGGCAGACCACACCCGGCTCAAAGTATTTTTTTTAAAGAAAGAAAGAAAATTCTAGACATTAGAGCCTGAAACAAAGAAAGGAGAGTAAAACACAGAAACAAAACTGGAAAGACAGAACGAAGAGTAAGGCTTGCCAGAGAAAATAAAGCAGAAAGGCTAGACAGGAGAAAGTGTGCAGCAAAGAAAACAGAGATAGGAGGGACAGACCTAGTCATGGAAAGTCAGAGTCAGACATGGTGTCGGGAATAGCTTGTGTGTGTGTGTGTGGGGAGGGTGTGGATTTGGTGATTCAAACTCCTTAGCCAGCCAGGCGTAGTGGCGCACGCCTTTAATCCCAGCACTCGGGAGGCAGAGGTAGGAGGATCGCCGTGAGTTCGAGGCCACCCTGAGACTACATAGTGAATTCCAGGTCAGCCTGGGCCAGAGTGAGACCTTACCTCAAAAAACCAAAGGAAAGGCGGGCGTGGTGGCGCACGCCTTTAATCCCAGCACTCGGGAGTCAGAGGTAGGAGGATCGCTAAGAGTTCGAGGCCACCCTGAGACTACATAGTTAATTCCAGGTCAGCCTGGACCAGAGTGAGACCCTACCTCGAAAAAAACAAAACAAAACAAACAAACAAACAAACAAAAAAACCAAAGGGAAAAGAAAAGAAAGAAGAAAAACTAAAACAGCCAAGAAACAAACAAAAGTCCTAAACCAGATTTTCAGAAAAAGGGCAGGCCTGGAGCCAGAGGTACAAAATAGGTGTTTTTAATTGAAAAAAAGATTTTTTTTTTTTTATAAAAGGGCAAAGAAGTCTGACAGGTGCTAAAGGATGCGAGCAGGCCCAGGGCGCCGGTGGGAGGGGCTGGAGGCGGCAGGAGCAGCGGATGCACCTGTCCCTCGCGTGCATCCACCCTCAATCCATCCTCTGTGCAGGCTGGCCAGGCAGCCCTGTGCGCACGCGCACCAGAGCGGGGGGGGGGAGCAGGGAGGCGGGCATGGACGCAGAGCCCCTGTGCGCAGGCGCAGTGGGTGCCGGGAGCGGGACTCAGGCCCGGGGCCGCGCAGGCGCACAGTGGTGCGGCTGGTGCGTGGGTACGAATCCCGCGCGGCAGAGACAGCGGAAGGAGCCGTCGGTGTTGACGCAGCGCGCGTTGACGCACGGCGGGGTGGCGGCCTCCTCTTCGTCACACTCGTTGATGTCTGCGGAGGGGAGGATTGGGGGTTCGAGCCTCAGCCCCCTCCCCAACACCTCATCTCTCCTGGGGGGGAAGAGGGACGGTCCACGGGCCCCAACACCACCTGCTGCCTGCGTGAGTCGAGGCAAGGTGCACTGACCTGTGTGTCTCAGCTCTGCGTTTATGTGCAATGGGTGTGTGAATAATAATCGTAATTATTAATAATAATAATGGGGGAGCTGGAGAGATGGCTCAGCGGTGAAAGTTGCCTTGCTTGTAAAGCCTGAAGGCCTGGGTTCGATTCCCCAGTACCCACGTCAAGCCAGATGCACTAAGTTGTGCATGCGGCTGGAGTTTGTTTGCAATGGCAAGAGACCCTGGCACACCCATTCTCTGTGTCTCTCAAATACAAAAAAAAAAAAAAAGGTCGAGGGCTGGGAGATGGCTTAATGGTTAAGGCGCTTGCCTGCAAAGCAAAGAACCCAGGTTCGATTCCCCAGGACCCATGTGCCAATAAGCCAAATGTAGGAGATGGTGTATGCATCGTTTATAGCGGCTGGATGCCCTGGAGAGCCCATCCTCTCTCTCTCTTAAATAAATAAATAAATAAATAAATAAATAAATAAATAAATAAATAAATAAATAAATAAAAAGTTTTCTTTCTAAATAGGAATGGTGGTGCATGCTTTTAATCCCAGCACTTGGGAGGCAGAGGTAGGAGGATCACCGTAAGTTCGAGGCCAGCTTGAGACTACAGAGTGAATTCCAGGTCAGCCTGGGCTAGAGGGAGATCCTACCTCGAAAAACAAACAAACAAAAAATAGTAATAATAATTATGACCTCTAAACTGACTTGGTCCCTGTCTGAGGTCCTTTCCCAAAGGTCCCTGACCGTTGGTTGGAGCTTCCACCCCCTGGTCCATCCTACTTTCCCCTCCACTCACCAACGCAGGACATGCGGGCCATGTCCAGCCGGTAGCCATCGAAACAGTCGCAGGTGAAGCCTTCCGGCACTCGCACACAGCGTCCGTGGGCGCAGCCGTCCAGGATCCCGCACTCTTCAGCTTCTAAGGCTTCATAGGGCTCAGTCAGGGCGCCTGTAGAGAACACGAATGGCTTGGTGACTGGAGGTCATCCCCATGTCCTCTGTGCCCCTGGCTCCCTGGTGCTGTGGGGCTCATTCTGATCTGCCCCTTCCACTCCCTGACTGCAGGGCACTGTGTGGCGAGGTGGTTTACCCACCCACTGGTTGGTTGGTTCTTGTGTGTTTGTGTCCCTCCATCTGACACTATTTTGCTACGTATCCGAGCCGGCCTAGAACTCAGTATGTAGGCCTGGCTGGCTTCGAACATGCAGCGAACCCTTCCCCAGGGCCTCTCAGAGTCAGCGATTACAAGCATGCACCACTACCTCCAGCTCTCTGTTGCGCTTCTTATCTTCCACCCGACCCCCCCACCCCCCCGTCTGACCCTGTCCTTCCTCCTGCCCTCCCTCAGCATCTTCCCCCCTCTTTTCTCATCCCCAGGTTTGCATGCCCCGCCGCCCATCTCAGTCCATCACTGGCCTCCCTCGCTCACCAGTGTAGCCTCCACGTTCGGAGGATTCCTCGGGCTCCGGGAAGGAGCCACGCGTGTCACGGGACCGATAAGCCCAGCTGCTGCCTCGGCTGGGTGGGGCGGGGGCCTCAGACTCGCCATAGGGGCCACCGTCATCCTCAAAGTCCGGCATGTCAAAGGGTGGGCCCCCGTAAGGGGCCTCCCGGCGGGCAAAGGGCCCAGGTGGGGGTGGGTAGGGGTCATAGGGTAACACGGGTGGCGGGTACAGCTCTGGTCCATAGGGGGGGAGACCTTGATACGGTGGGCCTATGTCTGGGCCATACTCATAGGGGACTCCAAAGCCACCTGGCCGCGGGGGGCCATAGGCAGGGGGACGCAGCACATTGCACAGGGCCTCGAAGTCGTCTGTGAAGGCAAGCCCCACCGTCAGCCCCTGTGCATCACCCGTGCAGCGTCCCCCATCACCCCCAGGAAGAGAACCCTAGAAAGGATTAGCGAGTGGCAGCGGGAGAGGGGTTCCTAAAGGCACCATTGAGGGTTTGGGGTTGATGCTGGCATGCTTAGGGACTGGGTTCCAGGCTCTCAAGAGTGTAAGGAAGGGCTGGAGAGATGGCTTAGCGGTCAAGGCGCCTGCCTCCTAAGCCTAACACCGGTTCGAATCTCCAGGTCCCACGTTTAGCCAGCTGCAAAGTGACACAAGGGTGCAATGCCTCACTTGCCCACAAGGGGGCGCACACATCTGGATTTCGTTCACAGCAGCTGAGAGACTGCTGGCGCGCCCATTCTCTATCTGTCTCCCTCTCCCTCTCTGTCTGTCTCTCTCTCTCCAAAAATAAATAAAGTAAAAAAAAAAAATTAAAAAAAAAAAAGAGTGTAAGGAAGCATCCACGGTGCTAGTTTGGGGGACATCCTCCCCCCAAAGGAGCTAGAGCTAGGGCTCTGAGGAAATAAGCTGAGGGTGTTTAAGGGATGGGGGTTGCAGGGTTGGCTCCCACGATTGCTCACTTCTGGGAGCTTGAGGTGGGGGCAGGGTGCATAGGAGGGGTCTAAGCCCCTGAGACCTGGGTGCCTGATGGCCCATGACTGGGACCTTTGCCACTGTATTTCTAAGGGCTGAGGAAGACTGAGATGGCTGGCATGTTGGGGCCATGGGCACCTGGGTGTGGGTGCCCAAGGCAATAAGTATTGGTGGCCGGCGGGTCTAGCATGACCCGAAAGTCTGGACGGCTGGATGTGGGCAACTATCTGAGGAGTCAAGGTCCAGAATTTTTGGACAGGGTATGTCATGGGCTGTGTGTGTGTGTTCTAGAAACCAGGAACCCAGGGTATGTGAGATCCCAGGAACCAATGGAGCTGGATCTGTGGGAGAGGCTGTGTCAGGCCCTTTCCTGGGAAGTCTTCAGGGTATGATGTCAGAAATGGAATTTTGGAATAGGCTATGGCATTGGTTAAGTTGCCGAGTTTTTTCTTGGGAGGGGTTGGATGGAGTCTGGGGTTTCAACACTGGACCATCTGAAGGCCTGGGTTTGGAGTCTACAGGGCAGGGCCTTGGGTAAGCCGAAGGCTGTGGCAGTACCTGAGTCCTGGGCAGGGCAGAGGGCACAGTCCATGCCCCAGGCTTCCCCATAGAGGCAGCAACACTCTGTGTAGGTGGCCTGCCGGTCCAGCCGAGGGCGACTGCAGACAAGGTCAGGTCCCACTTCCTGCCAGCACACGCCCAGATTGTCATCTGCAAGTTAATGACAGCATACACGGGTTGGGGGCACTGGCACTTGGACCCTCTTAAATACATACAAGTCCAGCCTCTATACAGCGTAAAAAAAAATATTATTCCTGGGCTGGAGGGATGGCTTAGCAGTTAAGGCGTTTGCCTGCAAAGCCAAAGGACCCAGGTTTGATTCTCCAGGACCCACATAAGCCAGATGCACAAGGTGGCGCATGCATCTGGAGTTTGTTTGCAGTGGCTGAAGGCCCTGGTGCACCAATCTCTCTGCCTGACTCTTTCAAATAACCACAGCAGAGATGACCAGACAGATGAAGACTTAAGACAGATGGACCGAGGCTTACAAAGAAAGTGATAGAGAGCCAGGCGTGGTGGTGCATGCCTTTAGTCCCAGCAGTTGAGAGGCAGAGGTAAGAGGATTGCTATAAGTTCGAGGCCAGCCTGAGACTAATTCCAGGTCAGCTTGGGCTAAAGCAAGACCCTACCTCTCAATCCACCCTCCCCAAAAAGTCTGATAGATGGAGATTTGGGAGCTGTGGAGATGGCTCAATGGGTAAAGGCGCTTGCTTGCAAAGCCCAACATCCTGGGTTTGATTCCCCAGTACCCATGTAAAGCCAGATGCATAAAGTGGCGCATGCATCTGGAGTTCATTTACAGCAGCAGGAGGCCCTAGAATGCCCATTCTCTCTCTCCCCCCTTCTGTCTCTCAAGTAAGTAAATACATAGATAAAGAGAGACTTAAGACAGATGGACAGAATCCTATAAAGAAAGTCTGAGGGCTGGAGAGGTGGCATAGTGGTTAAGGCGCATGCCTGCAAAGCCTAAGGACCCAAGTTTGATTCTTCAGGTCCCACGTAAGTCAGATGTACATAGTGGCTCATGTGACTAGAGGCCCTGGTGCACCCATTCTCCCTCTGTCCCTAATAAATAAAAATAAATCTTAGCCAGACATGGTGGCGCATGCCTTTAATCCCAGCACTTGAGAGACAGAGGTAGGACGACTGCCGTTGAGTTCAAGGTCACCCTGAGACTACACAGTGAATTCCAGGTCAGGCTGGGTCAGAGTGAGCGAAAAAAACCAAAAACCAAAACAAAACAAAACAAAAATCTTAAAAAATAAAAAAAATAAAGTCTGATAAAGAGGAGAAAGCCAGGCATGGTGGCGCACGCCTTTAATCCCAGCACTTGGGAGGCAGAGGTAGGAGAATCTCCGTGAGTTCGAGGCCAGCCTTGAGGGAATTCCAGGTCAGCCTGGGCTAGAGAGAGAGAGATCCTACAAAAAAAAAAAGCTTTTGCCTTTAACCACCAGGCAGGCCTGTTCCCCAATCAAGGCTGGGGCTAAGGGGGCGTGGTCAGGGCGGGGGCGGGGTTACCGAGGCTCTGGCTCTCGTTGGAGACGCAGCGCCGCCGGGAGCCGTCCAGCACGAGTGGGGGCTCGCACGTGCAGTGATAGGAGCCCACCGTGTTGACGCAGCGGCCACCTTCGCAAGCTGGCTCCTCGTCTGCACATTCGTCGTTATCTGGGGAGGCAGGTGGGGGGAAGGTCCAGGGGTGCCCCGTTCCCCTTCTCCTCCCCAGTGCCCCTGACAGTGGGATTATATACATGCAATGTGGACGTGGTGAGGCCAGGGTGGGGACAGTTGGGGGGGTTCCCCTTCTCCTCCCCAGTGCCCCTGAAGTGGGATTATATACATGCAGTGTGGACGTGGTGAGGCCAGGGTGGGGACAGTTGGGGGGGTTCCCCTTCTCCTCCCCAGTGCCCCTGAAGTGGGATTATATACATGCAGTGTGGACGTGGTCAGGCCAGGGTGGGGACAGTTGGGGGGGTTCCCCTTCTCCTCCCCAGTGCCCCTGAAGTGGGATTATATACATGCAGTGTGGACGTGGTCAGGCCAGGGTGGGGACAGTTGGGGGGGTTCCCCTTCTCCTCCCCAGTGCCCCTGACAGTGGAATTATATACATGCAGTGTGGACGTGGTCAGGCCAGGGTGGGGACAGTTGGGGGGGATGGCTTCTGGGAGGTGGGTGGCCTCATACCGACACACTCCAGTCGCTGTGCATGGTAGTAGAAGCCATTACTGCAATAGCACGAGTACCCCGGAGCTGTGTTCACACACACTCCGCTCTTGCACACCTGGTCCCGGAATAGCTGGCACTCATCCACATCTGTGGGGAGTTGGGGGGGGGGAAGAGAGAGAGAGACGAGGGGCGGGCATGGGTGTGGTCTGAGAAAGAGGAGGGGATTGTGGCATGGCTGGGCATGATCAGGGAAAAACAGCCAGAGAGAGGGGTGGGGAGAGATGGAGCCAGAGGGCAGAGGCGGAGTGGGGTAGAGAAGGCCCAAGGCGGGGAGGGGGTGCCGGGAGAGCAGGCAAGAGGAGCTGAGTGCAATACCCACGTAGAAAGTGGGCCATACATGCTGAGCACTGAGGGGTCAGACAGGAGATTTCTGGGGCAGCCAGTTTTGGCCTCCACAGTGTATGCAAACAACGTGCACACACACACACACACAACACATAACACACATGCACACACATACAGCACACACACACATGCACAGACACTCGCAGTACCTACTACACATACACACCAAAATGAATAAATATATAAAAACTTTAGGGCTGGAGAGATGGCTTAACGGTTAAGGTGCTTGCCTGCAAAGACAAAGGACCCAGGTTCGATTCCCCAGGACCCATGTAAGCCAGATGCACAGAGCGGCATATGCATCTGAAGTTCATTTGCAATAGCTGAAGGCCCTGGCATGCCCAATCTTTCTGTGTCTGCCTCTTTCTCTCTAATAAATAAAAAAATTTTAAAGATTAAAAAATTAAAACAGAAAGAAAGAAGCTGGGCATGGTGGCACATGCCTCTAATCCTAGCACTAGGGAGGCAGAGGTAGGAGGATCGCCATGAGTTTGAGGCCACCCTGAGACTACATAGTTAATTCCAAGTCAGCCTGGGTTAGAGTGAGACCCTACCTTGAAAAAACCAAAAGAAAGAAAGAAAGAAAGAAAGAAAGAAAGAAAGAAAGAAAGAAAGAAGGAAGGAAGGAAGGAAGGAAGGAAGGAAGGAAGGAAAGAAGGCAAGCAAGCAAGCAAGCAAGCAGGAAGAGACAGAGGCAGGGTGGAACAGAGCTGAGCCTGGGGGCTGAGGATAGGTGGGGGGTGAAGTCCTCTCACCTCTACGGATGCTCAGATCTCCGCCAGGTGCCAGATAGCCCCGGCCATGGGGACAGCATCCAGCACAGTGGGGGCTCGCACGTGCAGTGATAGGGAGCCCACCGTGTTGGCGCGGCGGCCACCTTCGTAAAGCTGGCTCTCGTCTGCACATTCGTCGTTATCTGGGGAGGCAGGTGGGGGGAAGGTCCAGGGTGCCCGTTCCCCTTCTCCTCCCAGTGCTGACAGTGGGATTATATACATGCAATGTGGACGTGGTGAGGCCAGGGTGGGGACAGTTGGGGGTTCCCCTTCTCCTCCCCAGTGCCCCTGAAGTGGGATTATATACATGCAGTGTGGACGTGGTGAGGCCAGGGTGGGGACAGTTGGGGTTCCCCTTCTCCTCCCCAGTGCCCCTGAAGTGGGATTATATACATGCAGTGTGGACGTGGTCAGGCCAGGGTGGGGACAGTTGGGGGTTCCCCTTCTCCTCCCAGTGCCCCTGAAGTGGGATTATATACATGCAGTGTGGACGTGGTCAGGCCAGGGTGGGGACAGTTGGGGTTCCCCTTCTCCTCCCCAGTGCCCTGACAGTGGAATTATATACATGCAGTGTGGACGTGGTCAGGCCAGGGTGGGGACAGTTGGGGATGGCTTCTGGGAGGTGGGTGGCCTCATACCGACACACTCCAGTCGCTGTGCATGGTAGTAGAAGCCATTACTGCAATAGCACGAGTACCCCGGAGCTGTGTTCACACACCTCCGCTCTTGCACACCTGGTCCGGAATAGCTGGCACTCATCCACATCTGTGGGGAGTTGGGGGAGAGAGAGAGAGAGGGAGGGCGGGCATGGGTGTGGTCTGAGAAGAGGAGGGATTGTGGCAGGCTGGGCATGATCAGAAAAACAGCCAGAGAGGGGTGAGAGATGGAGCCAGCAGGGGGCAGAAAGCGGTGGGGTAGAAGGCCCAAAGCGGGGGAGGGGGTGCGGAGAGCAGGCAGAGGGCCTTGGAGGTGGCATACCACGTGAGGTGAGCCTGTGCTGGCCTGAGGGGTCAGACAGGGAGATTTCTGGGGCAGCCAGTTTTAGCTCCACAGTGTGCATACAATGGCGTGCACACACACACACACACACAACACATAACACATGCACACACACTTACAGCACACACATGCAGCACTTTCAGCAGTGCCTACCACCACGCCACGCAAACTGAAGATAATGTAAAGCTTTCAGGGCTGGAGAATGGCTTGCGGTTAAGGTGCTTGCCTGCAGAGACAAAGGACCCAGGTTGATTCCCCAGGACCCATGTAAGCCAGATGCACAAGGTGGCATATGCATCTGAGGTTCATTTTTGCAATGGCAGAAGGCCCTGGCATGCCCCAATCTTTCTGTCTGCCTCTTTCTCTCTAATAAATAAAAAAATTTAAAAATTAAAATTAAACGAAGAAAAGAAGCATGGGTGGCTGCATGCACTCTAATCCTAGCACTAGGGAGGCAGAGGTAGGAGGATACGCCATGAAGTTTGAGGCCACCCTGAGAACTACACTTAAGGTTAATTCCAAGTCAGCCTGGGTTAGAAGTGAGACACACGCCCATGAAAAAGCCAAAAAGAAAGAAAAGAAAAGAAAAGAAAAGAAAAGAAAAGAAAAAAAGAAAAAGAAGAAAAGAGGAAAGAAGGAAAGGAAAAAGGAAAGGAAAGGAAAAGGAAGGAAAAGGAAGGAGAAGAGGAGGCAAGCAAGCAAGCAAACAACAGGGAAGAACAGAAAGAAGGGTGGAGTCTGAGGCTGAGCCTGGGGGCTGAGGATAGGTGGGGGTGAGAGTCACTCTCTTTCTCTACAGATGCTCCAGATCTCCGCCAGGTGGATAACCCGGCCATGGGGACTTCCAGTGACAGGTACTGACTGCACACAGAAAAAAAGAAAGAATCCTGGTCTGGAGAGATGGCTTAGAAGTTAAAGCGCATGCCTGCCGAACCCTACAGACCCAGGTTTGATTCTCCAGTCCCCATGTAAGCCAGATGCACGTGGTGTATCATGCATCGAGTTTGTTTGCAGTGGCTGGGGCCTGGAGTGCCTTTCTCTCTCTCTCTCTCTTCCTCTTTCTCTCTCTCTCAAATAAATAAAAAAATCTTTAAAATATTTATTTTTATTTATTCATTCATTAGAGACAGAGAGAGAGAGAAAATGAGAGAAAAATAGGTGCTCAGGGCCTCAGCCCACTACAAATGAACTCAGTTGCATACACCCATATGTATCTGGCTTACATGGGACCTGGAGAGTGTTTAGGATCCTTTAACTTGCAGGCAAGAACACTTTAACCGCTAAGCCATCTCTCTCAGCCCAATAAAAATAAAATCTTTTTAAAGAAAGATGAATCCTGACACCTGAATCCCAGCCCTCACCTGAGCCCACTGAGCTTGCCCTGCTCACCTCTCAGCTCCATGCCCACTATGCATGCCCAGCTGGTGGCAGAGTGCTCACTCTTGCCGTGGCAGCAGCAAGGAAGCTCAGCCTCAGGTCCTAGCCGTCCCTTTCTTCCTGGTCCCCATCTCCCCCATGTTCTACTCAAACCCTCAGGCCTGTGTCCATGCTCCCGTGCCTATGCCTACCTGTCTCAGTGCCAGGACACTGCTGGATTCGGCAGCCGTTACCCCAACCCTCGCCGACAGTGCAGCAGCACTCCTGCCATGTGACATTCGGACCCCGAGTGTTTGTCGCAGGCATCCGGGCCCGCTGTGTCAAAGTAACATTCCCGGCGCCCACTGCCTGCGGGACCCTGCCTGGATGTGCTGGGCCTGGGTGGGAGGTGGTGGTGTGGAGGGCCTGGCTGGAAGGGTTGGGGCTGGCAGTGCCTGGGGCTGTGATCCTGTGCCTGGAGAAACATGTGACTTTTTAGCCAGGGGATGGCTGGAGCCTCTGCCCCCTCCAATATCATAAATGGGGTGGGGGCTTGAGTATAAGAAGACACCGGCCATCTCATGTACAATCAGACCTCATAATTCTCTCGTTTTATTTATTTGTTGTAAGCAGAGGGCAGAGAGAGATGGACATGCCAGGGCCTCCCAGCCAATACAACGAACTCCAGATGCATGTGCACTTTGTGGGAATAGAACCTGGATCCTTAGGCTTTGCAGGCAAGTACCAACCACTAAGCCATCTCTCCAGCCTAGCCTATATATTTTTTTTTTTTTCGAGGAGGTTGCACTCTGGCCCAGGCTGACCTGGAATTCCTCTGTATTCTCAAGGTGGCTCCAAAGCTCATGGCAATCCTCTACCTCTGCCTCCCAAGTACTGGGGATTAAGATATGCTTCACCAGCCTGGCTTTGTTTGTTTTTGAGACTGGGTCTCACTTTTTGTATCTTAGGTTGACTTGCTTGAAAAATGGCAATCCTCCTGCTCAAACTCCTAAATGCTGGGTTTTACAAGTGTGAGCTACCCACATCCGGCTTTCTTCTGGCCACTCTGACTGCCGTTATTTTTTTGCCTCCAGACTTCCTCCTTTCCCAAGCACCCTCCCCATCACTATGGCTATGCAGGATTTTCCATATTTTTCAAACACTTCTCTGAGTCTTCACAGTATGTCTGAAGCTGGTTCAGAGCCTTCATCCCCACATGGCTTTGTTTTTTTTTTCCACCCATCATTACTCCCCTTCTCATAGCTCATCTTGGTCCAGCCCTGCCCTCTCTGACCCAGGGTTCCTGCCCCAGCCTGCTTCCTCAGCACCCAGCTCCAACGTCACCCCTATGTAATCACTTTCATATGCCTGCCCTGAGGGAGATTTCAAAATATGCTCATACAATTTTTCTGCTTGGATCACTTTGCACTGCATGCCCTGGGTGAGAAGTCAACTTCTCCCTGACCCTGAGGAAACTTAATAGAATTTGACTACCCCTTCCAGGATTAGTGGAGTTCACCTTTTGGGTATGCCTGAGAGTTAACTGTGGAAAAGAAAAGAAGCCATGGTGCCAACCGGGGCTAGGGCCGGGGACTGAATGACTAGGGGAAATGGTGAAGGTCATCACCTGTTCTCCACCTTCTTCTGACCAGCCTAGATGTGAGGCAAGCGGCTCGTGCTCCCACAGCCATATGAAGTATCCTGCTAACCACGAGCTGAGGCAGTCATTCCTCTCCGAAGGCTTCAGCTCATTACACCAACCGGCTTCTTCTGTGCCACTGCTCTTCACTCCCTATTGCAGGACCAGTGGGTGTATTTTAGCTCTTACAACATGCCAGAATTTCTTGCCTTGCCAGGCTCTGCGTCCTTACCTGTCCTTTGCCCAGAATGGCCCCCCCTTCACACTTTCACCTTCTTCTTTATTTCCACCTCCTTCATTTTAAAAAATTTTTTCTTGCCTTTAATGCCAGGCGTGGTGCGCCTTTTAATCCCAACCCTCGGGAGGCAGCAAGGAGGATTGCAGGAAGAGACAGAGGCCAGAGCTGAGCCTGGGGCTGAGGATAGGTGGGGGGTGAAGTCCTCTCACCTCTACGGATGCTCAGATCTCCGCCAGGTGCCAGATAGCCCCGGCCATGGGGACACAGTGACAGGTACTCGGCTGCACACAGAGGAAAAAAAAGAAAGAATCCTGGTCTGGAGAGATGGCTTAGAAGTTAAGGCGCATGCCTGCGGAGCCTACAGACCCAGGTTTGATTCTCCAGGTCCCATGTAAGCCAGATGCACGTGGTGGCACATGCATCAAGAGTTTGTTTGCAGTGGCTGGGGGCCCTGGAGTGCCTTTCTCTCTCTCTCTCTTCCTCTTTCTCTCTCTCTCAAGTAAATAAATAAAATCTTTAAAATATTTTATTTTTATTTATTCATTCATTAGAGACAGAGAGAGAGAGAGAGAGAGTGAGAGAGAATAGGTGCTCCAGGGCCTCCAACCACTGCAAATGAACTCCAGTTGCATGCACCCCCTTGTGCATCTGGCTTACATGGGACCTGGAGAATTGAACTGGGATCCTTTGGCTTTGCAGGCAAACACTTTTTAACCGCTAAGCCATCTCTCCAGCCCAATAAAAATAAAATCTTTTTTAAAGAAAGATGAATCCTGACACCTGAATCCCAGCCCTCACCTGAGCCCACTGAGCTTGCCCTGCTCACCTCTCAGCTCCATGCCCACTATGCATGCCCAGCTGGTGGCAGATTGCTCACTCTTGCCGTGGCAGCAGCAAGAGCTCAGCCTCAGGTCCCAACGTGTCCCTTTCTTCTAGTCCCCATCCTCCCCCCCCATATTTCTACTCCAAACCCTCAGGCCTGTGTCCATGCTCCCGTGCCTATGCCTACCTGTCTCAGTGCCAGGACACTGCTGGATTCGGCAGCCGTTACCCCAACCCTCGCCGACAGTGCAGCAGCACTCCTGCCATGTGACATTCCGGGCCAAGATGTTGTCGCAGGCATCCGGAGCCGCTGTGTCAAAGTAACATTCCCGGCGCCCACTGCCTGCGGGACCCTGCCTGGATGTGCTGGGCCTGCGTGGTGGAGGTGGTGGTGGAGGGGGCCTGGCTGGAAGGTTGGGGCTGGCAGGTGCCTGGGGCTGTGATCCTGTGCCTGGAGAAACATGTGACTTTAGCCAGGGATGGCTGGAGCCTCTGCCCCCCTCCAATATCATAAATGGGGGTGGGGGGCTTGAGAACAAGAAGACACCGGCCATCATGTACAATCAGACCTCATAATTCTCTCGTTTTATTTATTTATTTGTAAGCAGAGAGACAGAGAGAGAGAATGGACATGCCAGGGCCTCTAGCCAATGCAAACGAACTCCAGATGCATGTGCCACTTTGTGGGGAATAGAACCTGGATCCTTAGGCTTTGCAGGCAAGTGCCTCAACCACTAAGCCATCTCTCCAGCCCTAGCCCTATTTTTTTTTTTTTTCTCGAGGTAGGGTTGCACTCTGGCCCAGGCTGACCTGGAATTCACTCTGTATTCTCAAGGTGGCCTCCAACTCATGGCAATCCTCCTACCTCTGCCTCCCAAGTACTGGGATTAAAGATGTGCGCCACCACGCCTGGCTTTGTTTGTTTTTGAGACTGGGTCTCACTTTGTATCTTAGGTTGACTTGCAAAAATGGCAATCCTCCTGCCTCAGCCTCCTAAATGCTGGGTTTACAAGTGTGAGCTACCACATCCGGCTTTCTTCTGGCCACTCCTGACTGCCGTTATTTTTTTTGCCTCCAGACTTCCTCCTTTCCCAAGCACCCTCCCCCATCACTATGGCTATGCAGGATTTTCCATATTTTCTGAAACACTTCTCTGAGTCTTCACACAGTATGTCCCAAACTGGTTCAGAGCCTTCATCCCCACATGGCTTTGGATTTTTTTTTTCCACCCATCATTACTCCCTTCTCATAGCTCATCTTGGTCCAGCCCTGCCCTCTCTGACCCAGGGTTCCTGCCCCAGCCTGCTTCCTCAGCACCCAGCTCCAACGTCACCCCTATTTAATCACTTTCATATGCCTGCCTGAGGGAGATTTCAAAATATGCTCATACAATTTTCCTGCTTGGATCCTTGCACTGCATGCCCTGGGTGAGAAGTCCAACTTCTCCCTGACCCTGAGGGGAAACTTAATTAGAATTTGGAAGCTACCCCTTCCAGGATTAGTGAGGTTCACCTTTTGGGTATGCCTGAGGATTAACTGTGGGAAGAAAAGAGCCATGGTGCCAACCCCCGGGGCTAGGGCCAGGGACTGAATGACTAGGGGAAATGGTGAAGGTCATCTGGCGTTTCTCCACCTTCTTCTGACCAGCCTAGATGTGAGCAAGCAGCCTCGTGTTCCCACCGCCATATGAAGTATCCTGCTAACCACGAGCTGAAACAAATCCTTCCCTCCCGAAGGGGCTTCCAGCTCCCGTCCCTGCTCGGCTTCTTCTGTCACCACCCCAACTCTTCACTCCCTAAGCCAGGACCAGTGGGTGTATTTTAGCTCTTACAACATGCCAGGGGGTTCTTGCCTTGCCAGGCTCTCGTCCTTACCCTGTCCTTTGCCCAGAATGGCCCCCTTCACACTTTTCACCTTCTTCTTTATTTCCACCTCCTTCATTTTAAAAAATATTTTCTTGCCGGGCGTGGTGGCGCACGCCTTTAATCCCAGCACTCGGGAGGCAGAGGTAGGAGGATTGCCGAGAGTTCGAGGCCACCCTGAGACTACATAGTTAATTCCAGGTCAGCCTGGACCAGAGTGAGACCCTACCTCGCAAAACCAAAAAAAAAAATTTTTTTTTTCTTTTATTTTTTTAGAGAGAGACACAGAGACAGAGAGACACAGAGACCGACAGACAGAGATAGAGAGGGAGACAGATAGAGAATGGGCGCACCAGCAGTCTCTCAGCTGCTGGGAACGAAATCCAGATGTGCGCGCCCCCTTGTGGTCAAGTGCGGCATTGCGCCCTTGCGTCACTTTGCATCTGGCTAAACGTGGGACCTGGAGATTGGAACCGCTGGAGATTGGAACCAGCATTCTAAGGCTTAGGAGGCAGGCGCCTTAACTGCTAAGCCATCTCTCCAGCCCTCCACCTCCTTCTTTATGCTTATATTCTACTCATGTCAGACACTGTCCCCGTTAGGAAATCCCCCCTTCCCCCCGAGTCCTCTTCTCAGGCTGACCTGGGCACCGCCTTTTCCCCTACAGCTGTGTCCTCTCTGGTCTTGCATCCTTTCTCCACCCTACTCCACATTTCTGTGGGTTGTCACTGCTTCCTATGCCTGTCTCCCAATAGGAGCGCTTTTCTCAACACCGAGGAATGAACACAGGACCTTTTATACAAGTTAGGCAAATCAACACACTGGACCTGTTTTATCTACTGAGCCAGCCCCAGCCCCTTAGGCACAATTCAAGCTGAGCCACGTCCCCAGCCCCTCACTGTGGATTCTAGACAAGGGACCCTGAGCCACGCCCCAGCCCCTCACTGTGGATTCTAGACAAAGCTGAGCCACGCCCCAGCCCCTCACTGTGGATTCTAGACAAAGGGCTCTACCGCTGAGCCACAGCCCCCTCACTGTGGATTCTAGACAAATGATCTACCGCTGAGCCACGCCCCCAGCCCCTCACTGTGGATTCTAGACAAGGACTCTACCGCTGAGCCACGCCCCAGCCCCTCACTGTGGATTCTAGACAAGGGCTCTCTCTGAGCCACGCCCCAGCCCCTCACTGTGGATTCTAGACAAGGGCTCTACCGCTGAGCCACGCCCCAGCCCCTCACTGTGGATTCTAGACAAGTGCTCTACACGCTGAGCCACGCCCCCAGCCCCTCACTGTGGATTCTAGACAAGGGCTCTACCGCTGAGCCACGCCCCCTGCCCCTCACTCTGGAAGGTCAGGTTATATAATTTTCCCACAGACACATCAACCTCACCAGCAGAAGTTCGTGGAGGAACACAGCGTCCAGTCATGGGGTCAAACTCCTCAGGGCTGGTGGGGCAGACACACAGGAAGGAGCCTTCAACATTTTCACACAGGGCAGCTCCACACACACCCTGTAGTGTTTCACATTCATTCACATCTGTGGGCAGGAAGGAATCCACAGTTATAAACTTCTGTGCTCCCAGAAGTCCCTTTCAAGTATAATGGATTATTTTTTTCTTACTTTGAAGTTTTAATTCCCTTTATTCTTTTCTCCCTCCCTCTGCCTTTCTTTTTCTTTCTTCCTTCCTTCCTTTCTCTCTTTCTTTCTCTCTCTCTTTCTCTCTCCTTCCTTCCTTCCTTCCCTTCTTCGTCTTTTCTTTCTTTCTTTCTTTCTTTCTTTCTTTCTTTCTTTCTTTTTTTTTTTTGGTTTTTTCGAGGTAGGGTCTCACTCTAGCCCAGGCTGACCTGGAATTCACTCTGTATTCTCAGGGTGGCCTCAAACTCATGGCTATCCTCCTACCTCTGCCTCCCGAGTGCTGGGATTAAAGGCGTGAGCCACCACGCCCGGCTCTTTCTCTTTCTTTCTTTCTTTCTTTCTTCTTTTTAGTTTTTCTGGCCCAGGCTGACCTGGAATTCACTATTTAGTCTCAGGGTGTCCTTAAGCTGACGGCAATCCTCCTGCCTCTGCCTCCTGAGTGCTGGGATTAAGGGTGTGCTACCATGCCTGGCACTGCCTTTCTTTTGAGATAAGGTCTCACTCTATATCCCAGGCTAGCCTAGAACTTATTATGCAGCCCATCTTGGTCTCAAACTCAGGGCAATCCTCCAGCCTCAGCCCCCCCCCCCAGGTGCTGAAAATACAGGTGTAAACTAACCACAGATTCCAGAACTTTGTCTCCTCCTCCTCTTTCTGTTGTCAGAAGGACGTGAACTCAGGGCAAAATGCAAGCTAGCCAACCATTCTCACCACTAAATAATATATTCCCATGGCATATCCATTTCCTTTTAAGATTAAAACCTGCGGAACTGGGTGTGGTGGCGCACGCCTTTAATCCCAGCACTTGGGAGGCAGAGGTAGGAGTATTGCCGACAGTTTGAGGCCAGCCTGAGACTTCATAGTTAATTCCAGGTCAGCCTAGGCTAGAGTAAGATCATACCTTGAAAAACCAAAAATAAATTAATTTTAATTTATTTTGGCAAGAAGAGGGGCGGAGTGGGCACATGTGGACCTCTTGGCCCTGCAAACAAACTCCACATGTATGCACCACTGTGCATCTGGCTTTATGTGGGTACTGGAGAATTGAATCTGGGCTGTCCAGCTTTACAAGTAAGTTCATTTAACCACAGAGCCATCTTCTCACCCCATATTGCCAGGGTCTCACTCTGGCCCAGGCTTCTCAGGGTGGCCCCATATTGTTAATTTTTAAAAAATATTTTTTAATTTTTTAAATTATTTTATTTATTTATTTTTTTTTTTGGAGAGAGAGACAGAGAGAGAGGTGAAGCCTAGAGGACCCAGCAGTCTCAGCTGCTGTGAACGAAATCCAGATGTGTGCGCCCTCTGTGGGCAAGTGCCCATTGTGCCCTTGCCCAGATCTGACTAAACGGGGACCTGGAGATTGAATCTGGAAGTTTGTTTAGGCTTAGCAGGCAGGCGCCTTAAGGTTGCTGGCTTAGTGGTTAAATTCTTGCCTCTCTCTCTGACCCTCTTCGAGGCTTGATTCTCAGTCTCTGTCTTTCAAATGCACAAAATCTGTAGTTTTTAAGATGAGAGGTTGCTGGTGCACCCATTCTCTCTCTCGCTCTTCCTCTAATCCTGTCTTTCAGCACTTTCGGGAGGCAGAGGTAGGAGGATCGTGAGAGAGTTCAAGGCCACCCTGAGACTACATAGTTAATTTCAGGTCAGCCTGGATCAGAGTGAGACCTTACCTTGAAAAACCAAAAAAAAAAAATTTTTTTTAAACCACATACACAAAACTAAAAGCTGAAAGAGCATTGTTTATGCCAGGCAGCTAGGCATGCCACTGTGCCACCAATACCCACTTGCCAAGACAGTGCTTCTTTTGTTTTGTTTTGAGACAGTCTCACTCTGTTTACTCAAGGTTAGCCTGGAACTTGCTATGTAGCCTAGGATGGCCTTGAACTCAGCGCTCCTCCTGCTTCTGCCTCTCAAAACCCAAGATTATAAGCATGAGCCTCCATGCATGTTCTTGTTTGGGGTAGAGCTGGCTTTACAGTCCATGAACTAAGTCTTTTTTTTAGTTTTTGGTTTTTCGAGGCAGGGTCTCACTCTGGCCCATGATGACCTGGAATTCACTATGTAGTCTCAGGGTGGCCTCGAACTCACGGCGATTCTCCTACCTCTGCCTCCTGAGTGCTG
This sequence comes from Orientallactaga sibirica, assembly GCA_036365145.1. NCBI lineage: Eukaryota > Metazoa > Chordata > Mammalia > Rodentia > Dipodidae > Orientallactaga > Orientallactaga sibirica. The sequence continues at coordinate 728,758 of JAEOAD010001077.1, forward strand.
GGATTAAAGGCGTGTGACACCACGCCCAGCTCCGTGAACTAATTCTATAGCCAGTCCTAAAGCTTATATTTCTCCAACTGTGTGTTAGTCTAACCCGACCTCTCCCCATCCTGTTTTCCCAACCACCCCTGGAGCCCCGTACCCACGCAGTGACGCCCATCCCGCGCCCCCTCGTAGCCCTGGTCACACAGGCACTGGAAGGAGCCCGGCAGGTTCTGGCACATGGCATGGGCACCGCAGAAGGACCGGTTCCGGCATTCGTCCACATCTGCAACCGTCACACACAGTCAGGCCATGCATGTCCAGACCAATCACCCCTCCACGTCCCACTGCACCAACTCCACGGACACGGACACCCACCCTGGCACCCGCCCCCTGGCATGGGCTGATAGCCAGGGTCACAAGCTGGTGTGCAGCGGTAGGAGCCAGGGGTGTTCTCACAGCGCTGAGCCCCACAAATCGCTGAGCCATACTCCTGGCACTCGTCCACATCTGCAAGAAGAGTGAAGAGAGGACCGAAGAGAGGACAGTGAAAGGTTTCCAGTGCCACTTCCAGTCCCCACAACTTCGCCAGCAAGCACCCGTAAAGGGATGAACCATCACCCCAGCCCCAGGAGCTGCTAATTCTTTGTTTTCTTTTTTCTAAGGTAGGGTCTCACTCTAGCCTTTTTTTTTTTTTTTCTTTTTTTCTTTTTTTGGTTTTTCGAGGTAGGGTCTCACTCTGGCCCAGGCTGACCTGGGATTCACTCTGTAGTCTCAAGGTGGCCTCGAACTCATGACGATCCTCCTACCTCTGCCTCCCGAGTGCTGGGATTAAAGACCTGTATCACCACGCCGGCTGACCTGAGCTTCTGATCTTCCTGCCTCTACCTTCTGATTGCTGGGATTACAGACTGTATACTCACACTTCAGCTCTCTCCTACTTAAATCAGATATAGTGACCTTGGGGCAGGGCATGGTGTTGTGGGTCAGTATTTTCTGGAACCCAAAATTACCATGGGCTGCGTTTTCCGCTCTCGAGTGGGTAGACCTCTGACTCATGCAAGCCTACTTTGTGAGAGAGCAACTGTTAACTGCAAAAGGTGCCAGATGCTGAGACTACAATTAGCTACACAAAACACCATGGAGGGGGGGGCTGGAGAGATGGCTTAGCAGTTAAGGCATTTTCCTGCAAAGCCAAAGGATCCCGGTTCGACTACCCCAGGACCCATGTAAGCCAGCTACACAAGGTAGCGCATACAACTGGAGTTTGTTTGCAGTGGCTGTAGGCCCTGGTGCGCCCATTCTTTCTCTCTCTCTGTGTCTCTTTCTGTCTCTCAAAAATATATATATATATCTCCTCAGAGGTTCATGGAGGTAACATTTGGCTATGGATTTCAGCAAGGGGCCCAAGAGGCCAGGTTTCTTTTCTCACCATCACAGGTGCCCTCGGGGCCCACGTGGTAGCCTGGGTCACAGTCCCGGACACAGCGGTAAGAGCCGGGGGAGTTCTCACAGCGCTGGGATCCGCACAGGGAGGGTCCTCGCTCACGACATTCATCAATGTCTGAGGAGGGAGGAGAAGAGGTCAGATCGGGTAAATGTGGAAGTCAAGAAGGGTGAGGAGTGGGCTGGGGAGATGGTTTAGTGGTTAAAGGTTCTTGCTTGCAAAGTCTGAGGGCCTGGGTTTGATTCCCCAGTATCCAAGTACACAAAGTGGCAGATACATCTGAAGTTCATTCACGGCGGCAACAGGTCCTGGTGTGCCCATTCTTTCTCTGTCTCCACCTCTCTCTCTTTTTTAAAAAAGCTGATTTGTTTGCCGGGCGTGGTGGCGCATGCCTTTAATCCCAGCACTCGGGAGGCAGAGGTAGGAGGATCACTGAGAGTTCAAGGCCACCCTGAGACTACATAGTTAATTCCAGGTCAGCCTGGACCAGAGTGAGACCCTACCTTGCAAAACCAAAAAAAACAAAACAAAACAAAAAGTTGATTTTTTGTTTGCTTGTTTGTTTGTTTTGGTTTTCTGAGGTAGGGTCCCACTGTAGCCCAGGCTGACCTGGAATTCATTATGTAGTCTCAGGCTGGCCTGAAACTCATAGCAATCCTCCTACCTCTGCCTCCCAAGTGCTAGGATTAAAAGCATGTGCCACTACACCTGGCTTAAAGTTGATTTATTTTTTTTTCCTGAGGTAGGGTCTCACTCTAGCCCAGGCTGACCTGGAACTCACTATATAGTCTCAGGCTGGCTTCGAACTCATGGTTCCAGGATTAAAGGTGTGTGCCACCATGACCGGCTTAAAGTTGAGTTTTAAAAAATATTTCATTTACTTGGGCTGCAGAGATGGCTTAGCAGTTAAGGTGCTTTCCTGTGAAGCCCAAGGACCCATATTCGACTCTCCAGATCCCACATAAGCCAGATGCACAAAGGTGAGGCAAGTTCAAGGTGGCACATGCCCACTAGGTGGTGCAAGCAAGAGTTTGAACTTTGCAAGAGTTCAATTGCAGTGGTTGAGGTCCCATTCTTTCTCTCTGTCTGTCTCTCTCTGTCTAAAATATAAATAAGTAAATAAATGTTTTTAAAATATTTTATTTACTTATTTATTTTATTTTTTATTTTTATTTTTTTGGAGAGAGACACAGAGAGAGACAGAGAGAGAGGGAGACAAAGACAGATAGAGATGGGCGCGCCAGCAGTCTCTCAGCTGCTGAGAACGAAATCCAGATGTGTGCACCCCCTTGTGGTCAAGTGCAGCATTGCGCCCTGGTGTCACTGCATCTGGCTAAACGTGGGATCTGGAGATTGGAACCAGCGATCTTAGGCTTAGGAGGCAGGTGCCTTAACCCCTAAGCCATCTCTCCAGCCCTACTTATTTATTTTAAAGAGAGAGAGAGAGAGAGAGAAAATGGGCATGCCAGGGTCTCCAGCCACTGCAAACAAACTCCGGACGTATGTGCCCCCTTGTGCATCTGGCTTACATGGGTCCTGGGGAATCAAACCTGGGTCCTTTGTCTTTGAAGACAAATGCCTTAACCAGTAAGCTATTTCTCCAGTCCTTTGCCTCTCTCTTGCAAATAAATCAATAAGTAAACTTTTTTCTTTTTTAAAGAAGGGGGACTGGGGAGATAGTTCAGTGGTTAAAGGCTCTTCCTCGCAAAGCTCGCTGGCCAGTATTCAATTCCCCAGTACCCACCAAAAAGCCAGATGCACAGAGTGGAACATTCATCTGCTGGAGGCCCTGGTATGCACCATTCTCTCTCTCTCTGCTCACAAATAAATACTTTTGTTTTCGAGGTAGGGTCTCACTCTAGCCCAGGCTGACCTGGAATTCACTATATAGTCTCAGGGTGGCCTTGAACTCACAGCCGTCCTCCTACCTCTGCCTCCCGAGTGCTGGGATTAAAGGCGTGTGCCACCATGCCTGGCTAACAAATATATTTTTGACAAAAGAAGGGAGAGGAGAAGATACTGGCCAAAGGAGCAGAGGAAGGGAAATGGGGCCGCAGGAATGGACTAGGTAGAAAGCAATGAAGGACAGACAGAGGTGGGAGGCAGGAAGAGCTGGAGTGCTTGGGAAGGATGAAATGTCCTCTCACCCAGGCAGGAGGACAGGTCTGGGCCTGCGCGGTGTCCAGGGGGACACACGCACTCGAAGGAGCCATCAGTGTTGGTACACGTGCCGCTCTGGCAAAGGTCCTCTTCACTGCACTCATCCACATCTGCAAGAGAGGGCATGGGACATCTGTCGGGCGTTGCTAAGCATGGGCTGGACCTGTGAGGAAGCTGGCCTGGGCTGTTGGACATGACCAGGGACCTTGGGCTGTGGGGGTTGTAGGCGGCCTCATCGTCGGGAATCTGGCGATGGAGCTGGCCCTCCCTTTTCTCAAGGTCCCATCTTCACCCAGAGGAGGTAGAACTGGCAGGCCCTCCCCCTTTCCCAAAGCACCTGAGCATTCTATAGTCTAAGATTTTGCCCCCCCCCAATTCCTGACTTTGTGGCCAGCTGCCCAAGAGACCCTTATATGATAGTAAACAGTCACCCTGCAGCTGTAGCCGTCCAATATGTGCCTGAAGTCATGTAGCTTTTCCCGCCACTTCTGTTATCTCCCTTGCAGCTTCTCCCTCACTTCTGCCTTCCAACACCAGCCAATTAGACAGCAACCCATAAACCTATGTATCCAGTCACCTTATGATCTGTGTGTGCCTTCTCAACCTTTCTCAAGTGTTTATAAACCCACAACACTTTTTTTTTTGTTTGTTTGTTTGTTTTGTTTTGTTTTTTTGAGGTAGGGTTTCATTCTAGTTCAGGCTGACCTGGAATTCACTCAGTAGTCTCAGGATGGCCTCAAACTCATGGTGATCCTCCTACCTCTGCTTCCCGAGTACTGGGATTAAAGACCAGCGCCACCACGCCCGGCTCCAGCCCACACCACTTTTGAATAAACGAGTGCCATCCATCAGACGGTCTCCCTGGTGGTTCATTGCCCACAACACTCACCCGCTCTAAGACCCTGCTTCCCTCAGCTCCTCCTGCACCGGGGAGATCATTGGCCAATGACCCCTGGGAGTAGCGAGGACCCACAGCCATCCAGACCCCTTCCTTCTCTGCTTAACATTCCTGGCCAACACCCTCCATGGTTCCCCCACCAGGCCTGGCCCTACCTGCTTTAGGTCCCACTCAATGATCAGACCTGATCTTTCCTTTCTTTTCCAAGCCCCATCCCTTCCTGATCACCACCTGAAAAAGGATGTGTCCACCCCCCTCCCAGGCTCCGCATTCAGTCCCTCTCCCTTTTGTCCCTCCTCCTCCTCCTCTACCCAGTCTAGGGACTGACGGACTGACTGACCGAGGCAAGACGCTCCGCGTGGTCCAGGCCGGTAGCCAGGGGCACAGGTACAGGCAAATGAACCATCGGTGTTGAGACACTCGCCGTGGGGGAAGCAGAAATCACCCTCCAGACACTCGTTGATGTCTACAGGAAGCCAGAGATGTGGAGATGCTCTGACCCCCTCCTCCCCAGACCTAAGCCCACCCCCCCCCAAGCCCTCACCCTCCATACCCAGACCTAAATGACTTTCTCAGTCCCCCACCCACTTAGTCCAGCTTCCAACTCCCCACGTGGGCTTGCCCCAGGGGGAAAATCCAGGCTCAGCCACCCATCCCTGCTCTGCTTACCAGTGCAGGGACCGGGTCGACCAGATGGCACGCGGTAACCTGGGGCGCAGCTGCAGCGGAAGGAGCCTTCGGTGTTCGTGCACTGCCCGTGGAGGCCGCAGGGGGCGCCCAAACTGCACTCGTCCACATCTATGTAGGAGCGGGGGTTTCAGAAGCAGGACAGAGGCAGACATGGGAGGATCAACGTGAGTTCGAGGCCTCCCTGAGCCTACATGGTGAATTCCAGGTCAGCCTGGGCTAGAGCAAGACCCTATCTCAAAAAAAAAAAAAAAAAAAACCAAAAAACAGAAGTGGGGACAGTCCAGGGGACACAATGACCACATCCCCTTGGAACTAAGGCGTCTGGAAGAGGTGACGGGGAAGTGTCTTGAGTGAAGGATAGGGTGAGGGTGAGCAGACTGAAGTTGCCTGGTTCTGGAGATGGGTCCGGGTATGTGTGGAGTCTGTGCCAGGATTGTGGGGTCAGGGAAAGGGACTTTGTATTGGGGAGGGGGTCAGAAATTAACCAGGGTACAGGGCATCATTGGATTCTGCTGGATAAATAAAACCAGCTGGGGGTCAAAGGTCACAGTTAGGGTCAAGGATCACAAACCCAGTAAAGTTCCAGTTCTCTCTCTCTCTCTCCCCCTGCCTATTTCTCTCTCCTAAATAAATAAATAAATAATATAATAAAATAGTTTAGGAGTCATAGTCAAATTTTGGAGTTGTGGGCTGAGGGATAGGTTAGCAGTTAAGGCGCTCGCCTGCAAAGCCAAAGGACCCAGGTTCGATACCCTAGGACCCATGTTAGGCCAGATGCACAAAGGGGCTCATGCATCTGGAGTTCGTTTGCATTGGTTAGAGGCCCTGGCACGCCCATTCTCTTTGCCTCTTTCTCTGACAAATAAATAAATAAATATAAAAATAAAACTTTCAAGTTGTGGATTAAGGTAGTAAGCAAACAGGTCAGGGTTATGGGCCGGGTCAAGGGTCAGGGTGCAGGTCCTCACCAGTGCATCTGCCTCGGTGCAGGTGGTGGCCAGGCGGACAGGCCCTGCACTGGAAAGAGCCAGGTGAGTTCACACATTCCTGCCCGGGACACGCCAGGTGGTTCTCACACTCATTCACATCTGAGGGGTGGTGGAGAGGATGGCCGTGAGGAAGCAGCCCCATGCCCCCTCGACCACCCAGCTCCTCCCTCCCTCCCCGGCCTCACCCTCGCACTCGGAGCCAGCAGCATTGGGTTGGAAGCCCGTGGGGCAGACGCATTGGAAACTGCCTTCGGTGTTTTCACACCGGCCGTAGGCACAGGGTGATGGGCTCCGGGCACACTCGTCCACATCTGGGGCAGAGGGGAGCAGTCAGGCCGAGGAAGGGACTGGTACTTTCGCCGTTGCCATCGCTACCCACCCCAACATTCCAAGGTTTGTTTGAGACAGAGTCCCACTCTAGCCCAGCAATCCTCTTGCCTCAGCCTCATGAGCTCTTTCTCTATGTTGCCTTCCTGCCTCAGCTATCCCTTCTTCAAGATTCCCACCCACACAAGAATATCATTCAAGGGTCTGAAAAGATGGCTCAGAGGTTAAATGTGCTTGCTTGCAAAGCCTGAAAGTCTGGGTTTGATTCCCCAGTATCCACATAAAGCCAGAGGCACAAAGTGGGGCATGCATCTGGTTGTTTGCAGTGGCAGGAGACCCTGGCTGGTGTGCCTATTCTCTTTCTCTCTCAAAAACATTTTTTTTTTTTTTTGAGGTAGGGTCTCACTCTGGCCCAGGCTGTCCTGGAATTAACTATGTATCTCAGGGTGGCCTCGAACTCACGGCAATCCTCCTACCTCTGCTTCCCGAGTGCTGGGATTAAAGGCGTGTGCCACCACGCCTGGCTACAAAAAATACATATTTTTTTTGTTTTGTTTTTCGAGGTTGGGTCTCACTCTAGGTCAGGCTGACCTGGAATTCACTATGTAGTCTCAAGGTGGCCTCGAACTCATGGTGATCCTCCTACCTCTGCCTCCTGAGTGCTGGGATTAAAGGTGTGCGCCACCACGCCCGGCTTTTCAAAAAATATTTTTTAAAAAAGAATATGGGCTGGAGAGATGGCTTAGCGGTTAAGGCACCTGCCTGCTAAGCCTAAGAACACTGGTTCCAATCTCCAGCAGTTCCAATCTCCAGGTCCCACGTTTAGCCAGATGCAAAGTGACGCAAGGGCGCAATGCCGCAATGCCGCACTTGACCACAAGGGGGCGCACGCATCTGGATTTCGTTCACAGCAGCTGAGAGACTGCTGGGGTGCCCATCTGTCTCCCTCTCCCTCTCTGTCTGTCTGTCTCTCTCTCTGTGTCTCTCTCCAAAAATAAATAAAATAAAAAAAATATATTAAAAAAGAATATGAAGGGTCTGGAGAGATGATTTAGTGGTTAAGGTGCATGGCTGTGAAGCCTAAGAAACCAGGTTTGATTCTCCAGGTCCCACATAAGCCAGATGCACATGGTGGCACATGCATCTGGAGTTCATTTACAATGGCTAGATGCCCTGGCATGCCAATTCTCACTCACTCTTTCTCTCACCCTCTCTCTGACTCTAATAAATAAATAAATAAAATCTAAAAAAAAAAAAATTAAAAGCCGGGCATGGTGGCACACACCTTTATTCCTAGTACTTGGGAGGCAGTGGTAGGAGGATCGCTGTGAGTTTGCAACCACCCTGGGACTCCATAGTGAATTCCAGGTAAGCCTGGGCCAGAGTGAGACCCTACCTTGAAAAACCAAATAAATAAATAAATAAATAAATAAATAAATAAATAAATAAATAAATAAATAAAAAAAAGAATATGAAGGCTGGGGAGATGTGTTAGCGGTTGAAGGCGCTTGCCTGCGAAGCCTAAGGACCCATGTTCAACTCTCCAGGTACCACTTTTGCCAGATGCACAAAGGTGAGGCAAGCACAAAGGTGAGGCAAGCACAAAGGTGAGGCAAGCGCAAGGTTGCACATGCCCACTAGGTGGCGCAAGCACCTAGCGTTCTATTGCAGTGGCTGACGCCCTGGCGTGCCAATTCTCTCTCTCTCTCCTGCACTCACTCTCTCTAAAAAAAAAAAAATTTAAATTTAAAAAATATATGATTCAGGGCAGTAGAGAAAGCTTAGTAGTTAAGGCACTTCCCTGTGAAGCCTAAGAACCCAGGTTTGATTCCTCAGGACCCATGTAAGCCAGATGCACAAGGTGGCACATGCCTCTGGAGTTCATTTGTAGTGGCTGGAGGCCCCTGGCGAGCCCATTCTCTCTCCCTCTTTCTACATCTCTCTCTCAAATAAATAAATAAATACATACATAAAATGTTAAAAATAAAAAAATAACAAAAATATTATTCAAAAATGGGAGGAGCGGGGCTAGGGAGATGGCTCACTGATTAAAGGCACTTGCTTGCAAAGCCTGACAGCCTGGGTTCAATTCCCCCCGGTACCCATGTAAAGCCAGATGAACAAAGTGGCGCATGCGTCTGAAGTTTGTTTACAGTGGGCAAGGGGCCCTGGCACATACGTACACACTCTCTCTCTCTCTCTCTGTGAAGACATGGAACACGCTCATTTAGGAGAAAGGGGTGAAGATGAAAGTCAAATCCTGCAGGTCTTTTCAGTCCTCCCTCCCCTCTCTACGCCCCACCCCCACCCCCATCACTGAGCTTCTGTACCAGGCTTCTGTACCCCCTTCCCGGTAATGTCTCTTTCTAGTGCCCACAAGGGGTGGTGCTGCAGGGTTGGACACATCACCCTCACCTTGGCAGGGCGCCCCGGGTCCCCTGGAGCGGAAGCCAGCAGGGCAGGCACAATGAAAGGAGCCAGCCGTGTTGTCACAGCGGCCAGGCCCGCAGGGCGGCGGCTGCTGGGCGCACTCGTCCACATCCTCTTCACACGCCGAGCCTCGGAAGCCAGCCGGGCAAACACAGCGGAAAGAGCCGGGCAGGTTTTCACAGACCCCGCGTCCACAGAGGCCTGGGCTCTGGGTGCATTCGTCCACATCTGCAGGGGGTGGCGAGGGACAGAAGGGATCCTGGGTCAGAGGTCCCTTGATTGCTCCTACGTTCTACCCTGACTCACTTTCTGCCCTCCATCACTCCTTCGCCCTGTCCCTCAATTGGCTTACTTCTGTCTTCAATAATTCCTTCCCTTTTCCTAGTCACGACAGCTCCAGGCCTCCTGTCAGCCCTCTTCTTTTCTTTTTCTTTCTTTCATTCATTCATTCATTCATTCATTCATTCATTCATTTTTTTTTTTTGGGATTCTGGCTCCATGCCAAACTGTTTGTTTGTTTTTCTCCTACCTCTGCCACCCCTTTAGTCCCAGCACTCTGGGATTAGGAGGTGTGAGCACCATGCCACCCTGAGACTACGCAGCCAGGTTTGTTTGTTTGTTTTTAAAAAAAAAAAAAAAAAAAAAAAAAAAAATTATCTGCAAGCAGAGACAGAGAGGAGATAGAGAATGCGAGCCCCTTGTGCATCTGGCTTACGTGGGTACTGGGGAATTGAACCTGGGTCCTTTGGCTTTGCAGGCAAGCGCCTTAACAGCCCCCCCTTTTTTTTGTTTGTTTGTTTTTATTTTTGAAGTAGGGTCTCACCCTAACCCAGGCTGACCTGGCACTCAGTCTGTAGTCCCAGGCTGTCCTTGAACTCGCAGCGATACTCCCCAGTGCTGGGATTAAAGGCGTGCCCCACCACCCCGGGCTGATTCAGCCTTTCTGCCTTCCATCATCACTGGTCCTCTTCTTCCAGCCCCAGATCCCTGGATAGCAAGCCCCACCGGTCTGGTTCTCAGAGCCTGGCCTGCATCTCCCACCAGCCACCCCCCATCTCTTTGCCCCCATTGCTCAACTGTCTCCAGCCCTAGGGCATCGCTGCCCCCTCTACCCTTGCCCCGCCCCCGCGCAGCCCCTCACCTTGGCAGCTGGCTCCGTGCGGTGCAGCCTGGTACCCGGCGGGGCACACACACAGGAAGCTGCCCGGCGTGTTCTCGCACCGCCCCAGGTCACACGGTGGCGGCACGCGCTGGCACTCGTCCACGTCTGCGGGAGGAACCGCGAGGCTGTGACTCGGGTGGGGTGGGAAGGGGTAGGGTGCGGGTGGGCAGAAGGTGCCCAGGAGACGGACGGGGAGGCCAGCGGGGAAGGGGGAGGAAGAGGATTAGAAGAAAAGGCAGAGGCGGGGCAAAGCTGGGACAAGACCTGGACTGGGCAGGGCCTAGGCGGTGGGCATGGTCAAACTGGGGCAAGACCTGGACTGGGTAGGGCCTACGTGGTGGGCATGGTCAAGCAGGGGCACGACCTGGACTGGGAGGGGTCTAGATGGTGGGCGTGGCCAATATGGGGCAAGACCTGGGCTGGGCGGGGCCTAGGTGGTGGTCATGGTCAAACTGGGACAAGAACTGGACTGGGAAGAACTGGACTGGGGCAATACCTGGGCTGGGCGGGGCCTAGGTGGTGGGCGTGGCCAATATGGGGCAAGACCTGGGCTGGGCGGGGCCTAGGTGGTGGGCATGGTCAAACTGGGACAAGAACTGGACTGGGAGGGGCCTAGGTGGTGGGCGTGGCCAATGTGGGGCAATACCTGGGCTGGGCGGGGCCTAGGTGGTGGGCGTGGTCAATGTGGGGCAAGACCTAGGCTGGACGGGGCCTAGGCGGTGGGTAGGGTTACAGGTGTCTGGACAACTAGCGAAGGCCTGAGGATACTCCAGTGATGGAGAGGAAGTCCCTGAGGAGGGGACACATTTGAGGAGGGCATGGCTGGAAGGGAAGCTCCGGGCAGCTAGCAAAGAAAGGGAAGGCTGGGGCGGGGCTAGAGAAGGCTGGGCGGTTTGGGGTCAGGGGGTGTGGTGCGGCAGGGGTGGAATTGGGGAACCAGTCGTAGTTCGTAAATTAGCTGCTGGAGCTGCAGAACAGAGGCGAGGCCTGGGGGCGGGGTTGATGGGGCGAAGAGAGGCAGGGCACCGTCCCGCTTGGAGGGGAAGGGCCAGCTTGGGTGGAGCTGATGGGAAATGGCCTGCGGCCCTGTGGATGGGCGTAGGATGGGTGCAGGAGGGTATGAGCGGTTCTGTCCAGAGAGCAGGACCGACCGAGGCAGGTGAGGCTTCCTCACCCAGGCACTCCGTAGCCCGTGGACCCGCTTGGAAGCCCGGGCCGCACACGCAGCGAAAGCTGCCCGGTGTGTTCTCACAGCGCCCAGGTGAACAAGGAGGGGGCACGCGGCGACATTCATCTACATCTGAGGGCACAGAGGGGACTGGTCACCATGTGGCAGGCAGAGGAACCTCCTGCCCTCTCCCACCACCACCAGCACAGTCCTGGCTCCACTGTGAACCCCGGGTGGTCAGCTCACCGGTGCAACGGGTGCCCTGGGGGCTGAGCCGGTAGCCAGAGTCGCAGGCGCAGGTGTAGCCACTGGGCCGAGGTACGCAGCGTCCAGGGCCGCACACCTGGGGGTTGCGCTGACACACGCTGGAGGAGGGTCCTGGACCTGGAAGGTCAGGTTAATCAGGCCAAGTTCCCCCAACTCTGAATACACTCCTAGGACAGTCCCCTCAAGTCCTCGAGGGCAGCTTCATGGGGTGTCCCCTCCCCAAGCAATCTTGGAGGGGGAATCACACTCTGATTTATCCAGATTCTCATCAGATTTTCCTTCCTTCCTTTCTTTCTTTCTTTTTCTTTCTTTCTTTCTTTAATATATTTTATTTATTTATTTAAAAGAGAGAGAGAATGGGTGTGCCAGGGCCTCCAGCCACTGCAAATAAACTCCAGATGCATGCACCCCCTTGTGCATCTGGCTTATGTGGGTCCTGGAGAATCAAACCAGGATCCTTTGGCTTTGCAGGCAAACACCTTAACTGCTAAGCCATCTCTCCAGCCCCTGTCTTTCTTTTTCTTTCTTTCTTTTCTTTTTCTTTCTTTCTTTCTTTCTTTCTTTTTCCTCCCTCCCTCTTTCCCTCCCTCCTCCTTCCTTTCTTCCTTCCTTTCTTTCTCTTTCTCTTTCTTTTTCTTTCTTTCTTTCTTTCTTTCTTTCTTTCTTTCTTTCTTTCTTTCTTTCTTTCTTTTCAAGGTAGGGTCTTCACTCTAGCCCAGGCTGACCTGGAATTCACTATGTAGTCTCAGGGTGGCCTCAAACTCACAGCCATCCTCCTACCTCTGCCTCCCCAGTGCTGGGATTAAAGGCATGTGCCACCACACCCAGTAGTCTCTTTCACTTTGGAGACTCTTCCCAGCAATGTCACCAGTACAGTCCCAGTCACACCCTCCAGTCCTTACTGCACCTGATTCAGGTATTTCAGGACCCTGCCAGGCAGGGATACTGGGCAATGGAAGCTCAGGACCAGGCCGAGGTTCAGGCCGCGGTCGGGTCGCGGGGCCGGGGCTCGGCCGAGGTTCTGGGCGACGTGTGGGCAGAAAGTCTAATAAGGAAAAGACATCAGGGAGTCTCAGAAACCTGAATTTTAGCTCCCCCCCTTTTTTTCTCCTACTGGGTTGGGGCAGACCCTGGAAAATGACCCCACCACTCACCTGCATGTGGCCGAGCAGTGGCTGCTGGAGCACGTGGTTGGCTGAGGGCCACGCGAGCTGGCTCCTGGCCCAGGGGTCTGGTGTTGTAGCGCAGGTCAGAAGCTGAGTAATGGTAGCCAGGGCCAGCTGGGCAGATCTCCCGAAAGCCCTCTAGGAACAGAGCCGGGAGACAGAGGCAGAGAGAGAGAGCCCTCAGATGGGCCTTGGTTTAAGACACCCAAGATGGTGGCCGGGCATTGGCTTCGATGCTGGCATGGGGTGGTACCCTGGCCAACTAATAGGAGTGTTTCAGAGGCTAATCTCGGGGTAACGAGAATTTTCCTCACTTGGGATGGTGGTCAGGGACTAAGGTCAGGGGCAGGATATGTTTTGAGGTTTTCAGGGACTGAGTTCAGCTAGGAAACAGCATAGAAATAAGACCTACAGGGCTGGAGGATGCCTTAGTGGTTAAGGCGCTAGCCTGTAAAGCCAAAGGACCCAGGTTTGATGCCCCAGGACCCACATAAACCAGATGCCCAAGGTGCCCTATGGGTCTGGAGTTTGTTTGTAGGCGCTGGAGGTCCCCTGTCTGGCCCCCTCCCTCCTCCCCCCCTCAAATAAATAAAAATAAAAAAATAATAAAAGTTATAAATAAAATAAAAAAATTAAAAAAATTTTTAAAAAATTTTAAATAAAATGTTATTAAATTTAAAAAAAAAAAGAAACAAGGGCTGGGGAATGGCTTAGCGATCAAGGCACATGCTTGCTAAGCCTAAGGACCCTGGTTCGATTCCGCAGTACACATGTAAGCCAGATGCACAAAGGGGCACATGCGTCTGGAGTTCGTTTGCAGTGGCTAGAGGCCTGGCGTGCCCATTCTCTCTCTCTATCTGCCTCTTTCTCTCTCTCTCTCTTTAAATAAATAAATAAATAAATAAATAAATAAAATTTAAAAAGAAAAAAAAGCTAAAGCAGACGCAAAGGGGGCGAAGCCTACAGGGGAACCCCCAACCTTAACATAGTGCCTCAGGAGCTGGAGACTTGCCAAAAGTCTCGGAGACACCATTGCACATGTTGGGTTGTGGATTAGTGTAAACAGCGGTGTGTCTCAGAGGTGGGTGTGCCTAAGTAGGGCCCTGGTTGGGAAGAGGAGTCCAGGCGGGGCCAGAGATTGGGGGTGTGGCCAAGGCAAAGCCCCGCCTGGTTCCTGGGCAGTGAATTTTATAAACTGGGGTGTAGGGAGGGGCTAATCCGAGCCTCGGTGTGGGGCTGCCAGGAAGGGTTGGATTCCAGGCAGGAGGAGCTCACCTGAGCCGAAAGGTGGGCAGAGCTGGCAGCCTCTGCCCCAGGCTTTGCCCACCCGGCTGCAGCAGCAGATCTGTTTGGTGATGTTGCGCAGGATGGGCAGGGAGCAGCCTCCATCACGGAGCACGCGGAAGCAGGGCCCCTTCGCCTCGGAGATCACGTGCTGGGCTGGGGATGGGGGGAGGGACGGGAGGCAATTCTTCAGGGTGGGATGAGCAGTGCGACTGGAACTGAGGAGTTTGGGGACGCTGGGGAACGGTTCTGGGGGAGGGCTTGGTAGGATGCATTTAGGGGAGGCTTGGAGGAGGGGGTCTGGAAGAGCTGAGAGTTGGTAGGGGGTGTTGGGGTGGGGTGAAGGAGACTCAGATCAGGATCTCAGAGGTCTGGGGTGGGGGTGATGAGTCTCGGGGTGCAAAGGAGCCTGTCTCCAAGTGGCTTGAAGGTTGGGAGGGAGGGAGTTCTGAAGATGGTCCAGGGAGTGAGCGGAAGTGTCTGGGACACCAGAGGAACTCAGAGGGCCCGAGGATGGTCTGGAGTATGGAGTGTGACAACCAGCCTCACACCCCTCCTGGTGGCTCACAAATGCAGCTGCTGCGAGAGGAGTCCAGCAGGAAACCGTCAGGACACACGCACGTGTATCCACCACGCGTGTTGGCACACTCCCCGTGCTGGCAGCGCCCGCCTGTGGCGCACTCGTCCACGTCTGCAAGGGTTGGGGAAAGTCACCTTGGAATCAGGGGGGTTTCATCCCAGCCAGCTCCACCCATTAGGACAACCAGCCCCTTCCCTCCCCGCTGCTCCGCCTCACCTATGCAGGACCCATTGACCCTCTCAAAACCGGTCGGACAAGGTCCATCCGAGCCACCCACGCGGTTGGAGTTCCCTGTGGAGAGAAGGGTGGAGCCAAGAGCAAGTGGGCGGAGAGAACGAAAGTGGGCAAGACAGGTGGTTGAGGTGGGAGGGATTGAAAGGTGTTGGGGGTGGTTTGACTTAGGGGTCTCAGGGAGGTAACAGGGGAAGGATCCAGAATGCAAGGGTGGGACTGAGGCATCAAGGCTAGGTTGAGAATATGTTGGCCAGAGTCATAAACAGAATAGGCGGAGCCGGGCGTGGTGGTGCACAACTTTCATCCCAGCACTCGGGAGGAGGCAGAGGTAGGAGGATCGCCATGAGTTCGAGGTCACCCTGAGGCTGCAGAGGGAATTCCAGGTCAGCCTGGGCTAGAGTGAGACCCTACCTTGAAAACAAACAAACATGGAATAGGTGGCCCTAGGAAGGTATGGAAAGATTTACCAGAAGTAACCATCACAGGGCTGGAGAGATGGCTTAGCACTTAAGGCACTTGCCTGCGAAGCCCAAAGACCCAGGTTCGATTCCTCAGAACCTATGTAAGCTAGATGCACAAGGTGGCGCTTGTGTCTGAAGTTCATTTGCAGTGGCTGGAGGCCTTGGCACACCCACTGTCTCTGTCTCTCCTTCTTTCTCATAAAGAAATAAATTAAAAATAAAATTAAAATTTTAAGGGGCTGGAGGGATGGCTTAGCGTCTGCAAAACCTAAAGATCCAGGTTTGATTCTCCAGGACCCACGTAAACCAGATGCACAAGGTGGCACATGTGTCTGGAATTCGTTTGCAGTGCCTGGAGGCCCTGGTGCGCCCATTCTCTCTTTCCCTCCCTCTCTCTCCAATACATAAATAAAATGTTTTAAAAGTTTTTTTTTTTTTTTTTTCAAAAGAAATCACCACCACAATCAAGTGGGCATAACTAGAATGTGTGAATGGGGCCGAGCGTGGTGGCGCAGCCTTTAATCCCAGCACTCAGGAGGCAGAGGTGGGAGGATCTCCAAGAGTTCGAGGCCACCCTGAGACTACATAGTGAGTTCCAGGTCAGCCTGGGCTTGAGCGAGACCCTACCTCGAAAAACAAAACAAACAAAGAATCTGCGAATGGGATCTCTACAGGGAGTCAGAGGAGAGGCGGGGTTATCGAGGACGACCTGGCGCTTACCAGGGTGCTCTGAGCAGAGGCGGCAGTCGTGCACACCCCAGGCCAGGCCGCCCCCTCCGCAGCACACCTCCTGCGTCCGCAGACCCGGCAGCGGCGACGCACACTGTGGGGGAAGCGGCGGCTGAGCGCGCCCCTTTCTCCCCACGTGCGCCCTTCCCTCCCCGCGCGCGCCCCCTTTCCCTCCCCATGGGCCCCGTGCTCTCACTTCGCCCCCGCGCATCTCCCGGAAGCAGTAACCGAATCCCGAGGCGTCCGAGTAGCCGTCCTCGCGTGGGGCGCTCTGCGCCAGCACGGTGTAGGGGGCCGCCGCCTCGGCCCGCGCCGCCGCCGCCGCCCTGGCCAGGGCCTCGGGGTCCGCCTCGTCCCAGGGGCCGGACACTCGTTCCACCTGGTGTACCACCACCGAGGCCTCCTGAGGATGCTCCACGTGCACGCTCACCATGGACGCCACTCCTGAACAGGGGCGCGCGGGGGGGTGGGGAGGACGAGAAATGGGAGGAAGGGGGCGCTAGAGAGACCATTGGTCTTGCTCGCAAAAGCTGAAGACCTGGGTTCGATTTCCCAGGGCCCACCCAAAGCCAGAGGCACAAAGTGGCGCAAGCATTTGGAAATGTTTGCAGTCCTGGCACACGGCCATTCTGTCTCTCTCTTTCTCTCTCTCTTCTTAAACTTATTTTTTAAGTTTTTGTTTATCTTTATTCATTTATTTATTTGAGAGTGACAGAGAGAGAAAGAAAGAGGCAGAGAGAGAATGGGTGCACCAGGGCCTCCAGCCACTGCAAAGGAACTCCAGATGCGCGCGCCACCTTAGGCATCTGGCTTACGTGGGTACTGGGGAACCGGGGTTCTTAGGCTTCACAGGCAAGTGCTTAACCGCTAAGCCATGTCTCCAGGCCCCCTCTTTCTCTCTCTTCTTGCAAATAAATAAATAAATGAAATACTAGGGGAAAAAAGGGAGGCAGGTGGACACGGTAGCACATGCCTTTAATCCCAGCACTTGGGAGGCTGAGATAGGAGGATCACCTTGAGTTCGAGGCCACCTGAGACTACACAGTGAATTTCAGGTCAGCCTGGGGTAGAGGGAGACCTTATGTTGGAAAAAAATAAGTGGGAGAGGCAAATAAATAAAATATTTGAAAAAAATGGGAGGAAAGGAGGACTGGGTACTTGATGGGGAGGGGGACCAGAAGGGACTTTGGTCACACTGCCTTACCATGTTCATCATCCCGGTGGTTGGCCAGTGGCATGGTATACACGGAGCGCATGAGGCCTGGCACGGCTGGGGCAGGGGGCCGGGCACCCGAGGAGTGTAACTGGCAGAACTTGCCAGTGAAGTCCGGGGGACAGAGGCAGCGGTCAGGCTTCACGCACACACCGCCATTGTGACAGATCAAGGGACACAAGACTAAGGAGAAAGAAGCGACATGCAGTCAATACTACACCTGGCATGTCAAACCTGAGTCCCATGTACCTAATGTAGCTCAGTTTCCAGGTATCATTCATCCAAACGTCGCCTTAGGGGTGTGTGTGTGTGTGCGTGTGTTGTGTGTGTGTGTGTGTGTGTGTGTTGAGATATGGGCTCACAGGAAATGGCACCACACCAGGATGTTTCATTGCCCCGTCCCAACTCTGGCCATCTGCACTGGTTGGCCTAGTGGTCCTGCAAGAGCTAAGATATATTCCTGCCCATTAGGTGGACTGACTCTCTCTCTCTCTCTCTCTGTTGAGATATGGGATCACAGGATGTGGCACCACACCAGGATGTTTCATTGCCCCGTCCCAACTCTGGTTCCGTTCCTTTCCTTTCCTTTCCTTTTCCTTTCCTTTTTCCTTTCCTTTCCTTTCCTTTCCTTTCTTTCCTTTCCTTTCCCTCCTTTCCTTCCTTTCCTTCTTTTTCCTTTTCCTTTCCTTTTCCTTTCCTCTCCTTTCCTTCCCTTCCCTTTCCTTTCCTTTCCTTTCTTTTCCTTTCCTTTCCTTTCCTTTCCTTTCCTTTCCTTTCCTTTCTTTTCCTTTCCTTTCCTTTCTCCTTTCCTTTCTTCTTCTTTCCTTTCCTTTCCTTTCTCCTTTCCTTTCCTTTCTTCTTTCCTTTCCTTTCCTTTTCCTTTCTTTTCTTCTTTCCTTTCCTTTCTCCTTTCCTTTCTTCTTTCCTTTCTTCTTTCCTTTCCTTTTCTTTCCTTCCCTCTTCTCTTTCCTCCTCTCTTTTCTTTTCTGGTGGTTTATTTTCTTTTTTCTTTCTCCTTCTCCCTCCTTCTCTCTCTCTCCCTCTGCCCTTCACTTTCTCATCACCTGCTGTCTTCTTGGGACCCCACTTTCTGGCTGAGTACCAGGCCATTTTAGCTCCGCCCAGAAAGTGCTTTTCTCCTCTTGGGGGCTCCGTCTCGCCCACTCCAGCTCTTCCTGGCCCATAACTTCCCCCTTCATTCTCCTTCGCTTGAGTCCACCCGTGGCCACGAGCCCCTCCTTCTTGCCCCGACCCACGGGTCGCCTTTTCCTAGTGGGGTTCTAAACCCAAAGTCGCCTAACCTGCCGCCGGCAGCCCCGCCCAGCCCCCCACTCTGGGGCAAGCATCTCAGCCCAGCCCACCACAAGTCTCCGCCCACTTCCCCCTAAGCCTCTGGCTGTCCCACAGGCGAGTAGCGCCTCCTCTCCCCGGGGTCCGCCCTCCCTAGGCCCCAGGCCACCCGTAGGCAGGGCGCTGCCAGCTGTGCGGCGGGGTAAACAGAAAAGAAAAGGGTGCAGCGAGGGCAGGCAGGGCGGAGGCTACCCATTCCCCACCCTTGGGGAGCCCCTGGGGTACTGCTAAGCCAAAGTTAGGCCGGACGCGTCTTTCGAGGGCAACCCCCACCCTCTTCATCCTCCCTTCCTCCCTCCCCGCCTTTCTGCAGAAAACAGCTGGGGACAGCTGTGCACAGGGGAAGGATGGAGCAGACAGCAAGGGTGAAGCGCGTGTGGGAGTCTCTGAGGCACAACTGTACAGAAGAAAGCGGCAGGGGGAGGGAAAGGATCTCTTTTTTGTTGTTGTTTTTTTTTTGTTTGTTTGTTTTTTTGAAGGATCAGGGGACAGGAGTCTTTGGAGGTCAGTTTGCAGACAGTACTGTGGAGTTCAAAGATGGCTCAAGGTTTCTGGGACGTCTGGGGAGCCTAGCTCAGAGAAAATCAAAGCTCTCACTCTTTTTCAACCAAGAACCTTCCAAGTCCTTTTGGAAAGGGCTAGCTAGAAAACAGAGCGTTCTGGGGAGGGGGGGGTTAGCTTACTGAGAACACGAAGTTCTCAAACTAGAAATTTCCATCGCATAAGTGTCTCACATCACTGGGACTCTGGGATATTGTAGAAGCCACTCTACTATCTAGCTAAAGAATTAGGTGAGCCAGGCTGGAGAAATGGCTTAGCGGTTAAAGCACTTGCCTGCAAAACCAAAGGACCCAGTGTTGATTTCCCCAGGACCCAGGACCCACGTAAGCCAGATGCACAAGGTGGTGCATGCATCTGGAGTTCCTTTACAGCTGCTGGAGGCCCTGGATCGCGCGGCGCTCTCTCTCTCAAATACACAATTAAAAAAGAAAAAGATGGGCTGGAAAGATGGCTTAGAGGCTAAGGCGCCTGCCTCCTAAGCCTAAGAACGCTGGGTTCCAATCTCCAGGTCCCACGTTTAGCCAGATGCAAAGTGACGCAAGGGCGCAATGCCGCACTTGACCACAAGGGGGCGCACACATCTGGATTTCGTTCACAGCAGCTGAGAGACTGCTGGCGCCCATTCTCTATCTCTCTCTCTCTCCAAAAATAAATTTAAAAATAATTTAAAAAGGTCAGCCTTGAGACCCTCAAAAAAAAAAAAAAAAAAAAAAGAAAAAGATTAGGTGATCCAAGTCTTTTTTTTTTTTTTTTTTAAGGTAGGGTCTCACTCTGGTCCAGGCTGACCTGCCTGTAGGGGAACTCCCAGCGATCCTCCACCTCTGCCTCCCAGTGCTGGGATTAAAGGCGTGCGCCACCACGCCCGGCTTGATCCAAGTTTTTTAAGTGCCTGTGGGGACAGCACAGCGTCTGGAGTGTGCTTGGGAGAGGTTGGGATCTCTGAAGATAGGTGGGATCCAAAGTCCCAGAGAAGCAGGTGAAGCTGGACTTGGAGAGGCAAGAATTGGGGATCTGATGGGACTGGGATGGTTCTGTTAGAAATATAAGAAAATACTGTTAATAAAAAGTTTAAGCCGGGTGGTAGCACATGTCTTTAATCCCAGCACTTGGGAGGCAGAGGTAGGAGGATTGCTATGAGTTCGAGGCCACCCTGAGAGTACATAGTGAATTCCAGGTCAGCCTGAGCTAAAGTGAGGCCCTACCTCAAAAAAAAAAAAAAAAAAAAAAAAAAAAAAAGTTTAAGTATGTGGTCTGGCTCTGTCTCTAATAAATAAATAAAAAATCTTTTATGAATCGTTTGTTTTTAAGGGCTAGAGAGATGGCTGAGCGGTTGAGGCACTTGCCTGAGAAGCCTAAAGACCCATGTTCGAGTCTCCACGTCCCACATAAGCCAGATGCACATAGTGGTGCATGCGTCTAGAGTGTGTTTGCAGTGGCTACAATCCCTGGCATGTCCATTCTCTCTCTCTCTCTCTCTCCCCCTCTTTTTGTCTCTAATAAATAATAAAAATAAAATCTTTTTTTAAAAATGTGGCTGCAGGGCGTGGTGGCACACGCCTTTAATCCCAGGACTCGGGAGGCAGAGGTAGGAGGATGCCATGAGTTTGAGGCCACCCTGAGACTACAGAGTTAATTCCAAGTCAGCCTGGGTTAGAGTGAAGCCTTACCGCGGGGGCTGGGGGGAAGTGGGCTGGAGAGATGGCTAAGGCATTTACCTGCAAGTCTAAGGACCCAGGCCTAAGACCTGTGGTTAAGGCATTTGCCTGCAAAGCCTAAGGACCCAGGTTCAACTCCTAAGTACCCACATAAAGCCAGATGCACAAGGTGGTGCATGCACCTGGAGTTCGATTGCAGTGGCTGGAGATCCTGACATGCCAGTTCTCTCTTTCTTATCTGCCTCTCAGTCTAACGAGTAAATAAATAAAATAATTTTTTAGAAAGTTAAAAAATAGGGCTGGAGAGATGGCTTAGCAGTTAAGGTGCCTGCCTGCTAAGCCTAAAAACGCCCATTCGATTCTCCAGGTCCCATGTTTAGCCAAACGGAAAAGTGACGCAAGCACACAATGGCGTGCATGCGCACAAGGGGGTGCACACATCTGGAGTTTGTTCACAGAGGCTGAGAGGCTGCTGGAGAGCCCATTATCTGTCTTTGTTTTTTTAAAAAAAAAAAGGTAAAAATTGGGCTGGGGGATGGCTTAGTGGTTAAGGCATTTGCCTGCAAAGCCAAAGGATCCTGGTTCAACTCTCCAGGCCCCATGTAAGCCAGCTGCATAAGGGGGCACATGCATCTGAAGTTCGTTTGCAGTGGCTGAAGTCCCTGGAGTGCCCATTCTCTCTCTCTCTCTCTCTCTCTTTCTCTCAAATAAATAACATTTTTTTTAAGTCAAGGGCTGGAGAGATGGCTTAGCAGTTACGGTGTATGCCTGCGAAGTCTAAGGATCCAGGTTCGATTCTCCAGATCCCATGTAAGCCAGATGCACAAGGTAGGGCATGCATCTGGACTTCGTTTGCAGTGGCTGGAAGCCCTGGTGCACCCATTCTCTCTCTCTATCTCTCTCTCTCTCTGTCTCTAGTAAATAAATAAAACAAATCTTTTAAAAAAAAGTTTTAAAATGTAAGAGCCACAAGGGTGGGAAGGAATATCCGGAGACACAGCCCTTCCCCCATGACTGACTGCTGTTCTCACAACTCAACCTACAACTCCATGGTGAACACCAGCAATCCCACTAGGGGGCCCTCAATGGAGTGGGGACAGGGGCGATGGAAATGATGGTACCAACACATGATATGTTCATACAACGTTTCCACTTATTAAGAAAAAAAAGACTGGGGCTGGAGAGATGGCTTAGTGGTTTAGGCATTTACCTGCAAAGCCAAAGGACCCAAGTTCAATTTCCCAGGACCCACATAAGCCAGATGCTCAAGGGGGCGCATGCCTCTGGAGTTCATTTGCAGTGGCTGAGGGCCCTGGCGCTCTCTCTCTCTCTCAAATAAATAAATAAAATATATTTTTTAAAAACGACTAAAAAAGTTTGTTTGTTTGTTTGTTTAAAAAAAAACAGGCATGGTAGCACATGCCTTTAATCCCAATACTCAGGATGCTGAGGCAGGAGGATGGCTGTGAGTTCGAGGCCAGCCTGAGACTACATAGTGAATTCCAGGTCAGCCTGAGCTACAGTGAGACCCTCAAAAAACCAAAGGGAAGAAAAAGAAAGAAAGGAAGGAAGGAGGAAGGAGGGAGGGAGAGAGGAAGGAAGGAAAGAAGGAAGGAGGGAGGGAAGGAAGAAAGGAAGGAAAGAAATCTAAGCAAATAGCTGGTCCTGGTGGTGCACGCTTTAATCCCAGCACGGGGTGGGGGTGGGGGGACAGAGGTAGAAGGATGGCCAAGAGTTCGAGGCCAGCCTAAGGCTACAGCGTGAGTTCCAGGTCAGCCTGGGCTCGAGTGAGACCCTGCTTCGAAAGAACAACAAAGTTAACCCTGGATTTCAGGTATTCCCAGGAGGTTTCCTGGGCAGCAACAGGCTCTAAAAGGCTCTGGGTCTCCCTTGAGAGTACCGGAGGCCAGACAGGGCACCCAGGGATAATGGGCATTTCTCAGCCCCTTGTCATTTCTTGGGCTTCTCTTAGCCCCAGGACTGACCAAGACCCGAGGTCCAACTTCTGGAGGGTGCCCACACCCGAGACTTGCTGATAGATGGGCAAAGCCAACTCCATGTCCCACAGCATTGAAGGAACTGGAAGCTGGGGGGACATCACAGGGTCAGCCTCCTCCCCCCCCTTTCACGTGTCCCTCCTTGTGCCTCCAGGGGCTTGGCACCCGCCTGGGCACGGCGCCTGGCACGGGCGAGTTGGGGCTGGGCTCGGGAGGGAGTGAAGGAAGGAGGGAGGAAGGGGAGGAGAGAGGGAGCGGCAGCGGGCGGGGGCTCAGGCGGGAGATGAGCTCACGCCGCCGGGCCGGGGTTGGGGCTGGCTGGGGGCCAGGCTGGGCGAGTTCTCGGCGCCAGGGGCCCCCACTCCCCACTCCAGAGGCACGGAGGGTTGGGGGGGGCAGGGAGCGCCCGACCTCCATAGAGCCTGCTCACCTCCACAGTGTGGGGTAACAGGTGGCGTGCCCTCCTCACCTCACCTGAACCCCCAAGGGGTCCCCAAGTCTAAGGATGCCTGATGCACGATCTAGTTCAGTTCTCTCCTCTCCCAGGGGGGCGCCCTTACTCCAGGTTTCCAATCTGGGTTTCTGTCCCACATGGAACCCCTGGGACTCAGGTTTTTCTTTTTCTTTTTTTCCAGAAAGACACCCCCTCCTCTGTGGGCCCTGTCCTACTTCGTCCTTTTCATCTCAAGCCCCCTCCTCACAAGTAAACTCATATCACACTCTCCTAATCCCTCCCAACCTGACACAGAAATTGAGAAACCCCCCCACACACACACTTCCCAGGAGATCCTGAAAGTCCCCCTTCCTCCCTGGAGACCCATTACGCAGAATCTCAGAATTTGGGCCCTGTTCCTAAAAGTTCCCAGAACACCCAGTTCAGAGAGTTCTCCAGCCCCAGTCTGCTCACGTGTGTACGGGGGACCACCACAGGTCCCTGCAACACATTCATTCCTTGCAAAACGGGGACCAGCCTCCACCCACCCATCTATCCATCCATCCATCCATCCATCCACCCTCCACCCCAGGGAAGGATCCCAAAGCAGGAATTTGGAACTCCCCCCCCCCCATTTCCTTAAGGACCCCAGGGACGACTCCCCATCAGTGCTTCCACAAGCATCTGGATTCTGGAGCGCACGGTCTTCCCTGGGGTGGTGATAGTGGTGGTGAGCGCTCCCCTCCCTACCCCGCACTCACAGGCGCGGAAGCCGGGTCCCCTCGGGGCCGCCCCTCCGGGCGCTCCGCTGTCCACGCTGGTGGCGTTGCGGGGCGCGCAGGTCGGGGTGCAACGGGAACCGGTGGGCCCATGGATGCAACGCAGGCCGCACACGGCCGGGGTGAAGCGCACTCGGAGACGCTCCCTGCTGGGCCTGCCCAGCGCGGACTGAGTCCACAGCAGCACCCAGATGGACACTCCGAGCAGCCGCCGCCGCCGCGCGCCGCCCGCCATGGCTACAGCGCCGCGCTCCACCGCCGCCCCGGCCCGCCCGAGGGGCCCGCCCGCGGGGAGGGGGGCAGAGCACGGCCGCGCCCCCCACCCGGCCAGGCTCCCCCCCCCCAAACACACGCGCACACGCACACACACACACAATCCCCACCACTCCCTCCCCGGCGGCGACTGCGCGGGGGCGCGTGGGGCTGGGCGCATAGCCAGAGGCGCGAAGGCTGGGCGCTCGACTCAACTGCGAGAGGGAGTGGGGAGGGCGGGGAGGGGGGGAGGGGTGCGGGAGGGAGGGTCCCCCGAAGCTCCCACCCGCGCTCCCGACAAGTGGATGGACCGCCCTCACACCCGCTACCCCCAACCTCCTTCCAGAAGGGGAAGGGAACAGGTGGGGGCGGGTAGGTTTCCTTACACACACACACACACACACACACACACACACACACACACACACACAGAGCTAAGCCCATTAAGAAAAAAAAAAAGTAGTTGTTGGGGGGGGGAGAGGGCCACATTTGGGGAGCCAGCTACAAGCTGAGTTGTCTGGGCCTCAGGCACACAGACAGGGGTTTCATGTGGATATGGAAAGGGGGCCTAAGGTGGCACTTCTGGGCAGCCAGGACGTAGATCTGGAGGAAGGGTTGGTACATGGGGGGGGGGTGTGGAGGGTGGCACATGAAGGAATTAGGGGTTAAGGGCGTGGGTGGGCTGGACCCTAGAGAAGACGCTATAGGGGCGAACTTGAAAATGCCAGGACTCCTCACCTGGTGAGGGAAGTCTGAAATGGATGAAAGTAATATATGGGTTCAGTGGCTGGTGTGTATGTATGTGGGGGGGGGTGGTCTTCACATCTGGCCCAGCGCCCACATCTGGAAAACTTTAGGAAGGGGGGAGACACATCTGGGCTGAAGGCCACACCAGGGTGGGGAGGGGGGACAGACTCTGGAGGGTGGTTGAACCTCGAGGGTGTTCTAGTTAAGTCTGGGAGTTCAGGGTTAGTAGTGGTAGTAAGAGCAGGGTGGGGGGCTGGCAAGGAAGGGTATGGCGAGTAAGGTTGGGGAGGGGCAGGTCTTTGGCCCCTAGCCGTCCCTCAATTTTGGGCATTCTGTGCCCGGGCAGGCGCCAACCCGCACAATCGCTTTTGTTGTCTGTACTGGTTCAGCCCCCCTCTCTCTGTCTCTCTCTGCCAGGCCCCCCCCTTCAGCCCTGGGAGCCCGGACGCCTGGCTTCCCGGCTCCACCCCATGGGTCAGAGCCTTTGGCCTGAGTCTCTTTCTGTCCTGGGCTCACCTCAAAACAGCCGGACGCTGGGGTCCCTAGAGGTGGCCTCGTCTTGGGGATGGAGATGGGGATGGGGATGGGGGTGGGGTGGGCTGAGCTACAATGGGGGACTGGTAGGCGGCAGGGCAGGACCGTGGGAACCAGACGGCTTTATCTGGCCCGGAACCCCCCCCCTCCGCCCCAAACACACACACACACACTGCACTCCCCCATGTGGAGGAAGGCCGGATGTTCTTACCCCGGGCCTGGCCGGCTGGGGCGCGATGCAGGGGCCTCCTTTTCAGTAGTGCCCGGGCCCACGGCCCACGGGGCCGCCTTCGCCTCAGCAAAGCTCGGGCCTCCTGCAAACTAGGTGGAAGAAGGCGGAGAAGGAAGCGTCTGGGAGCAGTTCACTTGACCTCCCCCCTCCAGCCAAGGGTCTCCTAGACCAGGAGAGCCATCTATCAGTAGCAGCTCCATCCAACCCTTTTTTAAAAAAATAATTTTAAAAATTGTATTTAGTTTACGTATTTGAAAGAGAGAGAGAAAGGGGCAGATAGAGAACGAGAGAATGGGCATGGCAGGGCCTCCAGCCTCTGCAAATGAACTCCAGATGCATGTGCCCCCTTGTGCATCTGGTTTATGTGAGTACTGTGGAATTGAACCTGGGTCCTTTGGCTTTGCAGGCAAGTGCCTTAACCACTGAGCCATCTCTCCAGCCCCATCCAACCCTTTTATTGGAAGCCGAACTTGAGTGTTCTTTAGAGATGCTTGGAGAGAACAAATAAACAAAGACTATGGGAGAAAAGGAGAAGAAAGACTGAGAGGGAGAGGGGCATAACTAAAAGGAACAGAGAGATGAGATGGATGGAAAGAAAAGAACACAGCCAGGCGTGGTGGTACACGCCTTTAATCCCAGCACTTGGGAGGCAGAGGTAGAAGGATTGTCGTGAGTTCAAGGCCATCCTGAGACTACATAGTGAATTCCAGGTCAGCCTGGACTAGAGGGAGACCCTACCTCGAAAAACCAAAAGGAAAGAACACACACACACACAGAGACACAGAGAGACCAAAATAGATCAAGATGTAAAGACTGCTAGTGAATGACAAATGGGGTGTGTGTGTGTGTGTGTGTGTGTGTGTGTGTGTAAGCCAGATGTCCTCAAGGGAGGGCCTGACAGCAGGAGTGAGGGTCATACACTTACGTAAGAGGCTGCCAGTTGAGGGACACCTGTCTCTTCCTCTCTCCTGGGCTGGGGCTGGAGTTTGGCACTGGAGATGTTGGGGTCAGGCACCCCTGGGGTCCGGTGCACTTTTCAGGTGGACAGCTACGGACCCTGCAGGAAGCTTCAGAGACAGCCTGGGACTTAGTGGGGGAGAAGGAAGGAACGGAGCCTCTTTTTTTTTGTTTTGTTTTTTTTTTTTTTTTGTTTTTCAAGGTAGGGTCTCACTCTAGCTCAGGCTGACCTGGAATTCACTATGTAGTCTCAGGGTGGCCTTGAACTCATGGTGATCCTCCTACCTCTGCCTCCCGAGGGCTGGGGTTAAAGGCGTGCGCCACCACGCCAGGCTCCGGAGCCTCTTTCTACATCAAATACATCTATAGCTCTCCAGCTGGGATGAGGCTGGGGAAGGTGGCTTCCAGCCCCTGGGCTCCGACTCCTTTTCACCCCTTTCCCATCCGGAAGAACCCACCTTGGGTGCAGTTACTCTTCCTAGGTGTCGGGCCTAGGCAGCAGCGACAAGCATGAAGGCTGTAAGGAAGAGAATTGGAGGTCTCTCAGGCCCTTGGAGCCCCAGAACTCCCCAAAGGAAGGGGGAGGGGGATGGAGGGGAACCAAGACAAGACTTCTGAAATAAATGAGACCAACTTGAGGCACTTCTGCCTGTGGGATTCCTCATCGGTACAACAGGAAGCCAAATGGCTTCAATTCTCAAGAGAAAAATGCCACCGCAAATGTATAAACCTATGCATCTTACAAGGCAGAGTTGGTGGTATCGATTCTAGGGCTGGAGAAATGGCTTAGTGGTTAAGGTGTTTGCCTGCAAAGCCAAAGGACCCAGTTTCAATCCCCTAGTACCCATGTAAGCCAGATGCACAAGGTGGTGCATGTGTCTGGAGTTTGTTTGCAGTGGCTAAAGGCCCTGGTGCACCCATTCTCTTCCTCTCTCTGCCTCTGTCTTAAATAAACAAATAGATAAATAAATAGAAAAAAATTTTCTTTAAAAAAAAGATATTCTAAACTTAAAAACAATTGATGGGCTGGAGAAATGGCTTAGAGGTTAAGGCACTTGCCTGCAAAGTCAAAGGACCAAAATTCAATTCCCCAGGACCCACATAAGGCACATACATAAGGTGGCATATGCGTCTGGAATTCATTTGCAGCAGTTGGAGGCCCTGACAGGCCTCTCCCCCCCTCTCTCTCTGCCTCTTTCTCAAATAAATAATAAAATATTTTAAAAAGCCAGGCATGGTGTCACACGCCTTTAATCCCAGCACTCAGGAGGCAGAGGTAGGAGGATCACTGTGAGTTCAAAGCCACCCTGAGACTACAGAGTGAATTCCAGGTCAGCCTGGACTAGAGTGAGACCTTACCTCGAAAAAAAAAAAATTAAAACAATTGAGGGCTGGAGAGATGGCACAGCACTTAAAGGTGCTTGCTTGCAAAGCCTGAAGGTTTGATTCCCCAGTACCCATGTGAAGCCAGATGCACAGAGTGCAGGGAGTTCGTTTGCAGTGGCTGGAGACCCTAGCATGCCCAATCTCTCCTTTCCTCTGTCTCTCTGTTTTTCTCTCTCTCGGCTTGCAAATAAATAAAATATGTTTTTAAAAATGAGAGAAAGTGCTGGGCGTGGTGGCGCACGCCTTTAATCCCAGCACTCGGGAGGAAGAGGTAGGAGGATTGCCATGAGTTCGAGGCCACCCTGAGATTACAGAGTGAATTCCAGGTCAGCCTGGACTACAGTGAAACCCTACCTTGAAAAAAAAAAAAAAAAAACCAAAAAAAAAAAAAACCTTTAATCCAGCACTTGGGAGGCAGAAGGAGGAGGATCGCCATGAGTTCAAGGCCACCCTGAGATTACAGAGTGAATTCCAGGTCAGCCTGGGCTACAGTGGTGGTGTCTTACAGGGACCTTTAATTAATCCAGCACTTGGGAGGCAGAAGGAGGAGGATCGCCATGAGTTCAAGGCCACCCTGAGACTACAGGGTGAATTTGAGGTCAGCCTGGCTACAGTGAAACTGTCTCGAAAAACAAAACAAAACAAAACAAAACAAAACAAAACGAGACAAAGTCTTGCTGTGTAGCTCAAGCTGGCCTTGAGCTTGCTGACAATCCTTCTACCTCAGCCTTCTATGCCATAGGATGATATGCATAGGCCACCACTCCTGGTTTAAAATTATTTTTAAAAATAATCAGAAAAAGCCAGGCATGGTGGCACACACCTTTAATCCCAGCGCTCAGGGGCAGAGGTAGGAGGATCGCCATGAGTTCAAGGCCACCCTGAGACAACATAGTAAATTCCAGGTCAGCCTGAGCTACAGTGAGACCCTACCTCGAAAAAAATTAAAATCAGGAAAAAGGGGCTGGATGGGGCTGGAGAGATGGCTTAGTGATTAAGGTGTTTGCCTGCAAAGCCAAAGGACACAGGTTAGATTCCCCAGGACCCATGTAAGCCAGATACACAAGGTGGCACATGTGTCTGGAGTTCGTTTGCAGTGGCTGAAGACCCTGGCATACCCATTCTCTCTCTCTCTCTCTCTCTTTCTCTCTCTGCCTTTCTCTGTTTCTCTCTCTCTTTCAAACAAAAAAAGGGCGGGAGAGATAGCTTACTGGTTAAGGCTATTCTTTCTGTCTCTCTCTTTCTCTTGCTCTAAAATAAAAAAAATAATAATCCTGGGGCTGGAGAGATGGTTTAGTGATTAAGGCACTTGCCTGCAAAGCCAAAGGACCCAGGTTCAATTCTCCAGGATACATGTAAGCCAGATGCACAAGGTGGTGCATGCTTATGGAGTTCATTTGCAGTGGCTGGAGGCCCTGGCAGCCCATTCTCTATCTGTCTCTCTCTCTCCCTCTAATAAATAAATAAAAATAGCCCATTCTCTTTAATATCACCGTGAGTTCTCTCTCTGTCCCTCTAATAAATAAATAAAAATACAATTATATATATATATATATGTTTTTCGAGGTAGGGTCTCACTCTGGCCCAGGCTGAACTGGAATTCACTATGTAGTCCTAGGCTGGACTTGAACTCACAGCGATCCTCCTACCTCTGCCTGCCGAGTGCTGGGATTAAAGGCGTTCTACACCACACCCCGCCCAAAAATATTTTTTTTAAAAAGTACTCAAAGGAGGAATTTGAAAGTATTTCCAAGCCCGGGATTGTCTGGGATCTTAAACTCGGCCCTCTTGCTGGTCCTGGTTCGAGGCTCAGCTGTCACCCTGACTCCGGCCGGCAGGTGGCACCCTGTGCACAGCAGATCTCCGCGGTCGCGCACCGCGGGATCCCCTTGGACTGCGGGTGCATCAGGGTGCCTAGGTGGAAGATTCTGAAGTCCAGCAAGCGGCAACCTGGGGGTGGGAGGGGGGCGCTGAGCCCTAGCCTGCTCCTACCCTTCTCTGCTATGCATCCTGGAGGCACAGCATCTGCAGGGTTTTTTTTTTTTGGGGGGGGGGCTCAGTTTCCTGCCTGGGAACCAGAAGGAAAGTGGTTTTTCCTTGGAGATCAGGGGGTCTCAGCGGAACCAAAGCCCCCCCCGCCACCTCTCCCCAGACAAGTCCATTATCCCCAGGCTACAGGGGAGCCGGGGTGGGGGGGGGTGAGGATGCACGCTTGGGCCTGGGCAGTAGAGCTTTGGAAGATGCTCAGAGAAAGGCATCTGGGGGGGGGGTGGGGGGGTCCATTGCAAACCTGTGAAGCTGAGGAAGGATGTAGGCCGCGCTGGGGCAGGGGAGAGCCTTCGAGGACCCCCAATCCTGTAGCCATCTTTCCTGCTTTTTTTTTTTTTTTCTTCTTCTTCTTCGTTTTTTCCCCTCCCGGTTAACCCCTTCCCAGCCCCGCCCCCCGGCTCGGCTCGGGTTACTAAATACATTCCCAGAGACCCAGACAGACAGAAGTGGAGCCCAGGCAAGGCCTTTGTGACCGAGTGCAGCCTGCCTGCCTGCCAGCCAGCCAGGCAGGGGGACACGGGTGCTGGGCAGACACACACACAGGAGGGGGGGTGCCTAGAACCCACAGATCTACAAGAGAGCTTGACTCTCTCTCTGCGAAATCATGGGCAATTCATTCGGTCCCAGAGATCTGGCTCAACCCAGAACAGTAAAGTAGAGGCTTTTTTTTTTTTTTTTTTCTTGAAAAGCCAGTGGAAACCCTCACAGGATTTCCCCCAAATCCCTCCGGCAGCCGAGGCCACATTTTACTAATCTATTAGAAAACTCAGTCCTCATAAATGAATCCAGCACTCTTAGGCATGCAGAACGCATTAGCTTTCTCTTAAAGTCCCACCAGGACTTTCCAATGACTTTCTTTTCTTTTCTCCTCTCCTCTTCTCTTTTCCCTCCCTTCCTTCCCTTCCTTCCCTCCCTCCTTCCCTTCCTTCCTTCCTTCCTTCCTTCCTTCCTTCCCCTCTCTCTCTCTCTCTCTCTCTCAAATTCTTTCTTTCTTTCTTTCCTTCCTTCCTTCCTTCCTTTTTTTTTTTTTCTTTCTTTCTTTCTCTTTCTTTCTTTTTTCGAGGTAGGGTCTCACTCTAGCCCAGGCTGACCTGGAATTCGCTATGTAGTCTCAGGCTGGCCTTGAACTCACGGCCATCCTCCTACCTCTGCCCGCCAAGTGCTGGGATTAAAGGCTAGTGCCACCAACCCTTTCTTATTTTTTCACATTTTTTCTTTTTTACATATTTATTTATTCATTTGAGAAAGAAAAATGGACAGAGAGAAGAGACTTTTCTTAAATACCCTAGAAACCTGGAGAACTCCATACTAGTTAGAGGGTCCCACCTATCTCTCTGTCATACTAAGAGAACTCAAAAGCCTTTGCTTCACCAAGGTTATCAACTGCGCCGGGTGGGGGGCTGGGAATGGATTTCTCCCCAATAAACCCCAGGGTTCTCTGAAGCCTTATCTATTTTCAACACCCTGGAGGGTATAATTCTTTAAAACAACAACAACAACAAAAAACAACTTAGTACTTCTCGGATGGGAACCCTTCCAAAAATAGGTGTCCCTAAAAGATCCAAGAGCAATGGGGCCTTTTCAATTCTCCCACCCGAAGCAGTGGGTTCGAATCCTCCCACATCTGAAAGTCCTCGCGGACAACAAGTCTTAATTGGGTCCAGCGTGGACAAGGAAGAAGTGGGGACTTGCAACGAGGCTTACCGGGTCGGGTGGCTCAGGATGGCCTGGCTGGGGCTGGGACTGGGGCCAGTGGTGGAGGTGACCGCTACTAGCAGCAGCAGCAGCATCGGGAAGGGACCAGGTCTCAGCATCCTGTCTGGAGCAGAGTCTGGAGTCCGGCTCCGGGAGGGCTGTGTGTGTGTGTGTGTGTGTGTGTGTCCAGCGGGTCCCGCTGGGCCCGGCCTCAGCCCCGCCCCAAGCCCGAGGCCGACTCACTTTCTCCACCGTGCAAGCCGCGGGGCTGCAAACTTCCCGCCAATCAGAGCCCAGCGCTGCCACGGAGAAGCCAATCGGGTGACGGCAGGGGCAGAGCTAAGTGGACAGGTGCGGGGGTGATGGGCGTGCCTGAGGGGTATCCCCCGGGGGGCTTGGGAGGCAATCTGGAGTCAGCAACAGTGGTCCCCAAGTGATGGGTGATTACAATGGGGATAGATGTTCAAGGTGGGTTAGGGTCTCCCCCTAAGCTAGCAGGAGCATCCTCTCTCTCACACACTTCTGGAGAATTCGTTCAGAATTTAACCTTGACTGGTGTATAACTGGAAGCTCTCACGTTGCCCATTTCCGACCGGAAGGATGAGAGAGATTCTTTCTGGGCCTGAACCTAGCATAATAGTGGTGCCCAGCCAGCACTTAGAAAAATCAGGGGTTCTAGGTCAGCATGGGCTATGTAGCGAGAGTTGTCCCTCTACCCTAAAAACAAACAAACAAAACAAAAAAACAAAAAACGGGCGTGGTGGTGCAAGCCTTTAATCCCAACACTAGGGAAGCAGAGGTAGGAGGATCGCCATGAGTTCGAGGCCACCCTGAGACTACACAGTGAATTCCAGGTCAGCCTGGGCTAGAGTGAGACCCTACCTCGAACAACCACTGCCCCCACAGAAAAGAATGTGGCAGAAGCACTAAAGAGTACTAATTCCAGACCAGGCCCGGATCGTGAGCCAACACTATGCCTTCTGGAAGGATCGTCCCTTCCCAAGGCTCTGCTCCTCATCCTTCCAGGCTCCCCATCTGCAAAAGCTTGTCCTTCCCAAGTTTCGTCCTTTGGTGAATCCAGGCTCCACCCTTCACGCAGACTCTGCTCCCAAAGAATGGAGGCTCTGCCCACTTCCACACACACAGCCTCTGCAGACACCCCTAGAAGGAACCAGACCCCTTCCCTGCCTGGCTTTGTTTGTTTGTTTGTCTGTTTTGGTTTTGGTTTTTCAAGGTAGGGTCTCACTCTGGCCCAGGCTGACCTGGAATTCACTATGTAGTCTCAGGGTGGCCTCGAACTCACGGCGATCCTCCCAACTCTGCCTCCGTAGTGTTGGGATTAAAGTCATGTGCCACCACTCCCAGCTCTTTTTTAAAAAAATATATTTTATTTAAGAGAGAGAAAGACTGGGAGAGAGAGAGAGAGAGAGAGAGAGAGAGTGGGCATGCCAGGACTTCCAGCCACTGCAAATGAACTCCAGATGCATGTGCCCCTTTGTGCATCTGGCTTACGTGGGTCCTAGAGAGTCGAACCAGTATCCTTTGGCTTTGCAGGCAAACGCCTTAACCACTAAGTCATCTCTTCAGCCCTCTGCCTAGCTCTTTAAAGTCTCAGACGCTGGGGTGATAGCTTAGGTCTTAGAGACACTTGGTTGCAAAGCCTTCTGGCCAGGGCTTAAATTCCCTGACCACCCATGTAAAGCTGCATGGGAGTCCTTTCTCAGGACCAAGAGACCCTGGCACATGTGTACATATACATATACATATACAGGCAAATAAATAAATAAGTGAAAAAAATTTTTTGACTGGGGCGATAGCTCAGTGGTTAAATGAACTCACTTACAAAGTCTGACTGCACAGGGTTCAATTCACCAGCCATCTACATAAAGCTTAGATGAACATTCTTTTTTTTTTTTTTTTTTTTTTTTAAGTAGGGTCTTGCTCTAGCTCAGGCTGACCTGGAATTCACTCTGTAGTCTCAGGGTGGCCTCGAACTCACTGTGATCCTCCTACCTCTGTCTCCTGAGTGCTGGGATTAAAGGTGTGCGCCACCACACCCAGCTAGATGCACATTCTTTTGCAGAAGCAAGAAACCCTGGGATGCACATGCATGCCCATATAATCTCCCCCTCCACACACTAAAAAAAAAAAAAAAAAAAATAGCCTTAGTTTAGCTGGTCATGCTGGTTTTTCAAGGTAGGGTCTTGCTCTAGTCCAGGCTGACCTGGAATTCACTCTGTAGTCTCAGGGAGGCCTCAAACTCAAGGCAATCCTCCTACCTCTGCCTCCTGAGTGCTGGGATTAAAGATGTGTGCCACCACGCCTGGCTATATTTTATTTTATTTTATTTTATTTTATTTTATTTTATTTTATTTTATTTTATTTTATTTTATTTTTTCGAGGTAGGGTCTCACGCTAGCTCAGGCTGACCTGGAATTCACTCTGTAGTCTCAGAGTGGCCTCGAACTCATGGCAATCCTCCTACCTCTGCCTCCCAAGTGCTGAGATTAAAGGCGTGCGCCACCACGCCCAGCTTTTATTTTATTTTATTTTATTTATTTTTTTTTAAAGATTTTATTTTTATTTATTTATTTATTAGAGATAGAGAGAGGGAGAGAGGGAGGGTGAGAATGGGCACGCCAGGGTCTCTAGCCACTGCAGACGAATTCCAGACACTTGTGCCCCCTTGTGCATCTGGCTTATATGGGACCTGGAGAATTGAACCGGGGTCCTTAGGCTTCACAGGCAAACACCATAACTGCTAAGCCATCTCTCCAGCCCTATATTTTATTTTTTAAGACAAGATCTCATGTATTGTCCAGAATGACCTGGCTGAACACAATATGTAAGGGAGGGTGACCTTGAACCTCTGAATCCTCCTGCTGCCACATCCCAAGTTCTGGGACTCGAGCTGTGCGCCACCATGCCTGACTAGCAGTATGAATGCTTGAGGTTCCTAGTTCTGTAGAATTAACCCTGCCCCTCGGGTGTACCTGGACGCTGCCCACAAGGGGCACTAGTGCCACAGGCCTTAACCGCAGGGCCCTCCTTGGACCAAGAACAGCAAATGGTCTCTCTTCATTCCATCGTCTGTTCTCGGGTCTTTCCAATGGCAGGTGTAGACACACCCTTTATCCCTCCCTGCTCGGAGCCACACAGGCTGACTCACATATTCACTCCCTGTCACCTACAGCAACCCATGTCTCCCTCCCACACTGACACTTAGAAATCTGGGACCACCCACTGTCCAGGGGCATACAGGACCCTGGCACAGTAACCATGCCATTCACACCTAATTCACAGCCATTCCTGGGCCGAACCAGTGCAAAGATGGAGTACCGGGCACCATGCCAGTGCCTTTGTGTGGTCCCCCCCCCCAAAATCCTTGCTCACATGCTCCTAGGGGACACAGTGTCCCTTTCTGGAATCCCACTCCCCTCCCCACATCCTACCCTGTGGCTGGAGCATCTGCTGGGGGCACCGCAGGAATTCCTCCCTTCTGCCTGGGATCCAGAGCATCCTCAATGCTCGTTGCTAGGCAACAGCCTCTGGCTTACCACTGCAACTTCCGGAGATGGCATCAGTCCTCCTTCCCTAGAATTCAGGGCCCCCACCTCCTATTTTCTATTTCCAAAGGGTGGATCCTAGTCTAATCTCAACCTTTCAGATCCCCTCAGAGTTCTAGACCCATGCAATTCCAGAAGTTTCTCCACATTGTTCTTGGCTGTATACATTACTTTATCCCTACACACACACACACACACTCACATGTCAGTTTGACATCACATATATTCTGTTACTTTTATTTATTTATTTTATTTTTATTTTTATTTTTGGTTTTTTGAGGTAGGGTCTCACTCTGGCCCAGGCTGACCTGGAATTAACTATGTACTCTCAGGGTGGCCTTGAACTCATGGCGATCCTCCTACCTCTGCCTCCTGAGTGCTGGGATTAAAGGCGTGTGCCATCACGCCCGGCTTATTCTGTTACTTTTAGATTCCACAAGTATTTCAGACACAAGAAATTTCTGGCATGAAAAAAAAATGATGTCAAGATTCTGGGTCTGAGATCATTCCAAAACACCCCCATACTCTAGATTTTCTGACAGTCTAGATCACACATACTCTCTCTGGAACTCCTGTTATTCACACATCTCATGGCAATCCCAATGTCCCTGGCATGTAAAAAAAAACTGCAGAGTTTGAGATTAACAGGCTGGAGATTAACAGGAGATTAACAGGCCTAAGGAACAACTGTGTTTGATTCCACAGAACCCATGTAAGCCAGACACACAAGGTCACACATGCACACAGGTGCACGTGTCTGGAGTTTGATTGCAGTGGCTAGAAGCCCTGTCATGACAATTCTCTCTTATTTTAAAAAAAAAAAAAGCCGGGCATGGTAGCGCACGCTTTTAATCCCAGCACTCGGGAGGCAGAGGTAGGAGGATCACCCAGAGTTCGAGGTCACCCTGAGACTACATAGTTAATTCCAGGTCAACCTGGGCCAGAGTGAGACCCTACCTCGAAAAACCAAAAGAAAAAAGATATCATTTAAAAAAAAAAAGGGGCTGGAGAGATGGCTTAGTAATTAAGATGCTGCCTGCAAAGCCTAAGGGCCCATGTTTGATTCCCCAGGTCCCACATAAGCCAGATGCTCAAGGTGGTGCATGTGTCTGGAGTTCATTTGCAGTGGCTAGAGGCCCTGGAGTACCCATTCTCTCTCTCTCTCCCTCCAACTCTCTGTCTCTAATAAATAAATAAATAAATAAATAAATAAATAAATAAATAAATACATTTTAATGTTTAAAAAAAGTGGCCGGGAGTGGTGGCACATGCGTTTAATCCCAGCACTCAGGAGGCAGAGGTAGGAGGATTTCTCGGAGTTCAAGGCCACCCTGAGACGACATGGTGAATTCAGATCAGCCTGGGATAGAGTGAGACCCCACCTTGAAAAAAAAAAAAAAAAAAAAAAAGCTAAAAGCTAAAAGCCAGGCATGGTGTCTCACGCCTTTAATCCCTGCACTCAGGAAGCAGAGGTAAGAGAGAGGTAGGAGGATAGCTGCTAGTTTAAAAGCCATCCTGAGACTACCTCGGAAAAACAAAACAGGGTGGAGAGATGACTTAGCAGTTAAGGCACATGCCTGCAAAGCCTAAGGACCCTGGTTCGAATCTCCAGGTCCCACTTAAACCAGATGCACATGGTGGTGCATGCATCTGGAGTTCGTTTGCAGTGGCTAGAGGCCCTGGTGCGCCCATTCTCACGCTCCCCCTCTCTCTCCTTCTCTCTGTCTCTAATAAATAAATAATCAAATAAAAATAAAATCTTAAAAATAAAAATTATTTAAAAAAAAAACCCCACAGCAGCCAGGCTTGGTGGCACACTCCTTGAATCCAAAAACTTGGGAAGCAGAGGTAGGAGGACAGCTGTGAGTTCGAGGTCACCCTGAAACTACATAGGGAATTCCAGGTCAGCCTGGTCAGCCTGGGCTAGAGTGAGACCACACCTGGCCCTGGCTTGCATGTTGAGACAGGATATTCCAGGCTGGTCTAATTTACTATATAGCCAAGAATGAACCTGACTCTTTTTTTTTTTTTTTTTTTGGTTTCGAGGTAGGGTCTTACTATAGTTCTCTAGCCCAGGCTGACCTGGAATTCACTATGTAGTCTCAGGGTGGCCTCAAACTCTTGGCAATCCTCCTACCTCTGCCTCCTGAGTGCTGAGATTCAAGGCATGAGCTACCACACCCAGCTTAAACCTGAACTCTTTCATAAATATTTATTTTATAAAAGAGAAGAAGAAGAAGAAAAGAGAGAGGGAGAGAATGAGCACTCAGGGCCTCCTGCCTCTGCAAACAAACTCTAGACGCATGTGTGACTTTGTGCATCTGGCTTTACATGGGTACTGAGGAATTGAACCCAGCTTCCAGGCTTTGCAAGCAAGGGCCTTTAACTGCTGAGCCATCTCTCCAGGCCCCAAACCTGAACTTTTTGTTTGTTTTGTTTTTGTTTTTCTGAGATAGGATCTCACTCTGTAGTCTCAGGTTGGCCTTGAATTCACAGTGATCCTCCAGAGTGTTGGCATTAAAGGCGTGCTGCCACCAAGCCCAGTCCTGAATTCTTGGTCCTTCAACCACTTGAGTGCCAGGTTTGAGGTACACACCACCACCCTGGCTGGCCAGTGCACGCATCTCTCCGGATGTGAACACCTTCCTTAGAGCTTTGGAATGAACTGGTGGCCCAAGATATCTCCCAGCAATCCACATTCCTCTCTGCATCTGCTTAACTCTCAAGAGTCCCACCGGGGGAGTGTCAGAGATTTCCCCTGACACTCACCTGTTCTAGAATCTGTGGCTTCTCTAGATTTTTTCTTTTCTTTTCTTTTCTTTTCTTTTCTTTTCTTTTCTTTTCTTTTCTTTTCTTTTCCTTTCTTTTCTTTTTTCTCTTCTCTTTCCTTCCTTCCTTCCTTCCTTCCTTTCTTCCTTTCTTTCTTTCTTTCCTTCTTTCTTCTTTCTTTCTTTTTTGGTTTTTCAAGGTAGGGTCTTACTCTAGCCCAGGCTGACCTGGAATTCACTATATAGTCTCAGGGTGGCCTCGAACTCATGGCGCTCTTCCTACATCCGGCCACGCCTGGCCAGGGATTATTTTTAAAAATATTTTTATTCATTTTAGTGAGAAAGAGGTAGACAGAGAGAAAGAATGGGCACACCAGCCACTGCAAGTGAACTCCAGATGCATGCAACACCAGATGCACAAGGTGGCGCATGTGTCTGGAGTTCACTTGCAGTGGCTGGAGGCCCTCGCACCCCATTCTCTCTCTTTCTCTCTCTGCCTCTTTCTCTCTTTATCTCTCTGAAATAAAAAAGAAAATATTTTTTAAAAATAAAATATTTTAAAAAATGAAACTTAAAGTTGGGCATGGTGGCGCACACCAGCACTTGGGAGGCAGAGGTAGGAGACTCACCATGAGTTCATGGGGGCAGGATTCTTCCTTTAGTTAATCCTTCCTAGAGGCAGCCTCAGAAACACACTTATGAGGAATGTCTGTGGATTCCTAAACAAATCAAGTTGACACAAACTTAACCATCACACTCACCATGAGTTCAAGGCCAGCCTGAGACTACATAGTGAATTCCAAGTCAGCCTGAGCTAGAGTGAGACCCTACCTCAAAAAACCCAAAAAATAAATAAATAAAATACATAATAATAATAATTAAAAAAATAAAAAAGTTGAGGAATGGTATCAAAATTACATTCATAAAATAGTGACAAGCCGGGCGTGGTGGCGCACGCCTTTAATCCCAGCACTCGGGAGGCAGAGGTAGGAGGATCACCAAGAGTTCGA
The DNA here is from genome assembly GCA_036365145.1 of Orientallactaga sibirica. Taxonomy (NCBI): domain Eukaryota; kingdom Metazoa; phylum Chordata; class Mammalia; order Rodentia; family Dipodidae; genus Orientallactaga; species Orientallactaga sibirica. The sequence continues at coordinate 767,916 of JAEOAD010001077.1, forward strand.
GGCCATCCTGAGACTACATAGTTAATTCCAGGTCAGCCTGGACCAGAGTGAGACCCTACCTTGAAAAAAAAAACAAAAAAAAAAAAAAAATAAAATAAAATAAAATAGTGACAGAACTGAGCTGGGCATGGGTGACACAGGCTTATGGTGCCAGCATTCAGGAAGTTGAGGCATAGGGATCCTAAGAGGCTAGCCTTTGCCACATAGTGAGACCTCATCTGGTAAGGAAAGTCATAGACGCACTCTTTGTCTCTTGGCTTGACTCAGGTGACAATTCCTGATCTCGTGTGTGATGAAGGGCTTCCATGGGCGGGGCCTGGCTTGTGAACCCTGACTAGCGAGGGAGAGCGGGGTCACAGTTCCACGTGCGTTCCTGGAAGGGTGCTGTTCTTTCAGGCACAGTGGGCACAAGCTCATCATTGACATTTGTACCACCAGGGTCACCACAGTGAACATTGGCTGGCATCGCTGGCTGTCCAGCCTCCCACCCACTGGTTTCCTATGTGGATGACAAGTGCAGTTTACCCCAGCCTTAGGTCTTTTTTTGTTTGTTTGTTTGTTTTGTTTTGTTTTTTGAGGTAGGGTCTCGCTCTAGCCCAGGCTGACCTGGAATTCACTCTATATTCTCAGGGTGGCTTTGAATTCATGGTGATCCTCCTACCTCTGCTTCCCGAGTGCTGGTATGTGCCACCATGCCCGGCTTTAAGTTTCTTTTTCTCTCTTTCTTCCTTCCTTCCTTCCTTCCTTCCTTCCTTCCTTCCTTCCTTCCTTCTTTCTTTCTTTTGGAGAGAGACAGAGAGAGAGAGAGAGAGAGAGAGAGAGGGAAAGGGAGACAGATAGAGAATGGGCACGCCAGCAACCTCTCAGCTGCTGTGAGCAAACTCCAGACGCGTGCGCCCCTTTGTGGTCAAGTGTGGCATTGCACCCTTGCGTCACTGCATCTGGCTAAACGTGGAACCTGGAGATTGGAACTGGCATACTTAGGCTTAGCAGGCAGGTGCCTTAACCGCTAAGCCATCTCTCCAGCCCAAGTTTCATTTTTTTTTTTTTCTTTTTTTCAAGGTAGGGTCTCACTCTGGTCCAGGCTGACCTGGAATTAACTATGTAGTCTCAGGGTGGCCTCGAACTCACAGCGATCCTCCTACCTCTGCCTCCCGAGTGCTGGGATTAAAGGCGTGCGCCACCACGCCCGGCTTCCAAGTTTCATTTTTTAAAATATTTTATTTTTATTTCAGAGAGAGAAAGAAAGAGGCAGAGAGAGAGGGAGAGAGAATGGATGTGCCAGGGCCTCCAGCCACTGCAAATTAACTCCAGACACATGCACCACCTTGTGCATCTGGCTTATGTGGGTTCTGGGGAATCAAACCTGGGTCTTTTGGCTTTGCAGACAAGTGCCTTAAGCAGTAAGCCTCTTTCCAGCCCAAATTTTATTTTTTTATTTTTTGGTTTTTTGAGGTAGGTTTCATTCTGGTCCAGGCTGACCTGGAATAAACTATGTAGTCTCAGGGTGGCCTTGAACTCATGGCAATCCTCCTACCTCTGCCTCCCAAGTTCTGGGATTAAAGGCGTGTGCCACCATGCCCAGCTTCAAACATTTATTTTTTTTTAATTTATTTATTTTATTTTATTTTTTGGTTTTTCGATGTAGGGTCTCACTCTGGTCCAGGCTGACCTGGAATTAACTATGTAGTCTCAGGGTGGCCTCAAACTCTTGGCGATCCTCCTACCTCTGCCTCCCGAGTGCTGGGATTAAAGGCATGTGCCACCATGCCCGGCCAAATTTTTATTTTTAAAAAATATTTTATTTATTTATTTGAGAGAGAGAGAGAGACAGAGGCAGAGAGAGAGAGAGAGAGAGAGAGAGAGAGAGGGAGAGAATCAACATACCAGGGCCTTTAGCCAGTGCAAATGAACTCCAGACACATGTGCCATCTTGTGTATCTGGCTAATATGGGTTCTGGGGAATTGAACCTGGCTCCTTTGGCTTTGCCCGCAAGTGCCTTAACTGCTCAGCCATCTTTCAGCCCCCAAATTTATTATCATTCCGATTATTTTGGTTTTTCGAGGTAGGGTTTCACTTTAGCCCAGGTTGACCTGGAATTCACTATGTAGTCTCAGGGTGGCCTTGAGACCAGGAAGGAGGGAAGAAAGGAAGGAAGGGAGGAAGGCAGGTGATTAAGGAGCTTTCTGAAATATTTTTTTAAATATTTTATTTTATTTATTTATTTGAGAGAGAGAGATACAGAAATAGGCAGGTAGAGAGAGAGAGAGGGAGAGAATGGGTGCGTCAGAGCCTCCAGCCACTGCAAACGAACTCCAGATGCATACACCCCCTCGTGCATCTGGCTTACGTGGGTCCTGGAGAATCGAGCCTCGAACCGGGGTCCTTAGACTTCATAGGCAAGCGTTTAACCGCTAAGCCATCTCTCCAGCCCTTCTGAAATATTTTTGTCACAAAAAGGAGAAAAAACAACAACTGGGGCTGGAGAGATGGTTTAGCAGTTAAGCGCTTGCTTGTGAAGCCTAAGGACCCCAGTTCAAGGCTCGATTCCCCAGGATCCAAGTAAGCCAGATGCACAAAGTGGCGCATGCATCTGGAGTTCATGTACAGTGGCTGGAGGCCCTGAAGCACCCATTCTTTCTCTTTCTCTCTGTCTCTTTCTCTCTCTCTGTCGCTTTCAAAAAAATAAATAAAAGTAAACAAAAAATAAAAAAAATAAAATAAAAACCTGACTTCTAATGCCGCCCAGAGGAAAACAAGAGGCAGAAAGCCATTCTGAGTTTGAATCTCTGGATCCTGGCATGCCTGCAGCCAGCGAATTAGCCAATGCATTCCCTTCTTTGCGTAGTTAGACCAGGAATCTAGTTGGGCCGTGACATCTCTCCTGTTCCCAGGAACCCCCACCCCCAAGAAACAAACCCTTGGGCTGGAGAGATGGCTTAGTGGTTAAGGCACTTCCCTGTGAAGCCTAAGGACCCAGGTTCAATTCCCTAGGATCCACATAAGCCAGATGCACAAGGTGGCACATGCATCTGGAGTTCAGTTTGCAGTAGCTGGAGGCCCTAGTAAGCCCTTTCTCTCCCTCTCTCTCTCTCTCTCTCTCTCTCTCGTAAACAAATAAAAATAAAATATTTAAAAAAACAACGACATTAGTGTTGGCAGTGAAGACTTTATTGGGGTCAGTGACTCTGGCTTTTAAAAGAGAAGGAGGGGCTGACTTTTAGAAGAGAAGGAAGGATGGGGACTTAGTAACAATGACCATGCATCTGGAGTTCGTTTGCAGTGGCTGGAGGCCCTCTCTCTCTGACCCCTAGGGTCTCTCAAATAAATAAATAAAATAAAAATATTTAAAAAATAAATTAAAAAATAATAATAAAAAGACAGGAAGATGGGGACTTAGTAACCATGACCATTCCGAGATCCCTGGCCTGACCCCAGGGCCAGGGCGTTCAGGAGATCCAGGAAGCCGGGTTTCATTAAGTTTCATTAAGTTTCTGCTTTGGAGGTGCGAGGGGAGTCCCAAGCCCCACAGAGGGCCGAGGCGCTGGTGTTGGTGGCCTTCGGGGCTCCGGTGCACTCCTCACCAGTTCTTGACACCATTCCACGAAGTTGGCCTTGGCCTCAGTGAGCTGGGGCTCCCTCTGAGGCCAGACAGGGAGGTGTGGCTGGAAGGTGAGTGGAGACTAAGAGGGTGGGAAGGCTCAGTGCCCAGCATCGGGGGGCGGAGGGGGGTAGCAGCCCACCCCTACGGTGGCATCTTGTCACCTCCTCCTCTACCTGGTGAGAGAGGTCCGGGGTGAGGGGCTGGGAAGACAGCCCTGCCAGGAAGCTGGAGGTGGCACCAGCTCACACTGCTCCAGCTGGCCCATCAGCTCTTCCTCGGTCAGCCCTCCTGCTGGGGGCCAAGGAAGCAGGGTCAGGGGGTCTCAGGCCAAAGACAAGAGCTGAAGGACAAGCACGGGATGAGTGGAGGCGGAGATGGCTGGACAGGGCTCAGAGGCTAAGAGACAAGGCTAGAGGGTTGAGGCTTTGAGGGCACGAGGAGAGCCGCACAGGGAGGGAAGGAGGAGGCTAGAGGGCAGGGGTCCATGTTTGTTTGTTCTGAGGTAGGGTCTCACTCTAGTACATGCTGGGTGGCCTTGAACTCACAGTGATCCTGCCACTTCTGCCTCCTGAGCACTGGGATTAAAGGTGTGTGTCACCATGCTCTGCTCCTATCTAACTTAAAAAAATATATATTTTATTTATTTGAATGAGAAAAAGAGGGAGAGGCAGAGAGAGAATGAGAGCTCCAGGGCCTCCAGCCACTGCAAACAAACTCCAGATGCATGTGTCCCCTTGTGCATCTGGCTTATGTGGGTCCTGGAGAATGGAACCAGGATCCTTTGGCTTTGCAGGCAAATGTCTTAGCTGCTAAGCCATCTCTCCAGCCCCTATCTAATTTTTTGAAACAGGGTTTCATGTAGCTCAGGCTGGCCTCAAACTCTCTATATAGCAGAGGGTGTCCTTGAAGTCTTCTTCTTCCGGCCTCCACTTCTCCAGCGCTGAGATGAAAGGCATGTGCCACCATACCCGGCTTGTGTGGTTCTGGGGACCTAACCCAGGGCTTTCTGGCAGCTAGGGATGCTCCCTACCAACTGAGCTACATCTCCTGCCACCCCCTTTTAAAATATTTTTTATTTATTTATTTTTTAAAAAATATTTTATTTTTATTATTTATTTATTTATTTATTTGAGAGAGAGATACAGAAATAGGCAGGGAGAGAGAGAGAGAGAGAGAGAGAATGGGTGCGCCAGGGCCTCCAGCCAGCTCAACTCCAGATGCATGCACCCCCTTGTGCATCTGGCTTACGTGGGTCCTGGAGAATCGAGCCTCGAACCGGGGTCCTTAGGCTTCATAGGCAAGCGTTTAACCGCTAAGCCATCTCTCCAGCCCCAATACTTTTTATTTTTATTTATTTATTTGACAAAGAGAAAGATGGAGAGAATGGGCACGCCAGGGCCTCCAGCCACTGCAAACGAACTCTGGAAAGATACACAACCTTATGTATTTGGCTAATGTGGGTCCTGGGGAATCAATACTGGGTCCTTTGGCTTTGCAGGTAAATGCCTTAACTGCTAAGCCATCCCTTCAGTCCTTTAATTTTTTTTTTTTTTTGGTGTTTTTTGAGGTAGGGTCTCACTCTAGCTCAAGCTGACCTGGAATTCTAGCCCAGGATGACCTGGACTTCACTATGTAGTCTCAGGGTGGCCTTGAATTCAAGGCAGTTCTCCTACCTCTGTCTCCAGAGTGCTGGGATTAAAGGCGTGCACCACCATGACCGGCTTTATTTACTTATTTATTTATTTGAGTGAAGAGAGCGAGAAGCAGAGAGACGGGGGTGGGGGGGCTGGAGAAATGGCTTAGCAGTTAAGGCATTTGCCTGCAAAGCCAATGGATCCTGGTTTGATTCTCCAGGACCCATGTAAGCCAGGTGCACAAGGGGGCGCCCACATCTGGAGTTCATTTGCAGTGGCCGAAGGCCCTGGTGTGCCCATTCTCTCTCTCCCTTCTGCCTCTTTCTTAAATAAATTTTTAAAAAGAGAGAGAATGGTTACCCCAGGTAACATCCAGCTGCTGCAAACGAACTCCAGACATATGTGCCACCTTGTGCGTCTGGCTTACGTGGGTCCTGGGTCACAGATCCTTGGGTTCAGAAGGGATGGCACACACTTCATTGAGGACCAGCCAGGAACTCTCATGGCCAGAGGATTCTCGCTTTAAGACAACTGGAGTTCATCCTCCATCATCTCATTTTACAGAAGACACAGCCGTGGCGGAGAGAGGCAAGTCTGCTCATTCAAGGTCAGGGCCGGGTCGTGGTCCACACAGACCCTCCCATACACGACTGTCTGGCATTGCCACAAGCTTCCCATTTGGCTGGACATGACTCGGGTCGCCCACCCCACTCCCCACAAGCCTGCAAACCCGAGTGACTTGGAAGGAACCGAACGGGAAGGCGTGAGCTTTGGCACACGCTTCTGGGTGGAACTCCCTGGGCCAAACACAAGGGCTTTTGACTGTAGAAAAAAAGAAACGCATTGTTTCAGTGGGTGGAGCCCAAACCATCGCAGGCGCGAGGGAACCAGTTTCTTTGTGCCCAGAGGTGAGGATTTAGCCATGAACTATTGCGGTGGACATGGGGGCAGCGCAGGGGGAAAAAAGGATCTTCTATTTCAAGAAAATAGGGCTGGAGAGATGGCTTAGTGGTTAAAGTGCTTGCCTGCAAAGCCAAAGGACCCAGGTTCGACTCCCCAGGACTCACATACAGGTGAATACATGCACACACAACACAGCACATTACACACACAATGGAGTGGGACACTCTGCATAGATACAAATGGGTATATACATGCACGTACACACACACCTCACTACACTCACAAGAAAGAAACGTGCTTCTGGGACTAGGGAGATGGTCAGTGGTTAAAGGCACTTGTTATCAAAGCTGGCAGACCTGGGTTTATTATTATTTGGTTTTTCAAGGTAGGGTCTCTCTGTAGCTCAGGCTAACCTGGAATTCATTATGTAGTTTCAGGGTGGCTTCGAACTCACAGAGATCTTCCTACCTCTGCCTCCTGAGTTCTGGGATTAAAGGCGTGTGCTCACACCCTGCTCCCCAGCACTCGGGAGACAGAGGTAGGAAGATCTCCTTGAGTTTGAGGTCAGCCTGAGCTAGAGTGAAACCCTACCTCGAAAAACAAAAAACAAACAAGAGAGAGAGAGAGAGAGAGAGTAAATTGAGTTTGTGGTGGTCACGCCTTTAATCCCCTGAGCAGAGGTAGGAGGATTGCCGTGAAACCCACCCTGAGAAACAAAAACAAACTAGAGAGAGAGAGAGAAAACCAAAAAAAAAAAAAAAAAAAAAAAAAAATTAAGACAGGGATGGTATTAAACACCATGCCTGGTAGGGAATGGCCTTCAGTAGATATCATTGCAAACCTTTCCTCTTGCTATTCTGTTTTCTCTCAGCTTTATCTACTTTCTAGCATTTTTTTTTTTTTTTTTTTTTTTTTTTTTGGTTTTGCAAGGTAGGGTCTCACTCTGGTCCAGGCTGACCTGGAATTAACTATGTAGTCTCAGGGTGGCCTTGAACTCTCGGCAATCCTTCTACCTCTGCCTTCCGAGTGCTGGGATTAAAGGCGTGCGCCACCACACCCGGCTATTATTTTTATTTAAAAAATATATATCTATATAGTTATTTATTTGAAAGAAAGAGGCAGAGAAAGAGAGAGAAAAAATGGTCACGCCAGGGCCTCCAGCCACTGAAAACGAACTCCAGATGCATGTACCACCTATCTGGTTTATGTGGGTCCAGGAGAATCAAACTGGCATCTTTTCACTTTGCTGGCAAATGCCTTTACCGCTAAGACATCTCTCCAGCCCTAAATTTTTAAAAAATTTATTTGATAGAGAAGAGAAGAGTAGAGAAGAGAGGAGAGAATGGGCCCCTATAGGGCCTCTTGCCACTGCAAATGAACTCCAGATTTCTGGACCATGTTGCGCATCTGACTATGTGGGTACTACAGATTTGAACCTGAGCCATCAGGCTTCAAGTAAATGCCTTAAACCACTAAACCGTCTCTCCAGCCCCCTGAGATTTGTTTTTAAGAAGTCCTTTCAGGTGAGTGTGGTGACACATACCTTTAATCCCAGCACTTGGAAGCAGAGGCAGGAGGACTGCCGTGAGTTCGAGGCCAGCCTGAGACTACAGCCCGCTTGCCACTGCAAAGGAACTCCAGATGTATGCACCACGTTGGGCATCTGGTTTCATGTGGGTCCTGGGCAATTAAACCCAGGCCTTCAGACTTTGCAAGAAAGTGCTTTAGGGCTGGAGCGATACCTCAATGGTTAAGATGCTTGCCTGCAAAGCCTAAAGACCCAGGTTCGATTTCCCAATGCCCACGTAAGCCAGAGGCACAAGGGGGTGCGTGCATCTGCAGTTCATTTGCAGCAGCAGGAGGCCCTGGCACTCCCATTCCCTCTCTCTGAAATAAATTATGTATGTATGTATGTATGTATGTATGTATGTATACATATATATATATATATATATATATATATATACACACACATATATATATATATATTTAAATGCCTTTAAAGCCGGGCGTGGTGGCACGCGCTTTTAATCCCAGCACTCGGGAGGCAGAGGTAGGAGGATTGCCATGAGTTCGAGGCCCCCTGAGACTACAGAGTGAATTCCAGGTCAGTCTGGGCTAGAGTGAGACCCTACCTTGGAAAACAAAAATGTATAAATAAATAAATAAATAAATAATAAATGCTTTAACTGCTGAGGCATCTCTCCAGCATTAAGGCTCCTCGCTTTTAGCTATGGCATTTGGGGCGTCTTTGAGGAGTATGTGTATAGTTCCTGAAAGTAGATGCATGCACCAATGGGCACGTCTATGGTCTCTGCAAGCTTTGGGTACCCCCCACACACAAACGCATATTCACACAAACACACACCTGCCCACCATCCAATCCTGTCGCAGTCCACCATGCACGAAGAAACCAGCATGGACTATCAAAGCCAAAGGGTTTATTATTATAGGTACATACAGTGTGCGCCTGCCACACCGTCCCATACCCCCTGGGCCCCAGCGGCTTCTCCAGGCGACCTTTGGGGGCTGCCTGCAACCCTGATCCCCTACTCCCCAGAGAGGCGCTCCAGCCAGAAGCGTGCAGGGGAGGGCCTCCTCCCCACCTGCCTCCCCTGGGGAAGTGACATTTACAGCTGGAGAGGGGGAGGGGAGAGGAAGACGAATTTTGTACTTTGACGCCCCTCCCAGTAAAAGCCTTCTTTGTGGATGCGGGGCGGGGGAGGAGGAGGGGAGGGGCTGGGAGATCGACGTTATGCAAAAATAAACTAAGTCAGGAATTCACCGAATGGCTCTGAGAGAATGGAGTTTGAGGGGCCCGAGGGCCACCCCCTCTTCCTCCCAGACACATCAAGGCAGCATTGGAAGTGAGGTAAAGGCAGGGAGGGAGTGTCCCCCTCCCCAACCCCTAGCACCCTGGATGGTCCAGGGGACCTCACCAGCGGCCCCCCCACATGCCCATCCTTAAGGTGGAGAGGAAGCCAGGAATTTCTCCTCCCACCATCCCCCACCACCCCAAGAAGCTGGGGCAGGACTTGGGGATCAGGGTAGGGAGGTTTGGCTCAACTGGCTCCCCGCCCGCCCCCACCAAGCTCAGTTATTGCATACAAATGACGGACCCCAGCACCCGGGGTGGGGGTGGAGAGCAGGAAGGGACCGAGATATGGCGATAGGGGAAACCGTCTCCCTCCACCCCAACTTCTTGAGGTGCAGGGTAAGTCCCCTCCTTTCCAGGGTCCATCCGTGGCGCATCCGCAGTGTTGCTCCTGCCCTCGAGGAAGAAAAAGTGTCTTTGTGCGCACAGGGTGGCCAGGACAGGCCAGGGACACTTGTCAGACCAGACACACTCTTGGGTGGGGGGTACCTGAAGTCACTTCCTGCGCCCGCTGGCCCTGCGCTCCCCACCCTTGGGGTTGCCCTCGTCCGTGGAGGATGTGGTAGGTAGTGTCTGTCCCCAGCGCGCGATTTCCGCGTGTTCTGCCACCGAGGAGGCCACAGCCTCCAGCCAGCCGTTCATCTCCTCCTGAAGAAAGAAGCCGGGCAGACAAAGTCCATATTTACAAGACAAGAGCTCAGTAATGGATGAATCACTCCCTCCTCCTCTGTTAAATTGGAGTCAGAAGGACAGGATAAAGTGGTCTGGAGAGGGCTGGAGAGATGGGTTAGCCGTTAAGGCGTTTGTCTGCGAAGCCAATGGACCCAGGTTTGATTCCCCAGGATCTACGTAAGCCAGATGCACAAGGGGCACATGTGTCTGGAGTTTGTTTGCAGTGGCTACAGGCCCTGGTATGCCCATTCTCTCTCTATCTCTATTTTATCTCTCTGCTTGCAAATAAATAAGTAAATTAAAAAAATTTTTTTTTAAGTGGGCTGGAGAGATGGCTTAGTGGTTAAGGCATTTGCCTGCAAAGCCAAACGACCCAGGTTCAATTCCCCAGGACCCCTGTAAACACAGATGCACAAGGTGGCTCATGCACCTAGAGTTCATTTGCAGTGTCTAGAGGCCCTGGCATGCCTATTCTCTCTCTCTTCCTGTCTCTTCATCCCTCTTTCAAATAAATAAAATTAAAATTAAAAAAACAAGAAAAAAAGAAAGGATAAAGCCAGTTACAGTACTGGGTACGAGGATCTGCTCTAAACACTACTGTGGGTTTGAACCTTCACAGAATGCAAGTAGTAAGATTATTTATAACTCTTTTTTTAAATATTTTATTTTTATTTATTTATTTGAGAGAGAAAGGGGCAGAGAGAGAGAGAGAAAGAGAGAGAGAGAGACAGAGAAAGAAAGAAAGAGAATGGGTGTGCCAGGGCCTCCAGCATCTGCAAACAAACTCCAGATGCATATGCCACCTTGAGCATCTGGTTTTTGTGGGTCCTGGGGAATCGAACCTGGGTCCTTTGGCTTTGCAGTCAAGTGCTTTAACCACTAAGCCATCTCTCCAGGCTCTAGAGAACTTGCTCTAGAGAAAAGTCAAAACAAAAGCCAGGGGAGAGGAGTGGGCTCTGGGAAGGTGGCTCAGTAGTTCAAGGCGCTTGCTTGCAAAACCTGCAGGCCCCAGCGCAAGGTGGAGAAAGTGGTGTTCCACTGCAGTGGCAGGAGGCCTTGGAGTACATGCACACGCACATGCACACACACGCACACACACGCACACACACAAACGAGTAAATAAAAATAAATGTAGAGCCGGGCGTGGTGGCACACGCCTTTAATCCCAGCACTCGGGAGGCAGAGGTAGGAGGATCGCCGTGAGTTCGAGGCCAGCCTGCGACTACATAGTGAGTTCCAGGTCAGCCTGGACTAGAGTGAAACCCTACCTTGAAAAACAAAACAAAACAGACAACAACAACAAAAAAGTAAAACTGTATGTAGTGGCACATCCCTTCAGTCTCAGAATTTGGTAGGCTGAGGTAGTAGGACTGAAGCGAGTTTGAGGCCAACCTGGGCCAGAGTGAAACCCTGCCTCGAAGACGAAACATAGATACTGGGAAGTCAGTCAAACCCTGGCTGGCACGTTTTGAAAGCAAGTGCCTTTAAATGTTAAAGCATCAACTCAGCCCCTTATTATTATTTTTTCCTGCAGTGCTGAGGATTGAACCCAGGGCCTCTCACATGCTCGATAACACTCTGCCACTGAGCAATCTCCCAAGCTCTGAAGGAATCACAGTTACTCATCATTTTAACCCTCTTTAGCTCAAAACCCTGTCATGGCTCCTAGTGCCCTTGGGATGAAAACCTCCACATGGCCCACAATGCCCTGGGAGATCCAGCCCCTGGAACCTTTCTAGAGCTACTTAACTCACTCCTTGAGCTCTGTCCTGGAGCAGTTAACCTGCTGCAATTCTGCATTATCTCTGTGGCTCCCTCTCTCTTTCTCTCTCTCATACACACAGAAACCCTTTTTCTTCTTTTCCTTTTTAAAACTTTTAATTTTTAATTATTTTTTTGGAGAGAGACAGAGACAGAGAGAGAGGAAGACAGAGATGGGCGCGCCAGCAGCCTCTCAGCTGCTGCGAACAAAATCCAGATGCATGCGCCCCCTTGTGGGCAAGTGCGGCATTGCGCCCTTGCGTCACTTTGCATCTGGCTAAACATGGGACCTGGAGATTGGAACCGCTGGAGATTGGAACCAGTGTTCTTAGGCTTAGGAGGCAGGCGTCTTAACCCCGAAGCCATCTCTCCAGCCCTTCTTTTCATTTTTTTTTTTCCCTTGAGGTATGGTCTTGCTCTAGCACAGGCTGACCTGGAATTCACTCTAGTGTCAGGCTGGCCTCGAACTCACCTACCTCTGCCTCCCAATACTTGGGAGGCAGAGGTAGGAGGATCACCATGAGTTTGAGGACACCCTGAGACTACATGGTAAATTCCAGGTCAGCCTGGGCGAGAGTGAACCTTACCTTGAAAAAACAAACAAAACACCAATAAATAAAAAGGTATGTGCCACCACATCTTGTCCACACGCACTCTTTTTGATACAGGGTCTCTCTATGCAGTCCACCCAGGCTGACTTCAAACTCACTATGTATACCAGGCTAACCCACTGAACCTCCTGCCTCAGCCCCTTGGAAGGGTCTCACTCTGACCTGGAATTCACTATGTAGTCTCAGGGTGGCTTTGAACTCATAGTGATCCTCCTACCTCTGCCTCCCAAGAGCTGGGATTAAAGGTGTGAGCCACCAGCCTGGCCTTGATTATTATTTTTTTAAAATTTACTTATTTATTTGAAGAGAGAGAGAACATGTGGGCCAGGGCCTCCTGTCACTGCAAACAAACTCCAGACACATGTGCCACTTTGTGCATCTGGCTATCCGTGGGTACTGGGGAATTGAACCTGGGCCATCAGGGTTTGCAAACAAGTGCCTGTAACCACTGAGCCATCTCTCCAGCCCCAGCCATCCCTTCTTCAACCCCATCCCTCTGGTCCTGGGGCTGGCCAGCTAGCCATGTCATTCTGAGACCCACATAACAAGGGTGGAAGGGGCAGATCTTACCTCATCTTTAGCCTGGAGCAAAAACTCGCTGCCATCCTGGGTCCTACAAGAAGAGGACATGGATTCGAGGTATCCCTAGGGGCCCAGTTCCCCACCCTACCACCCAATGTCCTTCAAGGGAACCAAGGTCTTCAGGGAGGGGGTGGGGAAGGAAGCTGGGTCTTGATCCCTCCCTCCTACCCATAGGCAGACTCACTGGAGCTTGAAAACATGCTTCTTTTTCTTGTAGTCATTAGCCACTTCGCTGGTGGCTTTGTGCAGGCTGAGCAGGGGTTCCCCACCATGCGTACCCCCCGATGCTGGGCCTTTGGCGTCCTTGTAGAAGCCCAGCTCCCCCTTGCTGAGCACACAGTACAGGCTCACCCAAGACCTGGGGTGATGAGATGGAATTTAAGGTGGGGCTTGCCTGGAAACTTCCTCCCAGTGGCCATAGACAAGCATAGGCCTTTGTCCCTAGCTCGTGAGGTCCTATGCCTGCTGCTCTTCCTTGGGGGGTTCCTGTGTTGGGAGGTGTAGCTAAGGCTGTCAGAATGAAACCTTTGCCCAAGCTGGCCTCTGATAGGCCTGCCTTTCCCTATTTTATCCCACACTGACTTTCCTAAAAGCAGGAAGTAAGCCGTTGGCCTGGGGACATAGCTCAAAGGTAGAGAACCAGCTTAGCATTCATCAGGGTGGAGCTGGAGTCACGGCTTAGCGGTAGAATGCTCACCGGGCTTGGGTAAGGCCCTACTTCAACCCGCAAAGACCTCCGCTGTCTCCTTGACAAGCCCTTCGCTGCACCTGTCCCTCCTCATGTCTGCACCCCCACTGCCCTGAGCTCCTTCAAGGAAGAGCTACTGATTTGGAATGCAAAACTTCTGGTCCTTCCATCCAGCCAAAGCCCCAACCTAGGAAGAAGTCACCACACAGCAGAACATTCCAGTTGCCCCTGTTGAGTCCCATCTTAACCTGGGGATGGATGAGAAGAAAGACTGACAGCCCCCCCACCCCCCAGCAAAGCCTGAGCATGCCCTGTCCACTTCATGTCTTGGGTCACTCCAATGTGCGACGCCTTTTGCCTCTACCCCAGATTCTGCCTCCCACTTGGACAAAATGGCACTGAACTCCAAAACCAACACTCGGGCTGGAGAGATGGCTTAGTGGTTAAGGCACTTGCCTGCGGACCCAGGTTTGATTCCCCAGTACCGACATAAAGCCAGGTGCACAAGGTGGCCCATGCATCTGGAGTTTGTTTGCAGTGGCCAGAGGCTCTGGTGCACGCATTCTCTCTCTCTCTGGTTCTTTCTTTCTTTCTCTTTCATAAGTAAATAAACACATTTTTCTCTCCCCCCCCCTTTCTCTCAAATAAATAAAACAAAAATAATTTTTTTGTTGTTTTGTTTTTCGAGGTAGGGTCTCACTCTAGCCCAGGCTGACCTGGAATTCCCTCTGTAGTCTCAGGGTGGCCTTGAACTTACAGTGATCCTCCTACCTCTGCCTCTCGAGTGTCACTAAGCCAGGCTCCAAAATATTTTTTAAAATATTTTATTTCAGCCGGGCGTGGTGGCGCACACCTTTAATCCCAGCACTCGGGAGGCAGAGGTAGGAGGCTCCAAAATATTTTTAAAAATACCGAAAAACCAAAAAAAAAAAAAAAAATTTTATTTCACCAAAAAAAAAAAAAAAGAAAAGAAAAAAGAAAAAGAAAAGAAAAGCCAGGCGTGGTGGCGCACGCCTTTAATCCCAGCAGTCGGGAGGCAGAGGTAGGAGGATTGCTGTGAGTTTGAGGCCACCCTGGGACTACATAGTGAATTCCAGGTCAGGCTGAGCTAAAGTGAGACCCTACCTCGAAAAACCAAAATAAATAAATAAATAAATAAAATAAAAATAAATAAGATATTTTATTTTTATTTACTTATTTGAGAGAGAGAAATAGGCAGGAGAGAGAGAGAGAGAGGAAGAGAGAGAGAGAAAGAATGGGTGTGCCAGGGCCTTCAGCCACTGCAAAAGAACTCCAGATGTGTGTCCCCTTGTGCATCTGGCTTATGTGGGTCCTGGGGATTTGAACCTGGGTTCTTTGGCTTTGCAGCCCCCAAAATATTTTTTCTTAAACCACACAGAAAGGTTAAGACTATGAGGTAACCCCCAACACTCCACTTAAGGGTTCGGGCTCTGTCCCCTCCTCAGATCGTCCCTCATTTAAAACTCTAAGTGGTGGGATCACTCCACTTACTGACTGGATGACATCTTGGGGTTCCTCCTGAGATGCCATTGGAACTTTCTAGACTAGATCCCACCCCCAGGTTACCCCATAGCTGTAAACCATCACTTTCACAACAAGGAGGACCCACTCCATCTGTCAACACCATCCATTGGCCGTGCTAAACCTTAGGTCACGCCCCCTTTGCTCTAAGCCCCGCCCACGCGCTCACCGATTGGACGACTTGCGGTTGGCGTCAACCTCGCGCTTGCGCAGCAGGAAGCCCTCGTGCTGGACCGTGTGTGTGGGCGGGGCCGGCGGCGCGGGGGCGGAGCCTCCCTGGGCCGGGGCGGAGCGCGAGCGCCGGCTCCCCGCGCCCTCTCCGCCGTCCCGAGGCCGCGGGCGGCGTCGTGGCTTGGGTCGGTCTCGAGCCCGCGGCCGATCGGGCCGAGGTGTCCTCTCGGGCGGCTCCAGCCCGTTGGGCAGGCGGCCCGGGGGCAGCTCTCGAGGCTGAGGCAGCGACGGCTGTGAAAGAAGGGAAGAGGGGAGAGGGATGACGTCCATGGGGGGGGGGAGAGGGATGACGTCCATGGGGGGGGGAGAGGGATGACGTCCGTGGAGTGAGGGTAAGGAGGGTGACGTCCGTGGAGGAGGGAAGGAGGGTGACGTCCGAGTGGGGGGAGAGGGATGACGTCCATGGAGTGGGGAGGGATGACGTCCGTGGAGTGGGGGGAGAGGGATGACGTCCGTGGAGTGGGGGAAGGAGGGTGACGTCCGTGGAGGGGGAGGGATGATGTCCGTGGAGTGGGGGGGAGAGGGATGACGTCCATGGGTGGGGAGAGGATGACGTCCGTGGAGTGGGGAAGGAGGGTGACGTCCGTGGGGGGAGGGATGACGTCCGTGGAGGGGGAGAGGGATGACGTCCGTGGAGTCCGTGGGGGAGAGGGATGACGTCCGTGGAGTGGGGGGAGAGGGATGACGTCCGTGGAGTGGGGGAAGGAGGGTGACGTCCGTGTGGGGGAGAGGGATGACGTCCGTGGAGTGGGGAGGGATGACGTCCGTGGAGTGGGGGGAGGGATGACGTCCGTGGTGGGGGTAAGGAGGGTGACGTCCGTGGAGTGGGGAGGGGATGACGTCCGTGGAGGGGGAGAGGGATGACGTCCGTGGAGTGGGGAGAGGGATGATGTCCGTGGGGGGGGAGAGGGATGACGTCCGTGGAGTGGGGGTAAGGAGGGGACGTCGTGGGTGGGGGGGATGACGTCCGTGGAGTGGGGGAGGAGGGTGACGTCCGTGGAGTGGGGAGGGGATGACGTCCGTGGATAAGGACGTCCGTGGGGGGAGGGGGAGGGATGACGTCCGTGGAGTCGGGGGAGAGGGATGACGTCCGTGGAGTCGGGGAGAGGGATGACGTCCGTGGAGTGGGGGGGGATGACGTCCGTGGAGGGGGGAGAGGGATGACGTCCGTGGAGTGGGGAGAGGGATGATGTCCGTGAAGTGGGGGGAGGGATGACGTCCGTGGAGTGGGGGGTAAGGAGGGTGACGTCCGTGGAGGGGAGGGATGACGTCCGTGGAGGGGGGGAGGGATGACGTCCGTGGAGGGGGGGATGACGTCCGTGGAGTGGGGGGGAGGGATGACGTCCGTGGGGGGGGGAGAGGATGACGTCCGTGGAGGGGGAGAGGGATGACGTCCGTGGAGTGGGGCGGAGGGATGACGTCCGTGGAGTGGGGGAGAGGGATGACGTCCGTGGAGTGGGGAAGGAGGGTGACGTCCGTGGGTGGGGGAGGGGGACGTCCGTGGAGTGGGGTGACGTCCGTGGAGTGGGGATGACGTCCGTGGAGTGGGGGGGAGGGGATGACGTCCGTGGAGTGGGGGGGGGACGTCCGTGGGTGGGGGGGGATGACGTCCGTGGAGTGGGGGGAGAGGGATGACGTCCGTGGAATGGGGAAGGAGGGATGACGTCCGTGGAGTGGGGAGAGGGATGACGTCCGTGGGAGTGGGGGGAGAAGGTGACGTCCGTGGAGTGGGGGGGAGAGGGATGACGTCCGTGGAGTGGGGGGGAGAGGGATGACGTCCGTGGAGTGGGGGGGAGAGGGATGACGTCCGTGGAGTGGGGGGAAGAAGGGTGACGTCCGTGGAGTGGGGGGAGAGGGATGACGTCCGTGGAGTGGGGGGGGGAGAAGGATGACGTCCGTGGAATGGGGGAAGGAGGGGACGTCCTGGAGGGGGGCAGGGGATGACGTCTGTGGAGGGGGGGAGCATCTTCCGGGCAGGGGAGAGGCTGGAGGTCTGGAACCCCACTGTCATCTCTCTTGGAGGAGGGCATGGGCGGGTCCTCAGGGATGGAGGAGGGGCCTTGGTGTTGAGGATGAAAGACACTCAGATGTAGGCTTTGGGATGGCTCTGGAAGCTTGGATGGAACGGGCTGGATCTATGGAGGTGGTGGTGGGGGTGCCTTCGTGTGGTGGTCTGCGAGGAAATTTGGGACCCTCCCCCACAAGGCTAGGGGGAAAAAAAGCATGCCTTCAATGCCAGCGCTGGGGAGGCAAGAGGTAGTAAGTAGGATGGCCATGAGTTCAAGGCCACCTTGAGACTACATAGTGAATTCCAAGTCAGCCTGGGCTAGAGTAAGACCCTGCCTCGAAAAACCAAAAATAAAATAAAACAAAATAAAAAAAATCCGGGCTGGAGAAATGGCTTAGCAGTTAAGGCGTTTGCCTGCAAAGCCAAAGGACTTTGGTTCAATTTCCCAGGACGCACGTAAGCCAGATAGATGCACAAGGTAGCGCATGCATCTGGAGTTCATTTGCAGTGGCTGGAAGTCCTGGCGCGCCCATTCTTTCACTCTCTCTCTCTCTCAGCCTCTTTCCCTCTCTCAAATAAATAAATAAAAATAAAAATATTTATATATAAAAAAAGAAGCCAGGTATGGTGGCACACGCCTTTAATCCCAGCACTTGGGAGGCAGAGGTGGGAGGATCGCCATGAGTTCGAGGCCACCTAGAGCAAGACCTACCTTGAAAAACCAAAAAAAAAAAAAAAAAAAAGCAGGCCAGCTTCTTCTGCCATTAAAAAACAAATAAAAAAATCCAAAACAGATGTGGGAAGAGTTTACAGTATATGCATAGAAAAGGGAATAAGGGTCTCTTAAGTGTGCAACCCCCCCCCCAGCCTGTCTTTATAAGAGAGAAATTTTGGGATGGAGAGATGGCTTAGTGGTTAAGACATTTGCCTGCAAAGCCAAAGGACACAGGTTCAATTCCCCAGGACCCACGTAAGCCAGATGCACAAGGTGGCGCATGTCTGGAGTTCGTTTGCAGTGACTGGAGACCCTGGCGCGCCTATTCTCTCTCTCTCTCTCTCTCTCTTTGTCTCTCTTTCTTTCTCTCTCTCTCTCTCAAATAAATAATAAAAATAAAATAAAATATATAAAAAATATTTTAGCCGGGCGTAGTGGTGCACGCCTTTAATTCCAGCACTTGGGAGGCAGAGGTGGGAGGATCACCATAAATTCGAGGCCACCCTGAGAATACAGAGTGAATTCCAGGTCAACCTGAGCTAGAGTGAGACCCTACCTCGAAAAACAAAAACAACAAATTAAAAAAGAGGGAATTTTTCAGATGGTCGGGGAGGGGGGGACATCTGGGCCTTGTAACAGCTGAGCCATCTCTCCCGCCTTACATCTGCAGTCCATTCCCACTGTGAGGTCTAGGTAGAGGGCGGGCTCAGGGTTAGGCAATGGTTGTTTCTAACCTGATCCTCACTGGGGATGACTTCCCACACTCCCACCCATCCCGTGCCTCAACTTACCACCCCAGCAGTGAGCCCTGGGTTGGCCTCTTTCTCCTGCAGCTGTTCCACGATGTCAGCCAGGGTGGCCTTCCTGGGGTGGAGGAGTGGGAGGGTGGCGGGGAATGACAAAGGAAAGAAAGACCCAAATGGAACTGGGTGTCTTTTGCCAGGGACCTACCTGGCTGGACAGCGGCCTCTCCATCCTTTAGCCTGAAACACCAGCCTGACCAGCTAGCAGGCTCACCTAGGTGTGCCTGGTCTACCATGTTCTCATGTTAAATGTTGCTGGGACCTTTCTGCTCTGAGCGTTCTGTTGCTTTCTGACAAACGGACACAGGATTTCACAATTGCCCAGTCTGGCTTCGAACTCACGGTATTGCCAAGGATGGCCTTGATCTTCCCAACCTCCCATCCCCCCACAACTCCTTGGTCACAGGGGTGTCCTTACCCTTTGATCAGGTCTCCTCTGGTGGGCACCTCCTGCTCGCTGGACTCCTGCCTCTCCAACCTCCGCTCTCTGCGCTCGCGTCGCCTCTCCATCTGCTCGTAGCGGCCCAGGGTAAGGCTGTGCGCCGCCTCGTGCTCCGTGGACTCCTGCCTCTCGGGCCTCCTCCTCCGCGCAGCCTCCTCGGGTTGATCGCTGGATTCCTGCCTCTCTGACCGCCGTCTCCTGGGCAGCTCCTCGGCGCGATCAGCCGATTCCTGGCGCTCGGGACGAGGTCTGACCTGCTCGGTCACCGCCGGGGATGCGGGGGTCTCCGTCGTGTCCAAAGGTGCGGCTGGAGGCGCCGCGGGTTCTAGCTTCCCTGGGGGGGCCACCTCTGGCAGCCGGTCGATGCGCGGCTGGAGGCGCTCTGGCTTGAGCTCCTGGCGCACGTACCCCACCCGGGTCCGAACCTCTGCAGACAGAGTGTCCGAGGCCCGGCGGGCCAAGGGCTCCAGGCCCCTCTCATAGCCCCCTGGCCGCAGCAAGGGAGCTGCCTTGGCTGCCAGCTCCGTGGGGTCCCCAAAGAACTTGCGCCCCAGCAGGGGGGTGGGCGGCTGCTTGCTTTGCTCGGCCTTCAGTTTCTCGATCTGAGGACAGAAGGCCGTGCTCAGGCGGGTGGGTGGGGTGGGCTGGGTGAGGGAATGGTCAATAACCTTAGGTTTTCTGCTTCTCTATTCCACCTGGTTGAGATCCTGGATGAAGCAGGGTTTTAGGCGCCTGACCTATTCTTGGCCAAGACTTCATTCCCGTTGGAACCTTGCTCTTGTAGGAACTAGATAGATACATCCTCCCTCTTTCTTCCTCTATGTCTCTTTTTATTTTTTATTTTTATTTTTTGGTTTTTTTGAGGTAGGGTCTCACTCTAGCCCAGGCTGACTTGGAACTCACTCTGCAGTCCCAGACTGGTCTCGAACTCACAGCCATCCTCATACCTCTGCTGCCAGAGTCCTGGGACTAAAGGTGTGCACCGCCACGCCCGGCTCAGGGTCCCTTCTTGCTCACCACTACATTTGCCAGCCTACCTGGCACAAGGGCTTCCCCACGTCCCTCCCAGTATCGGGCTGGGATTACAGATGCTCCATCTTTCCATGTATCTGGGTTCTGGGGTCTCCACTAAGGGACGCACACTTGTATGGCTTCCTCTAGGTGCCTTTCTAACCCCGTAGCCTCCTTCCATAATGTGCCCCCACCAGACCTCACGACTTTTTATCACAATTTTCTCTTAATTTACTGTATTCCTATTCCTCAAGGTCAGAGCAAGGGTTCTAGAACATAGTCCCTACACCTTCCACCTGAGCCTGTGCCCTTGACCCAAGTTTCCCCATCACAATCTTTTTGAGTAGGGTCTCATTCTAGAATTCACTCTGTAGTCTCAGGGTGGCCTCGAACTCGAGGCAATCCTCCTCCCTCTGCCTCCTGAGTGCTGACATTAAAGGCTTGCACCACCACACCGGGCCCCATCACAATCTTGACCCTTCTTTTCTGCCACTGCCGAACCATAAGTCTGTCCTCTTGTTCCGACTGAGCGCTCCACCCTAGATCTGTCTCCACCCTGATGGACACAGGACTGGGTGTCCAGTGTGGGTGTAGGTTTCACATAGAGGGACAGTGGGTGGGGGGCAGTGGTACGGGTGTGGGATGTGGGTGCTGACCGTGGTCAGGCGCCGCAGAGAGCTGAACCGCTCCTCCCAGGCCGCAGCTGCTTTGCGGAAGGCCTCGTGTCTCCGGATGAGCTGTTCCACCTCATCCACGCTGCTGCCCAGCTCCCGGCTCTGCAGGAGGGGCTCTTGGGCTGTCAGCCAGGCATCTGCGACCACAGCCTCCTGTGCAAACTGGTGCACCTCCAGCACTGTGAGCGGGCACGCAGGGTGAGAGGCCAGGAGAGCCTGGGGCCCTTCCTAGGGCACAGGCTGCCTTCTGGCCCCTTCCACACCCCTGGTTCTCCTGTCCCAGCCAAGACATTCTGGGCTATGGAGGAGTAACAAAGGCTGGGGGGGGTCTCTCTGTCCCTCTCCTATCGTTTTCTCTCACGACATGTATCCCAGGCTAGCCTCAAGCTCGCTGTGTAGTCCAGGATGACCTTAAACTTCCATTCATCCTGCCCTCGCCTCCCAAGTGCTGGGATTACAGGCATGCCCCACCACACCTGGTTTATTCCATGTTGGGAATCAAGCCCAGGGCTTCATGCATGCTAGGCTAGTGCTCCACCAGCTGAGCCTCCTCCTCCTCCCCCCTCCCCCCCCCAGCTCTTTCTGTTCAGCTTGAAGTCCTCTGCTCTACCAGCCGAGGTATGGAGGGGGACATCATGTCCCTTTCTGAAGGTCCTCCCCTAGTTGTGTGCCACCACAGGTTCAAAGACAGCCTCCTTCCTTGTTCACCCTGCCAGGTCCCAATGTTTGCTTCTGGGGACCCATGGGTGGTGTGCAAAGCACGCTCGTGTCATCCCCTAGGCCAGACGTGACCCATGTCCGGGGCCCCACTCACTCACTCTGTTGCAGCCACTCCCAATGTCGGTCCCACTTGTCTGACACCTCCTCTTTCCTGGTTCCCAGCTTGCCCAGCTGTGCCTGGATCTGGGAGCGATGGGTGGGAAAGGAGGGAGGGAAGGGGAGTCACGGGTGGTTCCCACCCCAATATGTAAGGAATGGGGACCGAGGGGGGGGACCCCTGTGCCTCTCCCCACCTCGTCAGCCATGGCGCTCTTGTTAAGCAGTAGGGAGCGCCCCAGCTCCTGGCAGGCGGTCAGCTCAGGCACCCGCGCCTCCAGCTCGGTCTTCAGGCCCTGGTGGTAGTTCATGAGCACCTCCACGGAAGACACGTCCCTGTAGCGGTTGCAGGCAGGGAGCTGAGCCACAGAAAGCGCCGTCAGGCTGCCCTCTAGACGCAGCTCCCAGAAGCCCTGAGCTGAAGCTGTGCGGCATCGGGGACATCTTCCCTCCATGGTCAAGTTCCAAGAGCCGAGGGTCTTCACACGGATTCCTCAACTCCAACTTTCCAAGGTGCTAAAATTTCACGTTTGTGATCTAGCCTTCTAAAATTTCAATACCTCCCCTCTCTCCGTGTGTGTGGTATGTGTGCATGTTTATATGTGTGAGTGCTTGTGCGTGTGTGTGCACATATGTATGGAGAGGCCAGAGGCAGACATTGGGTGTCTTCCTGGATCACTCTCCTTATCATCATCATCATTATTATTTTGGGTTTTCAAGGTAGGATCTTGCTCTAGCTCAGGCTGACCTGGAATTCACTCTGTAGTCTCAGGCTGGCCTCAAACTCATGGTGATCCTCCTACCTCTGCTGGGATTAAAGGCATGTGCCACTATACTTGGCTCTGTCTTATTATAAAATTTGTGTGCGCATGCGTGTGTGTGTGCATCATGCCAAGGTTTACCACTGCAAATGAACACAAGATCTTTGCACCACTTTTTGCATCCAACTTACGTGGATCCTGGGGAATTAAACCCTGGCTGGCCGGTTTTGCAAACAAGCGCCTGCAACTGCTGAGCCATCTTCCCAACCTCTCCACCTTATTATTATTATCATTATTTTGGTTTTCTGAGAAAGAGTCTCACTCTAGCCCAAGCTGATCTGGAATTCACTATGTAGTCTCAGGGTGCCCTCAAACTCACAGCCATCCTCCTACTTCTGCCTCCCGAATGCTGGGATTAAAGGCATGTGCCACAATGCTCGGCTTCCACCTTATTGTTTGAGACAAGGTCTCTCGTTGGATTGAGAGCTCACTGGTCCAGCTAGCCAGTGAGGCACAGGAATCCCGGCCTGTACCTCACCAGCCCTGGGGTTACAGGCATCGGGATACCCGGCCTTTAGGAGGATTCTGGACTCTGAACCCAGGTCCTCATGCCTGTGTGGTGTGGCAAGCGCTTTACCCACTGAGTCTTCCCTCTAGTCCCCAGGTTTTTGTTTTGTGAGAAAATGTTCATATTCTCTCTCTCTCCCTGTCTCTCTCTCTCTCTCCCTTTCCCTCTCTCCTCTCTGTCTGTCTCTTGACTGTGAAATCCTCCCCCCTCTTCTTCCCATGTAAATGCTGGGATTATAAGAATTTACCACCACATCTGCCAACTTCCCTAAGTGACTTTGTTTCTATGGAGACAGGGTCTCAGGTAGCCTAGCCTGGCTTCAACCTTGCTATGTAGCTGAAGATGAACTTGAATTTCTGATGCCACCTCAGGGGTTCTGGATTGCAGGTGAACATCACCACCCCGGGGTATGCGCTGAGGATGGAACCCGGGCTTCCTTTGTGCTGGGTAAGAACTCTATTAACTGAGCTACATCACCTACCCAAAAGACTTTTTAAAAGTCTTAAAATCTGCTGGGCATGGTGGCATGTCTTAAAAAAAAACTGAGCCAGGTGTGTTGGTGCGTGCCTTTAATCCCAGCACTTGGGAGGCAGAGGTAGGAGGATCATCATAAGTTTGAGGCCACCCTGAGAATACAGAGTGAATTCCAGGTCAGCCTGGGCTAGAGTGAGACCCTACCTTGAATAACCAAAATAAGAAAAAAGAAAAGAAAGAAAACAAACCCCAAAACAAAAAGGTAAAGGTACTTGGCTCCAGGTTCAATTCCCCAGTATCCACATAAAGCCAAATACACAAAATGGCTCATGCATTTGGGAGTTCATTTGCAATGGCTAGAGGCCCAGCATGCCCATTTTCTCTTTCTCTCTCTGTCTCTCTTTGTAAATAAATAAAACATTTTTCTGAGCTGGGCGTGGTGGTGCACGCCTTTAATCCCAGCACTCGGGAGGCAGAGGTAGGAGGATTCTCGAGGCCACCCTGAGACTACATAGTTAATTCCAGGTCAGCCTAAATAAAACATTTTTTAAAAAACTAAAAATCAGGGCTGGAGAGATGGCTTAGGAGTTAAGTTGCTTGCCCGTGAAGCCTAAGGACTCATGTTCAGCTCTCCAGGTCCCAGAAGGTGATGCACGTGCGCAAGTTTGCACATGTACACAAGGGGGTGCACACATCTGGAGTTTCACTGCAGTGGCTGGAGGCCCTAGTGCGCCAATTCTCTCTTTCCTCTCCCCTCTCTCATCCACATTAAAAAAAAAAAAAAAAAAAAAAAAAAGGCCGGGCTTGGTGGCGCATGCCTTTAATCCCAGCACTTGGGAGGCAGAAGGAGAATTGCCATGAGTTCGAGGCCACCCTGAGACTACAGAGTGAATTCCAAGTCAGTCTGGGCTAGAGTGAGACCCTACCTCGAAAAAAAAACCAAAAAAAAAAAAAAAAAAAATTTAAAATCAAGTCCTCCTTTCCATCCCTAAATCTACTGTGCTGGTCCAAGCCACCAGCAGCTGTCACGGGGGTGGGAGGTTGGTTGTTATTGGCAACGGCCTCCTGCCTGACCTGTCCCAGTCTGTCAGTCTATGGCCTACTGGTGCCATTGCAGAGAAAAGCCAAATTCCTTGCCACGGGAGACCCCCAGGCCTCACATTCTGCCACTGTTCATTCTTACTCTACGCCATAGTGACCACTTCACTCTTCTTTGAACAGGCCCAGCTATAGCCTACCTCGCTGCTTTTCTTTTCTTTCTTTTTTTTTTTTTTCCTTTGGTTTCTTTGCGAGGTAGGGTCTCAGTCTGGTCCAGGCTGACCTGGAATTCAGTATGTAGTCTCAGGGTGGCCTCGAACTCTCGGCGATCCTCCTACCTCTGCCTCCCGAGTGCTGGGATTAAAGGCGTGCGCCACCACGCCCGGCTGCTGCTTTTCTTTATAGTGCCCAGAATATTAGGGTTTGCTGGTTTCCTCACTGTCTGTCTCCACCCTCAGAATGTAAGCTGCCTCGGGGTAAGAGACCAGGATTGTTCAGCAGCTGCCCTACAAAAGGCCTATAATAAACATTTGTTAGAAGCAGATCCTGGGCCATGCGTGGTGGCGCACGCCTTTAATCCCAGCACTGGGGAGGCAGAGGTAGGAGGACTGCCATGAGTTCGAAGCCACCCTGAGACTACAGAGTGAATACCAGGTTAGGCTGGACTAC
Organism: Orientallactaga sibirica; assembly: GCA_036365145.1. Lineage (NCBI taxonomy): Eukaryota > Metazoa > Chordata > Mammalia > Rodentia > Dipodidae > Orientallactaga > Orientallactaga sibirica. Next base: position 792,999 of record JAEOAD010001077.1, read on the forward strand.
AGCAAGACCCTACCTTCGATAAACCAAAAAACAAAACAAAACAAACTACAACAAAGAAAAAGCAGCAGATCTCCACACAGCTCAGAGGCACAGGGCACATTCAGTATTCTAGAAGCACTGAGCCAGAACTCCAGCTCCAAATAAGTAAGCATACATTTTCTGAATAAATGAAAACGGTCACAGACCTGATGCCATGTTCTTTTCTTCCAGACACAAAGCTGAATTCAACCTCCAGCCTCCTGGACAGGCAGAGCCACCCAGCAGCAGCGGGCGAGTCCCTTTGGCTCTAGTGTGACCCTTCTGTCTTTTTTCCAGTGGTGGCTGGATGCAGAGGGACCCTCAGAGAACTCCCAGAGCCAAGTCCGGAAGCTCCCTGGCTCCAAGTCTCTGGGCTAAGTTTGACTTACTTTTCCCTCTGCCATACTAAGCAAGCATTCTACCGCTGAGCCACGCCCCCAGCCCCTCACTGTGGATTCTAGACAAGGGCTCTACCGCTGAGCCACGCCCCCAGCCCCTCACTGTGCATTCTAGACAAGGGCTCTACCGCTGAGCCACGCCCCCAGCCCCTCACTGTGATTCTAGACAAGGGCTCTACCGCTGAGCCACGCCCCAGCCCCCCCAGATTCCCCTCACTGCTGGACGCCCCAGACACTGTGATCTACTGCTGAGCCACGCCCCCAGCCCCTCACTGTGGATTCTAGACAAGGGCTCTGAGCCACGCCCCCAGCCCTCACTGTGGATTCTGAGCCACGCCCCAGCCCCCCCTCACTGTGGATTCTAGACAAGGGCTCACTGGACAAGGGCGCTGAGCCACGCCCCAGCCCCTCACTGTGGATTCTAGACAAGGGCTCTCACCTCTGAGCCACGCCCCAGCCCCTCACTGTGGATTCTAGACAAGTGCTCTACCGCTGAGCCACGCCCCAGCCCTCACTGTGGATTCTAGACAAGACAAGGGTTCTACCGCTGAGCCACGCCCCAGCCCCTCACTGTGGATTCTAGACAAGGGTTCTAGACAAGGGCGCTGAGCCACGCCCCAGCCCCTCACTGTGGATTCTAGACAAGGGCTCTACCGCTGAGCCACCCCCAGCCCCTCACTGTGCATTTCTAGACAAGGGCTCTACCGCTGAGCCACGCCCCAGCCCCTCACTGTGGATTCTAGACAAGGGCCCTCACTGTGGATTCTGAGCCACGCTGAGCCCCCCAGCCCCTCACTGTGCATTCTAGACAAGGGCTCTGAGCCACGCCCCAGCCCCTCACTGTGGATTCTAGCTGAGCCACGCCCCAGCCCCTCACTGTGGATTCTGAGACAACTGTGATCTAGACTGCTGAGCCACGCCCCAGCCCCTCACTGTGGATTCTAGACAAGTGCTCTACCCTGAGGGCTCTGTGGATTCTAGACAAGGGCTCTGAGCCACGCCCCCAGCCCCTCACTGTGGATTCTAGACAAGGGCTCTACCGCTGAGCCACGCCCCCAGCCCCTCACTGTGGATTCTAGACAAGGGCTCTACCGCTGAGCCACGACCCCAAGCCCCTCTACTTTTTGAGACATAGCACGAATTTGTTCAGGCTGACTTTGGACTCCCTCTGTAGCTCTGAGTTTTGTTTGTTTGTTTGTTTTGTTTTTAGAGGTAGGCTTTCACTGTAGCCCAGGCTGACCTGGAATTCACTATATAGTCTCAGGGTGGCCTCGAACTCACAGCGATCCTCCTACCTCTGCCTCCCAAGTGCTGGGCTTAAAGGCGTGCGCCACCACGCCCCTGGAACTAGTTTGAGTGCCTAGCCTTAGCCCAGCCTATGCTGTGGATGCCACGTGGGAGACCAAAGGGTAGGAGCATGCCTGGTGTCTGAGCTCCCGGTGCCAGGCCTGAAAGGCACCCTCGCCCATGGCTCCCGCACCCACAACACCCACGCCTGACACAAAGGTGCAGCACCGGTACTTTGACTTCTGTCTGCCCTTTACTGCAGAAGGGTTCAGGGGCAGTGAGGCTTCCAGAAGCAGGTTAGGAAACCGAGATGGGCTGAGGGGACACCTGGGCTTGTCGGCTGCTCCGATCTGGCCGGCGATGCCATCCATCCAACCCAGCAGATCGCGGGCCTGGCTGTGGAAGCGCAGGGCATCGGCCGTGGAGCTCACGTGCACGCGCGCGTTCTCGCAGGCTGACAGCAGCTCCTTCCAGCCCTGCAGCACCTCCTGCTCCCGGCTGGCGATGGCATCCGCGTGCTCCCCGGCGTACACCGTCCGCAGCTGGGCCGCCCCCTCCTGCAGCTGCCGCACCTGAGGGGCATGCCAGGTCTCTGTGCCAGCCTCTACCGGGCCAGGCCCCGCCCTTCCTCTCTCTCCTGCCCTGTGATCTGGGCCTCGCCTTCTGCCTGGCCCAGGTCCTCTTCCCACCCATGTGATCCAGGCCAGACCCTCTTCCAGACCTGAAGCCCATCTCCCATGAGGTCCAGACTCGGCCCTCGTGCCCCACTCCTGAGACCCAAGCCATGCCCCTATTATGTAGACACCACCCCTCCTAAACCCCTGAAGCTTTAAGCCCCACCCTCTACTCCCATATGGGCCAGGTTTTGCCCTCCTTCTCCCCACCCAAGAGGCCAAGGCCCACCTTCTTCCCCGCCCATATGATATAGACTCCACCCCCTCCCTAGCCACGAAGGAAGCCCATGTGGTCCAGGCTCCACCCTCTGGCTGGTCCACTACACCAGTAGAGAAACTTCAAGAAACCAGGAGCCTGGGGCCAGGCATCTCACTGCTGGCTTCCCTGGTCTGCGCTGCCTGATCTCTCTCGGGTTTTCCCTCTCTAACTTCTTGCAGACCCACACACGTCTCTCAGCCCTACTGTGGTTCTTTTTTTGTTGTTGTTGTTGTTGTTTTGTTTTGGTTTTGGTTTTTCCTTGTAGGGTCTTGCTTTAGCCCAGGCTGACCTGGAGTTAGTCTCAGCCTGGCCTCGAACTCACAGTGATCCTCCTACCTCTGCCCCCCTGAATGCTGGGATTAAAGGCGTGCACTACAATGCCTGGCTAAAATTATATATATAAAATGTATGGGTTTTTTTTTGTTTGTTTGTTTTTTTTGTTTTGTTTTTGAGCCAGGATCTCATTCTAGTCCCAGGCTGACCTGGAACACATGATGATCTTTTTTTTTTTTTTTTTAAATTGAGGTAAGGTCTGACTCTAGCCCAAGCTGACTTGAAATTCACTATGTAGTCTCAGGGTGGCCTCAAAACGGATTCTCCTACCTCTGCCCCCATCCAAGTGCTGGGATTAAAGGCGTGTGCGCCACCACACTCAGACTTTTTTTTTTTTTTTTTTTTTTTGAGACAAGGTTTTTCTATATAGCCCAGGCTGAACTCAAATTCAGCACTGGCTTTATGAGTGCTAGGATTGCACAGGCATTATGACACCTGGAAGCTCATTCATTGTGGTGGTATTTTTTTGTTTTTGCTGTGTGTGTGTGTGTGTGTGTGTGGGAGAGAGAGAGACAAAGAAGGTCTTACCCTGTAAGCCAGGCTGGCCTTGAACTCTCAGCAACCTTCCTGCCTCAGTTTCCTGAGTGCTGGCTGAGGTTACAAACATGAGCCGCCATACACAATTCATGTATTTTCTATCGGAGGCAAAAGGATCATCGCAAGTACAAGGCCAGTCAGGGCTACAAGATGAGACCCTGTCTCAAAAACAAAACAAAAAAAAAAAAAACGAGGATGGGACTGGAGAGCTGGCTTAGCAGTTGAGGCACTTGCCTGCGAAGCCTAAGGACTCAGGTTCGACTCCCCAGAACCCATGTAAGGCAGATGTGGACGGTGGCATGTCTGGAGTTTGTTTGCAGTGGCTGGAGGCCCTAGTGTACCCATTCTCCATCTGCCTCTTTCTTACTCTCTCAAATAGATAAAAGCAAACTGTTGAAAAATAATTTTAAAAAAATATTAGAGGGGGCTGAAAGGATGGCTTAATGGTTAAGGCATTTGCCTACAAAGCCAAAGGATCCCGGTTCAAATCTCCAGGGCCCACGTAAGCCAGATGCACAAGGGGGCGCATGCATCTGGAGTTCGTTTGCAGAGGCTGGAGGCCTCGGCATGCCCAATCTGCCTACTTCTCTCTTTCTCTGCCCATTTTGCTCTCTCAAATAAATAAATAAATAAAATATATTTTAAAAAAAAAAAAGAAGAAGAAAAAGAAGGGGAGGAGGAGAAATTACTGCAATGCTTTTTTTTTTCTTCTGTCTCTTTTCTTGGCACCATATACACAATCCAGTCTCTATCTCCCCCATATTCCAATTTCTTCCTGCCCCATGATCTTCTTTCTATCTGCCCACTGCCTAATTTCGGCCAGCTCCACGGGTCTGCTCTTTGAGGGCCCTGCTGAACACACCCTGGCCCGCACTGTCCAGTCCCCTCCCCTCACACTGGGCCCTACCATTGCTGGAGCCCCACCTGGGACACGAGGAGCTGCAGGTCCTGCTCAAAGGCTCGCAGAGTCCGCTGCATGGAACTGGCACTGGGTCTGGGCTCAGGTGGGGCTGTCAAGCGGGGCAGCCTCCTCCGCTTCTCTTCAATCTGTCCTTGAAGGTCCCGGGCATCACTGAAAAATTTATGCAGCTCCCGGGAGGCAGCCAGCAGCTGGGCCCGTGTGCCCATCAGCTCTAGCAGCTCGGCCCACGCTTCATTGAGGCCGTCCTTCCACTCGGCCATGGTGGCCGCTGCGGTGTGACCACACTCAATCAGCTCATCCACCATCTGGTTCACAGCCGCCAGCCGCTCCCGGCCTGCTGTGCCAGTCTCACTGGCAAACTCGGAGAATTTCTCCTGAAGCACCTGCGGCCAGGACACAAAGAGGGTCTCGGCAAAGTGGGAAAGGCAGTGCATACCCCAGCTCCCCCCAACCCGATGATTTATGACAGACAGGAGTCAGGACAATAAACATCACTACAAGAAAAATCGGATCAAGCCGGGCATGGTGGTGGCGCACGCCTTTGATCCCAGCACTCAGGAGGCAGAGGTAGGAGGATCGCCGTGAGTTCAAGACCAGCCTGGGACTACATGGTGAATTCCAGGTCAGCCTGGGCTACAGTGAAATCTTACCTCAAAAAACCAAAAGAAAAAAGAAAAGAATATCTAACACTTGATGGGCATGGGCACGTGCTGTAGTAATAATGGGAAATTAAAATAATTTGGTGATAGTAGCTTTTTGGCGGGTTTTAATCCCAGCACTTGGGAGGCAGAGGTAGGAGGATGTGTGGTTCAAGGCCACCCTGAGACTACATAGTTAATTCCAGGTCAGCCTGGACCAGAGTGTGTGCAGCAGAAAACCAAAAAAAAAAAAAAAAAAAAAAAAGTGATATGCTTTTTTGGGGGTTGTGTATAATGTGTGCGTGCATGTGTGGTGTGTGCGCCTGTGTATATACCCTTATGGCATTCTAGTTATTTGTGCCAGAGTCAGGCTTTTTCTTATTTGGTTTGGCTCCAGTCACTATGTCCATTTTATTTATATCTTTTTCTTATTTTTTAAATTGAAAGTTTTTTTTCTTTGAGCCAGAGAATCTTTTAAACATTTTTTTTTTTTTTGGAGAGAGACACAGAGAGAGACAGAGAGAGACAGGGAGAGCAAGACAGATAGAGATGGGCGCGCCAGCAGTCTCTCAGCTGCTGCAAACGAAATCCAGATGCGTGTGCCCCCTTGTGGTAAAGTGCAGCATTGCGCCCTTGCGTCACTTTGCATCTGGCTAAACGTGGGACCTGGAGATTGGAACCGCTGGAGATTGGAACTAGCATTCTTAGGCTTAGGAGGCAGGCGCCTTAACCACTAAGCCATCTCTCCAGCCCCAGAACATCTTTTTCAGGAACTTGGATGAGTCCCTGGTCTCTTTGCACCCCTTCGTTGGACTGGGGTTACAGGCAAGTGTGGCCACACCAAGCTGTTTATGTGAGATCCGGAGGTGTGAACTCTAGAAGATTCAGTCCCGTACAGGCCCTCACACTTAACTGCTGAGACATCTCTTCAGCCCATGACATATATTTTTTTTTCTATATTTATTTACCGGGCTGCTGAGATGGCTTAGCAGTTAAGGCACTCACCTGCAAAACTTAAGGACCCAGGTTTGATTCCCTAGTACCCACATAAGCCAGATGCACAAGTTGGTACATGCATCTGGAGTTCGTTTGCAGTGGCTAGAGGCCCTGGTGTGCCCATTCTCTATTGCTCTCTCTATATCGGCCTCTTTCTTTCTCTGTATCTCTCAAATAAATAAAAAATAAATAATGTAAAAAACCTTCTTTAAAAATTTTATTGGTACTCATGCATGTACATACACACACACCTGGGGCTCTTGATGCTACAACTGAGTGCCTGTCCAGCTTTTTGAAGGGGGCTGGGGAATTGAATCTGGGCCAGAAGGCTTTGCAAGGCAAGCAGATGCCTTTAACCACTGAGCCATCTTCCCAGGGCCAAGTATCTTTTCAGGAACTTGGATGAGTCCCTGGTCTCTTTGCACCCCTTCGTTGGACTGGGGTTACAGGCAAGCGTGGCCACACCAAGCTGTTTACGTGGGATCCGGAGGTGTGAACTCTAGAAGATTCAGTCCCGTACAGGCCCTCACACTTAACTGCTGAGACATCTCTTCAGCCCATGACATAGTTTTTTTTTTTTTTCTATATTTATTTACCGGGCTGCTGAGATGGCTTAGCAGTTAAGGCACTCACCTGCAAAACTTAAGGACCCAGGTTTGATTCCCTAGTAGTACCCATAAGCCAGATGCACAAGTTGGTACATGCATCTGGAGTTCGTTTGCAGTGGCTAGAGGCCCTGGTGTGCCCATTCTCTATTGCTCTCTCTATATCGGCCTCTTTCTTTCTCTGTATCTCTCAAATAAATAAAAAATAAATAATGTAAAAAACCTTCTTTAAAAATTTTATTGGTACTCATGCATGTACATACACACACACCTGGGGCTCTTGATGCTACAACTGAGTGCCTGTCCAGCTTTTTGAAGGGGGCTGGGGAATTGAATCTGGGCCAGAAGGCTTTGCAAGGCAAGCAGATGCCTTTAACCACTGAGCCATCTTCCCAGGGCCAAGTTTTATTTGTTTCTTAACTTTTATTTTTTTTTTTTTGGTTTTTCAAGGTAGGGTTTCACTCTGGCCCAGGCTGACTGACTTGGAATTCACTATGTAGTCTCAGGGTAGCCTCGAACTCACGGCGATCTTACCCCTGCCTCCCGAGTGCTGGGATGAAAGGCGTGTGCCACCGAGTTTTAATAACTGTCTTAGGTCTTCAGCGTGCCAGCCATGTTTGTTCATTTCTTTTCTTTGGGACAGGGTCTCCTGTAGCCCGGATTGGCCTCAAATTCAATATGAACTCCTGCTTCCACTTTCCAAGTGTGAATGGTTCCAATGTATGAATGGTTCTAATTGTTTCCAAACATATTAACCCATGTGTTTCCGACTGAGGTGATGGTAATTAAAAATGAGGTAATGGTAATTAGAAAGAAGGCCCAGAGACCCTTCATGCTACACACAGTGGTTACTATTATCCTTGCTAGTACTTTTTTCTACTTTTTTTTTTTTTTTGGTTTTTCGAGGTAGGGTTTCACTCTGGTCCAGGCTGACCTGGAATTAACTATGTAGTCTCAGGGTGGCCTCGAACTCTCAGCGATCCTCCTACCTCTGCCTCCCAAGTGCTGGGATTAAAGGCGTGCGCCACCATGCCCGACTACTTTTTTCTACTTTTTTTTTTTTTTTTTTTTTTTTGGTTTTTCGAGGTAGGGTCTCACTCTGGCCCAGGCTGACCTGTAATTCACTATGTAGTCTCAGGGTGGCCTCGAACTCTCGGCGATCCTCCTACCTCTGCCTCCCAAGTGCTGGGATTAAAGGAGTGCACCACCACGCCCAGCTACTTTTTTCTACTTAAAAAAAAATTTTTTTTTGCATGTGTGTGTGTGTGGGTTCATCAGAACTTGCCACTGCAAATGAACGCCAGCTGTTTGTGCCACACTCGGCATCTGGCTCTCTTGGGTGGCTGGGGGAATTGAACCTGGGCCAGCAGGCTTTGTAAGCAAGCCCCTTTTAAACACTGAGCTTTCCCCAGCCCGTCACTGCTGTTCCTAACGATGCTCACCGAGACATGCTCAAAGTCCTGGCCAAGCTCCGGTGAGCCGGCCACCACCTCCTTCTCGGCTATCCAGTGCTCCAGTTCATCCACCTGGCGGCTGAGCTGGTAGAGCCAGTATTGCTCCTCCAGGCCCGCCCTGCGCTCCTCGCCCAGCTCCTTGAGGGCCACATACAGACGATCCACCTGGGACTGCCGCCGGCTGATCTGCTCGCTGATGGAGGGAGGAGGGCAGAGAGAGAGAAGCCCTGAGACTTTGGGGGGGGGAGTAGAAGGGGGAAACAGTAACCTCCCCCTCCTGCTGTGGGCTTGGTGTGCCCAGAATCTTTTGGCAGGGTGCCGTCTGCTGAGACTCCCTCCTGGAGGACCGTTCTCTGTTCAGATTCAGACAGCCCAGTGCTTGGATTCCAATGCCCAGGGAAAGCTTGGCGCCCATAGTTTGATGGGCTTGTCTCTACTCCAGGCTACTCAGTAATGATCTTTGGTCCCGTGACCCTCCCATCCAATAGTGTGGGTGGGGCTCCCAACTCCTGCCTTAGGGACCCAGTTTCTCCAAATCTCCATGTTCACTGGGACATGGATTTCCAGACCTCACCCCCAAGTGAGAGTCACCACCCAGCCAAACCAACGGGGCTCAGGCTGTGCCTCTTTTCTTTTTTCTTTTCTTTTCTTTTCTTTTCTTTTCTTTTCTTTTTTTTTTTCTTTCTTTCTCTCTCTCTTTCTTCTTTCAGATAGAGAGAGAGATATACAGAAGTAGGCAGGTAGAGAGAGAGAGAGAGAGAGAATGGGCACACCAGGGCCTCCAGCCACTGCAAACGAACTCCAGATGCATGCTCCACCTTGTGCATCTGGCTTATGTGGGTCCTGGAGAATGGAGCCCTGAACCGGGGGTCCTTAGGCTTCACAGGCAAGCGTTTGACCGCTAAGCCATCTCTCCAGCCTTCTGCCTCTATTCTTTTCTCAGCATATCTGGCTTTTCCATCCTCCCCCAAAACAGAAACTGGCTGCGTGTCATGGCGCACATATTTTTAATCCCAGCCCTGGGGAGGCAGAGGTAGGAGACTCAATATGAGTTCAAGGCCAGCCTGAGACTACAGAGTAAGTTCCAGGTCAGCCTGGGCTACAGTGAGACCCTACCTCGGTAAAACAAAAGCAAACAAACAAACCCAGACACTGGGTAGGGTAGGAATGCCTGTTTTTTTTTTTTTTTTTTTTTTTTTTTTGTTTTGTTTTTTTTTATTTATTTATTTATTTATTTGAGGCAGAGAGGGGAGAGAAAGAGTGAGAATGGGTGGGCCTCTAGCCACTGCAAACAAACTCCAGATACATGTGCCACCATGTGCATCTGGCTTATGTGGGTCCTGGGGAATCGAACCAGGGTCCTTTGGCTTCACATTCATGCACCTTAACTGCTAAGCCATCTCTCCAACCTGGAATTCCTCTTCTGTATCCTCCTTTCCCTCTCCCCCATTGTCTCCCTCCTCTTTCCAGGGTGTCCCAATATAGCCCCGACTGGCCTGAAACCTGCTCTGTAATGTAAACCAGGCTGGCCTTGTCCTCGAACTTGGAGAGATCCTCCTGCCTCTGCTTCCGAAGTCCTGTGATTGCAGATATGCACCAACACTGTCCAGTTCAGCTACAACTTCTCCACTTTGTGCATCTGGCTTTTACGTGGGTACTGGGGAATCGAACCAGGGCCACCAGGCTTCACAAGCGAGTGCCTTTAATGGCTGAGCCATCTCTCCAGCTCCAGCTAAGGGTTCTCTTTCTAGCTAAGGGCTATCCACCCACCCACCCACCTACCTGTCGGGATGCCCCATCTCCAGCAGTGCCCTGCACTGGCGCGACAGCTGCGCGATGCTCTCTTCGTAGTTCTCCACGGCCTGCTCCAGCTGCAGGTGTTTCTTAAGCAACTGCAGGGTGCTCTGTTCATCCTGGATTCAAACAGCCCTGGGCGATGAGCTCCGAGGCGCTGCACCTCCCTGACCCCCAACCTCACCCCCAACCCGGGGCGCACCTTGCCCTTGTCTTTGCTCATCATCACCAGCTCCTGCTCCCCCAGCCAAGCCTCCACCTCGGCCACGTCGAAATAATACTGCTCCACCTGGAAGGCGGCGTCCAGCGTCTGCTGCCTCCGATCGGCCGCCTCCCGCAATCCAGCCCAGGCGCCCTGGAGCTGCTCCTGGCCCCGGCGCACCGCCTCCGCCTCCGGGCTGCGCAGCGAGGCCAGGGCGCCCGCGCGCTCCAGCACCTCCTCCAGCCTAGGCCCGTGCGCCTGCATCTCCCGCCTCAAAGCCTGGGGATGAGACAGACATTGAAGAAGGGCTCTCAGAGATACCCCCACCACCACCCACATCGCCCCCAGCACTCTCTGCGACTGACAGGGCCCACTGAGCTGGGGACAAATGCCCACAGGGGGCTTGAGAGATGGCTCAGCGGGTAAAGACATTTGCCTGCAGAGCCTAATGGCTCGGGTTCGAATCCCCACGTGGATTTACAAAGTGGCACATGTGTTTGGAGTTCATTTGCAGTGGCAAGAGACCCTGGCACACTTTCTCTCCTTGCAAATAAATTATATATATATATATACATATACATACATACATACATACATATATACACACAAACACATACATATGGCTGGAAGGATGGCACTTGTCTGCAAAATCTAATGACCTGGGTTCAATTCCCTCCCCAGTACCCACATAAGAAAGACACACAAAGTGACACATGTGTGTGGAGTTCGTTTGCAGCAGCTGGAAACCCAGGGGTGCCCATTCCCTCTGTCTCTCTCCTCTCTCTATCTCTCTCTCGGCTTGCAAATAAATAAAAATGTTTTAAAAAGGAAAAACAGGGCTGGAGGGATGGCTTAGTGGTTAAGGCGTTTGCCTGCAAAGCCAAAGGACCCAGGTTCGATTATCCAGGACCCATGTTAGCCAGATGCACATGGTGGAGCATGCGTCTGAAATTCGTTTGCAGTGGATGGAGGCCCTGGCATGCCCATTTCTCTCTCTCTGCCTCTTCCTCTGTCTCTCTCTCTCAAATAAATAAATAAACAACACATTTTTTAAAATGTCACCACCATGCCTGGCTTCTGTTTTTTTTTTTAAATTTTTATTTTATTTATTTATTTAAGAGAGAGAGAGAAAGGGAGAGAGAAAAAGAAGCAGACAGAGAGAGAACAGGCATGCCAGGGCCCCCAGCTGCTGTAAATGAATTCCAGATGCATGCGCCACCTTGTGCATATGGCTTACATGGGTCCTGGGAAATCAAACCTAGGTCCTTTGGCTTTGCAGGCAAATGCCTTAACTGCTAAGCCATCTCTCCAGCCTTGTTTTTGTTTTCTTGTATACTAGATTGGTCTGAAACTCAGTATGTAATCCAGAGTGTCCTTGAACTCATGGTGAGCCTTCTCAGCTTCCCAAGTGCTGGCATTACAGGTGTGAGCCACCCCACCTGGCTCTTTGCAGCTCCCTTGTTTAACTTCTTGTGTGCCTCAGTTTCCTCCACTGGTAAATGGACATCACAAGAGCTGCCAGCACTTCCCTAGCTAAGCACCTTGCTAGGTCAGGGCTTTACATTCTGTGACCTCCTTCTGACCTCAGTCCCAGGGCCACACAGCATGACAGCTCTCACTTTACAGATGAGGAAACACGGGCACAGAGAGGGTGAGGAGCTTGCCAAAGTCAGACGTCTAGTGGTGATGAGATCTGCACAGCAGGGTTATCAGGCGATAGACCACAGCACATGGAAATGCCTGGCTCAGCCAATCACAGTTTTCATTATTTGCTTACTGGCCCCTGTGTATTCCAGCCCCTAGGCAAGAACCGTACCACAGAACCATACCCTGGCCCCTTCCTTCCTTCCTTCTTCCTCCCTCCCTTCTTTTCCTCCCTATATGCGTGTGTGTGTATGTGTATATGTATATATGTTTATTTGTTTGTTTGTTTCTTTGTTTTGAGGTAGAGTCTCGCTCTAGCTCAGGCTGACCTGGAATTCACTATGTAGTGTCAGGGTAGCTTTGAACTCATGGCAATCCCCCTACCTCTGCCGCCCAAGTGCTGGGATCAAAGGCACATGCCACTATGCCCAGTACTATTATTATAATTATTTTAGAGAGAGAGAATTGGTAAACCTAGGCCTCAGCCACTGAAATCAAACTGCAGACGCTTGGGCCACCTAGTGGGCATGTGCGACCTTGCGCTTGCCTCACCTTTATGTGTCTGGCTTATGTGGGATCTGGAGAGTCAAACATGGGTCCTTGGGCTTCACAGGCAAATGCCTCAACCCGTAAACCATCTCTGCAGCCCTTTCCTTTCTTTCTTTTAATGTTCAGGGGGTTTTTGTTTGTTTGTTTTGACACAGGGTATACTGCAACCCTTAAACTTGCTACGTAGCCAAGGATGCTTACCTCCTGATCCTTCTGCCTCTGCCTCTGCCTCTCAAGTGCTAGGACACACTTGTGTGTCACGTATGAGCCACTGTGCCCAGTTTATACAGTATTAGGGATCAATCTCAGGGTCTTGTGCATGCTAGGCAGGCACTCGACCAACTGAGCTACAACCCCAGCCCTTGTTATCTTATTTTGATTTATTTTTATTTTATTTGATTTTATTTTATTTTTTGGTTTTTCGAGGTAGGGTCTCACTCTAGCTCAGGCTGACCTGGAATTCACTATGTAGACTCAGGGTGGACTTGAACTCACGGAGATCCTCCTACCTCTGCCTCCTGAGTGTTGGGATTAAAGGCATGTGCCACCATGCCCAGCCTGATTTAAAAAATTAATATATTTTTGAGACAAAGTCTCACATAGCCCAGGCTACTCTTGAGCTTGCTATGTAGCCAAAGTGAACTTTGAACTTTAGACCTCCTGCCTTCACCTTCTGGGTGCTGGGTTATAGGCATGCACCACCATGCTGGGTTTATCTGGCATTGGGCATCAAATTCAGGACTCTGTGCATGCTAGGCATGTACTGTGCAAGCTGAACTATACCCTCAGCCTTCCTTTGTGACAAGGCCTAGCTATGTAGCCAAGGTTGGCCTGGAAATTGCTAGGTAGACTAGACTGTCCTTAAAAATCTTCCTGCCGGGCTGGAGAGATGGCTTAGTGGTTAAGGCGCCTGCCTGCTAAGCCTAAGAACCCGGCTCCAATCTCCATTGGTTCCAATCTCCAGGTCCCACGTTTAGCCAGATGCAAAGTGATGCAAGGGCGCAATGCTGCACTTGACCACAAGGGGCGCACACATCTGGATTTCGTTCACAGGAGCTGAGAGGCTGCTGGCGCGCCCATCTCTGTCTGTCTCCCTCTCCTTTTCTCTGTCTCTCTCTGTGTCTCTCTCAAAAAAAAAAAAATTTAAAATCTTCCTGCCTCTGCCTCCCAAGTGCTGGGATTACACGTATGAACCAACATGTCTAGCTCATGTGAAATTTGTAAAAAAACAAATATTCGTGAGAGAGAGGGAGAACATGGGTGTGTCAGGGCCTCTTGCTGCTGCAAAATATGTCCAGATGCATGTGTCACTTTGTGCATATGACTTTATGTGGGTACTAGGGAATCAAACCAGGATTGGCAGGCATTGCAAGCAAGCTCCTTTAACTACTGATCCACCTCTCCAGTCCCTTCTGTGAAATTTCTGGGGGTTTTGTTAGTGGGGTATGAGTCTGAATCTGATGGAGGCCATTTTATAGTAACCAGGGAGAGAAGATGGTGGCTTGAGAACAAAGCACGTGTGTACATGCATGCGTGTGTGTGCCCGCGCACACACACACACACAAAGCTAAGAGATTCCTAATGACATTTGGACTCACCTGTATCTGCTGTCCAGTCTTGTCAATTTCAAGCTCTCTCTCACTCATAGTCTCTCATTTTTTTTGAGAGAGAGAGAGAGAGGGAGACAGAGAATGGGCGCGCCAGCAGCCTCTCAGTGGCTGTGAACGAACTTCAGGTGCGTGCGCCCCCTTGTGGTCAAGTGTGACATTGCGCACTTGTGTCACTTTGCATCTGGCTAAACATGGGACCTGGAGATTGGAACCTGGAGATTGGAACCAGCGTTCTTAGGCTTAGCGGGCAGGCGTCTTAACTGCTAAGCCACCTCTCCAGCCCTAGTCTCTCATTTTTTGCTTATCTGTTTGTGCTTGACTTTAACCTCCTTCAACTGTTTCCTGACACCTGTTAGCCCCAGGCTCCTAGCTCGCTCTCTCACCTGGCTCGGCTCACCTGGTTCTTTTTGATGTACTGCTGGACGGCCTGCAAACCGTTGCCTCGCTCTGTCTGCATGGCCAGTGGCAGCCGCTCCTGAACCCATGCCTGTGGAGGGACACAAAGACAGGTCGGGGGGAGGAAGAGTGTACCCAAGGACCACTGTGTCCCAGCTACCTCTGAGCCCCTGTGCAGCATCCAACGAACGCCATTCCTCAACCAAGACCCCAGAACTAACTTCAGCCTCCTCTCTTGACGCCATCAGTTTCACCCCGTTGGAGAGGAGGCTCCTTTGCTGGCCTCAGGATTTGCACACGCAGAAAACCCCTCCTAAGATCCCCTTCCAGGTTTCTTCACACTGTTCCTTCGGGCTCAGATAATCCTTTCTTCTAGGAGCCTCCCCTCCACCCAACTTTGAACTTGGCCAGTTATGCTACAGTCATTTAGACTCACCCTTATGTTCTTAGCCACCCTGAGTTGTCACTGTCTGGGGACAAGCCTGTTTTCCCCTTAGGACTCTGAGCCCTCCGTGGACACTACTGCCTTGCCATCTGTTGACTACAGAGTTGGGCCCAGAATGACCAAGCGAGTGAGAGAGTGTATCGGGAGTGATTGGAGGAGGGAATGACTGAATAAATAAACGGGTGGGACAAAAAATAAAGACGAGGGCTGGAGAGGTGGCTTAGCAGTTAAGGCGTTTGCCTGAAAAGCCAAAGGATCCAGGTTTGACTGTCCAGGACACATGTAAGCCGGATGCTCAAGGGGGCGCATGCATCTGGAGTTTGTCTGCAGCGGCTGGAGGCCCTGGAGCACCCATTCTCTCTCTCAAACAAATACAATAAATAACTAAAAAATTTTAAAAAAAAAAAGATGAGTGATAAGGGTCGGTAAATGACTTCACAGTCGGGTCAAGGCCAGCCAGGGCTCCATGAGACCCTGCCTCAAAACAAACAAACAGATGACTTCAGGAGTTATGGATTTAGCTCAGTCGTTAACCCCGTTTGTGTGTGGGTGGGTGGGGTAGACTGGGGAGAAATGAACAACTGAATGAGTGATTAAATGAATATGCAGGGTTGAGGGAGGGAGGGTGGGGCTGGATGAGTCGGTTAGCCCTCATACCCTGACACCAGGCCCCACCCACCCCCACCCATCAGCCAACCCCAGCCTCCCGCCCCACCCCAGCTCTCCACTCCAGGCCTCACCAGCTCGTCGTCCAGGTCGTGGGCCACCTGATGGAGCTCCTTGGAGGCCAGCAGTAAGCGGCGGCGCTCCTGCAGGGGCTCGAGCAGGCGCACCAGGCGCTCGCCCACCGCGCTCTGCCGCTCTCCCACCAGCTCCTTGCTGGCCGGCTCCAGCGGAAGCGAGGCCGTCTGCGCCTGCAGCTCCCCCACCTCGCGGTACCACTCCTCCACCTGAGACTCCATGGACTGCGGGGAAAAGGGGCAGCAGGGTCAATGGGTGCCACCCTCCCCATACTGTGGCTTTCCAGGACCTCTGCAGCCCCCCTCCATCCCACCCCTTCCCCCTCCCCCAGCTTTTTCTTGAAGACAGTCTTACTCCTGCCCAGGCTGGCCTCGAACTCACTTCTGCTGTTGCTCTCAGAACCACCCCCACCCCCACTTTCTTTTTCTTTTCTTTCTTTTTATGGTGTTTCGAGGTAGGGTCTCACTCCAGCTCAGGCTGACCTGGAATTCACTATATAGTCTCAGGATGGCCTCGAACTCACAATGATCCTTCTACCTCTGTCTCCTGAGCGCTGGGATTAAAGGTGTGCACCACCATGCCCGGCCCACCCCCTTTTTCTTGAGACAGAGCCTCACTCTCAGCCAGGCTGACCTTGAACTTACAGACATCTTTGCTGGGATTTAATAGGTGTGGGCCATCACATCCAGTCCTTTGGATGACAACCAAGCTACCTGCCAGGCTGGGCCCATCTTTTGAAACTCTCCCCTGGCTCAGTGGCCTGTGGCAGCAGCACCCTCCCCCTTGGGGACTCCACAGCACTGTAACCCAGTCTCTGCCTCTGGGCTTTGGCCTCCGCAATTCCCTCTCAGAGTTCAGCTCAAACAGGCTTGACACTCCACCCACCCCAGAACTAAAACAGTGCACACATTCAATTCACAGAACAGCCCATCAGGGTTGTCTGTCTCCCACTTGTTTTACAAAGGCAGAAAATGAAGGAAAGTTAATTAATTTGTCCAAAGAACCAACCTTGTCATATGCAAAAATAAAGGTAGGCAGGGGCTGGAGAGATGGCTTAGTGGTTAAGACGCTTGCTGGTTAAGCCAAAGGACCCAGATTCGATTCCCCAGTACCCACATAAAGCCAGTTACACAAGGTAGTTCATGAGTCTGGAATTCATTTACAGACACAAGAGGTCCACAGGTAGGAGGATCACTGAATTTGGGGCCACCCTGAGAATATAGAGTGAATTCTAGGTCAGCCTGGGCTAGAGTGAGACCCCACCTCAAAACAAACAAAAAACATGCAAAAGCATAAAAACACTAGAAAATTCATATGTCTAACAGATGTCACTTTAAATCCCTAAAGAAAAGATGGATCTTTTTTTATTATTTGAGAGAAAGAGAGAGTCAGAGAGAGAGAGAAAGACAGAGAATGGGTGCACCAGGGCCTCTCAGCCGCTGTGAACGAACTCCAGGCACATGCGCCCCCTTGTGGTCAAGTGCGGCATTGCGCCCTTGCATCACTTTTGCGTCTGGCTAAACGTGGGGCCTGGAGAATCGAACAGGCATTCTTAGGCTTAGCAGGCAGGCACCTTAACCGCTAAGCCATCTCTCCAGCCCTGGATCTTTTAATGAATGGTCATGGGCCAAATGGCTAACCAATGTGGAGCCCTTTCTTGCTCTGTATACTGAACACAGTTCCAGATAGATCAAAGACGTAAATAAATAAATCCATAAGGAATGAGAAAACCTGGGTAAAGGCTCTAATAGTCTTGAGAGAGAGAGAGAAAATATTTCCAACAAGAAAAACCATCAAGGAAAAGATTGATAAATTTCACCACATAAAGATACTTCTGTACTAAATAAAATTTCATAGAAGTATTAGAAGCAAATGGGAAATAGCATCTCACAGGTATTAAAGCAAGAAATAATTTTCTATCTTTCTTTTTAAGTTTTTTTTTCTGAGGCAAGCCCAACAGATTGGCATTTACTTATTTATTTATTTAAGAGAGAGAAAGAGGCAGATGGAGAAAGAGAATAGGCATGCTAGGGCCTCCAGCCACTGCAAACAAACTCCAGACACATGTGCCCCCTTGTGCATCTACTTTATGTGGGTCCTAGGGAATTGAACCTGGGTCCTTTGGCTTTGCAGGCAAGCATCTTAACTGCTAAACCATCTCTCCAGCCCTAAACTGGCCTTTTTTTTTTTTTAATATTTTATTTTTTATTTATTTATTTGAAAGAGAGAGATACAGAAATAGCCAGGTAGAGAGAGAGAGAGAGAGAAAGAGGGAGAATGGGTGCGCCAGGGCCTCCAGCCACTGCAAACGAACTCCAGATGCATGCACCCCCTTGTGCATCTGGCTTACGTGGGTCCTGGAGAATCGAGCCTTGAACTGGGGTCCTTAGGCTTCATAGGCAAGCGTTTAACCGCTAAGCCATCTCTCCAGCCCTTTTTTTTTTTTTTATGAGAGAAAGCAAGAGTGAAAAAGAGAAAGAATGGGCATTCCAGAACCTCATCCATTGTCATCGAACTCCAGACACATGTATCACCTTGTCGTCTGGCTCATGTAGAATCTGGGGAGTTGAAGCCGGGTCCTTAGGCTTCGCAGGCAAATGCCTTAACTGCTAAACCATCTCTCCAACCTTCTTTTCTTTTTCTATTTTTCCAAGGTAGGGTTTTACTCTAGCCCAGGCTGACCTGGAATTCACTATGTAGTCTCAGGGTGTCCTTGAATGCTCAGCGATCCTCCTACCTCTGCCTCCCAGGTGCTGGGATTAAAGGCGTGCACCACCACGCCTGGCTTTTTTTTTTTTTTTAATATTTATTTATCTATTGAGAGAGAAAGAGGTAGATAGAGAGAGAGAGAATAGACACACCAGGGCCTCTTTCCTATGCAGACAAATGACAGATGCATGTGCCATATTGTGCATCCAGCTTTATGTGGGTGCTGGAGATTTGAACTTGAGTCCTTTGGCTTTACCAGCCAGCATTTTTAACCACGAAGCAATCTCTCCAGCCTTCTTTCTTTTTCTTTTCAGACACAGGATCTCGTGTAATCCTGCCTGGCATCAAATTCATGATGCCACCAAAGATGAACTTGAACCCTTGATGTTTCTGCCTCTACCTTCTGTGTGCTGGGATTGCCAGTATTCACCACCACTCCTGGCTAGGAAATTAGCTCAGTTTGCTTTCTCCTTTTCCCCCTTTCTTTTCTTTCTTTCTTTCTTCCTTTCTTTCTTTCTTTCTTTCTTTTTTTTTTTTTGGTGTGTGTGTGTGTGTGTGAGAGAGAGAGAGAGAGAGAGAGAGAGAGAACTGGTGCACCAGAGCCTCCAGCCACTGCAGTAGAACTCCAGACGTGTACACCACCTTGTGTGCATGCATCGCCTTGTGCATCTGGCTTACATGGGTTCTGGTGAGCCAAACCTGGGTCCTTAGGCTTCTCAGGCAAGTGCCTTCACCGCTAAACCATCTGTCCAGCCCTTATTTACTTATTTTGAGAGAGAGTCAAATAAAGAAAGAGAGGCAGATAGAGAGAAAGAATGGGCACGCAGAACCTCAAGCCACTGCAAATGAACTCCAGAGGCCAGCCTGGTCTGCAGAATGAGTTCCAAGCCACCCAGAACTAATAAACCAGATTATCTCAAAAATCACAGCCTGGCATGGTGGCACATACGTTTACTCCCAGCACTCAGGAGGCTGAGATAGGAGGATGGTGAGTTTGAGGCCAGCCTGGAACTAGAGAGTGAGTTTCAAGTTAGCCTGGAATAAGACCCAACCTCAAAAACAAACAAACAACAACAAAACAACCTTGGGCTTACGTGAGAAGCCTAAGGACCCATGTTCGATTCCCCAGTACCCACATAAGCCAGAGGCACAAGGTGGCACATGTGTCTGGAGCTTGTTTACAGTGGCTGGAGGCCTGTAGTGACCATTTGGTCTCTCTCTGCCTCTTTCTCTCTTTATCAAATAATTAAAAAAAAAAAAAAAAAAAAGAGGGAGGATTGCTGGAGAGATGGTTTAGTGGTTAAGGCATTTGCTTGTGAAACCCAAGGACCTAGGTTCGACTCCCCAGAACCCATGTAAGCCAAATGCACATGGTGGCACATGCATCTGGAGTTCGTCTGTGGTGGCTGGAGGCCCTGGTGTGCAGATTCTCTCTCTCTCTCTTCTTCTCTCTCACAATAAATAAGTAAAAGAAAATTTAAAAAAAAAATTTTTTTAAACGGGAGGAGGGCTGGAGAGATGGCTTAGCAGTTAAGGCATTTGCCTGCGAAGCCAAAGGATCCAGATTTGATTCCCCAGGACCCATGTAAGCCAGATGTAGAAGGTGGTGCATGCATCTGGAGTTCATTTAGAGTGGCTGAAGGCTCTGGCACGCCCATTCTCTCTGTCTCTATCTGCCTTCTTATCTCTCTCTCTCTCCCTCTCTCTCTCTAAAATAAAGTAAAATGTTTTTAAAAAGAGGAGGAAAGCTGGGAAGATGGTTCAGTGGTAAAAGGCACTTGCTTGCAAAGCTTGAAGGCCTGGGTTTGAATCCTCAGCATCCATATAGAAACCAGAGGCATGGGCTGGAGAGATGGCTTAGTTGTTAAGTCACTTGCCTGTGAAGCCTAAGGACCCAGATTTGATTCCCTAGAACCCACATTAGCCAAATTCACATGGTGGCACATGCATCTGGAGTTCATTTGCAATGGCTGGTGTCCCTGGCATGCCCATTCTCACTCTCTCTCATTCATATATATCTATACAAAAGATATATATGAGTCGGGCGTGGTGCACACGCCTTTAATCCAAGCACTTGGGAGGCAGAGGTAGGAGATCGTCATGAGTTCAAGGCCACCCTGAGATGACATAGTGAATTCCAGGTCAGCCTGGGCCAGAGCGAGACCCTACCTCAAAAAAACAGAATAAATAAATAAATTTTTTTGAAAAATGAAAAAGAGCCGGGCGTGGTGGCGCACGCCTTTAATCTCAGCACTCGGGAGGCAGAGGTAGGAGGATCGCCGAGAGTTCGAGGCCACCCTGAGACTACATAGTTAATTCCAGGTCAGCCTGGACCATAGTGAGACCCTACCTCGCAAAACCAAAAAAAAAAAAAAAAAAAAGAAAAATGAAAAAGAAAAGAACTGCTCCAAATGGCAATGGTCATCAGATGTTAACAGGCCACACACAGAGAAGCAAAACAAGCAAAAAGAACAACAAACCAAAGAAATATAACAGAAATAGAAACATCGGGGCTGGAGGGATGGCTTAGTGGTTAAGGCATTTGCCTGCAAAGGCAAAGGACCCCGGTTCAACTCTCCAGGACCCACGTAAGCCAGATGCACAAGGGGGTGCATGCATCTGGAGTTCGTTTGCAGTGGCTGGAGGCCCTGGTGTGCCCATTCTCTCTCTTTCTCTCTACCTGCCTATTTCTTTATCTCCCTCCCTCTCTCTCTCTCAAAATAAATAAATAAAAATAAAAATATTTAAAAAAGAAATAGAAACATCAAAAGATGTCCAATATCATTAATTGGCAAGAAAAATCCACATTAATACATGATATCATCTAAAAAAATTTTAAAGATTTTATTTATTTATTTGTTTGAGACAGAGGGGGGGGGGAGAGAGAGAGAGTGAGAATGGGCATGCCAGGGCCTCTAGCCACTGCAAATGAACTCCAGACGCATGTGCCCCCTTGTGTATCTGGTTTACGTGGGACCTGGAAAATTGAACTGGGGTCCTTAGGCTTCACAGGCAAATGCCTTAACTGCTAAGCCCAATAAATTTATTTTTTATCGACAACTTCCATAATCATGATACCCTTTTCTTTTCTTTTTAAAAGATTTTATTTTTACGTATTTATTTATTTGAGACAGAGAGAGGGAAAGAGAGAGAGAGAGGGAGAATGGGCATGCCAGGGCCTCTAGCCACTGCAAATAAACTCCAGACGCATGTGCCTCCTTGTGCATCTGGTTTACGTGGGACCTGGAAAATTGAACTTGGGTCCTTAGGCTTCACAGGCAAATGCCTTAACTGCTAAGCCATCTCTCCAGCCCAATAAATTTATTTTTTATTGACAACTTCTATAATCATGATACCCTTTTCTTTTCTTTTTAAAAGATTTTATTTTTATTTATTTATTTGAGACAGAGAGAGGGAAAGAGAGAGAGTGAGAGTGAGAATGGGCACACCAGGGCCTCTAGCCACTGCAAATGAACTCCAGATGCATACGCCCCCTTGTGCATCTGGCTTATGAGGGACCTGGAGAATCAAACCAGGGTCTTTAGGCTTCGCAGGCATGCGCCTCAACCACTAAGCTATTTCTCCAGCCCATAATATCCTTTTCTATCCATCAGATTGGAAAATGCAAGAAAATGGATCATATCAAGTGTTGGCAAAGAGGCAGGGAGATGGAAGCACTCAGCCACCATCAGCGGTGGCATAAATTGATAGATTCTTTTTGGAAAGCAACTTGGCAGGTTTAACTAAAATGCAAAATGTGGGCTGGAGAGATGACTTAATGGTTAAGTGCTTGCCTGTGAAGCCTAAGGACCTTGGTAAGGATGTAAGCCAGATGCACAAGGTGGCGCATGCATCTGGAGTTCATTTGCAGTGGCTGGAGGCCCTGATGTGCCCATTCTCTCTCTCTCTCTCTCTCTATGCCTCTTTCTCTCTCTATCTATCTGTTGCTCTCAAATAAATAAAAATAAACAAAAAATTTAAAAAAGAAATAGTCTTTCCTTTAAACAAAATGCAAAATGTGGGCTGGAGAGATGGCTTAGTGGTTAAGGTGTTTGCTTGCAAAGCCAAAGGGCCCAGGTTCCTTTCCCCAGGACCTACATAAGCCAGATGCACAAGGGGGGGGCGCATGTGTCTGGAGTTCGTTTGCAGTGGCCAGAGGCCCTGGCGTGCCCATTCTCTCTCTCTCTGCCTCTCTGTTTCTCTCTCAAATAAACAAATATTTTTTAAAAATGTAAAATGTAGGCTGGAGAGATGGCTTAGCTTTTAAGGTGCATGCCTGCAAAGCCTAAGGACCCCAGTTCGATTCTCCAGGTCCCACATAAACCAGATGCACATGGTGGCGCATGTGTCTGGAGTTTGTTTGCAGTGGCTGGAAGCCCTGGCATGCCCATTTTCACTCTCTCTCTCTCTCCCTCCCTCTCTCTGACTCTAATAAAAAAAATCTTTTAAAAAAGAAGAAATTTGCCGGGCGTGATGGTGCACGCCTTTAATCCCAGCACTCGGGAGGCAGAGGTAGGAGGATCACCAAGAGTTCAAGGCCACCCTGAGGCTACATAGTGAATTCCAGGTCAGCCTGGGCTAGAGTGAAACCCTACCTTGAAAAACCAAAAAAAAAAAAAAAAAACCTTGTAACCCTAAATTAAAAAAAAATGTAAAACGTGTGTATGCTTGATCTAACACTTGCACTTCCATTTTTATGAATATACCTAAATAAATATTAATGCTGATGCCCAAAGAGGCTTGTCTTCATCATAGAAGAGTTTGAAATGAGAAAACAATTGAAAACTATGTTTCTGGAGCCGGGCATGACGGCACACACCTTTAATCCCAGCACTCGGGAGACAGAGGTAGGAGGATCACCATGAGTTCGAGGCCATGCTGAGACTATAGTGAATGCCAGGTCATCCTGGGGTAGAGTGAGACCCTACCTCAAAAAAAAAACAAACAACAACAACAAAGAATGAAGTAGTAGGGGGCTGGAGAGATGGCTCAGTGGTTAAAGGCACTTCCTTGTAAAGCCTGACCGCCTGAGTTCGATTCCCCAATACCCACGTAAAGCCAGATGCACAAAGTGGTCCACACATTTGGAGTGTATTTGCAGTAGCAGGAAGCCCTGGAGTTCCCAGTCTCTCTCTCTCTCTCTCTCAGTTTGCCTCTTTCTCAGACTCTCTCTCAAAAATAAATAAATAATAAATAAATAAAATATATATTCAAAGCCAGGTGTGGTGGCGCACACCTTTAATCCCAGCACTCGGGAGGTTGAGGTAAGAGAATCACTGTGAATTCGAGGCCACCCTGGGACTACATAGTGAATTCCAGGTCAGCCTGGGCTAGAGCAAGACTCTATCTCCAAAAAAATTATACATGTATACATACATATATATTTTTTTATTTTTTAAAATTTTTTTGAAATATTTTATTTATTTATTTGTTTATTTATCTATTTATTTATTTATTTGAGAGAGAGAAAGAGGCAGAGAGAGAGAATGAGCTCGCCAGGGTCTTCAGCCACAGCAAACGGACTCCAGGTGGATGCGCCCCCTTGTGCATCTGGCTTACGTGGGTCCTGGAGAGTCGAACCGGGATCTTTTGGCTTTGCAGGCAAATGCCTTAACTGCTAAGCCATCTCTCCAGCTCTTTTTTTGTTTTGTTTTGTTTTAAAGAATGAAGTGGTAGACTCTGCAAGGCCTGCCTTCCCAACACTGGGGAAGTGGAAGTAGGAAGATCAGGAATTCAAGGTTATCCTGAGTACATATTAAGTCCAAGGCCAGCACACACTAGATGAGATGCTGTTTCAAAAAACTGAAAAAATATTGTTAAACAAATCTGCATGAGGCTGGAATAAAGGCCAACAGTTACTGCGCAGAGGAAAGAGCAATTCAGAACTCCCATATCATACATATTTGCAGTGAGTTGCAGAGGCACAAAAATGCCCCAGAGAAAACAAGGAATGAACCACAGATGGTGCCTGCTGGAGGGATGCAAGAACTCACGGGACAGAATAGGGACGGACGGAGGAAAATTTCACGGAGGGTTTTTAAATATGGTTTTTGATGTCTGAATCATGAAAATTTATGTATTCAAAAATTCAGATTAACCATGACAAATCAATAAAATGAAAATGTTAAACCCCATATGAGCATACTTGTAAATGCACCGAGAAGAGTCTAGAAGGATGCGCACCAGCTAATAATCGAGGTTGTTCTTGGGCTGTGGGACGAGGACAGGGTTGATGGGAGACTTTACCTTTTACTGAAGACTATTTTATTTTATTTTATTTTATTTTATTTTTTTATTTTATTTTATTTGTTTTTTTGGTTTTGCAAGGTAGGGTTTCACTCTGGTCCAGGCTGACCTGGAATTAACTATGTAGTCTCAGGGTGGCCTCGAACTCTCAGTGATCCTCCTACCTCTGCCTCCCGAGTGCTGGGATTAAAGGCGTGCGCCACCACGCCCGGCTCTGAAGACTTTTTAAAATATATTTTTAATATTTATTTATTTATTTAAGAGAGGGAAAGAGGCAGAGTGAGATTGAGAGAGAATGGGCGTGCCAGGGCCTCCTGCCACTGCAAACGAACTACAGATGCATGCACTACCTTGTGCATCTGGCTTACGTGGGTACTGAGGACTCAAACCTGGGTCCTTAGGCTTCGCAGGCAAGTGCCTTAACCATTAAGCCATCTCTCCAGCCCTAAATTAATTAAATTTTTTAAAAAAAAGAAACATGGGCCTAGGTGTGGTGGCTCACGCCTTTAATCCAAGCACTTGGATTTACACAGTAAATTCCAGGTTAGGTTGGGTTACAACAAGACTCTATCTTGAAAAATCAAAAAATGAAGGAAAAAAACCAAAAAGAAATATAGGCTAGACATGGTGGCACACGCCTTTAATCCCAGTGCTGGGGAGGCAGAGGTAGGAGGATCGCTGTGAGTTCAAGACCACCCTGAGACTATATAGTGAATTCAGGTCAGCCTGGGCTAGAGCGAGACCCTACCTTAAGAAAAACGAGAGGAGAGAGAGAGAGAGAGAAACATGAGCTGGCATGCTGTTGGTAGAGTGCTTGCATATCGTGCATGAAGCCATGGGTTCGATCCCCAACACTTCATAAAGTCACTTCATAGAGGAATGGTGGGCACACTGTTATCCCAGGAGTCAGGAGGCAGAGACAGAAGGAACCAGAGTTCAAGGCCAGCCTGGGGTACATAGTAAGACACTGTCAAAGGAAAGAAGGGACAGAAGGAGGGAGGCAGGGAGGGACAGGGAAAGGTTATTATGAGATGTAAATTATATAGCAATTTTCTAAAAAGTCATCAAAGTTATTAAAAAGAAGAAAAAGCCGGACATGGTGGCACATGCTTTTAATCCCAACACTCGGGAGGCAGAGGTAGGAGGATCACCATGATTACACAGTGGATTCCAGGTCAGCCTGGGCTAGAGTGAGACCCTACCTTGAAAAAAACCGAAAAATGATAAAACCAAAAATAAAAAAAAAAGAAAGAAAGAAAAAAAAGAAATAGGGAAGGCAGAGAGGAAAGGGGTGGTGGTGGTGAGGACAGACTCTCCCTGAGCAGAGAAAGAGCCCTGCAGAGGGTGGGAGAGTGGGGGTGGACTCTAGAGGGCCCCCAAAGAGTTGAGCCACCAGCTGCCAGACCTCCAGCGTCTTCCCTGCTGGTCCACCGTAGGTGGCAGGAGAGCAGACCCCGCTTGTCCATGCAGGAGCCTGCAGCTGAGCTGGACCAGCTGGCAGGGTCCCCAGGGGCTATGAAACTGGGGCTTGGGACCTTACCATCTGGTCCTTCCATCAGAAAGAACAGTTGGGCAGGAGGCCTTCAGAGAGAACTCTGGGTCACGTGGCTTGGATCTGGGAGGACACATCCCTGCTACAGAGGCTGAGGGAGAGCAAGGGGAGAACAGAAAGGATGAAGGGACACCACCAGGGTAGTGAGGACTGGAGAGATAGCTTAGTGGTTAAGACATTTGCCAATGAAGCCTAAGGACTCGGGTTTGGTTCCCCAGTACCCACATAAGCCATATGCAAGATGGCGCATGTGTCTGGAGTTCGTTTGGAGTGGCTGGAGGCCCTACTGTATGCATTCTCTCTTTCTCTCTCTGCCTCTTTCTCTCTCAAAATAAATAAATAAAATAAAATAAAGAAAACATTCAAAAAAAAGGTGGGGCTGGAGAGATGGCTTAGCGGTTAAGGTGTTTGCCTGCAAAGCCAAAGGATCCCAGTTCGATTCTCCAGGACCCACATAAGCCAGATGCACAAGGGGGCGCATGCGTCTGGAGTTTGTGTGCAGTTTCTGGAGGCCCTGGTGTGCCCATTCTCTCCCTCTCTCTCAAATAAAAAATAAAATAAGATTATATATATATATATATATATATATATATATATATATATATATATGGTTTAGCGGTTAAGGTGTTTGCCTGCAAAGCCAAAGAACCCTGGTTCGATTCCCCAGGACCTACATTAGCCAGATGCACAAGGGGGTGAACACATCTGGAGTTTGCAGTGGCTGGAAGCCCTGGCGCCCCCATTCTCTCTCTCTCTCTCCCCCCCCCTTCTCTGTCAAATAAATAAAAATAAAAAATAAAAATATTATTTAAAAAAAGAGAGAGAGAGGGAAATTTAAATGAGAGAACAAGACTATGGGGTATGGGAGAGTAGGTGAAGGAAGAGGAGAGGGGAGGTCGAACACCAAGCTGAATGGGGCTAAGCCTTCCCTCCTACAGACCCCCAGTTCTTGGCTCCCAGGCCCCAGGGAGCAACAGGAGCTTGGGAGGCCCTGTCTTTCCCTAGCCAATCTCCTGCCGCGCAGCTGGGCTCCATCTGGTGGTGAGCCCTCCGGGTCACTCTTGCCTCGGGCTCCCCCTGCAGGGGAAAGATCCCGGGAATCTTGTACTGGGGGCTGCCTTTCCTTGGGACAAGGACCAAGTCTTCTCAGCATGGTGTGCCGAGTCCCCCCCCCGTCCCCCCCCCACCGCCACGGAGAAAGGAAAACACAATCCTGTCCCCAGATTCTCTCTCTGATTTCCTTTTCCCTCCCCCCTCCCCCAGGCCTGCTGAGCTTTTATCAAGTCAGGGTCTCATGGATCCCAGGTTGGCCTGGAACTCGACCTTCTGATTCTCTTGCTGCCAGGATTCCAGGCTTGTACCACCAAGCCAAGTTTTGTGCGTGCTATGCAAGCACTCTATCAATTGAACTACGTCCCCAGCCCTTGATTTTTTTTTTTTTTTTTTTTTTGGTTTGCTTTGCTTTGGTTTGGTTTGGTTTGGTTTTCCAAGGTAGGGTTTCACTCTGGCATAGGCAGACCTGGAATTCACTCTGTGTTCTCAGGGTGGCCTCGAACTCACGGCGATCCTCCTACCTCTGCCTCCTGAGTGCTGGGATTAAAGGCGTGCGGCGCCACAACCGGCTTGTTTTGGTTTTTTTTTAAGTAGGGTCTCACTCTAGCTGCCCTGCAATTCACTATGTCATCTCAGGGTGGCCTCGAACTCATGGTGATCTTCCCTGGATCCTCTGCCTGGAGTGCTGGGATTAAAGGCGTGCAGCACTACACCCAGCTTTCTCCCCTCCCCCATAGGGTCTTGTGTGGCCCGGTATCTGAGATTAACTGTGAATTTCTGATCCCCCATCTCCCAGGTGCTGGGATCAGGGTTGGCTCTGAAATGTCCACATCCACGGCCAACGATAGTGATGGGAGGTTCAAGCTTGCCAGCTACAGCAAAGATCTGGAAATGCACAGAGTGCAGCGAGCTATGGCTTCCTAGGGCTCAGACCTGGAGAAATCCAAGCGTGATGATCCCAAGTGCTGGCTGGCATGCAGGAGACCAGCGCTCCCTCCCTCCATCCCTCGTCCCTCCTTCCCTCCCTGATGGGGGGAAGCTTCCTCAGAGTCTGCAGGAAGGAGTACACAGGCCCAGAACTGGCCAAGCCCAGTGAGCCAGGAACATCTACATTTAACACCTACATTTATATACCATATGCCACCCCAAATACATTTATAAATAGCCTAGTGGGGAAAGGGGAGGTGCTGCTGATGGGCCAGGAACAGAAACAAAAGAAGTCACCAACCAAAGTGGAGTTGAGGAGAAACATCCCAAGTGTATTTTCCTTTTTGTTTTTCGAGGTAGGGTCTCACTCTAGCCCAGGCTGACCTGGCATTCACTCTGTAGTCTCAGGGCGGCCTCGAACTCACGGTCATCCTCCCACCTCTGCCTCCCAAGTGCCGGGATTAAAGGTGTGCGTCACTACGCCCAGCTTTGACATTTTTTTAAATATAAGATAGATAGAGAGAGAGAATTGGCACACCAGGGCCTCCAGCAATCAAACTCCACATGTGTGGGCCACCTTGTGCACATGTGCAATCTTGCACATCCATCACGTTGTATGTCTGGCTTATGTGGGATCTGGGGAGTTGAACATAGGTCCTTAGGCTTTGCAGGCAAGTGTCTTAACTGCTAAGCCATCTCTCCAGCTCCAAACCCCAGACTTTTAAACAAATATTGACTCTTAGATCTGCTGTGGTAGCAATAGCAATTCTTTTTTTTTTTTCTTTTCGAGGTAGGGTCTCCCTCTAGTCCAGGCTGAGCTGGAATTCACTCTGTAGTCTCAGGGTGGCCTCGAACTCATGGTGATCCTCCTACTTCTGCCTCCCAAATGCTGGCATTAAAGGCGTGTGCCACCACACCCGGCAGCAATAGCAATTCTAAAACGACTTCATGGAGTGTGTATTGTCCTCTTCACAATGCCCATGAGAGGCCAGTACTACAGGTATGCCCACTACGGTGAAGAAGAGACTGAGGCATGATGAGATGCGTACCGTCTCAAGACTACCCAGTAGCGCAGTCTCAGAGTCAGATAGTGGATCCAGCACCCTTGACCTTGACTGGGCACCCCTGCTGTCAAGGTCTGGCTAGCATGAGGGCCTCTCCATTGCATGGAGGAGCCCAGCAAGGCCTATCCCAGTATCACCCAGCCAGAAAGTGGTAAAGCTGCAATCCAAAGCCAGGTGTCGTGGGGCACACCTATAAAACCCCAGCTCTTGGTAGGCCAGGGGAGTGAAGGCTGACGTAGAAGGATCACCATAGTTCCAGGCCAGCCAGGACTACTAAGTGAGTTCCAGGTCAGCCTGAGTTAGAGGGAGACCCTTTCTCAAAAAAAAAAAAAAAAAAAAAAAAGGACCGGGTGTGGTGGTGGCACACATCTTTAATCCCAGCACCACCCTTAATCAAGGCCACCCTAAGACTACATAGTGAATTCCAGGTCACCCTGGGCTACAGCAAGACCCTGCCTTGAAAAAAAACATCAAAAAATTATTTTAAAAAAGGAAATATCATTGTTCTTTATAAAAGAAGGCCACTAGGTGTAGGGCTAAACTGTGATGGAGGTAATACGGCCTTCAAATGAATTTAAACATTTCAGTGTGCACTTTTTTTTTCCTTTTTCTTTCTTTCCTTTTTTTTTTTTTTTTTTTTTTCGAGGTAGGATCTCACTCTAGCCCAGGCTGACCTGGAATTCACTATGGCGTCTCCGGGTGGCCTCGAACTCATGGTGATTCTCCAACCTCTGCCTCCCGAGTGCTGGGATTAAAGGTGTGCGCCACCACGCCCAGCTCAGTGTGCACTTTTCATATGGTAAATAACAATAGATCTAATTCATATAGACAAAAGTTCTTGGCTGGAGAGATGGTTTAGCAGTTAAGGCGTTTGCCCACAAAGCCAAAAGCTCCCAGTTCGATTCTCCAGGACCCATGTAAGCACAAGGGGGCACATGCATCTAGAGTTTGTTTGCAGTGGCTGGAGGCCCTGATGTACCCATTCTCTCTCTGCCTCTTTCTCCCTCTCAAATAAATAAATAAATAAATAAATATTTTTAAAAATGTTTTTTAAAAAAAAAAGCCCCAGGGGGCTGGAGAGATGGCTTAGTGGTTAAGGTGCCTGCCTGCAAAGCCAAAGGACTTTGGTTCGATTCCCCAGGGCCCACGTAAGCCAGATGCACAAGGTGGTGCATGCATCTGGAGTTCATTTGCAGTGGCTGGAGGCCCTGGCGCACCCATTCTCTCTCTCTCTCTCTCTCTCTGCCTCTTCCCATCTGTCAAATAAAATAAATAAATAAATAAATAAATAAATAAATAAATAAATAAATAAAAATAAATAAAAATTAAAAAAGCCCCAGTGATGCTGAGCTCACATCCCCATTCCCTGGGTCCTGAGCATCAAGCAGCCACAGAGCTAGGACCAGAGCACAGGCCAGGCAGGTTGGGGGAGACAAGCAGGCATCGTCTGCTTTCTAGGGGCCCCTAGCTTTGTAAAGCTGACACTGGTGAGCTGTGAATCATGGGGTCAGGCACCTCCATTTCTGTGCCTCAGTTTCCTCATTAGTGAAATGGGGGCAGAACTGCTGGGAGAGGTCATTGAGTACTGGGCCCTGGAACACCTCAACCAAGAGGAAGTGCTCCAGGAAGGTCATTAATCCCCTGGACACAGCCGTTCTTCTACGTCTGGGCCTTTGTTTCTCTGTACGGGAAATGGGTATCCAGGTCCTGAGAAAACTTCAGTATGTTGATTATTTCTAAGCACCCCCCCATGGTCTGCTTTGGACCCCATGTTCGAGGGTGGTGGCTGGTTCTTCCAAAAGTTACTCCTACTTGGACAGCCTCATTGTTCCCTTTCAGTCCTTTCAGCCCCTTCGACACAGTGAGATAAACCTCTGTATTAAATATTTCTAGGTTGTGGACTAGAGAGATAGCTTAGCGATTAAGGCACCTGCCTGTGAAGCCTAAGGACCCAGGTTCAATTCCCCAGGACCCACGTAAGCCAGATGCACAAAGTGGTGCATGCGTCTGGAGTTTGTTTGCAGTGGCTGGAGGCCCTGGCGTGCCCATTCTCTATCTGCTTCTCTCCCTCAAGTAAATAAATAAGTATTTAAAAAAAATATTTCTAGGGGCTGGAGAGATGGCTTAGCGGTTAAACGCTTGCCTATGAAGCCTAAGGACCCCGGTTCAAGGCTCGATTCTCCAGACCCACGTAAGCCAGATGCACAAGGG
This sequence comes from Orientallactaga sibirica, assembly GCA_036365145.1. NCBI lineage: Eukaryota > Metazoa > Chordata > Mammalia > Rodentia > Dipodidae > Orientallactaga > Orientallactaga sibirica. The sequence continues at coordinate 824,263 of JAEOAD010001077.1, forward strand.
GGTGCATGCATCTGGAGTTCATTTGCAGTGGCTGGAGGCCCTGGAGCACCATTTCTCTCTCTCTCTCTCTCTCTCTCTCTCTCTCTACCTGCCTATTTCTGTATCTCTCTCCCTCAAATAAATAAATAATAAAATATTTTTAAAAAAATATTTCTAGATTGCAATACCTCAGTGGACTGGCTCCTGAGCTGTCCCCACCTGGCCAGCCGGACCATACCTGTAACCTCTTGAGCTGACTGTTGACGGTGGCCAGGTCTCCACCAGGGTCCACATCCTGCAGCTGGCTTTCCATGTGAAGGAGCTTCTTGTCCAGCTCGGCAAAGCTCTGCACCAGCTGATCGGCCTTGCTTGCCTCAAAGAGCTGCCGCGCCTTGGCCTGGGTAGTGCTCTCCAGTTCAGCCCAGCACTGGCGGATCTCGCCCAGCTTCTTCCGCACAGAGGCCGCCAGCTCGGGTTTCTCCTGCATCAGTTGCTGGCCCTCCTGCCAGGAGAGGTGGGTGGCGGCAGACAGGAAGATAGGGCGGGTGGAAGAGAGGGACACAAAGGTGGCAGGACACAGGGGACATGTGAGGGGAGAGACGGAAGGGGCCAAGGAAAAGAGACAAGGGACAGATAGGTATGTGGAGGGAGACAGAGAAAATGAAAGGCAGAGACACAGGAAGGAAACAGGGAGAAATAGATGGGTGTAAAGATGCCCACGCAGTCAGGACCATGGGACAGAAGAAAGACAAGAGACAGACACAGAGGCGAGAATGAGTGTCCATTAAACTCAAAATCAAGAAGGTTGACTTTGCCATACGCCTCCACTTATATGCCCCAAAGACCATTCACTGAAGAGGACCAGAACCGAGGGTGGTGGCGCATGCCTTTGATCTCAGCACTCGGGGAGGCAGAGGTAGGAGGAGGATGAGTTCGAGGCCACCCTGAGACTACAGAGTGAATTCCAGGTCAGCCTGGGCTAGAGTGAGACCCTACCTCGAAAAACCAAAAACACAAACAAACAAACAAAAACAAACATCAAAAAAAATCTAACATTTACTTTCACTGGGTGCTTCCCCAGCCCACCTGTGTGTGGCCTTCCTTCAAATGCCCTAGGTGATGCGAGGGGAAGCTTGATGAGGTTACAAGAAGCTAATCGTTGTACAAATGGGTAAACTGAGGCTAGCAGAGGTTGGTTACATGAATGATATGCACACTACAAGTCATAGACATAGAGCCGGTTGGAACCCATTGAGGGGTGCCAGCCAGCCCAGCCGGATGGCAGTACAGGGTATCAGAGGTGAAGGGTGAGTATCCATTTAGAGGGGGCGCTTGGGCATCCTCACCCGCTCGATCTTCTCCAACCACTCCTTATTCTGAGCCAGCTCGGCCATGAAAGCCTGGTGCCGGAGCCATCTCTTGTGCAGCTTGTGGCTGTCTTCTCGGGTTCCGTCCCGCGCCATCAGCATCTTCTCATGGATCCAGCCATCCAGCTGTGTGGGGCAGGGTAGGAGGGCTCAGCCAGTCCCCTATCCTACCACGTCCTCCCTTTCCGCACTCCCCAAAAAGTCTCAGGTTCAGTTTCTGGGCTGACCAGCTTAGAGAAGAAAGATGGGAAGCTGGGCATATTGACGCAATTTTTTTTTTTTTGGAGCGAGACAGAGAGAGGGAGAGGAAGACAGACAGAGATGGGCGCGCCGGCAGTCAGTCTCTCAGCTGCTGTGAATGAAATCCAGATGCGTGCGCCCCCTTGTGGGCAAGTGTGGCATTGTGCCCTTGCATCACTTTGCATCTGGCTAAACGTGGGACCTGGAGATTGGAACCACTGGAGATTGGAACCAGTGTTCTTAGGCTTTGCAGGCAGGCGCCTTAACCACTAAGCCATCTCTCCAACCCTAAATAAAATATTTTAAGAGACAAACAAAGGCTGAAGAGATGGCTCAGATTTAAAGGCACTTGCTTGTAAAGCCTGAGGGCCCAGGGTCTGATTCCCCAATACCCATGTAAAGCCAGATGCACAAAGTGGCCCATGTGTCTGGAGTTCATTTGCAGTGACAAGAGGCATCCCCTCTCTCTCGCATTACAAATAAATAAAATAAATAGAGCTTTACTGAAAAACAGAGGCTGGAGAGACAGCTTAGTGGTTAAGGCACTTGCCAGCCAAGGCTAAGGACCCAGGTTTGATGCTCCAGGTCCCACATAAATCAGATGTACATGGTGGTGCACGCATCTCGAGTTTGTTTGCAGTGGCTGGAGGCCCTGATGTACCCATTCTCACTCCTTCTCTCTCTGTCGCTAGTAAATACTTACATATATATATATATACTGAAAAACAAACAAGGGCTGGAGAGATGGATCAGCGGTTAAAGGCACTTGCTTGTAAAGCCTAATGATCAGGGTTCAGTTCCCCAGTACCCATGTAAAGCCAGCGATGCATACATCTAGAGTTTGTCTGTAGTGGTAGGAGGCCCTGGCACATCTATTCTCACTCTCCCTCTGTCTCTGGTTGCATATAAATGAATAAAAACTACTGAAACAAAACAAAACAGTCAGGCATGGTGGCACACATCTTTAATCCTAGCACTTGGGAGGCAGGGGTAGGAGGATCACTATGAGTTCAAGGCCAGCCTGGAACTACAGAGTGAATTCCAGGTCAGCCGGGGCTAGAGTGAGACCCTACTTTGGTGAAAAGAAAAGAAAAGAAAAGAAAAGAAAAGAAAAGAAAAGAAAGGAAAGGAAAGGAAAAGAAAAGAAAAGAAAAGAAAAAGCCCAAAGCTTTTAACTCATTTCTGAGCCTGAGTGTTGAATGAAGGTTCTATATATAGCCCCAGCACCCCAACACAGCCAGACCAAGATCTCCAAACAACCCCACAACCATGCCATCTCTGCTTCCTACAAAGCAGCCCTCCAATCTGGACTAGCCCATCCCCCACACCTGCCATGCAGTACCTCCCAGGAGCTCACAGCTCCCATCCTAGCCCGCCCTCAGACTTCAGGAACACAGTTCCCCAGACTCAAGCTCCCATCCAAACCACCGCACCAGAAAATAAAAAAACAACCACCACCCCCAAAGCTGCCTTCTGATTCCTGGAGCCAATCTATGCCCAAATTTGGCCCGGACTCTCCCCGCAGGTGGAACCTCCCGGACCAGCCCTCCAAAGTGAAAGCGCTTTCTAATTCCCCTCCCCCATCAGGGCCAGTCACACTGCAGGCAGTGACCGACCACAGAGCTGAGTTCTGAGCTCCCCTCTCCCCCCCCCCCCACCCCATGACTTAATAAGGGCTGCAGAGTAGCTCAGCCGCAGAGCCCCTGTTTAGCATAGGCCAGGCCCTGGGCTTCCGTCCCAGGTACTGAAAAAAAGAAAAGTATTTATTAAGAAGTTTTTGTCCCCCAAGCTACAAACCTCCCCACGCATGAGCGAACCTGTCACCTGGGACAGTATGCTCCACCCCTTCCTTCCTCCCCCGCCCTCCAGTCACAAGATTGCTCTCCCTCCTTTTGGAGGAAAAAAAAAAAAAAAAAAAACACCACGGACTCTGCCGCGGTCCCGGGAGGCAAATGCTGTCATAGCCAAGGACAAATCCCTGAACGCGCCAAACACCACACCAAGTCAAATGCTGAACCCCCCACCCCCAACTCAGTTGGCAGGCTCCCCACTCGCAGGAGAGAGCCCACAGTGAAGGCAAAACCCCTACAGGAGATGGTACCCATCCGTCCTCAAGGGCGAGCCCCCTCTCCTCTCAAAACACTTACAGCTAAGCTAGACTCCCCCAAACACCCACCCTGAACCAAGGAAAAGCCCCTCAAAGTCACAGCCTCTCAGACACAGGTCCAAGCCGCCCAAAGCAGAGCACCCCACCAAAACGATTCACCCCATCACCCAAAGCTGCTAAACACCCTGCTGCAAAAGCTGGGCCTGGGGGCGCACCACACAGCACTCGGGAGGAGGCAGAGGTAGGAGGATCGCCGTGAGTTCGAGGCCAGCCTGAGACTACAGAGTGAATCCCAGGTCAGAGCGAGACCCTACCTCGAAAAAAAAAAATAATAAATAAATAAATTAATTAAAAGTTAAATTGCTGCTGCAAAAGGCAAGGATGTGTGTGTGTCCCGGGAGACTGGGATGAGGTGGGGGAGAGGAGTGTGTGTGGGGGGGGAGAGAAACCTCCCCATGTGTCCAGAGAGGAACATTCTAGAGAGATGGAGGAGACTCTTTTCACCCCAGAGGTAAATGCGGACTCAGCCTAAGGGAAGGGATGCTGGATGCCAAGTGGGCCCCAGGCTGGCTCTCCTCCCGGCCCCCTCCTCCTCCGAGGGAGCCCTCGCCCCTCCCCCAGGGCGGGGGTCCCCCTCCTCTCACTCTCCTCCCCACCCCCGCTCCATCCCTCCCGCGGGCACGCGCACGAGCCCCCTCCCCCGCGCGCATCCCGGCGGGAGCGCGCGCCAGACCCTTCCCTTCCCCCCACCCCAGGCCCCCCCCCCAGACCTGGAGAGGCGGCGGCGTGGGGGGCGGAGGCGGAGGGGCGTCCCTGCGGGCCGGCGGACGGGCGCCCGGCCCTCCACGGCCCTCCACGGCCACGGCGGCTGCGGCGGCGGCGGCGGCGGCGGCGGCGGGCACGCGCCCCCTTCCCGCGCCCCCGCGCACGCGCGCACGCCTGCCCGCGCGCGCCCCCGCCCCGGGCCCCGGCCTGCCTCCTTGCGGGGGGAGGCCTTAGTCCCCCGGAGGACCGATTCATCCATCGCAAGCCTCTATTATGTGCGGGGGGGGGGGCAGGGAGGGATATTTCTGCATCATCTCAGATCACAAGAAACTCACGACAGGGGACTGGACCGTACCCCAAGCTCACCCAAGGTCCCAGGTTATCTAAGCGGTGTGATGGGGGGGCATTATGGGGAACAATCTCACGAGAGGGACCTGGACCGTACCCCCAGGAGACAGCACCCCCACCCCCAGTCCCAGGTTACCTAAGCGGTGTGATGGGGGCGGTGTTATGGGGAACAATCTCACCACAGGGGACTGGACCGTACCCCCTGGAGACAGCATCCCTCACCGCGCCACCCCCAAGTCCCAGGTTACCTAAGCGGTGTGAGGGTGAGGATGGTGAGCAACGGAGAGTTGGGGGCTCCCTAACCATCGCCACTGATGGGAACAGACGTGGGCTCTGTCTACCATATGACAGCAGGAGTCGTGGGAGGAGCGACCCGGAGCATCGTTTATATATACTTCATTCCAGAACAATCTTCAATGGGAAGGAAGGAGAACGGGGGGGGGAACCGTTTCCTAAGAGGCTGTCTCCGTGATGGGAAAGAGTGAGGGCCCTTACAAGTGAGCAAGACCAAGTTCAACATGGGAAGAGGCCAAGGACCTGGCTCTGGAACCTTCTGTGTTTGGAGGAAACTAACGGTTCGTGGTGGGAACAGGGTCTGATCCTGGGTCACACACTGATGGAGGAGTTTGGCGACCGAACGATCTGTGGTTGGGGATTAGAAAAATTCTGATAGGGGCTGGAGGGATGGCTTAGCGGGTTAAGGTGCTTGCCTGGGAATCCAAAGGACCCAGGTTTGATTCCCCAGGGCCCACGTAAGCCAGATGCAAAAGGTAGCACATGCATCTGGAGTTCATTTGCAGTGGCCAGAGGCCATGGCGCGCCGATTCTCCCTCCCTCCCCCCTCCCCTTCTCCCTTTCTCTCAAATAAATTATATATCTTGGATTTTAGAAGTAGGGACTCACTCTATCTCAGGCTGACCTGGAATTCCCTCTAGTCTCAGGGTGGCCTTGAACTCATGGCGATCCTCCTACCTCTGCCTCCAAGTGCTGGGATTAAAGGCGTGCGCCACCACGCCCGGTTTAAATAAAATATTTTAAAAAAATAAATGGATGAAGGCTGGGCCACGGATGTAGCTCAATGTGACAGCGCTGGCCTAGCAGGTGCAAAGTCCTGGGTCGCATCTGCAGCCACATCACTAAGCGAGTAAAATGCCAGTGGGCCAGCCACATCCCACCCACCTCGCTCGCTCCTCCCCTCTCCTGAAGAACGGAGCTTCTCACAGCTCTCTAGAGAAAGGTGAAAATCAGCGTTCCTTTCCCGTGGGGGACCCGTAGGCGGGAAGGCGCTCGGTTGCCCGTGGCACCAAGGACCCCTCCCTCCTTCCGCGGAGCCCGCGTGGGCAGACTGGGACCTGCCGAGCATGCGCTCTGGCGCAGGCCTCCACGAGCCTCCTGGTGGCACCGAGGGAGCATCGCTCTGCGACCCACTTCGATGGGACGGCCCAACCCCCTCTGCTAGGGATCAAATCCCACCCTACCTACAAAGGGGGGGGCGGGCATCACTATCCCCCACCTTCAGCGCAGCTGGAGAGCCTACCTCGTGACAGACTCGGAGAAACTTCTGCAGCACGAGCTGGTCGTGTAGCTTCTGCATCCACTGCTGGGCCCGCAGCTGGTTTTCTTGGCTCCTGGGGAAGGGGGAGAGAAGAGCTGGGGAGTGGCTGGGGGAGACGCTGGCCGGGTGGCATCCGCTGGGTGGAGGAGAGGAAGAAGGACGGGGTGACACTGGTAGGACGGAGCTCCAGAGAAAGAAAGGGAGAAGGCGAGAGACCTAGAGACAAAGAGAACTACTATGGGCACGTCAAGGCACAAACGAGACAGACGCCAGAGAAAGAGACGTGGGCTTAGCGGTTAAGGCGTTTGCCTGTGAAGCCAAAAGACCCAGGTTCGATTCCCCAGGAGATGCATAGGGGGCACATGCATCTGGAGTTTGTTTGCAGTGGCTGGAGGCCCAGGCACACTCATTCTCTGTCTGTCTCTCTCTCTCTCTGCTTGCAAATAAAAACAGACGTGCCCACAGCAAGAGGCCAAAAGACCTGTGGACAGAGATAAATAGAAGCAGGGCGTGGTGGTGCAGGTCTTTAATCCCAGCACCTGGGAGGCAGAGTAGGAGGATCACCATGAGTTCACTGAGACTACATAGTGAATTTCAAGGTCAGGCTGAGCTAGTGTGAGACCCTACATCATCATCATCATCATCATCATCATCATAATAAAAGGCTGGGGATAGGTCTAGGGTAGAGAGCTTGTGGCTCAGTGGTGGAGCGCTTGTCTGATCCCAGCACTGGGACGGCAGAGGCAGGAAGATCACTGTGAGTTCCAGGCCACCCTGAGTTTACATAGTGAATTCCAGGTCAGCCTGGACTAGGGTGAAACCCTATAATAAAAATAGAATCCACAATGAGGGGCTGGGGGTGTGGCTCAGCTGTAGCTCACTTGTTTAGCATGCATAAGGTTCTGGCACTCCAGCACTACAAAAAAAAGAAAGAAAGAAAGAAAGAAAGAAAGAAAGAAAGAAAGAAAGAAAGAAAGAAAGAAAGGGGCTGGAGAGATGGCTTAGTTAAAGACCCTGGTTTGATTCTCCAGGTCCCAAGGAAGCCAGAAGGAAGGGGGGAACACAAGAGTTCATTTGCAGTGGCTGGAGAGACCCATTCTCACTATTCTCCTCCCCCTGGTTTCCTTCTTCCTTCCCTTTGTTTCTTTTCTTTTTTTTTTTTTTTTTTTTTTTTTTTTTTTGGAGTTTTTTTGCAGTAGGGTCTCACCTAGCTCAGGCTGTCCTGGAATTCACTCCTAGTCTCTTCCTTCGAACTCACAGCGATCCTCCTACCTCTGCCTCCCAAGTGCTGGGATTAAAGGCGTGCGCCACCACGCCCGGCTCTTCTTTCTTTCTTTCTCCCTCCCTCTGTCTCTAATAAAAACTTGGAAAAAAAAAAAAAAGAAAGAAGATAAAAGAAAGGAAGAAAGAAAAAGATACTTTGACCATGAAAGCAAGAGGGATGGAAAATGAGGAGAGAGGGCAGCCCAGACAGGGGCAAGATGGTACCTATAAGATAGCCTGGTAGGCCAGGGAGCATGGGAGGACACTGGAGCCTCAGGGAGACCGGGGTGGTCTTCCCTTGGCCTGAGTACACTGATGACCAGGCTGCACCCAACCTCAGTCTCCTTAGCCCTGAGCACCCTGGTCTCCTGCCTTCGGGGCGCAAAAGGCCTTGAGGTTGGGTTGGAAGCTTCCCACCTCAGCTCATTCGTCTCTATCTGCAGAGCCCAGGCAGAGAGATGAGAGCCAGGATAAGATGTTTCCTTCCAATCGTTCCTGATCTTGGAGACCCTGCACACACTCTGTGTACACACTCAGAGATGACCAATCTAAACATTGCTCCTTGGGTGTTTGAATGTATCGTGGCCCCTGTAGCCTCATGAGTTTGTAATTAAGCCTCATATTTAGTCCCCAGCTGGTGGAGCTTTGGGAAGTTCAGCTTTGCTGGAGGAGGTGAGCCACTGGGGGGAAGTCACCTTGAGATTTTAGAGTCCATCCATCCACTGACGATGCTGGAGAGCTCACTCTTTTTCAAAATTAATTAATTTTATTTACTTATTTGAGAGAGAGAGAGAGAGAAAGAGAGAATGGGCACACCGGGACCTTTACCCACTGCAAACTCTAGATGCGTCCGCCCCCTTGTGGCTCATGTGCAATATTGTGCACTTGCATCACTGTGCATCTGGCTTATGTGGGACCTGGAGATTTGAACATGAGTTCTTAGGCTTTGCAGGCAAGTGCCTTAATGGCTAAGTTAACTCTCATTTCCCATACTCCTTTTTTTGGGGGCAGGGGGAATTTCAAGGTAGGATCTTGCTCTAGAACAGGCTGACCTGGAATTCACTATTTAATCTCAGGGTGGTCTTGAACTCACGGCAATCCTCCTACCTCTGCCTCCTGAATGCTGTGATTAAAGGCATGTGCCACTATGCCTGGCTTTGTGCTTCATTTAAAAAAATATTTTATTTTCATTTATTTGAGAGAGAGAGAGAGAAAAAGAGGCAGAGAGAGTATGTGGAGAGGATGGGTGTGCCAGGGCCTCCAGCAACTGCAAACAAATGCCAGATGTATGCACCACCTTGTGCATCTGGCTTACGTGGGTCCTGGGGAATTGAACCTGGGTTCTTAGGCTTCGCAGGTGAGTGCCTTAACCACTAAGCTGTCTCTCCGGCCCAGGAAAGCTCACTTTTGCTGCTTCCTGCCTGCACCATGACTTCTCCATCATGATGAAACTTCTCCTTGAAACTGTAAGCCTTAATAAACTTTCTCCTACCATCAGACGCTTCTTCTTCTTCTTTTTTTTTTTTTTTTTTTTTTTTTTTGGTTTTTCGAGGTAGGGTCTCACTCTGGTCCAGGCTGACCTGGAATTAACTAGGTAGTCTCAGGGTGGCCTTGAACTCACAGCGATCCTCCTACCTCTGCCTCCCAAGTGCTAGGATTAAAGGCGTGCACCACCACGCCCGGCTCAGACGCTTCTTCTTAAAAACAAAATACTGGGGCTGGAGAGATGGCTCAATGGTTAAGGAATTTGCCTGCAAAGTGTAACAACCTGAGTTCAGTTCCCTAGTACACATGTAAAGCCAGATACTCAAAGAGGCACATGCATTTGGAGTTCGTTTGGAGAAGCTGTAAGCCCTAATGTGCCAGTTCTCTCTGTTTCTCTTCTCTCTATTACTTTCTGTTTGCAAATAGATAAATAAAAGTATTTTTAGAAAACAAAATATTTCAGGCTGGAGAGATGGCTTAGTGGTTAAGGTGTTTGCCTGCAAAGCCAAAGGACCCAGGTTCCATTCTCCAAGACCCACGTAAGCCAGATGCACAAGGTGGCGCATGAGTCTGGAGTTCGTTTGCAGAGGCTGTGTGCCCTGGCACACCCATTCTCTCTCTATCTCTCTGCCTCTTTCTCGATCTCAAATAAATAAAATATGTATATTTTAAAAACTCCAAAAATATATATATATATATTGCCGAGCACAGTACTGCACGCCTTTTGTTAGGTCAGACAGGCTTCCAAAAGGGAGTCAAGGACAGCAGGGTGGTAACAGAGACATAGGGAAGTGAATTGTCCACATTTCTCAAGAAACTGCCCTACTGAAGAGCCTGTAAACCCCACTATCTGGAAATTCAGGTGAGCTGTGCTCCTCTCTTGTGAGTCAGCCCTGGCAGCCTGTGCTTTTCCTGAATAAAAGTTGTCATCTTTGTGTGGTCGTGGTCACTCCCAAACCTTACACCTTACACCCAGCACTAGGGAGGCAGAGGTAGGACGATCGCCGTGACTTCAAGGCCACCTTGAGACTACCTAGTGAATTCCAGGTCAGCCTGAGCTAGAGTGAGACCCTACCTTGTAAAAAAACAACAACAACAAAAATCGGGCTGGAGAGATGGCCTTAGTGGTTAAGATGCTTGCCTGCGAAGCCTAAGGACCCATGTTTTTTTAATATTATTTTTATTTATTTATTAATTTGAGAAAGAGAGAGATACAGAAATAGGCAGGTAGAGAGAGAGAGAGAGAGAGAATGGGCGCACCAGGGCCTCTTGCCACTGCAAACGAACTCCAGATGCATGCGTCCGCTTATGCATCTGGCTTACGTGGGTCCTGGAGAATCAAGCCTCGAACTGGGATCCTTAGGCTTCACAGGCAAGCGTTTAACCAGTAAGCCATCTCTCCAGCCCCTAAGGACCCATGTTTGACTCTCCAGACACACAAAGGTGAGGCAAGCGCAAGTTTGCACATGCCCACTAGGTGGCACAAGCATCTGGTTTGATTGCAGTAGCTGAAGCCCTGGTGTGCCAATTCTCTCTCTCCTCTTCCTCTCTCTCTCTCAAAAATAAATAAATAAATAAATAAATAAATAAATAAATAAATAAATAAATAAAAGTATTTCATTTGGGCTGGAGAGATGGCTTAGCGGTTAAGACGCCTGCCTGCTAAGCCTAAGAACCCAGTTCCAATCTCCAGGTCCCACGTTTAGCCAGATGCAAAGTGATGCAAGGGCGCAATGCCACACTTGACCACAAGGGGGCGCACGCATCTGGATTTCGTTTGCAGCAGCTGAGAGACTGCTGGCGCGCCCATCTCTATCTGTCTCCCTCTCCCTCTCTCTGTCTGTCTCTGTGTCTCTCTCCAAAATAAAAAAATTAAAATTAAAAATTTTTAAAAATATTTCATTTGCAAACACACAGAGAAAGAACGAATGAATGAAGGAGGCCAGGGCTTCTTGCCACAGCAAACAAACTCCAGATACATGTACTGCTGTGTGCATCTGGATTAACACAGGGACTCAAAACCAGGCCAACAGGCTTTGCAAACAAGCACTCCCCCCTTTTTTTGTTGTTGTTTGGGAGATAAGGTCTCACTCTAACCCAGGCTGACTTGGAATTGGAACTCACTCTGTAATCTCAGGCTGACCTCGAACTCACGGTGATCCTCCTACCTCTGCTTCCTGAGTGCTGGGATTAAAGGCGTGCGCCACCACACCCGGATGCAAACAAGCTCCTTTAACCACTGAGTTATCTCTCCAGCCCTCATCTGTGGCTTCCCATTGGCTGTTTTGTCCAGCAATGAGCAGGTGACAGCTTCACTCTTCCCACGCTGCCATGAGCTGGGTCAGTCTCCCAGTTGTGACTTCAACAAGCCATTCTCACCTCAGGGCCTTGGCACTAACTGTCCTCAACGTCCAGTTCAATGAGTGTCACCTTGGAAAGGTCCCTCCTGGCTACTCCCTGGCACTTTCTGGCTTTCTGTCCTTCTTTAGTTTTCTCCTTGGCACTCCACGTGATCTCGCTGCGCGTGTTCCTTCTATTGTCTGTCTCCCCTCTGGGTTGTCACTTTCACTGGCATGGGGAGTTCGGCTGGTTTTGTCCACAGATCTATTTTTTTTTTTAATATATTATATATTTTATTTTTACTTTTTTAAATTTATTTTTATTTATTTGTGAGAGGGAAAGAGGCAGAGAGAGAGAGAGAGAATGGGCACACCAGGGCCTCCAGCCACTGCAAACGAACTCCAGATACATGTGCCACCTTGTGAATCTGGCTTACGTGGGTCCTGGGGAATCGAACCAAGGCCCTTTGGTTTCACAGGCAAGTGCCTTAAGCACTAAGCCATCTCTCCAGCCCCTTATTTATTTATTTGAGAGAGAGAGAGAGAGAATGGGCATGCCGAGTGCAAACAAACTCCAGACGCGTGTGCCCCCTTGTGCATCTGGCTTATGTGGGTCCTGGAGAGTTGAACCTGGGTCCTTTGGCTTTGGAGGCAAATGCCTTCACCACTAAGCCATCTCTCCAGCCCCTTTCTTTTTCTTTTCTTTTCTTTTGTTCTTTCTTTCTTTCTTTTTCTTTTTTTTTTTTTCCTTTTTTTGTTTTTTTGAGGAAGTATTTCACCCTAGCCCAGGCTGACCTGGAATTCACTATGTAGTCTCAGGGTGGCCTTGAACTCACAGCAATCCTACCTCTGCCTCCTGTGCTGGGATTAAAGGTGAGCATCACCACGCCCAGCTAGAATATTTTCTTTTTGAATGAATAAATGAATGGAGAGACCTAGAGCCACAAAAAAGAAGATGAAGGAGGAGGAGGAGGAGAAGAAGAAATGACAAAAACAAGCATAAAGTCTGAGAGACAGAAAAATCGAGTATGGAGGCCTATGGCTGTAACTCCAGTACTTGGGAGGTGGAAATCAGGAGTTAAAGGCCAGTCTCAGCTACACAGTGAGTTCAAGGGAGGCCAGCCTAGACAACATGAAACCCTGTGTCAAAAAAAGAGGGATACTGGGCGTAGTGGTACACACCTTTAATCCCAGCACTCGGGAGGAAGAGGTAGGAGGATCACCGTGAGTTCGAGGCTACCCTGAGACTACATAGTGAATTCCAGGTCAGCCTGGACTAGAGTGAGACCCTACCTCAAAAAACAAAAAACTTGGCTGAAGAGATGGCTTAGAGGTTAAGGCGCCTGCCTGGGAAGCCTAAGGACACCCATTTGATTCTCCAGGTCCCACGTTTTGCCAGACGCAAAGTGATGCAAGGGTGCAATGCCGCACTTGCCCACAAGGGGGCGCACATGTCTGGAGTTCGTTCACACCGGCTGAGAGGCTGCTGGCGCATCCATTCTCTATCTGTCCCTCTCTCTTTATGTCTCTCTCCAAAAAACAAAACAAAACAAAACAAAACAAAACAAAAAAAAAACGGGGCTGGGGAAATGGCTTAGGCGTTAAGGCACTTGCCTGTGGAGCCCAAGACCCTAGTTTGATTCTCCAGGACCCACGTAAGCCAGATGCACAAGGTAGCGCATGCATCTGGAATTTGTTTGCAGCGGCTGGAGGCCCTGGCATGCCCATTCTCTCTTTCTCGCTATCCTTTCTCTCTCTTGCAAATAAATGAATAATATTTTTTTTTAAAGGAGAAAGGCTGGAGAGATTTCTCAGTGGTTAAGACGCTTGCCTTTAAAGCCTAATGACGCCCAAAGACCCACATAAAGCCAGATACATAAAGTAGTGCATCTGGAGTTCATCTGCAGTGTCCAGTGGCCCTGGTGTGTCCATTCTCTCTATCTCTCTCTGCTTTCAAATAAATAAATTTTTAAAAAGAGGGGAGAGCTGGGCATGGTGGCACACGCCTTTAATCCTAGCACTGGGGAGGCAGAGGTAGGAGGATTGCCATGAGTTCCAGGCCACCCTGAGACTACATAGTGAATTCCAGGTCAGCCTGGGCTTGAGTGAGACCCTACCTCAAAAAAAAAAAAAAAAGAATAAGAATAAGAATAAGAATAAGAAGAAGAAGGAGGAGGAGGAGGAGGAGGAGGAGGAGGAGGAGGAAGAGGAGAAGAAGAAGAAGGGGGGGCTAAGAGATGGCTTAGGAGTTAAGGTGTTTGCCTGTGAAGTTTAAGGACCCAGGTTCGATTCTCCAGGTCCCACGTAAGCCAGATGCACATGGTGGTGCATGTGTCTGGAATTTGTTTGCAGTGGCTAGAGGCCTTGGTGTGCCCTCTCTCTCTCTCTCTCTCTCTCTCTCTCTCTCTCTGTCTCTGTCTCAAATAAATAAATCTTTAAAAAAAAGGGGGGGGGGAAGCCAGGCATGGTGGAGCATGCCTTTAATCCCAGCACTCACGAGGCAGAGGTAGGAGGATTGCCGTGAGTTCAAGGCCACCCTGAGACTCCAGCCTGGGCCAGAGTGAGACCCTACCTGGAGAGATGACTTAGTGGTTAAGGCGGCTGTCTGCAAAGCCAAATGATCCTGGTTCAATTCTCCAGGACCCACATAAGCCAGATGCACATGGGGGTACATGCATCTGGAATTCATTTGTAGTAGCTGGACGCTCTGGCACACTTTTCTCTTTCTCTCTTTCTCTCTGCCTCTTTCTCTCTCTCAAATAAATAAATAAATAAATAAATAAATAAATAAATAAATTTTTTTAAAGAGGGAAAAGCTGGAGAGATGGCTTAGCGGTTAGGGCACTTGCCTGTGAAGCCTACACACCCATGTTTAACTCTCCAGATCCCATGTAAGCCAGACACACAAGGTGACACAAGCATGCAAGGTCATACATGTGCAGAAGATGGCACACATGTCTGGAGTTCAATTGAGTGGCTGAGGCCCTGGCATGCCAATTTGCTCTTTCTCTCTCTCTCTCTCTCTCTCTCTCTGTCTCTCTCTCTCATAAAAAATACAAAAAAAGGGGGGAGAAAAAAAAGAGGGAGAGGGGCCCAATATGGTGGCACACGCCTTTAATCCCAGCACTCTGGAGACTGAGGTAGAAGGATCAAAATGAGTTCAAGCCTAGCCTGGGCTAGAGTGAGACCCTGTCTCAAAAAACGCGGGCTGGAGAGATGGCTTAATGGTTAAGGCACATGCCTGCGAAGCGTAAGGACCCTGGTTCAATTCTCCAGGTCCCTCGTAAGCCAGATGCACAAGGGGTGCATGTGTCTGGAGTTTGTTTGCAGTGCCTAGAGGCCCTGGTGCGCCCATTCTCCCTCTCCCTCTCTCTCGAGTCTCTCTGTCTGTAATAAATAAATGAAGGGGCAAACAACACGCCTTTAATCCCAGCACTAGGGAGGCAGAGGAAGGAGGATCACCTGAGTAAGAGGCCACCCTGAGAGAGTACATAGTGAACCCAGGTCAACCTGCACTAGAGTGTGACCCTACCTCAAAAAACAAACAAAAAAAAAAAAAAAAGAAAAAGCCATTTTGGTGGCGCATGCTTTAATCCCAGCACTCGGGAGGCAGAGGTAGGAGGATCCCTGACAGTACCGAGGCCACCCTGAGACTACATAAATAAATCCAGGTCAGCCTGGACCAGAGTGAGACCCTACCTTGCAAAACAAAACAAAAAAAAAAAAAAAAAAAAAAAAAAAGAAAGAAAGAAAGAAAGGGCTGGAGAGATGGCTTAGCAGTTAAGGCACTTGCCTGTGAAGCCCAAGAACCCATGTTTAACTCTCCAGGTCCCATGTAAGCCAGACGCATGACACAACATGCAAGGTCACATACATGCACAAGGAAGTGCGTGTATATGGAGTTCAACTGCAGTGGCTGAAGGCCCTGTCAATTCTCTCTCTCTCTCCCTCTCTCTCTCTCTCTCTCTTTCTCTCATAAAGGGGGGGGGGCAATCAAATGCCAGTATTCCCCCTTTATTCTGCTGTCTAGCCTAGTCTCTCATGACATAAGCTGCCCTGTTGAACTGCACTCTGTTCCAGCCTTAATAGAGTGACCCCTGTAACGCCATTAGCGAAGATAGATCTTTCCTGCCTCGAGTTTTGTCACAATGAAGGAGCAAACAACAAAAATACCAGCTCTCAGAGAGAGAAGGCTTAGCTGTTAAGGCACTTGCCTAAGAAGCCTAAGGACCCAGGTTCGATTCCCCAGAGCCCAGGTAAGCCAGATGCATTTTGGTGGCGCATGCTTCTGGAGTTCGTTTGCAGTGGCTAGAGGCCCTGGTGTACCCATTCTCTCCCTCATAAATAAATAAATAAATAAATAAATAAATAAATAAATAAATAAATAAATAAATAAATAAAATTTAGGAAAAAAAACCACCAGCTCTACACGACTCTAACTGCCTTCATCGGTGGAAAAGCCATGTGTGAGGTGCAAAGATGAGATCTGCCTCTGGCCCAGCTGTGTGTCCCAGCACAGCCAGCTCAAAACTGGGACTTCCCTCCCCACGCCCCTGGGCCCAAATCCCACCTCTTCCACTGACTCCTTGCCTCAACAGGCCCTCCGCAGCCTGCACGGCCACCTGCATCTTCTGCTGGTTCAGAGCTCCGCGCCAGACAGCGCCACCTCCTGGAAAATGGACGGGGCACAAGTCAGTCTCCCTGCACTTGCCACCACTTGGCACCACTGTGCCAACTGGGAACAGGCCAGGCACGGTTAGGCCTCAGAGTCTTCCTTATCCCCTAACCCTTCTCTTTCTTCATGGTCCCGAGCAAACTGCCATCAACTATCAATTCTCTCCCCAGCCATAGTCCCTGTACCTTGCTTGCTTGCTTTTTTCAAAAACAAACAAACGGCCGGGCATGGTGGCACATGCCTTTAATCCCAGCACTCGGGAGGCAGAGGTAGGAGGATCGCAGTGAGTTCAAGGCCACCCTGAGACTACCTAGTTAATTCCAGGTCAGCCTGGGCCAGAGTGAGACCCTACCTCGAAAAACCAAAAAAAAAAAAAAACGCGTGCAATTTTTATTAACTCAGGTTTCATTAAACTTAGAACAAGTTACATTAAAATGTTAATTAAGTCTTGCCGGACGGAGTGGCGCACGCCTTTAATCCCAGCACTTGAGAGGCAGAGGTAGGAGGATCGCTGTGAGTTTGAGGCCACCCTGAGACTCACCCTAGTGAATTCTAGGTCAGCCTGGGCTACAGTGAGACCCTACCTCAAAAAAAAGAAAAAAGAGGTGGGCTGGAGAGATGGTTTAGTGGTTAAGCGCTTGCCTATGAAGCCTAAGGATTCTGATGCGAGATTTGATTCTCCAGGACCCACATAAGCCAGATACCCATGGTGGCACATGCGTGTGGAGTTTGTTTGCAGTGGCTAGAGGCCCCAACGCACCCATTCACTCTCTCTCTCTCTCTAATAAATAAAAATAAAATCTTACATTTAAAAAAAAATAGGGCTGGGCTGGAGAGATGGCTTAGCAGTTAAGGCTCTTGCATGCAAAGCAAGACTCCCGAGAACCCACCTAAGCCAGATGCACAAAGGTGAGACAAGCACAAGGCCATACATGTCCACTAGGTGGTGCAAGTTCATTTTCAAGGTGGAGTTCAATTTCAGCAGCTGAGGCCCTGTAGTGCCAATTCTCTCTCCCTCTCTCACTCTCTCACTACCTCTAAAAGTTTTTTTTTTTTTTTTTTAAAAGGGCTGGATGGGCTGGAGAGATGGCTCAGCGGTTAAGGCGCCTGCCTGCTAAGCCTAAGAACCCGGTTTCCAATCTCCAGGTCCCACGTTTAGCCAGATGCAAAGTGACGCAAGGGCGCGTCCATCTCTATCTGTCTTTTTCTCTGTGTGTCTCTCTCAACAACAACAACAAAAAACCCAGCTGGGCATGGTGGCTCATGCCACAAATTCTAGGCCAGCCTGAGACTACATAGTGAATTCCAGGTCAGCCTGAGCTAGAGTGAGACCCCACCTCGAAAAATGAAAAAAAAAAATGTTAATTAAGTCTTATGAAAATGCTTCAACATTATGGTATTGTAGCCATGTTCAGGGAAATACATGCAGATAAGCAGACTAGTTGTCAGGCTTAATTTACTTTTTTTAAATTTTTTTAATTTTTTTATTTGCAAGCAGAGAGAAGATTTTCTAGCCACTGCAAAACTCCAGATTGTTTTTTGCAGCTGGCTTACGTGGGTCTTGGAGAATCGAACCGGGATCCTTTGGCTTCATAGGAAAACGCCTTAACCGCTAAGCCATTTCTCCAGCCCACTTTTTTTTTTAATTTTTAAATTTTTTTAAATTTTTTGTTTTTTCGAGGTAGGGTCTCACTCTACCCCAGGGAGACCTGGAATTCACCATGTAGTCTCAGGCTGGCCTTGAGCTCATGGTGATCCTCCCACTTCTGCCTGGTAAGTGCTGGGATTAAAGGCGTGCGCCCCCACGCCTTATTTCCTATAGTTTATACCTGACATCATTTTCTATGTGCATTTTGTAAGCCACACACAAGGGTTGTGATGAGTTTTCTAGTTTTGCCCACCCTCAAATAGTGGCTAGTATAGAGGGAATGGTCAGGGAATGTGTTTTAATCTTCCAGGACTGAAATGGGTGCTGTATGACCTCAAGGAAATTCTTTCCTTCCCTGAGGTTAGTTTTCTAACTAGTAAAACAGGAGAACCAGAAAGGTTCTCTTTTTTGTTTGTTTGTTTGTTTGTTTGTTTGTTTGTTTGTTTGTTCTCACTCTAGCCCAGGCTGACCTGGAACACACACTCTAGTCCCAGTCTGGTCTCAAACTCACAGTGATCCTCTTACCTCTGCCTCCCAAGTGCTGGGATTAAAGGTGTGCACCACCACACCTGGCAAGTTTTTAAAAATATTTTATTTTTATTTACCTATTTATGAGAGAGAGAGAGAGAGAGAGAGAGGAGAGGAGAGAAAGAGAGGGAGGGAGAGAATTGGCGTGCCAGGGCGTCTAGCCACTGCAAATGAACTCCAGACATATGCGTCACCATGTGCATCTGGCTTACGTGGGTGGGTTTTGGGAAATTAAGCTTTGGTCCTTAGGCTTTGCAGGCAAGTGCCTTAACTGCTAAGCCATCTCTCCAGCCCCCAGGCTATTTATTTTTTTAAAGATTTTATTTTTTAAAAATATTTTATTTATTTATTTATTTATTTATTTATTTATTTATTTATTAGAGACAGAGAGACGTAGAGAGAGAGAGAGAATGGGCGTGCCAGGGCCTCTAGCCACTGCTAATGAACTCCAGACACATGCACCTCCATGTGCATCTGGCTTACGTGGGACCTGGAGAATTGAACCTGGGTCCTTAGGCTTCGCAGGCATGCACCTTAACCGCTAAGCCATCTCTCCAGCCCAATTTTGTTTTATTTTATTTATTAGTTTTTCGAGGTAGGGTTTCATTCTGGTACAGATTGACCTGGAATTAACTATGTAGGCTCAGGGTGGCCTTGAACTCACGGTGATCCTCCTACCTCTGCCTCCCAAGTACTGGGATTAAAGGCGTGCGCCACCACCCCTGGCTTTATTTATTTATTCGAGGCATAGAGAGGGAGAGAGAGAATGGGCGCGACAGAGCCTCTAGCCACTGCAAACAAACTCCAGATGCTTGCGCCACCATGTGCATCTGGCTTACGTGGGATCTGGAGAATAAAACATGGGTCATAAGGCTTCACAGCCATGCACCTTAACCACTAAGCCATCTCTCCAGCCCCAGGCTCTCCCACTTCTGCCTGGTAAGTGCTGGGATTAAAGGCGTGCCCCTAACGCCTTTATTTCGTATAGTTTATACCTGACATCATTTTCTATGTGCATTTTGTAAGCCACACACAAGGGTTGTGATGAGTTTTCTAGTTTTGCCCACCCTCAAATAGTGGCTAGTATAGAGGGAATGGTCAGGGAATGTGTTTTAATCTTCCAGGACTGAAATGGGTGCTGTATGACCTCAAAATTCTTTCCTTCCCTGAGGTTAGTTTTCTAACTAGTAAAACAGGAGAACCAGAAAGGTTTCTCTTTTTTGTTTGTTTGTTTGTTTGTTTGTTTGTTTGTTTGTTCTCACTCTAGCCCAGGCTGACCTGGAACTCACACTCTAGTCCCAGTCTGGTCTCAAACTCACAGTGATCCTCTTACCTCTGCCTCCCAAGTGCTGGGATTAAAGGTGTGCACCACCACACCTGGCAAGTTTTAAAATATTTTATTTTATTTTACCTATTTTATGAGAGAGAGAGAGAGAGAGAGGGGAGAGGAGAGAAGGAGAGGAGGAGAGAATGGGCGTGCCAGGCGTCTAGCCACTGCAAATGAACTCCAGACATATGCGTCACCATGTGCATCTGGCTTACGTGGGTGGGTTTTGGGAAATTAGCTTTGGTCCTTAGGGCTTTGCAGGCAAGTGCCTTAACTGCTAAGCCATCTCTCTCCAGCCCCAGGCTATTTATTTTTAAAGATTTTTATTTTTAAAATATTTTATTTATTTATTTATTTATTTGAGACAGAGGCGTGAACAGAGAGAGAGAGAGAATGGGCGTGCCAGGGCCTCTAGCCACTGCTAATGAACTCAGACACATGCACCTCCATGTGCATCTGGCTTACATGGGACCTGGAGAATTGAACCTGGGTCCTTAGGCCATGAGCAAGCACCTTAACCGCTAAGCCATCTCTCTAGCCCAATTTTATTTTATCTTATTTTATTTATTGGTTTTTCAAGGTAGGGTTTCATTCTGGTACAGATTGACCTGGAATTAACTATGTAATCTCAGGGTGGCCTCGAACTCACAGCGATCCTCCTACCTCTGCCTCCCAAGTACTGGGATTAAAGGTGTGCGCCACCACACCTGGCTTTATTTATTTATTCGAGGCAGAGAAAGGGAGAGAGAGAATGGGCGCGACAGAGCCTCTAGCCACTGCAAATGAACTCCAGATGCTTGCACCACCATGTGCATCTGGCTTATGTGGGATCTGGAGAATAAAACATGGGTCATAAGGCTTCACAGCCATGCACCTTAACCACTAAGCCATCTCTCCAGCCCCAGGCTATTTTATTTTTGAAACAGGGTCTTAAAGCCCAGGCTAACCCGAATTCCCTAGGTACCCAAGGATGACCATGAACTTCTGATTTTCCTATCTCCACCTCCGAGCACTAGGAATACTGGAACGAACCATCATGCCCAATACGCAGTGTTGATAACCGAACCCAGGCCCTCATACATGCCAGCAAGCACTCTACAAACTGAGCTTCATCCCCACTCTCAGAGAGGGTCTTTCAAGGCTGCTTTAGCTCCACGTGTAGTAGCGTCACGACTGAGGGTCTGGTCACCCCACTCTCAGATGTCCCCGAGCTGAGCCAGTATCCGTTTGACAACACCAGCCGCAGCACTGACGTGGAGTCAGTGACACCCAAGGTTGGTCCCTCCTCTTGGAGGGATCTGAAAACTGGGTGTTCCACCAACCAAATCCTCCAACTTTGTTCTTCCAAATTGGATCAGCTGGACTTAAGTAACAGCTACTCTTGTCTCCCCAAGCAACAGGTAAAATTACCCCTCCAGAGAAAATGAAGTTGTCACCCCCAACCATGAAGATAACTGTTAACTTAGACATGTAATAACCCATAACTGTCATCCCCACAACCTTATTCTATTAATGTTAAACTTTCTCTTTTCCTCCCTTCTTCACTGTGGATTCTAGACAAGGGCCAAGCCACGCCCCACACTGTGGATTCTAGGATAACCTGAGCCACGCCCCAGCCCACTCACTGTGGATCTAGACAGGGCTCTACTGTTGAGCCACGCCCCAGCCCCTCATTGTGGATTCTAGACAAGGGCTCTACCGCTGAGCCACGCCCCCAGCCCCTCACTGTGGATTATAGACAGGTTTCTACCCTGAGCCCCCGGGCCCCTCACTGTGGATTCTAGACAAGGGCTCTACCCTGAGCCACGCCCCCAGCCCTCACTGTGGACTCTAGACAAGGGCTCTACCGCTGAGCCACGCCCCCAGCCCCTCACTGTGGACTCTAGACAAGGGCTCCACCGCTGGAGCCCCTCACTGGATTCTAGACAAGGGCTCCACCGCTGAGCCACGCCCCAGCCCCTCACTGTGGATTCTAGACAAGGGCTCTACCGCTGAGCCACGCCCCAGCCTCACTGTGGATTCTAGACAAGGGCTCTACGCTGGGCCACACCCCAGCCCCTCACTGTGGATTCTAGACAAGGAGCTCACCCTGAGCCACGCCCCCTCACTGTGGATTCTGGACAAGGGCTCTACTGCTGAGCCACGCCCCCCAGCCCCTCACTGTGGATTCTAGACCAGGGCTCTACCACTGAGCCACGCCCCAGCCCCTCACTGTGGATTCTAGACAAGGGACAAAGCCCCTCACTGGTTCTAGACAAGGGCTCTACCGCTGAGCCACGCCCCAGCCCCTCACTGTGGATTCTAGACAAGGGCTCTACCGCTGAGCCACGCCCCCAGCCCCTCACTGTGGATTCGAGACAAGGGCTCTACCGCTGAACCCCCCCCACCAGCCTCCACAGTGTTAATCTTTTTCATCTGACATACAGTCCTTAACCGTGGCCATTCAAGGACACAGTCTTCAATTCCTTTCCGATAATCCACAAACACAGGGAGCCACTCCCAAGTGCTTCCCAGGGCATCCTTGGATCGTCCACAAACTGTCGCCTCCAACTCCAAGAAGGCACGAGTCCCAAGTCACTCAACTTTCCATTACATACATGCACCCCCTTCTCCCCCCCCCCACGCCTCGGACCTGGTGTTCACATCTCCCAAGCATTGCCTCTCCCTTGGGTCCCCAGGCTCCTGGCAAACCCCCCCGCCCCGCCCCGGCGGGCACCTGATTACGCAGCACGGCGAGCGCCTGGCACAGGTCTCTCAGGAAGAGCTGGTAGACGTGCGCCTGCACCAGCGCCTCCCTGCGCTCCTCCCACAAGCCAAGCAGTTTGTGCCAGCCGACCTCGAGGTGTGGCAACCATTCGTCCAGAGCCAGACCTGGGCCCAGCTCCGAGCCGCCTTCGGCTGCCAGCAGAGCCTCGCTGGCCGCCACGATGCGCGCGTAGTCCTCCTCGCGCTGATCCACCTCCTCCTTGAGCGCCGCGTGGCGCGCCAGCAGCGCGTCCGCCTCCTCCAGGCTGCTGGGCAGGGGTCCCTCTCGGCCGCCACCACCCGCCGCCTCCTGGGCCCTCACCAGCCAGTCCAGGAAAGTGTCCAAGTCGCGCAGGAAACGCTGCAGGCGCCCGGCCGCCGCCACCGCCTGACCACAAGCCTGGGCAGCTGCGGCCAGCGCGCCCCACTCGGTTGCCAGCTCCTGGGCTCCCTGGTGCAGCCGTGCTGCCTGCGCCGGGAAACGTTCTGCCAGCAGGCTCGCTTCCTCCTGCAGGGCCTCCTGGCGAGGCTCCAGCGCCTGCAACGCAGCCTCCAGGCCACTCAGGCGCCACTGAAGGGCGCCGCCAGCCCGGGGAGCGCTCTCCACCGCCCGCCGCTTCTCGCGCACCTGAGCGCGCACCTCGGCCACCTCCAGCACGTGGTTCTCCACCAGCAGCACCGCGTTCACCTCCTCTTTGCGCTGCTCCACCAGCTCCACGATGCGGTTCCATCTGCCCCCGGAGGGGGTAGCACGGAGGGGGAACGGAAAGAGGGAAACCACGTGAGGACAAGAGAGACCCCTCTTGCATGGAAGGAGCCCACCTAACCAAGGTAAAGCGCTGGGCTGGAGAGATGGCTCAGCGGTTAAACGCACTTGCTTGCAAAGCCTGATGGCCTGTGCTCCATTCCCCAGTACCCAAGTAAAGCCCAGATGCACGCAGTGGCGGCACGCGTCTGGAGTTCGTTTGCAGTTGCCAGAGTCCCATGCATAATGCCCATTCATATTCTTTCTCTCCCCTTCCACTCTGCTAGCAAATAAATAAAATCTCTTGTGAAGTAGTAACTAATCAAATATTCTGCATATTCTTTTTTGTTTATTTGTTTGTTTTTCAAGATAGGGTCTCACTCTGGTCCAGGCTGACCTGGAATTCACTATGTAATCTCAGGCTTGCCTCGAACTCACGGCGATCCTCCTACCTCTGCCTCCCAAGTGCTGGGATTAAAGGCGTGCGCCACCACGCCCGGCTGCATATTCATTTTTTAAAATTTATTCATTTGGGCTGGAGAGATGGCTTAGCAATTAATGTGCATGCCTGCGAAGCCTAAAGACCCAGGTTCGATTGATGCACGTGGTAGCACATGGATCTGGAGTTCATTTGCAGTGGCTAGAGACCCTGGTGTGCCCTTTTTCTCTCTCTCTTTCTTTCCCTCTCTCTCTGTCTCAAATAAATAAAAATAAAAATATTTTTAAAAGTATTCATTTGACAGAGAAAGAGAGAGACAGAGAGGGAGAGAATGGGTGAGCCAGAGCTTTCAGCTGCTGCAAATGAATTCCAGACACATGCGCCACCTTGTGCATTTGGCTTACATTAGTCCTGGGGACTTGAACCTGGGTCCTTTGGCTTTGCAGGCAGACATCTTACCTGCTAAGACATCTCTCCAAGCCCTTCTTCATACTCACTGTGGCGCACCATCACCTAGTACCAGGCATACCAATTGTATCCAGGTCTTGCTGTTTTTTTTTTTTTTTAATTTGTTTTTTGTTTTTCGAGGTAGGGTCTCACTGTGGTCCAGGCTGACCTGGCAGTAACTATGTAGTCTCAGGGTGGCCTCGAACTCATAGCAATCCTCCTACCTCTGCCTCCCGAGTGCTGGGATTAAAGACATGCGCCACCATGCCCGGCAAGGTCTTGCTGATTGATCAGGTGGTCATTAACATTTCAGGGAATTTACAATCACACTGCTTTCCATGATGGAGTGAGTGTGGCAGGCAATGACAGGAAAGTATGACAGACCCATGAAGGGTTTCCAGCCGAGGGCCCCACTTACCTGCTGTTCAGATGGTCCTGGCAGGAGCGCACCTCATCTGAGCTGGGGTGACCTCCTTCCACCAGCTCCTGGACTGTTTGGTTCACATCCAGGACACGGCCCATCAGACTATTCATCTCTTGGTCCAGGCTCTCAAACCTGTGGGGGAGGATGGAGATGCTGAGGGGCCTGGAGCCCTGGGAACCAGCCCACTTCTTAGCTTTTATACATTTATTTATTTGAGATAGAGAGAGAAAGAAGTAGAAAGAGAGAATGGGCATGCCAGGGCCTCCAGCCACTACAAATGAACTCCAGATGCGTGCGCCACCTTGTGCATCTGGCTTCCTTGGGTCCTGGGAATTTGAACCAGGGTCCTTTGGCTTTGCAGGCACGCGCCTTCACCGCTAAGCCATCTCTCCAGCCCCTGAAGCAGCGAACTCTTCCAGGTTCTGGTCCTAGCTTCCCAGCTCATTTCCTCAGCTGGGACTAGAGTGGCTGCTGCAATGCACTGGTTCCCTCAGTACTCTGTCCGAGGCTCTCTGGGCTGTCTGTCAACTGTACCTGGCTCATCTCACCCACCACCATAACCTGGAGCATTACCCTGAACCCATGATCCCACATCTCGAGTGTCCAGCCTCCGCCTTTTTCCCCTTTTGAATCTGTTTTCAACTTTACAGCCTCCTATATACATACATCCTTGTTGCCCTCACACCCAGGGTGACTTACGTGGCTCTTGTCATCTCCCTTTTGACTTGGTCATCCTCTGAGTCCCAGGCTCTGGGACTGACCCCTGGGCCTTGTTTTGGACAACTGCCACAACCAGTTGGGCCCCTGTTTCTTGCCCACGTGACCCTCTAATCTGGTCTGGACCTGCACCCTACTGTTTGAGCTCCCCAATCCAGCTGCCTCTCTGAGTTCTCAGTCACCTCCAGGAGGCACTGCAACCTGCCCTCTACAGGGCATTCTGGGAGATCGTTTTACAGTTTTTATTTTTTGTTTAATATTTTATTTATCCATTTGAGAGAGAGAGAGAGAGAGAGAGAGAGAGAATGGGCATGCCAGGGCCTCCAGCCACTGCAAACAAACTGCAGACACATGTGCCACCTTGTGCATCTGGCTTACATGGGTTCTGGGGATTTGAACCTGGCTCCTTGAGAATGGTGCACCAAGGCCTCCAGCCTCTGCAAATGAACTCCAGACACATATGCCATCTTGTGCATATGGCTTTATTTGGGTACTGGGGAATCAAACCTGAGTCTTTTGGGTTATGTGGGTATCTAGGGAATTGAATCCAGGCAGACAAGCTTAACACTGAGCCATCTCCCCAGCCCCTGGGAGATCTTTTTAAAGCAGGGAATTGTGATGGGTCATGCATGTTTTTCTTTAATCCCAGCACTTGGGAGGCTGAGATAAGAGGATAGCTGTAAGTTCAAGGGCAGCCTGAGCTACAGAGTGAATTTCAGGTCAGGTATGGACCACTTTTTGCATTTGGCTTTATGTGAGTAATAGGGAATCGAACCCCAGCCAGCAGGCTTTGCAAACAAGCACTTTCAACTACTGACCCATCTCCCCAATCCTTGGCAGGTATTTTTTTTTTCTTTTTGGAGAGAGACAGAGAGAGAGAGAATGGGCACGCCAGCAGCCTCTCAGCTGCTGTGAACGAATTCCAGATGCGTGCACCTCCTTGTGGTCAAGTGCAGCATTGCACCCTTGCATCACTTTCCATCTGGCTAAACATGGGACCTGGAGAATCGAACGGTGATCTTGGGCTTGGCAGGCAGGCGCCTTAACCGCTAAGCCATCTCTCCAGCCTTGGTGGATATTTTCATGTTGTGAGTAGGAACCTCACAATACTGAAAGCAAACGCCTGTGGGAGCCCCCCCCCCTACAACTTCCCTGTAGCACGCATTTGCTAGGTCTTTCACCCCTATGAGCACATCTGCCTTTCACCACAAGCTAAGTTCAACCCCATTTTACATATAGGCAAACTGAGGTCCAGAGACATTAGGCAAGTGCAGTCTGTCAAACACCGATTAAAGATGAAGCAGGGATTGGAATCCCTGATTTCAGCTGAGCAAATGTACGAACTGTTGAACCAAAAGAACTGGGCTAGAGAGATGTTTCCATCATTAAAGGCACTTGCTTTCAAAGCCTGCTGGCCAGGGTTCAATGCTCCAGGACCCACATAAAGCCAGATGCACGATGTGGTGCATGCATCTGGAGTTCATTTGCAGTGGTAGGAGGACCTGGCAAGTCCAAACTCTATCTTCCCCTACCCCCCCGTCTCTCAAATAAATAAAAAAATATTTTTAAAGGTTGGAAAGATAGCTCAGCGGTTAAGGCACTTACCTGTGGAGCCTAAAGACTCAGGTTCCACTCCCCAGAAACCACGTAAGCCAGATGCTCAAGGTGGCACATGTGTCTGGAGTTTGTTTGCAATGGCTAGAGGCCCTGGCATGCCCCCCTGTCTATCTATCGACCTATCCATCCATCCATCTATCTGTCTATCTCTCATAGATAAATAAACAAAATATTAAAAACTTACAAAGTCCAGGCATGGTGGTAACACACATTTAGTCCCAGAACTTGGGAGGCAGAGATGGGAGGATTGCAGAGAGTTCGAGGCCACCCTGAGACTACATAGTGAATTCCAGGTCAGCCTGGGATAGTTTGAGACCTTAAGTTGAAAAGCAAAAATGCAGGACCAGCGGAGGGGTGGGATAGATGGCTCAGTGATTAAAGGCACTTGCAAAGCATAACAGCCCAGGTTTGATTCCCCAGTAAAGCCAGATGCACAAAGTGGCACATGCATCTGAAGTTCGTTTGCAGTTGCAGGAGACTCTGATGAGCTCATTCAGTCTGTCCTTGAAAATAAATAAATATTTTCCAAAAGGAATGTGGGGGCTGTAGAGATGGCTCAGCAGCTGGAGGCACTTGCTTGCAAAGCCTAACAACCTGGGTTCGATTCCCCAGGACCCATGTAAAATCAGTTGCACAAGGTGGCATATACGTCGGGAGTTTGTTTGCAGTGGCTAGAGGTTTGGTGTACTCATTCTTTCTCTCTCTGTTTTTGGATGTTCAAGGCCCTTATGAAAAATGGTAGGGCTGAAGGGATGGCTCAGTAGTTAAGGTGCTTGCCTGCAAAACCTAACGACCCAGGTTCAATTCCCCAGTACCCGTGTAAAGCCAGATGCACAAAGTGGTGGATGCATCTGAAGTTCGTTTGCAGTGGCTGGAGACCCTGGTGCGCCCATTCGTGCTCTCTTTCTCTGCTTGCAAATGAATAATTAAAAAAATTCCCTCCCAGGTAGGGTGTCACTCTTAGCCCAGGCTGACCTGGAATTCACTATGTAGTCTCAGGGTGGCCTCCTATCTCTGCCTCCCAAGTGCTGGGATTAAAGGTGTGCACCACCACACTGGGCTAATAAAAATATTTTTCTTTCTTTCTTTCTTTTAAATTATTATTATTATTATTATTATTATTATTATTATTTTGGTTTTTTGAGGCAGGGTCTCACTCTAGCCCAAGCTGACCTGGAATTCACTATGTAGTCTCAGGGTGGCCTCCTATCTCTGCCTCCCAAGTGCTGGGATTAAAGGTGTGCACCACCACACTGGGCTAATAAAAATATTTTTCTTTCTTTCTTTCTTTTAAATTATTATTATTATTATTATTTTGGTTTTTTGAGGCAGGGTCTCACTCTAGCCCAAGCTGACCTGGAATTCACTGTGTAGTCTCAGGGTGGCCTCAAACTTACATTGATCCTCCTACCTCTGCCTCCCAAGTGCTGGGATAAAAGGCGTGTGCCACCACAGCCAGCTTCTTTTTTTCTTTCTTTTTTAATATTTTATTTATTTATTTATTTAAGAAAGAGAGGAAGAGGCAGATAGAGAGAGAGAGAAACTGGGCATGCTGGCGCCCACCTTTTATCCCAGTTGGGATGCAGAGGTAGAAGGATCGCAGTGAGTTCAAGGCCACCCTGGGTCTACAGAATGAATT
Source organism: Orientallactaga sibirica (assembly GCA_036365145.1). Lineage (NCBI taxonomy): Eukaryota > Metazoa > Chordata > Mammalia > Rodentia > Dipodidae > Orientallactaga > Orientallactaga sibirica. The sequence goes on from JAEOAD010001077.1 coordinate 852,662, forward strand.
CCAGGTCAGCCTGAGCTAGAGTGAGACCCTACCTCGAAAAACCACAAAAAAAAAAAAAAAAAGAAAGAAAAGAAAAAGGAAAAGAGAGAGAGAACGGGCATGCCAGGGCATCCATCCACTGCAAACAAACTCCAGACACATGCGCCCCCTTGTGCATCTGCCTTAGGTGGGTCATGGGGAATCAAACTGAGGTCCTTTGGCTTTGCAGGCAAGTGCCTTAGCGGCTAAGCCATTTCCTCAGACCCTTTTCTTTTCTTTTCTTTTCTTTTCTTTTCTTTTCTTTTCTTTTCTTTTCTTTTCTTTCTTCTCCTCCTCCTCCTCCTCCTCCTCTTCTTCTTCTTCTTCTTCTTCTTTTTTTTTTTTGGTTTTTCAAGGTAGGGTCTCACTCTAGCTCAGGCTGACCTGGAAATCACTATGTAGTCTCAGGGTGGCCTCGAACTCACAGTGATCTCCTACCTCTGCCTCCCGAGTGCTGGGATTAAAGGCGTGCATCACCATGCCGGCTCTCTTTCACTTTTTTAAGAAAGAGAGAGAGAAAAAGGCATGCGAGGGTTGGAGAGATGGTTTGGCTGTTAAGTGCTTGCCTGGGAAGCCTAAGGACTCATGTTCAACTCTCCCGGTGCCACGTAAGCCAGACGCACAGTGACATAAGCGGGCAATGGTCGCATATGCACAAGGTGGTGCAAGTGTCTGGAGTTTGACTGCAATGGCTGAGGCCCTGGCACGTCAATTCTCTCTTTCGTCTCTCCTTCACTCTTACATTTAAAAAAAAAAAGTATGTTGGGCTTGCTTCAATAATAAACTTTACAAAAGGAATGAGGGGACCCCTGGGGTAGGGTGGGGAAGACTTGTAGGGTAGGTGGGATGGGGTAGGAGGTGGGGCGAGGTATGGGTTGGAGGTGGGGTGGGATGGGGTGGAGATGGGGTAGAGGGTGGGGTGGGGTAGGGAGGACCTGTGGGGTGGGGATGGGGGCGGGGGCTCTCACCGGTGCTGCACCACCTCCACTTCGTCCAGGGAGTCGGGCACGCGCATGGCCAGCAGCCACTGCTCCTTCTCGCCGATCCACAGCTCGCAGGCGTGCACCTCTCCGAACATGCGGTACACGGCGAGCGCATCCCGCAGCCACTGTCGGCGCAGCGCGGCCACCTCGGTGACCTCAGCGAACAGCTGCTCGGCCTCCACCACGCGCACCTGCAGCGCCACCACCAGTGACCCGGAGGTGGCGGCTCCAGCTCCTCCGCCTGCTCCTCCTCCTCCGCCCAGCGCGGCCAGCTGTCTCCGCAGGCTGCCCACGGGCCCGCGGTGCGCCTCCACCTCCCCGGTGAGCGCGCGGTGCTGGCGTGCCAGGCGGCGGCTGGACGCCTCGTCGTGGCCGAAGTCGCCGGCGGCGGCCAGGCGGTAAGCGTCGCGCAGCCAGTCCAGGAGCCCGTCGAGGTCGGCCCCGAACTGGTGCAGCGCCCTGGCCTCCTGCAGCCGCCGCTCGCGCCGCGCCGCCGCCTCCTCCAGTCGCTGCCAGCGGCGCCGTGCGCTCGCCGCGCGCTCGGCCAGGCCGGCTACGTGCACCGCCGAGTCCCCGCAGCTCCGGGCACTCCCGGGGCCACCCGCCGCCGCCGCCAGCTCCTCGCCGCGCCGCAGAGCCTGCTGCAGCAGCGCCCTCCGGCCGCCCAGCTCGCCCTGCAGGATCTTGTGCTGGGCCTGCAGCCGGGCGGTCCTGGCCAGGTCGTGCGCCCCGCCCGCCGCGCCCGAAGCCGCCTCCAGCAAGCGCTCCTTGTCCCGGGCCCAGCTCTCCGCCTCCTCCAGCTCCTGCAGCAGCGCCCACAGGCTCCGCGAGGCCTCGAGCTCCGCGCGCCGCCGAGCCGCCTGCTCCCTCAGCTCCGACAGGCAACCGTGCACGTGGTTCACGCGGTTGCACACCACTTGAGGGTCGCACGGTTGGTAGCCTGGGGGACAGGGGTCGGAGGAAAGGACTCAAGAAGAGGAGGTGCGAGGGGCTGGAGAGATGGCTCAGGCCGAGCTGTTAAAGGTGCTTGTTGGCAAAGCCTGATAGTCCCCCACCCACCCCATCCCCGGGTTCGATTCCCCAGTCAGCCACGTAAGGCCAGATGCTCAAAGTGGCTCATGACATCTGGAGTCTTACTTTATAGTCACTTTCTCTCTCCCTCTTCCTCTCTCTCTCATAAATAAATATAACTAAACAGATGTTATTTTTAAAGTAATAATTACTTTTTAAATTTTTATTTGAGAGAGAGAGAGGGAGAGAGAATGGGGCGCCAGGGCATCCAGCCGCTGCAAACAAACTCTAGACGCATGCATCCCCTTGTGCATCTGGCTTATGTGGGCCCTGGGGAATCGAACCTGGGTCCTTTGACTTTGCAGGCAAGCACATCAACTGTTAAGCCATCTCTCCAGCCCAGATGTTATTTTTAAAAAGAGAAGGATGTGGGCTGGAGAGATGGCTTAGCGGTGAAGCCTGACACTCTCCATGCCCCATCTCCCCCACACTCACCCTGCAGCTGGGAGAACCGCAGGGCGGCAGCATTAAGGGCCTCCACGCGCTCGCTCTGGGCCGCGATGTCGCCCTCCAGCAGTCCGTGCTTCTGCAACAGGTCTTCTGCTTCTACTAGATGCTGTCCACATTCCCGGGACAGCAGCTGCGTCTGCAAGGGAGGCAGCGCTGAGCAGGTCTCTGGCATTTCCCAGGGGGCCGCTCACTATCAGGGTCCCCCCAGCCCAGCCCAGCCCAGCCTCTGCTTCATTCTTAACATGGTTATTTGGAATTCCGATCTCTGGCTGTCTGTCATCCCTGATCTTGGAATGTTCCCTCCATCTCATTGTTTCCATGTTTCTGCTCACTTCCTCCCTCCATCTCTTTCCTCTTTCTCTGTGTCCATTTTTCCTATCCTCATTTCTCTCTGCATCTCGGGTGTTTCTTTCCCAAATTGACTCCACCATGGAGCCATAGATAATTCTTTTGTTTGTTTCTGAGACAGGACCTTTATACATAAGTCAGGCTGACCTTGAACTCACTATGTAGCCTGGGCTACCTTTTTTTTTTCTTCTTCTTCTCGTTTTTCAAGGTAGGGTTTCACTGTAGTCCAAGCCGACCTGGAACGCACTATGTAGTCTCAGGCTGGCCTCGAACTCACAGTGATCCGCCTGCCTCAGCTTCCCAAGTGCTTGAGATTACAGGCATATGCTACCAGGTTCGGCTTGTAATCACAGATATTTCAACTGCCAGCTCCGTGTCTGCCCCTCTAGCACTGGACTTTTCTTTTCCCCTGATTTTTCTTTCCCTGTCCATGTAACCTCCTCTGCCTTAGCCTTTCTCTGTCCTTGTGTCTCTGTCCTTATCCTCTCTATGTGCTCTCTTTTTCCCTCTTTTTTTTAAAAAAAAAAAATATTTATTTGCAAGGAGAGAGAGAGAGAAGAGAGGTAGACAGAGAGAGAATGGGCACACCAGGGCCTCTAGCCACTGCAAACGAACTCCAGATGCATGTGCCCCTTGTGCATCTGCCTTACGTGGGTCCTGGAGAATCAAACTGGGATCCTTTGGCTTTGCAGGCAAACGCCTTAACCGCTAAGCCATTTCTCCAGCCCCCTTTTACCTCTTTTCTCTGGATTATTTTTTGGGGGGTGACTTTTCATTTTATTTATTTATTTTGGTTTTGCTAGGTAGGGTCTCCCTCTAGCCCAGGCTGACCTGGAATTCACTATGTAGTCTCAGGGTGGCCTCAAACTCTCTGTGATCCTCCTACCTCTGCCTTCTGAGTGCTGGGATTAAAGGCCTGCGCCACCACCCGGCTCTTCTGCATCTCTTTTCATCCTTGTCCTTCCTCAGCTTTAGAGCTCCACTTCCCTCCTTGGCCTCCCTGAGCCCTCCTGTACCTCCCCCCACCCATCCCCACCTCGGGTCCACACCTGCATTTCCTCCATCCAATCAACCATGTACACCATCTCCTGGAAGACCTTCTGCAGGGCCAAGTTCTGCTCAAGCCGGGTCCTCCGGGCACCCACCAGCCCGGTGAGCAGGGCCCACTGGCGCAGGACACTGTCGCGTTGAGCTGCCACTCGCCGGGCATCATAGTAGCCTTCAGCTGCCAAGGCCTGGGCCAGCTCTGCCACGCCCTGCACCCGTTCCTCGTAGGCTGCAATGTCTGCCTCGATCGCCTCGTGCTTCTTCATGGCTGCCTCCACCGCCGGGAGCTCGTACCCAAAGTTGTCCTTCATGGCTGCCTCCACACACATATTCACTGGGAGCTCATCCACCCAAAGTTGTCCTAGGGGGAGGGCAGGACACACACATAGCCTGGTTCAGTTTCCCCAGTATCCCCTGATTTTTCTTTCCTGGAGTTTGTCCATGGCAAAAAAAAAACCTCCTCTGCCTTAGCCTTTCTCTGTCCTTGTGTCATTTTTTTCTGTCCTTATCCTCTCTATGTGCAGCCTCTTTTCCCTGAAATCCAGGTGTGTGTGCACCCTTGTGTCTTTTTTTTTTTTCAAGGTAGGGTTTCACTCACAGCGATCCTAGCTCAGGCTGACCTGGAAGTCACTGTACCACTGTAGCCCCCTTTTTTTTTTTTTTTTTTTTTTTTTGAGTTAGGGTCTAGCTCAGGCTGACCTGGAAGCCCAGAGCTAGATCTGGAATTCACCCTGGAGTCTTAGGGTGGCCTTGAACTCACGCCATCCTTCTACCTCTGCCTCCCAAGTTCTGGGTTTAAAGGTGTGTGCCACCATGTCCAGCTACTCTCCCGATTTCTGAAGAGACTAATTATTCCCTCTCTGATTATCCTGGAGACAAGCTCCACATTTCTGTTACCATGAAGATATCAGGCCCATTCTCCTCACCCACCAGTATCATAAGAGACAAATCAATTAAGACTTTCTCCCCACCCTCATGTGTCACTTAAAAGGCTAAACTTAACCCTTCCCTGTTGCTCAGGAGAGCAAGTCTCCCTTTGGAATCCCAGGGCCATGAGCCCTGCCCACTCTCCCTTTTCCCCGGAGCCAAGCCCTACACCTTGTACCTGGGAGACCAGGCGCTGGTTCTCATTCAGCCAGCTCTCCCTCATGGCCACCTTGTGGTCAAATCTCTGAGCCAGAAGTTCCAGCTTCTCCTGCCGGATCAGCTCAGCTCGTAGGGCAGCCTCTCGGTCATGTTCTGCCTTCTCCAGCTCGCCCCATGCCTGCAGGAGGAAGACAAGAGAAGGCAGTTAAATTCCCAACAACCCATCTCAGTTTAATGACCCTGGCTTTTTGATCTGAAGCTGCTCCTAGCATGTATGTCACCTGTATGCAAATTAGGAAAAAGTGTCGCTTCCTCATGCTACTATTACATGGAAATTGTCAGAATGAATGCCCAGTCCTTGTTATCTATAATGTGAGTGAGCTGAATAGATGGTTCAGTGATCAAAGGTGCTTGCTTGTAAAGCCTGATGGCCTGAGTTCAATTTCACCGTACCCCCATAAAGTCAGATACACAAAGTGGCACATGCACCTGGAGTTTGTTTGCAGTGGCAAGAGGCCCTGTAGTACCCATTCTGTCTCTTACACACACACACACACACACACACACACACACACACTCTCTTTCTCTCTCTGCTTGCAAATAAAAATATTTTGAGCAAGCCGGGCATGGTGGCACACACCTTTCCCAGCACACAGGAGGCAGAAGTAGGAAGATTGCTGTGAGTTTGAGGCCACCCTGAGAACACACAGTGAATTCCAGGTCAGCCTGGGCTAGAGTGAGACCCTGCCTCAAAAAACCAAATATAGATAGATAGATAGATATTTGAGCTGGGGAGATAGCTCAATGGTTAAAGGCACTGGCTTGCAAAGCCTGGTGGTCCAGGTTTGATTCGCCAGTGCCCATATAAAGCCAGAAGCACAAAGTGGCATGTGCATCTGGAGTTCTTTTGCATCAGTAAGAGGCCCTGGTGTGCCCATCCTCATTCTCTCCCCTCCCCCACCCACATAATTAAATGAAAATAAAAACATATCGTGCCAATGACTTCCTTGAATAATATGCAAGCTATAAACTCTACAGCACAATCTTATTTCTCCCTTATGTCCCCAACCTCACCTTGTCAATGTCCCAGATACCACAGCCCTCTCGAGGCACATAGAGGCGACGGTTGTAGGCACGTAATTTGCTCTGGATGCTGAAGAGCAGAACCTCCAGGTTCCCCTTCTCCTGAAACCTAAAGAGGCATGAGTTCGGGGCACCCGTATCCACCCCACCCCCACCCCAAACACCTCTTGAGCTGAGTCTCACTTGACGGGTTTCTCCAGCGTACAGTAGGCCGTGAAAGCCTGCAGCTGTTGCTGCACCCCGCTCAGAGAATTGGCAAACTTCTGGTTGCTGATCAGGCCCACGGTGCGGTGGATCCAGGCCAGGAGCTCAGCTGCCAGCTCCTCGTAGCGCTCTATGATCTTCCCCACCTCCAGCACCTGGTCCAACACCTGACCGAGCAAAGGAAGATGACGTCAAGCTTTCTTCCACATGCCTGTCTAACCTCCAGGTACAAGGGACAGGATTTGTTTTTTGGTTTGTTTGTTTGTTTTGTTTTGTTGCTCTGGCACACAGGGTGGGTGGAGAGTACCATGACAGCAGGGAGACTGAATCCCCCAAACCCACGAGAGGTTTCCCAGGCACCCAACCTCCCCATTTCTTGCCTCCACCTACCTTCCCAATCCGCTTTCCCTCCACGGCCAGAGCCTTCATCTTGGAGAAGTAGTGGTAGAAAGAGACCACGTACGTGATGATGGACTTTTCATCTGGAGCCTCCATGTTCACATCTGGGTGGAAAGGGGAGTGTGTGATCGTTGTGTGTGTGTGTGTGTGTGTGTGTGTGTGTACAATTGTGTATGACCGTGTGGAAGTCAGAGGACAACCTCATGGGTTGGTCCTTGTCTTGCATCTTGTTTAAGGCAGCGTCTTGTGTACCACTCCGTTCCATTCAGCACACTAGCTGGCCTGTGAGGGCCCAAGACTTCTCCTATCTCCACCCCTGATATGGCTGTAGGTGTGCAGGAATTACACTCATGCTACAGTCTCCAGCCTTATGTGGCTTCTGGGGGCCTGAACTCAGGCATTCGTGTTTGTGTGTCAAGTGCTTTATCCACTGAGCCACCTCCCCAGCCCTACTCCTCCTCAGGGTTGCTTTTAAATTCTTTTCTTTGTTTTGTTTTCTAATGTTTTTATTTATTTGAGAGAGAAAGAAAGAGGTAGCAGACAGAGAGAGAGAGAATGGATGTGCCAGAGCCTCCAGCCACTGCAAACAAGCTCCAGATGCATGCGCCTCCTTGCGCATCTGGCTTATAGGGGTCCTGGGAAATTGAACCTGTTGCTTTTAAATTCTTTTCTTTGTTTTGTTTTCCAATGTTTTTATTTATTTGAGAGAGAAAGAAAGAGGTAGCAGACAGAGAGAGAGAATGGACGTGCCAGAGCCTCCAGCCACTGCAAACAAGCTCCAGATGCATGTGCCTCCTTGCGCATCTGGCTTATAGGGGTCCTGGGGAATTGAACCTGGGGTCCTTTGGCTTCACAGGCAAATGCCTTAACCACTAAGCAATTTCTTCAGCCCCTCCTCAGTTTTTTTAAAATTTATTTTATTTAATTTTATTTATTTATTTATTAGAGAGAGAGATATATAGAGATTGCTACTGCAATTGAACTCCGGATACATGCGCCACCTTGTACATCTGGCTTACATGGGTCCTGAGGAGTCAAACCTGGGTCCTTTGGCTTTGCAGGCAAGTACCTTAACCACTAAGCCATCTCTCCACCCCCTAATATTATTTTTTGATCACCATTCTACATACTCCCTCAGCACCTTTGTACCTGCCCTTCTCACTGCCTGGAGACTATGGTTCTCTCTTCCATGTTCAAAACTCTCACTCAGAGCTCAACTCACATTTCCTTAAGCAAGCCTCATTCTTTACCCTGCCTAGAGTTGGACTCCTCACATTATTCTCTACTGTTTTTGTTTTTCCTTGCTGGAGGTTAAACTCAGGGCCTTGCACATGCTAGGCAAGTAGCCAACCATTGAGCTATATCCACAGCGCTCAAAATACTTTATCATTGCCCTCTCTGAAGATATCACAGGTAATAATGAAGTGGTGAGGGGCTGGAGAAATGGCTTAGTGGTTAAGGCACTTGCCTGCAAAGCCAAAGGATCCAGGTTCGATTCCCTAGTACCCATGTAAGCCAGATGTACAAGGTGGTGCATGAGTCTGGAGTTCGTTTGCAGTGGTTGGAGGCCCTGGTGCACCCATTCTCTGTCTTTCTCTCTCTCAAATTAATTAATTAATTAGTTTAAAAAATAATGAAGTGGCGAGTAAGCCTGGGCTGCATGAACACATCTATGCCTGTCCTTTTAATCCTACACAGATCCTGTCATGTTCAGGAAATTCTCACTAAGTATGTGAAGTTTGAAAAGGAGCACTTGGGCTTCAGAGAGAGCAGGTTCTTGAATCTTAGCTCCACCCCTCACTTGCAGTATGTACTTAGGAAATGGACTTAACTTCACTGAGTCTCAACTTCCTTATTGTTATATTAAGGATAATCCTGATTCCTGCCTCTCAGGAACACAGTAAATATTAGAAAGGCTATAGCCATACTATTTTTCTTTTCTTTTCTTTTTTTTTTTTTTTTTGTTTGTTTGTTTTGCAAGGTAGGGTCTCACTCTATCCAGGCTGATCTGGAATTAACTATGTAGTCTCAGGGTGGCCTCGAACTCTTTGCAACCCTCCTACTTCTGCCTCCTGAGTGCTGGGATTAAAGGCGTGCACCACCACGCCCAGCCATACTCTATTTTTCTCTCTGCCTCTCTCTCTCTCTCTCAAATAAATGAATAAATATTTATTTTTTTTTAGAAAAAAGAAAGACTTAGCCGGATGTAGTGGCTCATGCCTTTAATCCCAGCACTGGGGAGGCAGAGGAAGGAAGATCACCATGAGTTCAAGGTCACCCTGAGACTACCTAGTGAATTCCAAGTCAGCCTGGGCTAGAGCAAGACCCTACCTCTAAAAACCAAATAGAAAACAGAAAGAAAGAAAGAAAGAAAGAAAGAAAGAAAGAAAGAAAGAAAGAAAGAAAGAAAGAAAGAAAGAGACTGACTGACTAGAGGGGCTGGAGAAATGGCTTAGTGTTCAAGGTGCTTACCTTCGAAGCCAAAGGACCCAGATTTGATTCCCCAGAACCCATGTAAGCCAGATGCACAAGGGGGCACACACATCTGGAGTTCATTTGCAGTGGCTGGAGGTCCTGGTGTACCCATTCTCTCTCTCTCTCTCTCTCTCTCTCTCTCTCTCTCTCTCTCTCTCTCCCCTCTCTCTCTCCCCCTCTGGCTCTTTCTCTCTCTCAAATAAATAAAGAAAAAATTTTAAAATATTTTTAAAAAAGAAAGACTATAGCCAGGTATGGTGGCGCACACCTTTCATCCCAGCACTCAGGAGGCAAAAGTGGGAGAACCAGACCAGCCTTGGCTACATAACAAGTTCAATTAGAGTTAATTAGGTTCTAGCTCAAAAATGATCAGGCTGGGGCTGGAGAGATGGCTTAGTGGTTAAGGCGCCTGCCTGCTAGCCTAAGAACGTCAGTTCCAATCTCCAGATCCCACATTTAGCCAGACACAAAGTGAACAAAGGCGCAATGCTGCACTTGCCCACAAGGAGGTGCACGTGTCTGGAGTTTGTTCACAGCAGCTGAGAGGCTGCTGGTGTGCTCATTTTTTATCTGTCTCTCTCAAAAAAAAAAAAAAAGATCAGGCTGGGAGTGGTGGCATATGCCTTTAATCCCAGCACTTGTAAGGCAGAGGTAGGAATATCACTATAAGTTCAAGTCCAGCCTGAGACTATATAGTGAATTCCAGGTCATCCTGGGATACAGACACACCCTACCTTGAAAAAGCAAATAAATAAATAAATAAATAAACAAATAAATACTATAACATTCCAGAGACTGTGGTAGTAGGAGGATCACCATGAATTCTAGGCCAGCCTGGAGCTATAGCTTGAGTTTCAGGTCAGCCTGGGCTAGAGTGAAACCCTGACTAATAAAACAACAGGGCTGCAGAGACGGCTTAACAGTTAAGGTGCCTGCAAAACCTAAGGATCCATGTTCAACTCAGTTCCCATGTAAACCAGATGGACAAGGTCATGCATGTACACAAGGTGGCACACGTGTCTGGAGTTCCATTGCAGTGTCTGGAGGCCCTCGCGTGCCAATATTATCTCTCAAAAAAAAAACGGGGGGGGGCTGGAGAGATGGCTTAGTGTTTAAACGCTTGCCTGTGAAGCCTAAGGACCCGGTTCAAGGCTCAATTCTCCAGGACCCATGTAAGCCAGATGCACAAGAGGCGCATGCATCTGGAGTTCGTTCTCAGTGGCTGGAGGCCCTGGCTCGCCCATTCTCTCTCTCTCTCTACCTGCCTATTTCTGTATCTCTCTCTCTATCTCTCTCTCTCTCTCTGAAAATAAATAAATAAAATAAATAAAATATTTTTTAAAAAGAAAAGAAAAGACAAGAGCCGGGCATGGTGGCGCACATCTTTAATCCCAGCACTCAGGAGGCAGAGGAAGGAGGATTGTTGTGAGTTTGAGGCCATCCTGAGACTACATAGTTAATTCCAGGTCAGCCTGGGCCAGAGTGAGACCCTACCTCAAAAAAAAAAAAAAAAAAAAAAAAAACAACCAGGGCTGGAGAGATGGCTTAGTGGTTAAGGTGCTTGCTGACAAAGCCAGAGGATCCAGGTTCAATTCCCCAGAACCCACATAAGCCAGATGCATAAGGTGGCTCATGTGTCTGGAGTTTGTTTACAGCAGCTGGAGGCCCTGGTGTGCCAATTATCTCTTTCCCTCTCTCCGCCTTTCTGCAAATAAAAAAACATTTTAAAAAAACATACAAAGAACAAAAAAAAGAAAAGAAAGAATAAAAGAAAAAAATACACAAGGGCAGGTGTGGTGGTGCATGCCTTTAATCCCAGCACTTGGGAGACAGAGGTAGGAGGATCACCTTGAGTTCGAGGCCACCCTGAAACTACATAGTGAATTAAAGGTCAGCTTGGGCTAGAGTGAGGCACTACCTCGAAAAAACAAAACAAAACAAAACAAAACACAAAGAAAAGAACCGATGGTCACAGAAGAGGTATTTAACAAGCTCGTAATGTCAGTTAGATTTACTCACTAAACACACACACAGCATTTTTCTTTTGTTTCATTGTGCGTGCACTTGCGTGAGCATGTGGTAAGTGTGGTGGTGTGTGTTTGCCCGTGTGTGCAGACATGCACATGCATGTGGAGGCCAAAGGAGAACCTGGGGTACCCTCTTTACTGCTTGTCTGTTTCCTTGAGAGGGAATCTCTCACTGAACCTGGAGCTGCTGCTTTGGGTCAGAATGGCCCAAGGGAGTCTCTTGTCGTGGTCCCCAACCTCACACTGGATTGGGGTTATGTATGGCTTTTAAAAAATATTTTTTAATATTTTTATTTATTTATTTACTAGACAGAGAAGAAAAAGAGGCAGATGGAGAGAGAAAGAGAGATTGGGTGCACCAGGGCCTTCAGCCACTGTAAATGAACTCCAGACATATGCACCACCTTGTGCATCTGGGCTACATGGGTCCTGGGGAATCGAACCTAGGTCCTTTGGCTTTGCAGGCAAGCATCTTAACTGCTAAGCCATCTCTCCAGCCCCATGTGTGTGTTTTTTTTTTTACTAAGGATTGAACTCAGACCCTCCTGCTTGGGCTTGAGCAGGCAGTCTCACCCTCTGGGCTGTCTCTAGCTTTTTGTTGCATTTTTAAAAGATTTTTAAATTTTAATTTTCATTTATTTATTATTTGGGAGAAAGAGAGAAAGAGGCAGAGAGAAAAAGAATGGGCATGTCAGGACCTCCAGCCACTGCAAACGAACTCCAGATACATGTGCCCCCTTGTGCATATGGCTTATGTGGGTCCTGGGGAATGGAACCAGGGTCCTTTGGCTTTGCAGGCAAATGCCTTAGCCACTACGCCATCTCTCCAGCCCTTAAAGATCATCGATTTTATTTTATTTATTTATTTATTTATTTATTTATTTATTTATTTATTTATTTATTTGAGACAGAGAGCGGGAAAGAGAGAGAGGGAGATGAGAATGGGCGTGCCAGGGCCTCCAGCCACTGCAAACGAACTCCAGAAGCGTACACCCCCTTGTGGACAAGTACAGCATTGTGCCCTTGCGTCACTTTTTGCATCTGACTAACTGTGGGACCTTAGGCTTGGCAGGCAGGCGCCTTAATCGCTAAGCCATCTCTCCAGCCCTCTTGTTGCATTTTTAACACAAGATCTTACTATTCAGCCCAGGCTGGTCTCAAACTCGTGATCTACCTGCCTCTGTCTCTCAAGTACTGGGACCACACCCAGTGCCTAATTCTTGGCCTCTGCTGGGTGTGGTAGCACCTGCCTTTAGTCCCAGCACTCGGGAAGCAGAGGTAGGAGGATCACCATGAGTTGAGGACACCCTGAGCAGACAGAGTGAATTCCATGTCAGCCTGGGCTAGAGTGAGACCCTACCTTAAAAAAACAAACAAAAATTCTTGGCCCTTATTCTTCACTGCCCCATGAAACTAACATTGATTAAGTAGTTCAATGTGGTCTGGAGAGATGGCTTAGTGGCTAAGGCACTTGCCTGCCAAGCCAAAGGACCCAGGTTCAATTCCCTAGGACCCACGTAAGCCGGATGCACAAGGTAGCACATGTGTCTGGAGTTCGTTTGCAGTGGCTGGATGCCTTGGCGTACCCATTCTCTCTCTCTCAAATAAATAAATAAAAATAAAAACATTAAAAATATTTTTTTTAAAAAAAAAGATGTTCAATATGACAAGCACTGAGCACAGAATATAGCTATCAGAGACCAGGGGCAGGTCAGAGGACTGACTGAAACCATGAATAGAGTCCCGGGGTCCTGATCACTGATTTTCAGTGTGATGCTGAGTGACTTCGCTGCTCTGAGCTTTCCCATGTCTTTAGGACAGGGTTGAGGGGGCTGGAGAGATGGCTTAGTGGTTACAGCACTTGCTTGCAAAGCCAAAGGACCCAGGTTTGATTCCCCAGGACCCACGCAAGCCAGATGCACAAGATGGTGCATGCATCTGGAGTTCGTTTGCAGTAGCCAGAGGCCTTGGCCCGCCCATTCTCTGTCTCTCCCTCTCAAATAAATAAATATTTTAAATAAAACAGGGTTGAGGACTGGGGAGAATTCTCAGCAGTTAAAGGCACTTGCTTGCAAAGCCCACTAGCCCAGGTTCAATTCCCCAGTACCCACACAAAGCCAGATGCACAATGTGACATGTATATTTGCAGTTCATTTGTGGAAACAATAGGCCCTGGTGTGCCCATGCTGCCCCCTCTCTTTATGCAAATAAGTAAAATAAATTAAAAATAAAACAGGGGCTGGAGAGATGGCTTAGTGATTAAGGTGCTTGCCTGCAAAACCAAAGAACTCAGGTTTGATTCCTCAGTACCCAGGTAAAGCAGATGCACAAGGGGATACATGCGTCTGGAGTTTGTTTGCAGTGGCTAGAGGCCCTGGTGTGCCCGTTTTCTCTCTCACACATAAATTTTAAAAAATAAAATAAAAACAGTGTTGATAGGGACGGCTGTAGCTCAGTGGTAGAGCATTGGCTTATCATGTGCAAGGCCCAGGTTTTGATCCCCGGTACTACAAAAAAATATTAAAATTGGTTGATAAATTCTACTCAACCAGTCAGTGTGGATAAAACAAAACAGTGTGAGAATGAAAGGGAACAGTTGTGGTGACAACCCTAACCATGGGCTTGGGCTCTCTCTCTCTCCCCTCTCTCCTCTCTCCCTCCTTGCAAATAAATCAATAAAATATTTCTTTAAAAGTGAGCTCCTGGGCTGGTGCCTGTCTAATCCCAGCACTAAGGCAGAGGTAGGAGGTTCCAATCGAGGCCACCCAGGTCCCATAGTTTAGCCAGATGCAAGCCTGGACCCAATGAAACCCTACCTCGAAAAACAAAAAAAAAAAAAAAAAAAAAAAATGTGAGCTCATTTGCCCCTAAGCCTAGGAACGCTGGTTCCAATCTCCAGGATTTCAGATGCAAAGTGACCCAATGGCGCAATGCCGCATTTGCCCACAAGGGGGTAGCAGCATCTGAGAGCAGCTGCTGCTGCGCGCCCATCTCTATCTGTCTCCCTCTCCCTCTCTCTCTGTCTGCCTCTCTCTGTGTCTCTCTGTAAAAATTAAAAAAAAGAATGAGCTCCTATACCGGCATGGTGGCGCACGCCTTTAATCCCAGCACTTGAGAGGCAGAGGTAGGAGGATCGCTGTGAGTTCGAGGCCACCCTGAGAATACATAGTGAATTCCAGGTCAGCCTGAGCTAGAGTGAGACCCTACCTCGAAAAAGTGAGTTCCTGTCATTTCAAAGTGGGAGACTGATAATAGAGGGGGACTATGGATTGGAGAGGAAGATGAGGTCGTGGACGGAAGCTGGGGAACCTGGAGGTGAGGTCAAAGTGGGGTCAGACTGGAGGTAGAAAGAAAGCACATCGGTGTAGATACAGTGTCAGGTCCAGGATGAGGGATGGAGATAAAGTAAAGGTGGAAGCCAGTCCTGGTGCTACCGCTCTGTCATCCCAGGTACCTGGGAGGCTAAGGCAGGAAGATGGCAAGTTCAAGGTCAGCCTGGGCTACAGGGTGAATTTAATTTAGATAGGTCCTGTCTCAAAATGAAAACTAAAAGGAAGTCAGGCATGGTGGCGCACGCCTTTAATCCCAGCACTCAGGAGGCAGAGGTAGGAGGATCGCTATGAGTTTGAGGCCAGCCTGAGACTACATAGTGAATTCCAGGTCAGCCTGAGCTAGAGTGAAACCCTATCTCAGGAAACCAAAAAGAAAAGAAAAAAAGAAAATTAAAAGGAGAGTTGGGGTGTGGCTTAGCAGTAGAGCATATCTAGAATCCACAGTGAGGGGCTGGGGGCGTGGCTCAGCGGTACAGTACTTGCCTAGCAAAGTCCTAGATTCAATAATCAGTATCAAAAAATTTAAAAAGGGATGAAGTTGGAGGTGAGGGTGTGGTTGGGGGGTGTGGACAATGCTGCTGATTGGCAACAGGGAAGGGGTGGGTTGGAGAGGGCACTGGATATGGGTTTGGGTTTGAGGCTGGAGGGAAAATGGGAGTTGGACCTGGGCAAATGGCTAAGGAGAGGTCAGGGATGAAATCAAGCACGTGGAAAGGAAAAGTTCCACTGGGACCTGGGGAAGGTGGAGTTGGGCAGGGAGAGAAGAGGGAAGGATGGGAAATGGGAAGGGACTGTGGAATGAGAAGGGGTTTGCAATGACCTTGGGGTGTGGGGGTGGTGCTGGATGGGATGGAGCCATCCTGAGCTGAGGAGGAATTCGGGGATGGGGCCAGACGGCGCTCACCTTCGGGGTCCAGCAGACGTGCCAGCCCCAGGTGTTGCTCGGCTGTGCGGAAGGCTCTCTGCAGGTTGTAGTTGGCGTTGGACTTGGTGAGTTTGCTGAAGTCCACGAGATCGGGCCTGGGCAGGGGTACAGAGCGGGCAGGCAGCAGACAAGCTACAAGGCCAGTGGGCAAGCAGGCATAAAAGCAGGGAGAAGGAGGCAGAGGGCCACGACTTGGCTGAGTTAGCCAAGGGGAAATGGGTGTGCTGCCAGGCTAAGCAACATTGCTTGGGACCATGTGGTTAGGGCACATGTATGTGTGATACACACATGTCTCGTGAACATGTATGTTGGCATGGGTAAGCCAGGGCAGATATGTGGATGTGGGTGGCTCAGTGCACGTGTTCTTGGCAGATATGAGCCCACCAGGCACCTTCCTGTGTAAGCCTAAGGCCATCTGACAATGAGTCTGTCCAGCCTGTGAACATGTGTACATGGGATGCACAGGTGTCCACTTGGGTATGTTTATATATTACATGGTGGTCAGGGAGCCTGTATACATGGTGCACATATGTTACTCTGTGATATTCATATATGTTACTAGTGGTTAGAAATGTGAGTGGTGCCGTGCGTGGTGGCGCACGCCTTTAATCCCAGCACTCAGGAGGCTGAGGTAGGAGGATCGCTGTGAGTTCGAGGCCACCCTGAGACTACACAGTGAATTCCAGGTCAGCCTGAGCTAGAGTGAGACCTTACCTTGAAAAACAAAACAAATCATTAAAAACAAAAAGAAGAAGAAGCCGGGCGTGGTGGCGCACGCCTTTAATCCCAGCACTAGGGAGACAGAGGTAGGAGGATTGCCGAGAGTTCGAGGCCACCCTGAGACTACATAGTGAATTCCAGGTCAGCCTGGACCAGAGTGAGACCCTACCTTGCAAAAAAAAAAAAAAGAAGAAGAAAAGAAATGTGAGTGGTTAAAAGTGAGGCCCCTAGCCAGGCGTGGTGGCGCACACCTTTAACCCCAGCACTCGGGAGGCAGAGGCAGGAGGATCGCCGTGAGTTCAAAGCCACCCATAGTGAATTCCAGGTCAGCCTGGGCTAGAGTGAGAGCCTACTTCAAACACCCCCCCAAAAAAAAAAGTCGGGCCCCTGGTCCAGGCCCAACTGAGTCCCATCTTTGCTGTCACTCGGGGTGCACACCCCGTTTCTCTATGCCTTGATTTTTCTCACTTGTGAATTAGGCTAATAATAACGAATGCCTGGAAGGGTCACTGGGTATGAAGTGACCTATGTAAAGCAACAGGACAATATGTGGTGTGTAGGACCTATTTGGTAAATGTCACCTGTTGTTAGAGTGACTCCAGTCACAGGTTTGGAGTTACTGTGTGAGGTGAGGGTGTCTGGGCCTCCACGTGTGTGTGTGTGTGTGTGTGTGAAATACATGTGAGTGTGTGAATGAATTTATGAGAGACTTGGCTTGTAAGTGAACATACACATGCACCAGTAAAAAAGTGGTTTCTGACTTTGGCTAAACTTGAACAAGTTCCTTGTAGCCTCTGGGCCTCAGTTTCCCCAATCTGTCATGTGGAAAATAACAATACAAGTGTAAATTTTCTTTTTCGAGGTATGGTCTTGCTCTAGCCCAGGCTGACCTGGAATTCACTATGTAGTCTCAGGGTGGTCTCGAACTCACAGCGATCCTCTTACCTCTGCCTCCTCAGTGCTGGGATTAAAGGTGTGCACCACTACGCCTGGCTGTGTGTAGTTTTTCTGAATGACCTCACTATGTCCAGCACCAGGCCTTGAGGTATGAATACACACAAGCGTGTGGGAAGGATTGCTTAGTGGTTAAGGTGTTTGCCTGCAAAGCCAAAGGACCCAGGTTCAATTCCCCAGGACCCATGTAAGCCAGATGCACAAGGTGGTACATGTGTCTGGAGTTCATTTGCAGTGGCTGGAGGCCCTGGTGCACCCATTCTCTCTCTCTCTCAAATAAATAAAAATTTTAAAAATTAAACAGCTGGGCGTGGTGGCACATGCCTTTAATCCCAGCACTCGGGAGGCAGCGGTAGGAGGATCACTGTGAATTCGAGGCCATCCTGAGACTACATAGTGAATTCCAGGTCAGCCTAAGCTACAGTGAGACCCAACCTCGAAAAAAACAAAAGAAAAAAATTTTTAATTTAAAAAAAAAAGTGTGGGAGGGTAGAACTCTGCCTTGAGGAAGGACCATGTGCTCATGCCATAGTGGACAGTCAAAGGAGGGGTGAGTGAGCACCCCACCCTGGCTGTTTATGCATGGGTAACTGAATGCATGGGCACACACCTGTGTGAGGGCACACGTGTCTGTGCTTGCACAGGGTATGTGGCCTGGACAGAAGTCTGTGTGGGTGTGTGCACCTCTGAGGAAGTATGAAAGGCAGGCGTGTGAACAGAGGTAAGTGTGTATGCATGAAGCCATGACAGAATGCATGTGTGTCATATATGTGATGTGTGTGTGTGTGTGTGTGTGTGTGTGTGTGTGGGCATGTGAATAGCTTCAGGGACATGGGGAAGGGGTCAGGGCCATGCTGCCCCAGACCAGCCGTTACCTGTGCCGGTGAATGAGGGCATTGAAGGCCAGCCCATCCCGCCAGCTGGTGGTGAAATTCTGGATGTTCACCTCGGGGTAACTGGGGGGTGGGGGGAAGAGGGGACAGAGGTGGAAAGACTCAGAAGGGAAGAGCAGGAGGATGGAGAGCGGTGGATACCCAATACCGGGTGGATGATAGATAGATAGATGATAGATTAGATAGATAGATAGATAGATAGATAGATAGATAGATAGATAGATAGAAGATAGATGATAGATAGATTAGATAGAAAGATAGATAGATAGAGGATAGATTAGATAGATAGATAGATAGATAGATAGATAGATAGAAAGAAAGATAGATAGAGGATAGATTAGATAGATAGATAGATAGATAGATAGATAGATAGATAGATAGATAGAAAGATAGATAGATAGAGGATAGATTAGATAGATAGATAGATAGATAGATAGATAGATAGATAGATAGATAGATAGATAGAAAGATAGATAGAGGATAGATTAGATAGATAGATAGATAGATAGATAGATAGATGGATGGATGATAAAAAGAATAAGACAGCAGATCAAAGAGGAGATCCAGGTTGATAAGAAAGACAGAAGATGAGAGAAGAAAGGCAGAGGAAAAGGAAAGAAGGAGACAAAGCCAGAGAAAGGAGGAGAATGAGAGACAGAACAGAGAGAAAGAAAAGGGGGAAACAGGACGCAGGGAATGGGTGAGAGATACAAGGAAAAACAGAGTAAAAAAGACAGACACGTGGAGAAGCAGATGGTATCGGGAGACACAGACAGTCCCAGGACGGGCCACACCGAGCCCACCTCCCTCCCATCTGCCCTTCCGGTTCCCCCCAGCCCAGCTCTCCACGGGCCACTGGAGTTGGGTGCCAGGCCCCTCCCCACAAGACACAGAGCTGGAGGATCAAGGGGACATGCCCACTGGCGCGTGCACCTGCGCCACCATCTCCACCACGTGGAAGGTGCCCAGGACCCTGAACGTCACTGTCCAGGCTGTAGGTGGGGGCTGATCGTAAAGGTCAGGTGATGGGCTGGGGGGACCACACAAGCGCCTGTGAAATTTTTTTGTACATCAAGATGGGAACACAGAGGGAGCGCAGCAGGCTAGGACAGCCACCGCTATCTACACAGCTCCCCCTGCAGGGGGAGTCTCATGCTGGCAACACAAGCTGGTACCAATCCCTTTATATCCCCCAGCCCACCACACTGGTCTTGAAGGAGTCTGCAAGTTCTGCACTTGAACTTACCCTTCCAGGTTAGGAAAAATTTTCTCTATCAAAGTCAGAATACTGGATGTATTTCATTTACCAGTTCGTTAGCTTGAGACACAAATTCTGACACAGGTCATAGACTCCTCTTTAAGCTCTTGTCCCAGAAGGAACCCACCTGCCTGTGAGGGGGACGCTTACCCAGCTGTCTTCATCTGGCACCACAGGAGCAGAGCGTCCTTGGCTGATCGGGTCTCTCTGTTGTCCTCTGTCTCGATCTTGATGACTTGAATCTGTAAAGGTGCAGACATGGAGCTGGAGAGATGGCTTAGTGGTTAAGGCATTTGCCTTTGAAGCCGAAGGACCCAGGTTCCATTCCCCAGGACGCACGTAAGCCAGATGCACAAGGGAGCGCATGTGTCTGGAGTTCGTTTGCAGTGGACCTGAGCCTGTTACCAGGGAAGGTGACAGGTGACAGAAGGGACGAGGCCAGGGATTCAGGACGGCAAAGACTATTCTGGAGTGGGCTGGAACATCTCTACTGGTTGGTTGGTTGGTTGGTTGGTTGGTGGTGGGAGAAGGGGCGGGGGTTAGTACAGTCTCGATTCCCTGTCAATAGCTGTGTGGGTGACTTCCTCGATTGGAGCTGAGCGCCTCTGCTCTCTTGACCCAGCCGCTGTGTGGTTTCTCCTGCTCCCGTACCACATGGCACAGAGAGGGCCCTTGGGATACAAAACTCACTTCATCTGCTCCTCTCCTCCTCCTCCCCTTCCTCTTTCTCTTTTCCTCCTCCTATCCCTCCTCCTCCTCTTCCTCTTTCTCCTCTGCCTCTTCACCTATTCTTCTCTTCTTCCTCCTCCTCTTCTCGTTTTCCTCTTCTCTTTGCTTTCCTCTTCCTGTCCTTTTCCTCTCCTCTTTCTTCTTTCTTCTTCCTCCCCTTTCCCTCTTCCTCCTAGGGTCTTCTCCCTCATCCTCCTCTTCTTCTTCCTCTCTCTCTCTATCCCCCCTCACCCAGAGAACGAAGACACTTCCAAGAAGGTTCTAGCAGCAGAGCCATCCAGATCCTCAAGTCCATGGTCTCATTGGGCCATTCAACACTGATCACGGACGAGATTCAAACTGGTCTCCATTCCCAGAATTCCATTCCCGGGATCCAGTGGCCTTCCGGATGCCCCTCTGTGGCCTAGACCTTTGACAGCTATAATGTCCCCAACTGCCCTCAGTATCTTTCCCAGACCTGCTCTTCCACCCCAGCCCTGTCTCACGGCAGCGCCATCATCCCCTAACCCCCCGGGGCTAGAGCTCTGTATCTTTTCCTCGGCAACTCTCTCCTCCATCCTCTCCTTCTTCTGTGGCCTGTGCACACCACCTCCTGAGGGTCTTTCCTCCTCTATGCCGATCGTGATCCAGTCTCCTTCCTGGACTCTCCTCACCACCTTTGTTTCTCAACTCAGGATAAAACCCAGAACGGGTGCCGCCCACTAAGTGAGTGCTCGACGGCCGAGCTACATCCTCAGTCATCCTCGCATGTCTGCAGTGCTGGGGACTGAACCCAGGGCCTGGACGTGCTAGGAAAGCCCTCTAATCACTGAGATATACTCCCAGCCCCCCCCCCACCAACCGGAGGGACCCAGGTTCGATTCCCCAGGACCCATGTAAGCCACATGAGCAAGGTGACTCATGCTTCTGCAGTTCATTTGCAGCAGCTAAAGGCCCATTCTCTCTCTCTCCCTTTTTCTCTCTTTCTCTCAAATAAATAATAAATAAATAAAATATTTATATATTAACCGGGTGTGGTGGCACACACCTTTAATCCCAGCACTCAGGAGGCAGAGGTAGGAGGACCACCGTGAGTTCAAGGCCACCCTGAGACTTCAAAGTGGATTCCAGGTCAGCTTGGGCTACAGCGAGACCTTACCTTGAAAACAAACCGTGTGTGTGTGTGTGTGTGTGTGTGTGTGTGTGTGTGTGTGTTTATATGCTGGACAGATGGCTCAACAGTTAAAGGCACTTGCTTGCAAAGTCTAACTGTCCAGGTTCGATTCCCAGCACACACATGAAGCCAGATGCACAAAGTGGTCCATCTGGATTTTGTTTGAAGTGATAAGAGCCCTAGTGTGCTAACCCCCCCTCAAATAAGCAAGTAAATATTTTTTTAAAAAATATCTCAGCTAGGGGCTGGAGAGATGGATTAGTGGTTAAGGCACTTGCCTGCAAAGCCAAAAGACCTAGGTTCAATTCCCCAGGACCCACGTAAGCCAGATGCACAAGGAGGTGCACTCATCTGGAGTTTGTTTGCAGTGGCTGGAGGCCCTGGTGCGCCCATTCTCTCTCTGTCTCTCTCCCTGTCTATTTCTGTGTGTCTCTCTCAAATAAAAAAATTAAAATATTTTTAAAAATATCTCGGGCTGGAGAGATGCCTGCCTCCTAAACCTAAGAACCCGGTTCCAATCTCCAGGTCCCACATTTAGCCAGATGCAAAGTGACACAAGGGCACAATGCTGCACTTGCTCACAAGGGGGCGCACACATCTGGATTTCGTTCACAGCAGCTGAAAGACTGTTGCGCGCCCATCTCTATCTGTCTCCCTCTCCCTCTCTGTCTGTCTCTCTCTGTGTCTCTCTCCAAAAATAAATAAAATAATAAAATTAAAAATTAAAAAAAAAATCTCAGCTAGCCAGGCATGGTGGTGCACGCCTTTAATCCCAGCACTCAGGAGATGGATCATTGTGAGTTCAAGGTCACCCTGAGACTAAGTTAGAGTGAGACCCTACCTCGAAAAACAAAATATATTTTTTTCTCAGCTAGGCATCGTGGCAGATGTCTGCAATGTCAGAACTTGGAAGCTGTAGATAGGATCAAGAGCTCAAAGCTTGCTTACAGAGCAAGTTTGAGGTCAGCCTAGGCTATGTAAGAACTTGTCAAAAAAAAAAAAAAAAAGGCTGGGAGATTGCTCAGTGGTTAAAGGCACTTGCTTGCAAAGCTTGACTGCCTAGGGTTGATTCCCCAGTAACCACATAAAGTCAGGTGCACAAAGTGGCACATGGGTCTGAAGTTCATTTGCAGAGGCAAGAGGCTCTGGCTCACCCATTCTCTCTCTCTGTCACTTTCACTGTCTCTCTTCCCCCCTCTCTCAAATAATAAAAAAAATAAAGAGGGCTGGAGAGATTGCTCAGTGGTTAAAGGCACCTGCTTACAAAGCCTGATGGCCTGGGTTCAATTCCTCAGTACACACATAAAGCCAGATGCACTAAGTGGCGTATGTGTCTGGAGTTAATTTGTAGTAGCAAGAGGCCCTGAGGTGCCCATTCTTTTTCTCTGCCTATCATCTCTCTCTCTCTCTCTCTCTCTCTCTCTCTCTCCCTCCCTGCTTGAAATACATAAACAAATCAAATATATTTTATTTATTTATTTGAGAGAGAAAGAGGCAGAGAGAGATGAGAGAGAGAGAATGGGTGCACCAGGGCCTCCAGCCACTGCAAATGAACTTCAGATGCATGCACCCCCTTTATGCATTGGGCTTATGTGGGTCCTGGAGAATTGAACTGGGATCCTTTGGCGTTGCAAGCAAACACCTTAACTGCTAAGTCATCTCTTCAGCCCCATAAAAATAAAAAAAAAAAAAAACAATTAAAAGGGCTGGAGAGATAGATGGCTTAGCAGTTAAGGCGCTTGCCTGAGAAGCTTAAAGACTCAGATTCAATTCCCCAGTACCCACATAAGCCATATGCACATGGTGGTGCATGCACCTGGAGTTGGTTTGCAATGGCTGGAGGCCCTGGCACACCCATTGTCAATCTCTCTCTGTCTCTGTTTCTCTCTCTCTCTCAAATAAATAAAAATAAAATATTTTTAATAATAATTAAAATATGGGCTAGAGAGATGGTTAAGGCACTTGCCTGAAAAGCCTTAAAACTTGGGTTTGATTCCCCAGGACCCACATAAAGCCAGATGCACAAAGTGGCACATGTATCTGGGGTTCGTTTGCAGTGGCTTGGGGGGTCTGACACACACATTTCTCATTGGCAGAATAGGATAATAGGTGGTATGTAATTTATGGTTTTCTTGTGTCTTAAATGTTACATGCTTAGAATAAAGATAAGGAATCAGGGCTGGAGAGATGGCTTAGCAGTTAAGGCACATGCCTGAGAAGCCTAAGGACCCTGGTTCAATTCTCCAGGTCCCATGTAAGCCAGATGCACAAGGGGGCACATGCGTCTCGAGTTCGTTTGCAGTGGCTAGAAGCCCTGGCGTGCCCATTCTTACTCTCCTTCTCTCTCTTTCCCCCTCTCTGTCTCTAACAAATAAATAAAAAATAAAAATAAAATCTTTTAAAAAGATAAATAATCAACATAATTATTTTCGTCCCCGCGGGCTGGGACAGAGTTCCCAGAAGATATCAGAGATCTTTCTGGATTGGGGGAATGGATGGGGGATGCCTTGCTAGGGCCTTGTTTTGGGAGGGGAACTGGCTGGGTAGGGGGAGTCATTGAGGGTTACCTGGAAGCGCAAGATGATGGTCCAGACCAGCCCCAGTGTCAGCCGATGGTTCCCGTCCACGATGTCATGCGAGCCCACGTTCTCCAGGTGCACACGCTGCTCCTTCAGAAACTGCAGTGCCTTGTCCACGTTCTCCAGCGAGTGGATCCGCATGCGGCCGCGCGTGGGCCTCGGCTAGGGCAGCAGTGGGCGCTGGGTTATGCTAGACTTTGACCAAGAAAAGGGAACCCTCTGCTCCGCCTCCCTATGGCTACATCCCCATACTCTAAGGCCAGGCCCCGCCTCTTCATTCCAAGACCCAGGGCCCAATCCTTTTAAAGTCCATGCGTAAGAGCTGGAGAGGTGGCTTAGTGGTTAAGGAACTTGCCTGTGAAGCCTAAGGATCTAGGTTCAATTCTCCAGGACCCACGTATTCACGGGGACCCATGTATTCCCAGGACCCACGTAAGCCAGATGCACAGGGTGACGCAAGCGTCTGGAGTTTGTAGTGTCTGGTGTTTGTTTGTAGTGGTTAGAAGCGCTGGTGTGCCCATTCTCTCTCTCTCTCTCTCTCTCTCTCTCTCTCTCTGTGTCTCTCTCTGTCTCTCTTAAATAAATACTGAACTATTTAAAAACAAATTCCAGGGCTGGAGAGATGGCTTAGCAGTTAAGGCGCCCATATTCTCCCTCTCTCCCTCTCTTTCTCTCTCTCTCTCTCTCTCTCTCTCTCAAATAAATGAAAAGTTCCTGACCTAGGAACCTCTACTCACGCTCCATTTCCAACCTGGTAGCCACACCCCTTATCATGAGGCCCCGCCCCTTCTACTGGGTTGGACAATATTTGCCACTAACTCCACTATTCCCATCCCCCCCTTTTTTAAAACTATTTTTTAATTTATTTGAGAAAGAGAGAGAATGGGCGTGCTTGGGCCTTCGGCCGCTATAAACGAACTCCAGATGCATGCGCCACCTTGTGCATCTGGCTTACGTGGGTCCTGGGGAATCGAACCTAGGTCCTTTGGCTTCCCAGGCAAACGCCTTAACCACTGAGCCTTCTCTCCAGCCCCTTCCCCCTTTCTTGGTAGCTCAATTCCTTCCACTGGCTTTTGTAGCCACACAGTCTCTCTCATGACGCCTTAGCTTTGGGCTCCTATCTCCAGTGATCACACAGCACCCCAATGTCTGAGATGAGGTGAGATGAGATGAGATGAGGTCCCCATGCAAGCCCAGAAACACAACCTCAACCCAAATAAGACGACCCCCAACATTACCATCTGCATCCCCAGAGCCACATGACCTGCCAGTGGGTGCACCCGGCTGAGAAGCCTGCACCCGCATCCACTGTCACCTTGCTTTCCAGTTCTGCTTGAAAGTCACTGCTGGTCCCTCCTAGGCTCCCCCTCCCTGGAGCCCTGGGGTCTGAGGCTGGGGATCAGTCCCCACCTCCAAACCACTGCTTCTGGGTTCAACAGAATGCTGTGTAGTTCCAAACCTTATTGTTCCTCAGATGCCATAGCCCCATCCACCTCTTACTCCCTTCTAGTCTCCTTTACCCACGTGTTCTAGACTCTTCTGCCAGCCTGTTCCTTAGCCAGGTGCCTACTTTAGACCCCATTCCAACCAATGACGCCTGAGCCCCTAGGACCTCCCTCTTTCCCAGCAGGGCCCCTCACCAGCTGCTCCCCGGACAGTACTTCCAGAAGACGCGTGAGGACGAAGCCATCCCGGAGGTCGGCGTAGAGGTCCCCGATGTGGCAGCCCACACGGGCCAGGTGCGCGTTCACCCACTTGGTGAACGTTTTCTTCTGCACGGCCTCGCGCTCATCTGCAGCGAGAGAGAGCCTCTGAGCCAGGTCTCACCAGGAGCCTCTGGTTCCCTTCCAACTTCGCTCCGGCTTTCCTCCGCCCAGCCAAACCTTCTGTAGGTCCACCCGGCACCTCCTCCTCTCCTCCTCCTACCTGAATGGTTGTTTTTTGTTTGTTTGTTTGTTTGTTTGTTTGTTTGTTTGTTTGTTTGTTTGATGTTTTTTTCAAGGGAGGGTCTCACTCTAACTCAGGCTAACCTGGAATTCACTCTGTAGTCTCAGGGTGGTCTTGAACTCACAGCAGTTCTCCTATCTCTGCCTCCTGCGTGCTGGGGTTAAAGGCGAGCACCACCACACCTGGCTTATTTTAGTATACTTATTTATATTATATATATGGTATATTTATTTATTTATGAGAGAGAGAGAAGCTGGACGTGGTGGCGTACACCTTTAATCCCAGCACTCGGGAGGCAGAGGTAGGAGGATCGCCCTGAGTTCGAGGCCACCCTGAGACTACAGAGTGAATTCCAGGTCAGCCTGGGCTAGAGTGAGACCCTACCTCAAAAACCAAAAAAAAAAAAAAAAGAGGTGGCGGAAAGAAGATAAGACAAAGGATGGGGAGGGGTGCTTTGGAATGCTGTGCTCCAGACGCAGAGTGACCGTTGCATTCATGACCTCACAGCCATTGTCTCTATCCACACAAGACCTATGGCCTGTTGGCCCCACTGACATGTTGTCATGGATGATTGAAGAGGACAAAAAAAAAAAAAGACACAAAAATTGAAGAAAGGGCTGGAGAGATGGCTTAGTGGTTAAGGAGCCTGCCTGTGAAGCCTAAGGACTCATGTTCGACTCTCCAGATCCCACAAAAGCCAGATGCACAAAGGTGAGGCAAGTGCAAGGCTGTGCATGCCCACTAGGTGGCGCAAGTGTCCGGAGTTCCATTACAGTGGCCAGGGCCCTGGTGTCCCCATTCTCTCTCTGTCCCTCTTCCTCTCTCTCTCTCTCTCTCTCTCTCTCAAATAATAAAAAGGAGAAGAGGAACTATCTGGAAAGCAGAACAGGGGTTCTTTGGATGGGAAACAAAGGAGAGTGGTGGGAGGGGATTGTAATCAGGGCACATTGAGTACATGTGCAGAGATCGCCAACAGATTGGTTTCTTTTTTTAAAAAGATTTTATTTTTATTTATTTATTAGAGACAGAGAGGGAGGGAGAGAGAGAGAGAGAGAATGGGCACGCCAGGGCCTCCAGCCACTGCAAACGAACTCCAGATGCGTGTACCCCCTTGTGCATCTGGCTTACGTGGGACCTGGAGAATTGAACCGGGGTCCTTAGGCTTCACAGGTATGCACCTTAACCGCTAAGCCATCTCTCCAGCCCCCAACAGATTGTTTTTTAGAAGAAAGAAAAAAGATGCTGGGTATGACCATGCAAACCAGTGTCCTCAGCTCTGAACAGGGACAGAAACAAGGTCACTGCTAAGGCTCTCTGCTCAGTCAGTTAAAGGGGGAATTGGGGGAGGTCAGGAGGTCAGGTTCAGTAAAATAAGGAGTCTCAGAGAGCTGGGTGTGGTGGCGCACACCTTTAATCCCAGCACTCGGGAGGCAGAGGTAGGAGGATCGCCATGAGTTCAAGGCCACCCTGAGACTACATAGTTAATTCCAGGTCAGCCTGAGCTACCTCAAATAACAAAAACAAAAACAAAACAAAACCAAAAAGGGAAAGAAACGGAGTTCAGGGAAATCAGGAGGAAGGATGATGGGGAGGACACCCAACATCATCCTCTGGCTTCCTCACGTGTGAGCACAGGGTGCACGCACCTGCACATACATGTGCACAAACACCACCACCAACAACAACAACAACAGCAACAACAACTAAAATGGAAACTGGGCTGGAGAGATGGCTTAGCAGTTAAGGCACTTGCCTGCAAAGCCAAAGGACCCAGGTTCAATTCCCCAGGCCCCACATAAACCAGATGCACAAGGTGGCGCGTGTGTCTGGAGTTCCTTTGCAATGGCAGGAAGCTCTGGTGCGCCCATACTCTCCCTCCCTCCCTCTC
Source organism: Orientallactaga sibirica (assembly GCA_036365145.1). NCBI lineage: Eukaryota > Metazoa > Chordata > Mammalia > Rodentia > Dipodidae > Orientallactaga > Orientallactaga sibirica. The sequence continues at coordinate 880,231 of JAEOAD010001077.1, forward strand.
TCTCTCTCTATCTCAACTAAATAAATAAAAATAAAATATTTCGGCTGGGCGTGGTGGCGCAGCATGCTGGACCCCTCCCGCTGGGAGACCAACACCTACGAGTTCACACTGCAGGGCTAACCCCAACTGCTAACCCCAACTGACAGACATGACCACCAGGTTCCTCGTAGGCTAGGCCCCGAGGGCCGGCGTGGACGGGTCTCCCATGGCCACACTGTGACTTAGATGGAGCTCCCAGGACCAGAATCCCCTGCTCTGTACATTTCCCTTCCTTGTTACCATACCCAGCTCAGAGTTTGCCTTTATGCCAAAACTGGGAGTGAAAGAGTCTGGAACTAGGTCTGAGTCAGGGCTAACTGTGTGAGTTCACATGTGTGAATGCCCCTGGGCCTACCCTGCCCATGTGCACATAGGTCACATGTACAGGCACACACACACACAGCTTGGTGTTTGTGTGCACAAAGTCACACACTTGCACACACGCTTGATCACATGCACATACATCCAACAAGCAGGGAAGCAGCTTTTGTCCCTCACGATTCTAAAGAGAAAGTCTTTTCTCTGGTCATATAACAGGAACAGGCATCTGTTGAAATGGGCCTTTTCTGTCCTCAACAAACAGAGGTATAACTGTGTCTCAGTTCCCCGTAGCCAGACCTGTTTGTTGCAGAAGAGTTGATCATGTTTGACACAAGGCAGGACTATAAAAACCCTCTTTTTAAACAGAAGCAGAGCCGGGTGTGGTGGCGCACGCCTTTAATCCCAGCACTCGGGAGGCAGAGGTAGGAGGATCGCCAGGAGTTCGAGGCCACCCTGAGACTACATAGTTAATTCCAGGTCAGCCTGGACCAGAGTGAGACCCTACCTTGAAAAAAAAAAAAAAAAAAAAAAAAAACAGAAGCAGAGGGGTTGGGGAGATGGCTCAGCAGTTAAACACATGCTTGCAAAGCCTACTGGCCTGGGTTCAGTTCCCACGGCCATTCACATAAAACCAGATTAGGATCTGTAGCAGCAAGAGACCGCGGCATGCTTGCGCACATACATGTGCAAATAAAGAAAAGATAGAAGCAGAACCTTACAAAAAAAAAATTTGAGCTGAAGTGATGGCTTAGCGGTTAAGGTGCTTGCCTGCAAAGCCAAAGGATGCAGTTCGATTCTCCAGGACCCACATAAGAAAGATGCACAAGGGGGTGCATGCAACTGGAGTTCATTTTCAGTGGCTGGACGCCCTGATGTGCTCATTCTCTCCCTCTCTCTCTTTCTCCCTCCCTCTCTCTCTCTGCCTCTTTCTCTCTCTAAAATAAATAATAAAATATATTTTAAAAAATATTTTCAAGCTGGGCGTGGTGACGCATGCCTTTAATCCCAGCACTTGGGAGGCAGAGGTAGGAGGATCGTCATGAGTTCGAGGCCACCCTGAGAATACAGAGTGAATTACAGGTCAGCCTGGGATAGAGTGAAACCCTACCTCAAAAAAAAAAAAAAACATGCATATATATTTTCACTTATTTGCAAGGAGAGATACAGAGAGAGAGAGAGAGAGAAGAGAGAGAGAGAAAGAGAATGGGTGTATTCCAGGGTCTCCTACCACTGCAAATGAACTCCAGATGCATAAAACAGTCTGTGCATCTGGTTTTACATGGGTACTGGGGAATCAAACCTGAGTCATTAGACTTGCAGTCAAGTGCCTTAACTACTGAGCCACTGTCCAGCCCTGATTTTTTAAAATTATGTTTATGTTTATTTTATTTATTTTATTTTTTATATTATTTATTTTATTTTTTATTTTATTGTATTCTATTCTATTCTATTCTATTTGGTTTTTTTTGTTTGTTTGTTTGTTTGTTTTTGGTTTTTCGAGGTAGGGTCTCACTTTAGCTCAGGCTGACCTGGAATTCACTATGTAGTCTCAGGGTGGCCTCGAACTCACAGCAATCCTCCTACCTCTGCCTCCCGAGTGCTGGGATTAAAGGCGTGCGCCACCACGCCCGGCTCTCTATTTGGTTTTTTTCAAGGTAGGGTCTCACTTTAGTTCAGGCTGACCTGGAATTCACTCTGTAGTCTCAGGGTGGCTGGAACTCACAGCGATCCTCCCACCTCTGCCTCCCGAGGGCTGGGATTAAAGGTGTGTACCACCACGCCCAGCATAGCCCTGACTTTTTAAAAAGTTATTTGCACATGGGTGTGTTGTGCATGCATGGGCACACCAGAATCTCTTGCCAATGCAAACAAACTCTAGACACATGCACCTTTTCCCATTTGGCTTTATGTTGATGCTGCAGAATCTAACCTTGGCAGGCAGGCTTTGCAAGCAAGTGCCTTTGACCTCTGCGACATCTCTCCAGCCCCACACATGGACTTTTTTTAGAGAGAGAGAGAGAGACATAGAGAAAGAGAGAGAGAGGTTGGTGCTCCAGGGCCTCAGGCACTGCAATTGAACACCAGGTGCCTGTGCCATCTAGTGGGCATGTGCGACCTTACGCTTGCCTCGCCTTTGTGCCTCTGACTTACGTGGGATCTGGAGAGTCGAGCATGGGTCCTTAGGCTTCACAGGCAAGTGCCTTAACCACTAAGCCATCTCTCCAGCCCATATATGGACTTTTGACTTCAAGCTGCATCTTGACTCTAGTCCTCTAACTTGATATCAAATGTGTAGACACTAAAGCAGTTCCAAATGAAATAATTATGTTTATTTATTTATTTATTATATATTTTTTGGTTTTTCAAGGTAGGGTTTCACTCTAGTCCAGGCTGACCTGGAATTCACTGTATAGTCTCAGGGTGGCCTCGAACTCTCGGCGATTCTCCTACCTCTGCCTCCCAGAGTGCTGGGATTAAAGGTGTGCGCCACCATGCCCAGCTTAATTATGTTTATTTAAATATGGGTTTTGTTGTGTTGCGACAGCATGGGGGCCTGTGTGAACATGTCACACCAGAGGAAGTGATGACAGGAAAGACATTAAATTGGGTATTTGTTACTCAGCCTTCCAACAACGGATAATCATGCCAAATAGCAGATGTGGAAATAACAGCGAAGCCAAAGTAAAACTTCAGCGGGGTGTGGTGGTGCTCGCCTTTAATCCCAGCACTCAGGAGGCAGAGGTAGGAGTATCGCCCTGAGTTTGAGGCCACCCTGACACTACATAGCGAATTCCAGGTCAGCTTGGGCTAGAGTGAGATCCCACCTCAAAAAACAAAACAAAAAAAAAAAAAAACTAATTTAGCAGGCAATAAACAAAAGGATCTGGGCATTTCCTCCAGGAAATAATTCCACTGTGAAGTCAAAAGAATGATCAGGTGTTCAAGGCCATCCCCAGCCACACTTAAAAGGACCTGGAGAATGCCACTGCACCACCAAAGACTTATTTGATTCACAGACATGCATCTCAGGAACACTAATGGCTTCAGGCTGGCCTCTACCCACGGACAGCCATGACCTCTCAAGGTCATTGCCTCTCTGGCCCTCTTTCTTTCTTTCTTTCTTTCTTCTTTCATTTTTTCTTTCTCTCTCTGTCTCTGTCTCTCTCTCTTTTGAGAGAGAGAGACAGAGACAGAGAATGGGTGCATCAGCAGCCTCTCAGCTGCTGTGAACAAACTCCATATGTGTGCACCCCCTTGTGGGCAAGTGCGGCATTGCGCCCTTGTGTCACTGCATCTGGCTAAACGTGGAACCTGGAGAATCAAATGGGGGCGTTCTTAGGCTTAGCAGGCAGGCGCCTTAACTGCTAAGCCATCTCTCCAACCCTAACTTTCTTCTTTATTTTCACTTATTTATTTATTTCTGGCTTTCTTTCTTTAGAGAAAGTGAGAGAAGGCTAGAGAAATGGCTTAGTAGTTAAGGTGCTTGCCTGCAAAGACAAAGGATCTAGATAGATTTGATTCCCCAGGACCCACATAAGCTAGATGCACAAGGTGGAGCATTGTCTGGAGTTTGTTTCAGTGGATGGAGGCCCCAGCACACCCATTCTTTCTTTTGCAAAAAGGAAATGAAAAAAAAAAAAAAAGAGAATGGAGAAAGTGAGAGAGAGACAGAGAGAATTGGCACACCAGGGCCTCAGCCACTGCAATCAAACTCCAGATGCTTGCACCACCTAGTGGGCATGTGTGACCTTGTGCTTGCCTCACCTTTGTGCTTCTGGCTTATGTGGGATCTGGAGAGTCGAACATGGATCCTTGGGCTTCATAGGCAAGTGCCTTAACCACTAAGCCATCTCTCCAGACCTATTCTGGCTTTTAAAGCAGAATCTCACTCTGTAGCTCTGGACAGACTGGCTGAAAACTTTTTTTTAATTTTTAATTTTTATTTATTTGAGACAGGAAAAAGAGGGAGGGAGAGAGTATATGGGTGCAGTAGGACTTACAAAGGAACTCCAGATACATGCACCATCTTGTGCATCTGGCTTACATGGTCCTGGGGAATCAAACCTGGGTCCATTGGCTTTGCAGTCAAATGCCTTAACCTCTAAGCCATTTCTCCAGCCCATGGTTGGACACTTGTAATGAACCTGCCTCTTTCTTCCAAATCCTGGGATTTCAGGCATGCAGCACCATGCCCAGCTTCCCTTTTGTAAAGAGAAGAATTTAGACTAGATCTGGGTTTGTTCAATGGGTGCTTGGGGCACCCTGGGTGCTGGGAACTCATGACTGAGAGAGGTAGATCCATGACAATATTTTTTGTTTTGTAATTTCATTTTTTTTATTTTAATTCATTTATTTGTGGTACATGCCTTTAACAGCACTTAAAAAGAGGTGGAAGGTGAGGTCCCAGGAAGTTATTCTCTGACTTCCACATGCCTACTGTGGCTTGAACACACCTGCAGATACACCACCACACACACACACACACCCCACATCACATCACATATATTTACCAAAAAATAAACAATTTAAATTTAAAAATTAAAATTACTGGGGCTAAGTAAACCAGAAAGGGGATATAAAGGGAATAGAAAGGGAGGGAGGGGGGACTTAATAGGATGGTATTGTATATATGTAAGTAGAAGAACAGATTAATGGGGGTGAAAAGGCCTAAGTGAGATCAGGGGAAGAGATTGAGTAAAGGAAAGGTGGAGGAGGGTTAATCAAAATCTAAGAGGATATAAATAAGTCTTATGGAAGCCTACTTTTCTGGACAATGGAACACTCAGAAGCCATAGATTGTTACTAGAAAATTTTCAGTGCCAGGGAGGGGATACCTTCCAGTGAGTTGTTGGCCAGGGAGGTCACTGATGCCCCCAAAACATTATAGGCCATTGCCGAGGCCCTTGGTTTCCCACCAGGAATAGATGGTAAGACCCTATTGCTGAAGACTCCACATACTTGGGCTGCAAGTTCACTGAGAAATCCTGCTGGAGCTGAGCTGAAAGCCTCCTCCATGAGGACCAGCTGACAGAAAGCTGGAAAAAGCTACACTGCATGCAGTTCAATGGGAGAGAGAGAAAACACCAGTGAAGATACTCAACAGTGGACACTGTAAGCCTTAAATTTGGCCAGCCAGGTCAAACGAGCCAACGGGTGCAATAGTGGCATGTCTGTTATGGGGAAACCAACCACTCTAATTGGACTGGAGGCCTGCTCCATGGGAGGGAATACATCTCTGATACTGAAAACCTACAACAGGGGTAGTCATGAGCCCTAGGGGTGTAACGTCTGCTTGTGTCACACTAAATGTATATACTATGCTCGCCAAACTGCCCAGTAAGCACTTCTCTTAATGTCCACACCCATATATTAATGCTATTCTCACTTTTGGTTAGAGAAGCTTCTCTTTTCAGAGGGTGGTGACCTTAGGATGACTCAGAAGGCACCATGGTGCTGAGAAGGGACAGAGGAGTGCTCAGCACTGAAACATCTCAAACCCATCTTCCAAGGCTCAGGGTCCATTGCAGAAGTGGGGGGCAGAAAGAATGTAAGAGCCAAAGGAAGAGTAGGACTCCTTACAACGTGCTCCTCCAGACACAAAATGGCCTGGACATCCATGACCTCCCAGTGCCTGACACTACCTACACAAGACCATCATAATAGGAGGAAAAGATCATGACATCAAACTGAAAAGAGAGATTGATTGAGAGGGGGGGGATATGATAGAGAGTGAAGTTTCAAAGGGGAAAGTGGGGGGAGGGAGGAAAGTACCATGAGATATTATCTACAATTAAAGAAGTTGTCAATAAAAAAATAAATAAATAGAAAAATAAATAAAAAGAAAAAGAAAAAGAAAAAATATTACTGGGCTGGAAAGATGGCTCATCAGTTTAGGCACTTGCCTGCAAAGCCAAAGGACCCAGGTTCAATTCCCCAGTACCCACATAAAGCCAGATACACTAAGTAACACGTGCTTCTGGAGTTTGTTTGTGCTAGAGGTGTGGCATGCCCATTTTCTCTCTCTCTCTCTCTCTCATCTATTTATATATCTATCTCTATCTCTCTATCTTTATCTATCTATCTGCCTCTTCCTCTCTGTCTCAAATAAATAAATAAAATATTTAAACAATTAAAAAAGTTTCCTCTCACTCTTTAATCCCAAGAGGTAGGAGGATTGCCGTGATAAATAACCCTGAGACTACATAGTTAATTCCAGGTCAGCCTTCAGAGTGAGACCCTACCTCGAAAAACAAAAAAACAAACAAAAAAAGTTCTGGGTGGAAGATGGTTCAGTGGTTAAATGCACTTGTTTACAAAGCCTGTCAGTCTAGGTTCAATTCCCCAGTACCTACATAAAGCCAGTTGAGCATTTGTTTGCAGTGGCAAGAGACTCTGGTGTACCCCACACACATGGGCAAAAAAAATAAACAATTTAGTATTTAAAATAGGAGGGCTGGAGAGATGGCTTAGCCGTTAAGGCGCCTGCCTGTTAAGCCTAAGAACCCGGTTCCAATCTCCAGGTCCCACGTTTAGCCAGATGCAAAGTGACGCAATGGCGCAATGCCGCACTTGACCACAAGGGGGCGCACACATCAGGATTTCGTTCGCAGCAGCAGAGAGACTGCTGGCATGCCCATCTCTGTCTCCCTCTCCCTCTCTCTCTGTCTGTCTCTCTCTGTGTCTCTCTCCAAAAATAAAAAAAAAAAATAGGAGTTGGAGATGGCTCAGCAGTTAAAAGCAATTACTTGCAAAGCCTTCTAACTCAGGTTTGATTCCTCAGCACCCACGTAAGGTCAGATGCACAAAGTGGCACATGCATCTGGAGTTCATTTTCAGTGCAAGAGGCCCTGGTGCACCAATACACAAACACCCTCTCTCTCTGGGAAACAAGTAAATAAATAAAATTTGTGTGTGTGTGTGTGTGTGTGTGTGTGTGTGTGTGTGTGTAGATCAACTGAGGAAGATACTGTATGCCATCCTCTGGCCTCCAGACCCCCACAATCACACATACACACACATCCCACAGTACACTCACCGAAAAAAAAATCACATAATGAGGCTGGAGAGATGGCTTGGTGGTTAAGCACTTGCCTGTGAAGCTTGAGGACCCCAGTTCGAGGCTCGATTCCCCAGGACCCACGTAAGCCAGATGCACATGATGGCGCATGCATCTGGAGTTCATTTGCAGTGGCTGGAGGCCCTGGTGTGCCCATTCTCTCTCTCTCTGTCACTCTCAAATAAATAAATAAATAAATAAATAAATAAATAAATAAGAATAAAAAAAAAAATCAAACAAAGCCGGGCGTGGTGGCGCACGCCTTTAATCCCAGCACTCGGGAGGCAGAGGTAGGAGGATCGCTGTGAGTTCGAGGCCAGCCTGAGACTACATAGTTAATTCCAGGTCAGCCTGAGCTAAAGTGAGACCCTACCTCGAAAAACAAAAAAAAAAAAAAAAAAAAAAATCAAACAATAATAAGAGTAAAGTGGGTGTGCATGACAATATACAACCTGTAATCCCAGCACTTAGGAGATAGAGGCAGGGAGGTCATGTTCAAGGCCAGCCTGAACTGCAGGTGACCCTGCTCCTGTCCCCTGCAAAGATAATAATAATGATAATAATAAATAGTCACTCTAACCCCTTCAGAGAACTGTGATGATGTACCCAACTTAGCACCCGGCACAAGGAAATGGCTTAGTAAATGGTCAGCGTATAATGATTGAAACACTAATGTTGAAGCCAGGCGAAGCGATACTCGCCTTTAATCCCAGCTCTTGGGAGGCAGAGGTAGGAGTTCAAGGCCAGCCTAGAGTACAAAGTGACTTCCAGGTCAGCCTAGGCTACAGTAAGATCCTACCTCGTAAAATCGAGAAAAAAAATAAATAAATACAGGGCTGGAGACATGGCTTAGCGGTTAAAGCGCATGCCTGTGAAACCTAAGGATCCGGGTTTGATTCCCTAGGACCCAGATGAACAGGGTGGCACATGCATCTGGAGTTTGTTTGCAGTGGCTAGAGGCCCTGGTACACCCACTCTCTCTCTCTTTCTCCCTCTCTCACTCAAATAAATAAATAAATAGAATAATAAAAACAAAACACTTAACAGAACTCCACAGTTCCGTCATAACAGCAATGTCAAACGAGTTCCTCTGGGTGTTACACCCTTCTTCTATTTAATTCGCACAAATTTCATTCCCTAGTGATCAGTAATCATTAGGCCCATGATATTTTATTTATTTATTTATTTATTTATTTATTTATTTATTTATTTATTTGTATTTGCAAGCAGAGAGAGGGAGAGAGCGAGAAATCAGGCATGTCAGGGTCTCTTGCCCCTGTTAAAAAAAAAAAAAAAAAAAAAAACCTAGGCACATGCTCCCTTTTGTGAATCTGGCTTTACCTGGGTGCTAGGGAGTTGAACACCCACCAGCCAGCAGGCTTTTCAAGCAAGCACCATTAACCACTGACCCATCTCCTTAGCCCTGTTCGGCCCATTTTAAAGAGGAGGAACTGGAGCACAGGGAATTTTATTCACTTATCCAAGTTATATATCTAGTCAGTAGCTTGTACTCAAACTGCTTGCATTAATGGCCCCAATTTAAAAAAATTATTTATTTACTTATTTATTTATTTTAGTCAGAGAGAGAGGGAGAGGAGAGAGAGTGAGAATGGGCATACCAGGGCTTCTAGCCACTGCAAACAAACTCCAGACACATGTGCTACTATGTGCATCTGGTTTACGTGGGACCTGGAAAATCAAACCGGGGTCCTTGGGCTTCACAGGCATGCGACTTAACCACTAAGCCATCTCTCCAGCCCAATGGCCCTAATTTTTAACCCGTACAGTTACACCTTTCTGCCTCTTCCATTTGCTCAGTTGGAAAAGATAGATGGGTGCTGGGGGACATGTCCTAGCCCAGGATGATCTGGAATTTACTATGTAATCTCAGGGTGGCCTAAAACACAGGACGATCCTCCTACCTCTGCCTCCTCCTGAGTGCTGGGATTAAAAGCGTGCGCCACCACGCCCAGCTATGTTTGTTTTTTCTTTTAGGTAGGGTCTCAATTTAGCCCAAACTGACCTGGAACTCACTCTGTAGCTCCAAGATGGCCTTGAACGCACAGTGATCCTCCTACCTCAGCCTCTTGAGTGCTGGGAAAGCTCTCACCACTTTTTTTTTTTTTAATTGTTTTTATATTTATTTATTTATTTATTCATTTATTTGACAGAGAAAGAGGGAAAGAGAGAGAGAGAATGGGCACACTAAGGCCTCCAGCCACTGCAAATGAACTCTAGACACATGTGCCCCCTTGAGCGTCTGGCTAACATGGGTCCTGGGGAATCGAACCTGGGTCCTTTGGCTTTGCAGGCAATGCCTTAACTGCTAAGCCATCCCTCCAGCCCTCTCACCACTTTTTAATCCTGGCTTTATGTGGGTCCTGGGGAATTGAACCCTGGCCAACATCCTTTGCAAGCAAGTGCCTTTAACTGCTGAGCCATCTCCCCAGACCATACCCCATCTCTTGACCGGATTGCAGCATGTATCTTGCTTGAAATTGAGCAGAGATATGAGCATGCTGGCTCAGAGCCTCAAACTCAATAGTCCTTGCCTGTCTCGCTTCTGCTGCTAACTGTGGCCACGAGAAAAACACTCTTGGCCTACAGCAGATTTAAGGCTACAGTCACTACAGAAAAGGCTAGCTACAACAGTTAGCAACTGCCCCCCACCCCCAACACACACATACTGTGACCCCCAACATGTGAGTATACCCAACAGAAACCAGAGGAAGTGGCCAAGTAACCTTGAACTCCATAGCCAAATAAATGCTTAGGGTTTGAAGACTAAGTGTGGGGCATGACTTGTTACACAGCATTCCTGTGATGGTAGCTGACTGATGCATTGTCTGCCTCCACTGTGGGTGCTCCAGAACACTGATTATAAATGTGAGCGGTTTTGTTGGTATTGTTTCAAGGTAAGGTCTCACTCTAGCCCCAGCTGACCTGCAATTCTCTCAGGGTGGCCTCAAACTCACAGGGATCTTCCTATTTTTGCCTCCCTAGTGCTGGGAATAAAGGGGTACACCGCCACACCTGGCTAAATATGAGATTTTTTTGTTTTTGTTTTGGGTTTTTGGTTTAATTTAATTTAATTTTTTTTTGAGGAGAGACACACAGAGAGAGACAGACAGAGAAGGAGAGGAAGACAGATAGAGATGGGCGCGCCAGCAGTCTCTCAGCTGCTGAGAACGAAATCCACATGTGTGTGCCCCCTTGTGGGCAAGTGGGGCATTGCGCCCTTGCTTCACTTTGCATCTGGCTAAATGTGGGACCTGGAGATTGGAACTACTGGAGATTGGAACCAGGTTCTTAGGCTTAGGAGCTTAACAGCTAAGCCATCTCTCCAGCCCTGGATTTTTGTTTTTGAGGTAGGGTCACACTGTAGCCCAGGCCGACCTGGAATTCACTATGTAGTCTCAGGCTGGCCTTGAACTCACAGCCATCCCCCTGATTCACCTCTCAAGTACTAAGATTAAAGGTGTGCACCACCACGCCCAGTTATTGTGAGTTTTACTGGGGTAGATGGCATCACATATGTCCCCCCTTCTTGCACCCCAGGCCTGGGTTTAAGACTAGGGGACACTGGAGAGATGGCTCAGAGGTTAAGGCAGTTGCCTGCAAAGCCAAAGGACCCAGGTTCGATTCCCCAGGACCCACATAAGCCAGATGCACAAGTGCCACATGCATCTGGAGTTTGTTTGCAATGGCTGGAGACCCTGGCACGCCCATTCTCTGTCTCTATCTGCTTCTTTTTCTCTCAAATAAATAAATATTTAAATAAAAAAAAAAAAGACTAGGGGAAAGAAATAGATCAATGCACTTCTCTGAAGATCCAGACAGCGGCAAACTCGCTATATTTTAGGAAGGCAGGCAAAGTCTAGGTTGTGGTCAAGGGGAGTGTAGACTATCCCTTTTCGTGGATGCCCCAAAATCCTTCCCGTCTTCCACAGAAAGCTGTAAAGCAAACGCATGCCTACCAACCTACCACCTGTGTAACCTTGACAGGTCACTTGCGCTCTTCCTACAAAATCCTACACGAAATGAGTGAATCATGCAAGGAACACGGTACGTGGCACACTGCATGCCTTCACACACAGTTCTTGTTCATTTTGTTTTTCGAGGAGATAGGGTCTCATTCTGTCCCAGGCTGACCTGGAATTCACTCTGTCGTCTCAGGGTGGCCTCGAACTCATGGCCATCGTCCTACCTCTGTCTCCCAAGTGCTGAGATTAAAGGCGTGCGCCCCCTCCCATACCCGGCTAAAAAAATTTTTTTTTCTGAATTTTTATTCTATCCCATTGGTGCTCGGAATTACAGTCAGGGCCTCATGTTCGTATCCGATCCACACCACCAGGCCACAATGATTGTGGGTCCTCCTGGTCACATTATCTTAAGCAAGTCAAGATGCCTGTTGAGGAGTCAGACAGAAAAGAGCCCAATCAATCCCCGCTTTTTTTTTTTCTTCCTCCCGGGGGCTTCCGTTTCCTTCTCTCTGAAACGGTGGTCGCAACTGTTTCCACCATGGAGGATACTTGGGGAAGGAAAAGGCACTTGGTGAGCTCCAGGTGGGTGCCCAGGAGTGGCTCTGGCCTTGCTTGGTGGCGGCATGGAGAAGCGAGAGAGGAGGTGATGGGGGAGGTGAGGAGAGAGTCTTACCAGGGGGTCCCCCCCCCATGAGAGGCTAGCCGGGGCTCTTGAGCTAGTGGGATCTGAGGGTTTAACCCTTGCAAAGCTGCACCTCTCTGTCCAGTCACCGTGCGGAGGAGGAGAAGACGGGGTGCCTGGGAAGGACAAGGCCTCTGGGAAGACCCACGCCTGGCTCGTGGGGGGATGGGGAGGCTTGAACAAGGTTGGGGGGCTCAGGGGTTCATTGTGCTGTGGACCAGTCCCCTTGTCTCCATCCAGCTCAGGAGAGTCTGGGGTGTGTGAGTGTGGGGTTTGGGGGTGGGAGGCAGTAGGGAAGGGTGATGCTCGGGTTGCGCCCAGGGTGTTAGCGAGGAGGAGAGAGACAAGATGCTGGCTTGGGGCAGGTGGGAGATGCTGGGGGAGGGGCCACCAGCCGCAACGCCCGCTCACCTGGGCGCCCCCCTGGGCCTCGGCCGCCGCCGCTGCAGCTCCAGCGGTCCCTTGATGCTCTGGGCCCGGCCTCCTGCTCCTCCTCCTCCTCCTCCTCCTCCTCCTCCTCCCCGGGCCCGGCTCGGCTCCGCTCGGCCCTCGGGCTGGTCCAGATCCGCATGCGCCGCCGCTGCCGCCGCCCCGCGCGTCCCCCCCTGCCACCCCCACCCGCCTCGCGCCGTCGCCCCGCGCGCCCCGCCCGTGCGGGTCCCCGCGCTTGTCGTCCGCCCCGGACCACGCGTGGGGAGGGATGCTCCGCAGCGCCGCGCGGGGTGCACCGAGAGACACAGAGAGAGAGTGTCACACACTCCCTCCCACGCGGCCACTCACACGCCGGGGGCACTGGCCGCGTCACACACTGTCCACATGCACACACGACTCAGGGTCACTCCCACGCTCGGGGAGGGAGTCACTCGGGGTCAAGCTATCCCATACACAGGCACGTGTTCCCACAAGGGGGAACAGTCCCCCCCAACATGTGTACACACACCCGTGACACACTGGAATAGGGCCACCACCAACAAGGTGCGTGGGGTGTCACACATAGTCACACGTAGTCACACGTGCCACACTATCCCCAGGGTGTCACACGGTGCCCTGTAGTCACACACCAGGGCGCGTAACCAGCCCCATAGTGTCATGCATATTAACACACCTGAGCTTGTCACTCCAGTCCACCTGGGCACTAGGGGAGGGGGTGTCACAAATTAACACACCAGAGCTTGTCACACCCGTCCATATGGGCACAGGGGGTGACTTTTTTTTTTTTTTTTTTTTTTTTTTTTTTAATTGAGGTAGGGTTTCACTCTAGCTCAGGCTGACCTGGAATTCACTATGTAGTCTCAGGGTGGCCTTGAACTCACAGTGATCCTCCTACCTCTGCCTCCCAAGTGCTGGGATTAAAGGCGTGCACCACCACGCCCAGCTCTTTTTCTTTTAAATTAACACACCTACTCTTGCTCAGGCTCCAGTCCACCTGGTCTCAGGGGTGACACATTTGATCCTCCCACCTCTGCCTCCCAAGTGCTGGGATTACCCAGTCCACCTGGGCACAGGGGGGTGACACATTTTAACACACCTGAGCTTGTCATTCCAGTTCACCCTGGTACAGAGGAGCATGACACATTTTAACACACCCAACCTTGTCACACCAGTACATCTGGGCACAGGGGAGTGACACATTTTAACACACCTGAGCTTGTCACTCCAGTGCACCTGGACACAGGGTGGTGACACATTTTGACACACCCGAGCTTGACAATCCAGTCCATCCAGACACAGGGGTGACAAATTTTAACACACCTAAGCTTGTCACCCAGTGCACCCGGGCACAGGGTGGTGACACATTTTAACACACCTGAGCTTGTCACTCCAGTGCACCCGGGCACAGAGGAGTGACACATCTCCCACATCACAAGCACAGCAAGTCACACGAAGCAGTCCAGTGAGTCAAAGAGCCACACTCTCCAAGGGGATCAGGGTGTCACACACCCCACAGCATTCCTCACACAGGTCCTGCATTCACCATAACACCACAGGCTGACGAGTCAGTGTCCCTCACTGTCACACCACCATGTAGGTCACAAAAGGACAGCATCAGTGCCAGGACACACGTGGGGTCACACTGTCCCACAAGGGATGGCATAAGTGCTCATCACAGTCATGCTATCTCCCTGTGGTCACCTAGGGTCACACAGTGACACGATCTCTCTCTCTCACACACACACACACACACACACACACTTTTCTGATTGGAGGACGCCCTGGCGCCAGACAGTGTGAGAATCACTTCCCATCCAAGGGACAGGAAAAAGGGACCAAGAGAATCCCTTGGGGGCTGGGGGCTGCAGAGATAGCTTAGCGGTTAAGGCATTTGCCTGCAAAACCAAAGGACCCAGGTTCAATTCCCCAGGACCCACGAAACCCAGATGCACAAGGGGGCACATGCGCCTGGAGTTCGTTTGCAGTGGCTGGAAGCCCTGGAGCACTCATTCTCTATCTGTCTCTCCTCTCTCTATCTCTATGTCTCTCTCTCTGCTTGCAAATAATTAATTAATTAGTTTAAAAAAAAAAAGAGGTGGCTGGAGAGATGGCTCAGCGGTTAAGGGCTTGCTTGTGAAGCCTGAGGACGCTGGTAAGAGGCTCAATTCCCCAGTACCTAGGTAAGACAGATGCACAAGGTGGCGCATGCATCTGGAGTTCGTTTGCAGTGGCTGGAGGCCATTCTCTCTCTCTCTCTCTGTCTCTCTCTCTCTCTGCCTCTTTCCCTCTCTGTCGCTCTCAAATATATATATATATATATATATTTTTTTTGGTTTTGCGAGGTAGGGTCTCACTCTGGCCCAGGCTGACCTGTAATTAACTATGTAGTCTCAGGGTGGCCTCGAACTCTCGGCGATCCTCCTACCTCTGCCTCCCGAGTGCTGGGATTAAAGGCGTGCGCCACCACGCCCGGCTCAAATAAATTATTTTAAAAAAAAAAAAAAAAGAGATTCCCTTGGTTTCAGGCCCCTGAGTGACAAGCTCTCCTGGCCACTCCCACTCCCTCCCAGTCCTTCCCAGATAGAGGCAGGGCCGTCTAAACACCTATGGGAGAGGCCGGTTTAGGAAAAGCAAATCCACTCCCGCCCTGCTCACTGGGGTTCTTCCCGGTCCTAGCCCTGCTCCTTGACCCAGAGCCCGGGGGCGTGTCACTGCGTGCAAGCTCCGCCCCTCCCTCCCTCCCTCCCACTGGACCTGGGCGGGCGGGCGCTGCGCCCTGCAGCCATTGGGTTCCCGCGCGCGTCCTCGGGCTGGGGGTCCCTCGTTCACCAGCATGACCATCAAAAAGATCGCGATCTTCGGCGCCACTGGCAGGACCGGCCTCACCACCCTGGCGCAGGCGGTGCAAGCAGGCAGGAGCTGGGATGGATTGGTGGAGGGGGAGGGGGGGTGTCATGGGAGGACAGGGTTCGCCTGGAACCCGGCAGGACGGATGCCGCTGGACAGATGGGGACCCCAGATCAGTGTATGTTAACTCGGGGAACAAGGCAAGCGGCCACTTTGGGGTGGGAGTAATGGGGGTGGGAGGACTCTAAGAGATTCAGTGTTATGTGTGTCCAAGGCACGGATTTTATATATATATGTATATATATATCTTATTTATTTGAGCGAGAGAAAGAAAATAGGTGTTCCAGGGCCTCCAGCCACTGCAAATGAACTCCAGATGCATAGGCCACCTTGTGCATCTGGCTTTACACGGATGGCCCTGGTGTGCCCATTCTCTCTTTCCCTCTCTCTCTCATAAATACATAAATAAATTTTTGTTTTGTTTTGGTTTTTGGTTTTTGGAGGTAGTGTTTTGCTCAGGCTGACCTGGAATTCACTATGAAGTCTCAGAGTGGCCTTGAACTCACAGCCATCCTCCTGCCTCTGCCTCCCGGGATTTGAACCCCATTTGACATGGGATTTGAAACCCCTGAAAAGTTTAGGGGATGACATGGAGTCCACAGGCCCTTAGAATGACCACAGGAGCTGGAAAACTGAAAAGTTTAGGGGATGGAAAGAAATCAATGAGAGAAGAGTGTCCCAGGATGATTGATGAGGGCCAAACATGTGAAGTTATCCCAGGAGAGTCAACATCCCCTGCCCCCCCCCCACATCCTCTGCCCCTTGAGCCCCTTGAGTCTGTAACTTATCAGCTCCTGACTGGGCCTGGGATGTACAGATAAAGAGCTGCACCCCGCTAGCTGTGGGTGACTCTGGAGATATGGACTATCAGAGCACTCCCAAAGGGTGCAGGCCACCAGGATCCCAATCTCTGATGTTTTCCAGTCCTCCCTTTTTTTTTTTTTCACCCTGTTTTTGTTTTTGTTTTTGTTTTTGTTACAGGGGTAGGGTCTCACATTTTAACAGCCCAGGCTGACCTGGAATTCACATGTGTCGTCTCAGGGTGGCCTCAAACTTATGGTGATGACAGGGTGGTGACACATTTTAACACACCTGAGCTTGTCACCCAGTGCACCTGCACAGAGGGTGACACATCTCCCACATCACAAGCACAGCAAGTCACACGAAGCAGTCCAGTGAGTCAAAGAGCCACACTCTCCAAGGGATCAGGGTGTCACACACCCCACAGCATTCCTCACACAGGTCCTGCATTCACCATAACACCACAGGCTGACGGGTCAGTGTCCCTCACTGTCACACCACCATGTAGGTCACAAAGGACAGCATCAGTGCCAGGACACACGTGGGGTCACACTGTCCCACAAGGGATGGCATAAGTGCTCATCACAGTCATGCTATCTCCCTGTGGTCACCTAGGGTCACACAGTGACACGATCTCTCCCTCTCTCTCTCACACACACGCGCGCACACACACACACACACACACACACACACACTTTCCTGATTGGAGGAGGCCCTGGCGCCAGACAGTGTGAGAATCACTTCCCATCCAAGGGACAGGAAAAAGGGACCAAGAGAATCCCTTGGGGGCTGGGGCTGCAGAGATAGCTTAGCGGTTAAGGCATTTGCCTGCAAAACCAAAGGACCCAGGTTCAATTCCCCAGGACCCACGAAACCCAGATGCACAAGGGGGCACATGCGCCTGGAGTTCATTTGCAGTGGCTGGAAGCCCTGGAGCACTCATTCTCTATCTGTCTCTCCTCTCTCTATCTCTATGTCTCTCTCTCTGCTTGCAAATAATTAATTAATTAGTTAAAAAAAAAAAAGAGGTGGCTGGAGAGATGGCTCAGCGGTTAAGGGCTTGCTTGTGAAGCCTGAGGACGCTGGTAAGAGGCTCAATTCCCCAGTACCTAGGTAAGACAGATGCACAAGGTGGCGCATGCATCTGGAGTTAGTTTGCAGTGGCTGGAGGCCATTCTCTCTCTCTCTCTGTCTCTCTCTCTCTCTCTGCCTCTTTCCCTCTCTGTCGCTCTCAAATATATATATATATATTTTTTTTTTTTTATTTTTATTTTTATTTTTGGTTTTGCGAGGTAGGGTCTCACTCTGGCCCAGGCTGACCTGGAATTAACTATGTAGTCTCAGGGTGGCCTCGAACTCTCGGCGATCCTCCTACCTCTGCCTCCCTAGTGCTGGGATTAAAGGCGTGCGCGCCACCACGCCCGGCTCAAATAAATTATTTTTTAAAAAAAAAGAGATTCCCTTGGTTTCAGGCCCCTGAGTGACAAGCTCTCCTGGCCACTCCCACTCCCTCCCAGTCCTTCCCAGATAGAGGCAGGGCCGTCTAAACACCTATGGGAGAGGCCGGTTTAGGAAAAGCAAATCCACTCCCGCCCTGCTCACTGGGGTTCTTCCCGGTCCTAGCCCTGCTCCTTGACCCAGAGCCCGGGGGCGTGTCACTGCGTGCAAGCTCCGCCCCTCCCTCCCTCCCACTGGACCTGGGCGGGCGGGCGCTGCGCCCTGCAGCCATTGGGTTCCCGCGCGCGTTCTCGGGCTGGGGGTCCCTCGTTCACCAGCATGACCGTCAAAAAGATCGCGATCTTCGGCGCCACTGGCAGGACCGGCCTCACCACCCTGGCGCAGGCGGTGCAAGCAGGCAGGAGCTGGGATGGATTGGTGGAGGGGGAGGGGGGGTGTCATGGGAGGACAGGGTTCGCCTGGAACCCGGCAGGACGGATGCCGCTGGACAGATGGGGACCCCAGATCAGTGTATGTTAACTCGGGGAACAAGGCAAGCGGCCACTTTGGGGTGGGAGTAATGGGGGTGGGAGGACTCTAAGAGATTCAGTGTTATGTGTGTCCAAGGCACGGATTTTATATATATATGTATATATGTATATATCTTATTTATTTGAGCGAGAGAAAGAAAATAGGTGTTCCAGGGCCTCCAGCCACTGCAAATGAACTCCAGATGCATAGGCCACCTTGTGCATCTGGCTTTACACGGATGGCCCTGGTGTGCCCATTCTCTCTTTCCCTCTCTCTCTCATAAATACATAAATAAATTTTTGTTTTGTTTTGGTTTTTGGTTTTTGGAGGTAGTGTTTTGCTCAGGCTGACCTGGAATTCACTATGAAGTCTCAGAGTGGCCTTGAACTCACAGCCATCCTCCTACCTCTGCCTCCCCAGTGCCGGGATTTGAACCCCATTTGACATGGAGTCCACAGGCCCTTAGAATGACCACAGGAGCTGGAAAACTGAAAAGTTTAGGGGATGGAAAGAAATCAATGAGAGAAGAGTGTCCCAGGATGATTGATGAGGGCCAAAATCCCAGTTATCCCAGGAGAGCAAACATCCCCTGCCCCCATCAGTTCTGCCCCTTGAGCCCCTACAGTCTTAACTTATCAGCTCCTGCCTGGGCCTGGGATGTACAGTGAGACCCGCTAGCTCGAAAAACTCAAATGGAAAAAAAAAAAGGGTGCAGGCCACCAGGATCCCAATCTCTGATGTTTTCCAGTCCTCCCAGGATGTTGTTTTTTTGTTTTTGTTTTTTTTTTTTTTGGTAGGGTCTCACTCTAGCCCAGGCTGACCTGGAATTCACTGCCGTCTCAGGGTGGCCTCAAACTTATGGTGATCCCCTACCTCTCTGTAACCATGTCCAGCCTCTCTCTCTCTCTCTCTTTTTGGGCCTGGGATGTCACAGCTCAGGCTGACCTGGCACCCGCTATGTAGTCTCAGGGTGGCCTGGAAATATGGACTATCAGAGCACTCCCCGAGTGCTGGGCCAGGCGGAGCCACAATCACTGATGTTCTTTTTTAAAATATTTTATTTTTATTTATTTGAGAGAGTTGTTGTTTTGTTTTTGTTTTTGTTTGGGCACACCAGGGTCTCTAGCCACTCAAACTCCAGACAGGCTGATCTGGCTTATGTGGGTCCTGAGGAATTGAACCTGGGTCTTTTGGCTTTGCAGGCAAGCACCTTAACCATCTCTCCAGCCCCAGTCCTCCCCTCTTGGAGAGACTTCTAGAATTTTTTCATTAGGTGCCTGTACTCCCCAGGGACCTGGAATTCACTAAGGTCTCAGGGTGGCCTGTGACAAGATCCTTCTACCTCTGCCTGGGGAGTTCAAAGTGCTGGGATTAAAAAGCCACCACTGGGCTTTTATTTTTATTTATTGAAAAGTTGTAATGTGTGAGCACACCAGGGTGGGTTGGTGGCATAAGGCAGGGAATTGAACCTGGGTCTTTTGGCCTTTGCAAACAAGCACCTGTAACCATCCTCCAGCCCCAGTCCTCTTTCTAGAATTTTCTGCTCCCCTGAATTCTCTCTCCCTTATAAGGCTCTCTCACCCAGAGCTCAAGGGCTTCCAGGGTGAAAACTACGCTGTAGTTTTAATGGTGTGAGCCTGGGTTGGTGGCATCCTCCTAATGAGGAGTTCAAAGCCTCCTGGGCTACATGAGACCCTCTCTCTCTCTCTCTCTCTCTCTCTTTTTGTTTTTCAAGGTAGGGTCTCACTATAGTTTCAGGGTGGCCTCAAACTCACGGCGATCCTCCTACCTCTGCCTCCTGAGTGCTAGGAATGCTCCATCACCCTGTCTCCAAAAAAAAAAAAAAAAAGGAGCTGGGTGTGATGGCACACACTTTAATCCCAGCACCCAGGAGGCAGAGGTAGGAGGATCGCGGTGAGTTTGAGGCCATCCTGAAACTATATAGTGAATTCCAGGTCAGCCTGAGCTAGAGATCCTACCTCCGGAAAAAACAAAAACAAAAAAACATTTCTAGGGAAGGAAAAGGAGAAGGAAGAGGGAGAAGTTGAGAAGTGCTGAGTCACTGCTCAAATGTGGATTACCACGTTAGCACTTTCACATTAATCCCCAGTTAAACTGGTTTCCACCGGCCCACCCTGCTGGTCACAAATAGAACTGCATCTAAGGGAACTGAGAGCAGGTGCCTAAAGGGAAAAGTTCAGGGAGAGATGGCTTAGTGGTTAAAGCGCTTGTCTGCAAAGCCCATTCCAGCACCCATGTAAGCCAGATGCACACAGGCGCATGTGTCTGGAGTTTATGCACCCATTTCTCTCTCCCTCTCACTCTCTCTCTCTGCCTCTTCCTCTCTCAAGTTAAAAAAAAAAAGAAATGCCGGGCATGGTGGCGCACGCCTTTAATCCCAGCACTCGGGAGGCAGAGGTAGGAGGATTGCCGAGAGTTCGAGGCCACCCTGAGACTACATAGTTAATTCCAGGTCAGCCTGGACCAGAGTGAGACCCTACCTCGCAAAAACAAAAAAAAAAAAAAAAAAAAAAAAGAGGGTTGGAGAAATGACTTAGCAGTTAAGTGCTTGCCAGTGAAGCCTAAGAACCCTGGTTTGAGGCTCGATTCCCCAGAAAAGTACTTACCAGAAGCAAGAAGGGGAAAGGACAACAAAATAAACAGCAAGCCAGATGTGGCGGCACAGGCCTTTAGTTCCAGCACTTGGGAGGCAGAGGCTGTGAGTTCAAGGCCACTCTGAAGACTACATAGTGACCAACAAACAAAGGAGCTGTGGGGCTTTTGCCTACGAGCGAGTGGCTTGGTGGTAAAATGCTTGCCTAGCACACCCAGCGCCCTAAATTCCATCTCCAGGACAGAAAAGAAAAAGAGGGCACCGGGGTACCTAGAAATATGTAAAGTGGGGACAAAAACAATACTTGCCCTGGGTTAAATAAGATACTTTATACAAAATGCTTAAACTACAACAGTCTGTGATTGACTGAGCTCAGATGACAGCCTTGCACTGGATCAGACTGGTTTAAGTTAAAAACCTTACTTTCTCTTCCCACAGCTGTGTGGTCATGGTCCAATGAGCTAAAATAGTAGCTAAATGGTAGCTGGGTGTGATGGCACACACTGTTAATCCCAGCACTAGGGAGGCAGAGGGAGGATCGCCATGAGTTGGAGGCCACCCTGAGACTACATAGGGAATAATTCCTCAGGTTAGCCTGGGTTAAAGTGAGACTACCTTGGAAAAAAAAAAAAAGTGGTTAAGATGCTTGCCTGCCAAGCCTAAAGACCCGGGCTTCAATTCCCCAGTACCCACATAAAGCCAGGTGCACAAGGTGGCACATGAGTCTGGAGTTCATTTGTGGTGGCTAGAGGCCCTGGTGTGCCCAATTCTTTATCTGCCTCTCTTACCCTCTCTGTCTGTCTCTCTCTCTCTCTCAAATAAGTAAATAAATAAACCATTTTTAAAAATCATAAATAAATAAATAAACTAACTAACAAACCAGGGCATGGTGGGGCATGCCTTTAATCCCAGTACTCGGGAGGCAGAGGTAGGAGGATTGCTGTGTGTTTGAGGCTACCTTGAAATTACATAGTGAATTCCAGGTCAGCCTAAACTAGAGGGAGACCTTACCTTGAAGAAACCAAAAAATAAAATATATATATATATAATTACATATATAATTATATATACAATTTGCAAAAAAAAAAAAAAAAAGATGGGGGCTGGAGAGATGGCTTAGCAGTTAAGGCGTTTGCCTGCAAAGCCAAAGGATCCCGGTTCGAATCTCCAGGACCCACGTAAGCCAGATGCACAAGGGGAGCACATGCATCTGGAGTTCATTTGCAGTTGCTAGAGACCCTGGCATGCCCATTCTCTCTCTCTGTTTCTCTCACAAATGAATAAATAAATAAATAAATAAATAAATAAATAAATAAATAAATAAATAAGTAAATAAATAAATAAAATATATTTTAAAAGAAAAGATGGAAAAGATGGAAGGGGAGTGAGGAAGGGAAAGAAGGAAGGAACTTAATTTTCATAGACAGAGTTTCTATGTCATCCACACCTGGTGGAAGAGATTAGCTAACTTTCTGGGGTGAGAGGATCTCATCATAGGAGTTGGGGGTGGGGAGCAAACATTCAGAGCATAGTCACATGTATCTCAAATATGTGTGGTGTGTGTGTGTGTGTGTGCATTAAATGTGGTAGCACACACTTGTAATCTCAACAACTGGGAGGCTGGCAAGGATCTCAAGTTTGAATCCAGCCTTGCCTATTCAGTGAGTTCCAGGTCAGCGTAGGCTCCAGAGCAAGACCCAGTCTCCAAACAATGACAAAACACACACGTTTGTACCCACAATTTCCTAGGGTCTCTCTTAGCCAATACGCTGGCCATCAGGTAAAGCTCGCCTGACTGCAAGTTCTTACTGCTCTTAGATGAAGGTGGGTGAGCAACAGATTGTTTTCCTTCTTTCTTTTGTGTGTGTGCTTTTGTCCCCCCCCCCCGCCTTTTTTTTTCAAGATAGGGTCTCATTCTAGCTCAGGCTGACCTGGAATTCACTGTAGTCTCAGGGTGGACTCGAACTCACAGCAATCCTCCTACCACTGCCTCCTGAGTGTTGGGATTAAAGGCATGCGCCACCACGCCCGGCTATTTTCTGTCCTAGGAGATGGGGAGGTTGAATGTTGGTATCCTAGTTTCAGAGACATGGGAGCTGAGTTTCAGCCATGAAGTTCCTCAGCCAGTAAGCAGCAGGGCTGGTTTGAAACCCCACTCCCTGGGAGACTAAAGCCTGGGCTTTCGTGTTCCTGCTGGTCAGGAAGATGATTGACAATGGCAATCTCTGGACTCACAAGGCCCTTGGTGTTCTCTGGGTCAGCAGAGTCCTGACTGGAGGAACCAGGGAAAGAGGGGAAAGGCTGTTTGAAGCGGAAGCCAACGCAAGTGCAAAGGCCAGGAGGCAGGAAAGGGCACGGGACACTTTCAGGAACTGGTGGAAGTGCCCTGGGCAAAGAGGGCAGGGGGTCTCTGGAAAGAAGCCAGAGCCCAATGGGCCCAGAGGGTCTTCCTGTGCAGTGAGTTTTGCCATAGGGAGTAGAGTGGCCACTGTTGGGGCCAGTGGAGGGATCTGGGTGGGGAAGCATTGCTACCTGGACTACTGATGGGGGGAGGTGGGACTGAGGAGTTGAGGGGACCAGAAAGACTGTGGGCTGGTCCAGGCCCAGGGGATTGAAAAGTTAACTTTTTGGGGGGGGCGCAGTTTTCGAGGTAGGGTCTCACTGTAGCTCAGGCTGACTTGGAATTCACCATGTAGTCTCAGGATGGCCTTGAACTCACAGCGGTCCTCCTACCTCTGCCTCCCAAGTGCTGGGATCAAAGGTGTGCACCGCCACGCCCTGCTAAAAACTTCACTTTTTTTAATCCCAGCACTTGGGAGGCAGAGGTAGGAGGATCACTGTAAATTCAAAGCCTGTTTGGGATTACAGAGTGAGTTCCAGTTCAGCCTGGGCTAAGGTGAGACGCTACCTCAAGAAAACAGAAAAAAAGGATGGGGAGGGGGGCTGGAAGAGATGGCTCAGTGGTTAAAACCACTTGCTTGCAAAGCTTGTGGGCCTGGGTTCAATTTCTCATAAAGTGGTGCATGCATCTGCAATTTGTTTGCAGTGGCAGGAGGCCCTTGTGTCTCTCCCTCTTACTCTGTCTTTGTCTTCTTGCACATAAATAACAATTAAAAAGAATTAATGAGGGCTGGAGAGATGGCTTAGTGGTTAAGGCCTTTGCCTGGCAAAGCCAAAGGATCCTGGTTCCATTCTCCAGGACCCATATAAGCCAGATGCACAAGGGGGCACATGCATCTGGAGTTCGTTTGCAGTGGCTGGAGGCCCTGGCATGCCCATTCTCTCTCCCTCCCTCTTTCTCTCTCTCAAATAACTAAATAATAAATAAAATATATGACGAATTACTGAGTTGGGCATGGTGGCCCATGCCTGTAGTCCCAGCACTAGGAAGGCAGAGGTAGGAAGATCGCCATGAGTTTGAAGCCAGCCTAGAGTTCCAGGTCAGCCTAGGCTAGAGTGAGACCTACCTTGAAAAACAATAGGAGCGGGGCGTGGTGACACATGCCTTTAATTCCAGCACTGGCGGGTGGGGGGGAGGATCACTGTGAGTTTGAGGCTACCCTGAGACTACATAGTGAATTGCAGATCATCCTGGGCTACAGTGAGACCCTACCTCGAAAAACCAAAAAGAAGAAGAAGCAGCAAGCAAGCAAGAAGAAAGGGGGGAGGGAGGGAGGGAGGGAGGGAGGAAGGAAGGAAGGGAGGGAGGGAGGGAAAGAAGGAAGGAAGGAAGACAAAACAAGAATTAGCTAACCATCAACTGTAGCTTTGCCAACCAAAACTTACTGAAGATCATTATCCCAGTCCTAGGAACCCAAGAGGTTAGATTTTGGAGGTTCGTCGCACACCACGGGGCCAAAGAGTGACCGTCCATCAGGCCACTGACCTCCCTCTGTGCTCCTCTTTGCCCACAGGTTACGAAGTGACTGTGCTGGTTCGAGACCATGCCAGGCTTCCCTCCGAGGGGCCCCAGCCAGCCCATGTGATCGTGGGGGATGTGCGTCAGGCGGCTGATGTGGACAAGGCGGTGGCTGGGCAGGATGCTGTCATCGTGCTACTGGGGACTGGCAATGACCTTAGTACTGAGACTGAGCCCCCCCTCTGCCCGCGGCCCCTCCCTACGCCTCGGCCCCCAGCACCACCCCCGCCCCCGGCCCCACCCCTGCCACCACCGCCGCCACCACCACCACTGCCGCCTCCTGCCAGTGACATCCACTCTCTGTCCCCTCTAAGGTCCCACTACAGTGATGTCCGAGGGTTCCCGGAACATTGTGGCAGCCATGAAGGCTCACGGAGTGGAGAAGGTCGTGGCCTGCACCTCGGGTGGGTGGTGGGATTGTGGAGGAGGAGGGGCCTTGAAAAGGTGGCAATGTAGTGCGTTTACTGGGCACCGGCTGTGTGCTGGTGACATACTGGTGAGCACTATAGGGATGGGTTCTGCAGCCACAGAGCTCAGTGACAGGAGGGGACAGAGGTGGCAAACAGATCAGTGGTCACATGGGCATCCCAGATGAGTAGGATGGGGATGGAGGCCCTGGCAGAGGACTCAGGGCCCATTTAGGAAAAAGTCTGTGTAGAAAATGGGAGCCAAGCCGGGCGTGGTGGTGCACGCCTTTAATCCCAGCACTCGGGAGGCAGAGGTAGGAGGATCACCGAGAGTTCGAGGCCACCCTGAGACTGCAGAGTTAATTCCAGGTCAGCCTGGACCAGAGTGAGACCCTACCTCAAAAAAAAAGAAAAAGAAAAAGAAAATGGGAGCCAAGAGACACAGACACCTCATAGAGAAAGTGATGGGGAGCCAGACGTGGTGGCGCACGCCTTTAATCCCAGCACTCGAGAGGCAGAGGTAGGAGGATCGCCATGAGTTCGAGGCCACCCTGAGAATACAGAGTGAGTTCCAGGTCAGCCTGGGCTAGAGTGAGACCCTATCTCAAAAAAAAAAAAAAAAAAAAAAAAAAAAAGACCAACCAGGCGTGATGGTGCACGCCTTTGATCCCAGCACTCGGGAGGCAGAAGTAGGAGGATTGCTGAGAGTTCGAGGCCAACCTTAGGATACAGAGTGAATTCCAAGTCAGCCTGAGCTACAGCAAGACCCTACCTCAAAAAAAAACAAAAGAAAAGAAAAGAAAAGGACTTTGCTTCTAGAACATAATACTGTTGTCACATGCAAAGAAAGACAGACTTTACATGCCTTTTGAAAAATATTTTTAGTGGGGGCTGGAGGGATGGCTTAGCGGTTAAGGCATTTGCCTGCAAAGCCAAAGGACCCAGGTTCTATTCCACAGGACCCATGTTAGCCAGATGCACAAGGAGGTGCACACATCTGGAGTTTGTTTGCAGTGGCTAGAGGCTCTGGTGTGCCCATTCTCTTTCTCCCTCCTTCTCTGTCACCAGGATCTTCAGCCACTGCAAACAAACTCAAGACACATGCACCACTTTATGCAGCAGGCTTACATGGGTCCTGGGGAATTGAACCTGGGTCCTTTGGCTTTGTAGGCAAGTTTCTTAACCGCTAAGCCATCCGTCCAGCCCTCTATGTACCTGTTAGGCACTAGATCCTGGTCCTCTAAGTAGCTTTTTTTTTTCCTGCTTTTTGGTTTGTTTTGGTTTTTCTTTTTTTGGTTTTTCAAGGTAGGGTCTCACTGACTCAGGCTGACCTGGAATTAACTATGTAGTCTCAGGGTGGCCTCGAACTCTCGGCGATCCTCCTACCTCTGCCTCCCGAGTGCTGGGATTAAAGGCATGCGCCACCACGCCCGGCTTTGTTTTGGTTTTTCAAGGTAGGGTTTCACTCTAGCCCAGGCTGACCTAGAATTTATTATGTAATCTCAGGGTGGCCTCAAACTCACAGCAATCCTCTCCTATCTCTGCCTCCCAAACTCCCAGGTGCTGGGATTAAAGGCATGAGCCACCACACTGAGCTAAGATTCTGTCTTAAAAAAAAAAAAAAAAAAAAGTGCCAGGGCTGGAAAGATGGTTTAGCAGTTAAAGCACTTGCCTGCGAAGCCTAAGAACTCCTGTTTGAATCTCCAGGTCCCACATAGCCAGACACACAGTGATGCAAGCATGCAGTGTTGCTCATGCACACAAGGAGGCACACGCATCTGTAGTTCTTTTGCAGTGGCTGAGGCTCTGGTGCACCCATTGTCTCTCTCTTTTTCTCAAAAGTAAAAAAAAAAGGGGGGGGGGACTGGGCATGGGGATGCACGCCTTTAATCCCAGCACTCGGGAGGCAGAGGTAGGAGGATCGCTGAGAGTTTGAGGCAAGCCTGAGACTACATGGTGAATTCCAGATCAGCCTGGGCTAGAGCGAGACCCTACCTCGAAAAACAAAAACAAAAAAAAAAAAGGAATCCTAGGCCAGAAGTAGTGTCTCATGTCTATAATCCCAGCACTCTGGAGGCTGAGGCAGGAGAATTAGCAGTTCAAGGTCATCCTGAGCTACATAATGAGACCCTGTCACAAAAAAGTCCTGCTACCCATAAATCAATGAAATTATCATAGTAATCGGGTTTTACTTTGTGCCAGGTCTTGTTTTAACCACTAATAGCAGAAACATTTAGTCAGTTAGTTAGTTGGTTAGTTAGTTGGTTAGTTAGTTAGTTAGTTAGTTAGTTAGTTAGTTAGTTATAAGCAAAGGGAGAGAGAGGGAGTGAGTAAATGAGCACACCAAGGCCTTTTGCACTGCAAACGAACTCCAGATGCGTGCGCCCTTTTGTGCATTTGGCTTTACATGAGTTCCCAGGAAGTGAACCCAGGCTTGCAGATTTTGCAAGCAAGTGCCTTTAATCACTGAACCATCTCCCCAGCCCCAACTTTTATTTTACTCCTGGAGATGCTCTCTAAGACTTGTTCTTGCTAGGCAAGTGCTCTGCCACTGACCCACATCCCTGGCTCTAGGAGGCAGCCATTTTAAAGTTAGGATGGAGGCAGGGCTAGAGAGATGGCTCAGCAGTTAAGGTACTTCCCCATGAAGCCTAATGACTGTGGTTCGTTACCCACATAAAGCCAGATGCACAAAGTGGCACATGCATCTGGAGTTCATTTGTAGTGGCAAAAGGCCCTGGTGCGCTCATTCATTTTCTCTCTCTCTCTCTGTTTGCAAGCAAATAAAATTCTAAAAAATAATAGGATGGTCAGTGGACCTGTACTAACAGGAGCAAATAAAATGGTGGCGCACGCCTTTAAAAAATAATAGGAGGATGGTCAGTGGACCTGAGACTACTAACAGGAGCAGACTCTTGACAAAAAAAAAAAAAAGAAAAGAAAAGAAAAGAAAAGAAAAGAGCCGTGGGGCAGAAAGATCAAAGACTGTACAGGCTGTGAGGTACAATGAACCCACCACAGAGCCATTAAGTGGATCATGCTGGGTGGCAATATCAGAGAGCCAGCAGGGGGCTGGAGAGATAGCTTAGCAGTTAAGCCTTGCCTGCAAAGCCAAACGACCCAGGTTCGATTCCCCAGGACCCACATAAGCCAGATGCACAAGGTGGCGCATGCATCTGAAGTTTGTTTACAGTAGCTAGAGGCCCAGGCACACCCATTCTTTCCCTCTCTCTCAAATAAATAAATAAAATATTTTAGCCAGGCATGGCGCATGCCTTTAATCCCAGCACTCCGGAGGCAGAGGTAGGAGGATCTCTGAGAATTCGAGGCCAGCCTGAGACTACATAGTGAATTCTAGGCCAGCCAGGGTTAGAGCAAGACCCACAGAGAGATCAGGACAGGAGAGGCCTTGTGGTCTAATGGTGTTGAGGACTTGGCTTTGGTCCAAGTGAGGGGGACAGCCACTGATAGGACCTGACTCAGGTGTTCACAGACGCCCTCTGGTTGTGACTGAGGGACATTGGGGTAAAGAATGACAGGTCGTGGTGGCGCACGCCTTTAATCCCAGCACTCGGGAGGCAGAGGTAGGAGGATCACTGTGAGTTCGAGGCCACCCTGAGATTACATAGTGAATTCCAGGTCAGCCTGAGCTAAAGTGAGACCCTACCTCGAAAAACCAAAAAAAAAAAAAAAAGAATGACAGCTCACAGTACACAGAACCAGGTTGGGCGAGGAGAGTTCAGACTGAGAATCATTGTGGTGTCCTGATGGTTCTCTCACGCGGGGGTCCGACTGATCCCACCCTATTCTGGCAGCTGGGAGCCACTGGTAAGGCAAGAGAAAAATTTTTTCAACCCTGTCCTATGTCCTCCTCCGCTAGCCTTCCTACTATGGGACCCAACCAAGGTGCCCCCACGCCTACAGGACGTGACCAATGACCACATCCGGATGCATGAAGTGCTGAAGGAGTCTGGCTTGAAGTACGTAGCTGTGATGCCTCCACACATAGGTGAGTGGGGCAGGGACCCCCCCCCCGCCCCGAACAATGGCAGCCACCCTGTTCCTACCCATCCTCTGAAAGGTTTCAGCCCTAACTCTGACCCTATGGCCTATCCTGCCTCCTCTAACTGATAACCCTGCACCCAGAGCTCCCAAGTTCCCGTCCAGGTGCACCCCCAAACAAACAGTAAAAGCCAAGTGTGGTGGTATTCACCTGTAATCCCAGCATTTGGAGACTAAGATAGGAGAATCACCTGTTCCAGGCCGGCCTGAGCTTTGAGAAGTTTTCTCAAAAACAGGAAGGCTTAGCGGTTAAGGCGCCTGCCTGCTAAGCCTAAGAATGCTGGTTCCAATCTCCAGGTCCCACATTTAGCCAGATGAAAAGTGACACAAGGGCGCAATGCAGCACTTGACCACAAGGGGGCGCACACATCTGGATTTCGTTCACAGCAGCTGAGAGGCTGCTGGGGCACCCATATCTATCTGTCTCCCTCTCCCTCTCTCTCTCAACAAAAAACAAACAAAACAAAACGGGGGCTGGAGAGATGGCTCAGCGGCTAAGGCGCCTGCCTCCTAAGCCTAAAAACGCTGGTTCCAATCTCCAGTGGTTCCAATCTCCAGGTCCCACGTTTAGCCAGGTGCAGTGACGCAAGGGCGCAATGCCGCACTTGACCACAAGGGGGCGCACACATCTGGATTTCGTTCTCAGCAGCTGAGACACTGCTGGCTTTTCTGTCTCCCTCTCCCTCTCTATCTCTCTCTGTCTCTCTCTCTCTAAAAATAAAATAAAAAATAATTTTAAAAATTTAAAAAAATGGGAAGGATCCAGCAAGAGGGAGGAAATAGAGGAAGGGACACTTTGTATCATTCTCTGTTTTATTTGATCTATCTAAAATACTATTCCATTAATTCTGGGTAGCAAAATTACTGAGAATGAAGAAATGTGAAACAATCTTTTTGCTGTTGTTGTTTTTCTGAGGTAGGGTCTTACTCGAGTCTAGGCTGACCTGGAATTCACCCTGTAGTACCAGGTTGGCCTTGAACTCACAGCGATCCTCCTACCTCAACCTCCACAGTGCTAGAAATAAAGGCAAGTGACACCATGCTCAGCCACATCTTTTTATATTATTATTATTATTATTATTTTAGAGAAAGAGAGAGAAAATTGGCATGCCAGGGCCTCAGCCACTGAAGTCAAACTCCAGATGTTTGTGCCACCTAGTGAGCATGTGCAACCTTGCACTTGCCTCACCTTTGTGCGTCTGGCTTATGTGGGATCTGGAGAGTCAAACTGGGTCCTCAGGTTTCACAGGCAAGCACCTTAACCACTAAGCCATCTCGCCAGCCCTTAGCCACAATCGTTTTTCTTATTAGTCTCCTGACCTGTAGTAGGAGATGTCAAGTATCAGCAGATGGCTCTTGCATGGGAATCTCTGGCACTTGTACAGTCAGACAGAGGCAGGACCTGTAGTGATGCAAGCTTCCACACAGACACACCTGGGGGCAGATGCACATAACCAACTGGGACACCTGCACGTGGTCTCTCTATGTGGCATGCTGGGCTCCCAAGACAAGAGTCTCAGAGACGTTAGGTGTGGTGGCGCATACCTTTAATCCCAGCTTTCAGGAGTCTGGGGTAGGAGGATCACCATGAGTTTGAGGCCAGCCTGAGGCTACAGAGTGAATTCCAGATCATCCTCCATGGGGGAAAAAAAATAACAGCAAAAAGTAAAAATGGGGCTGGAGAGATAGCTTAGTGGTTAAGCACTTGCTTGTGAAGCCTAAGGACTCTGGTTCGAGGCTCAATTCCCCAGAACCCAGGTAAGCCAGATGCACAAGGTGGCGCATACATCTGGAGTTTGTCTGCGGTGGCTGGAGTCCCTAGTGTGCCCATTCTTTCTCTCTCTCTGCCTCTTTCTCTGTCTGTTGCTCTCAAATAAATAAATAAAAATAAAAACAAGGGCTGGAGAGATTGCTTAGCAGTTAAGGCGCCTGCATGCTAAGCCTGAGAACCTGGTTCCAATCTCCAGGTCCCACATTTAGCCAGATGCAAAGTGACGCAAGGGCGCAATGCCGCACTTGACCACAAGGGGGCGCACACATCTGGATTTCATTCACAGCAGCTGAGAGACTGCTGGCACGCCCATCTCTATCTGTCTCCCTCTCCCTCTCTGTCTCTCTCTGTGTCTCTCTCCAAAAATAAATAAAATAATTTTAAAAATTAAAAAAAAATAAAAACAAAAACAAAATTAGAAAAACTTAAAAAAAAATTAAAAACAATTCCCCCACAAAACAAGCCCTAGGAAAGAACCATTTAGAAGTTGCCCAGTGTTGGAACAATTCTCCTTGTTCTATCTCCATCATTCCTTGTTGACTGAAAGCACATTATTACACTTGTCTGTCACGTGAGAGGCCCTAACTTCAATCACCCTTTGCTAGGGGAAAAAAACAGGTATTAAAGTTGGCTGATATCACAGGAGAAAAGACATCACCCATGCTACAAATTTCTTTTCTTGTAGCTGGGTATAGTGGCTCACGCCTTTAATCCCAGCACTCAGGAGGCAGAGGTAGGAGGATCTCTGTGAGCTTGAGGCCACCCTGAGACTACATAATGAATTCCAGGTCAGCCTGGGCTACAGAGAGACCCTATTTCAAAAAACTAAAAACAAAGGAGCTGGATAAATGGTTTAGCAGTTAAGGTGTTTGCCTGTGAAGCCAAAGGATCCTGGTTCAATTCTCCAGGACCCACATAAGCCAGATGCACAAGGGGTGCATGCATGTGGAGTTCATTTGCAGTGGCTCAGAGGCCCTGGTGCGCCCATTCTCTCTCTGCCTGCCTCTCTTCTATCTCTCTCTCTCTCTCTCTCTCTGGTTGCAAATAAATAAATTAAAATTAAAAAAAAAAAAAAAAAAAAAAAGCTGGGCGTGGTGGCACATGTCTTTAATCCCAGCACTCGGGAGGCAGAGGTAGGAGAATTGCTGTGAGTTTGAAGCCACCCTGAGAATACAGAGAGAATTCCAGGTCAGCCTGGGCCAGAGTAAGACCCTACCTTGGGGAAAAAAAAAAAAAAAAGGTGCCTGCCTCCAAAGCTAAAGGGCTCAGGATCAATTCCCCAGGACCCACATAAGCCAGAGGCACAAGGTGGCACATGTGTCTGGAGAGTTTGTTTGCAGTGGCTGAAGGCTCTGGTGCACCCAACCACCTTTTCTATCTGCCTCTTTCTCTCATTCTCTCTCTCTCAAATAAATAAAATGAAAAATAATAGAGGTGTGAGCCACCACACCCTGCTTTAAAATTTTTTTTTTCCTTTCTTTGACCTGGAACTCATTCTTTTTTTTTTTTTTTTTTGGAGAGAGACAGACAGACAGAGAGACAGACAGACAGAGATGGGCGCACCAGCAGTGTCTCAGCTGCTGTGAACGAAATCCAGATGTGTGCGCCCCCTTGTGGTCAAGTGCGGCATTGCGCCCTTGCATCACTGCATCTGGATAAACGTGGGACCTGGAGATTGGAACCAGCGTTCTTAGGCTTAGGAGGCAGGCGCCTTCACCGCTAAGCCATCTCTCCAGCCCATGGAACTCATTCTGCAGCCCAGACTTGTCTGGAGCCCATGGCCATCCTCCTGCCTCAGCCTCCAAAGTGCCGGGGTTGTAAGTGTTACCCTCACTGGAGTGCCAGCTCTTTGAAACCAGGATTTCTGTTTATTCGCTTTCTTGTGATGCTGGGGATGGAACTGACCACACACACCTCAGCCCAATGATCCAGCGTCACCAGTGGTTAGAACAGGCTCTTCACGTGCTGAAGCCGAATGGCTGTTGGAGATGGGAATTGAGTACTTGGCTGCTTCCCCATCACCCAGGAGGTTGAGGCAGAAAAAAAAAAAAAAAAAACCCTCACTTGTGGATTCTGGACAAGGGTCTACCGCTGAGCCATGCCCCCATATGAAGAAGCACATCTCCCTTTTTTTTTTTTTTTATTTTTTTATTTTTATTTGAGGTAGGGTCTCGCTGTAGCTGAGGCTGACCTGGAATTCACTGTGTAGTTTCAGGCTGGCCTCACACTCACAGTGATCCTCCTACCTCTGCCTCCCGAGTGCTGGGATTAAACGAGTACATCACTATGCCCAGGGTTTTGTTTGTTTGTTTGTTTGTTTTGTTTGTTTTGTTTGTTTTTGAGGTAAGGTTTCTTTATTTTTTATTTTTATTTGAGGTAGGGTCTTGCTGTAGGTGAGGCTGACTTGGAATTCACTGGGTAGTCTCAGGCTGGCCTCAAACTCACAGCAATCCTCCCACCTTTGCCTCCCAAGGGCTGGGATTAAAGACATGTGCCACCACGCCTGGCACATCTCTCTCTCTCTTAATTAATTAATTTATTTATTTTTATTATTTATTATTTATTTATTTCGTTTGCAGTGGCTGGAGGCCCTGGCATGCTCATTCTCTCTCGCGCGCACTCCCCCTCTTTCTCTGTCAAATAAATGAATAAATAAAAAATAAAATTTAAAAAGCCGGGCATGGTGGCACATGCCTTTAATCCTAGCACTTGGGAGGCAGAGGTTGGAGGATCACTGTGAGTTCAAGGCCATCCTGAGACTACATAGTGATTTCCAGGTCAACCTGAACTAGAGTGAGACCCTGCCTCAAAAAACCAAGAAAAATTAAATTAAATTAAATTAAATTAAATTAAAATATTAAAAAATAGAAATAAAATAAAACCCCTTCTTGGCTGCTAAAGCAACCATGCAGGATGCACAGTGGCAACCTGGGAAAGACTTTCCAGCAATCACATTAGGGAAGGTGGGAGGATGTGTAATCCCAGCACTCAAGAGGCTGAGGCAGAAGCCCATGAGTTCAAGGCCACCCTGGGCTACATAGTGAGTTTTGAGTCGGCCTGAACTAAACTGTGAGATCTTGTCTCAGAAAAAAAGGGGGTGGGGGGAGAAAAGAAGAGGGCTGGAGAGATTGCTCAGTGGTTAAGGCTCATGCCTGCAAGGCTGAACAAACCCAGGTTTGATTCCGCAGTACCCACGCAAAGCCAGTGGCCCATGTGTCTGCAGCACCTAGAAGCCCTGGCATGCCCACTTGCTCTCCCTCTCTCTCTCTCTCTCTCTCTTGCTTTCTCTGTCTGTGTGTCTCTGCTTGCAAGTAAATAAATAAATTTTAAAATAAAAGAAGAAGAAAGAAAAGAAAAGAAGAGGCCAGTTTCATTCATTCTCTCCATCTTTACCTCACAGGAGACCAGCCGCTGACTGGGGCCTACACAGTGACCCTGGATGGACGAGGGCCCTCAAGGGTCATCTCCAAACATGACCTGGGCCATTTCATGCTGCACTGCCTCACCACCAACGAGTATGATGGGCACAGCGCCTACCCCTCACACCAGTATGAATAGTGCCCTGGCCTCTGCGAGGAAGATGAGATTCTGGGAAATGAGCCACAAAAAACGAATAATAAATCTTGAGCCCAGCACCACAAATTATTCCAATCCTGGTTCCCCCCCTGCCCCTCTGCCTTTAAATTTTTTGCAGGATCTTGCACATCCGAGGCAAGTGTTCTACCACCGAGCCATTCTCCTGGCCCCTCACTAGTAGATTCTAGGCAAATGCTCTACCTCTGAGCCATACCCTCACTTACTTAACCCCTTTTTCTATAATTCACTATGCAGTCTCAGGCTGGCCTCGAACTCATGGCGATCCTCCCACCTCTGCCTCCCCAGTGCTGGGATTAAAGGCGTACCCCACTACGCCCGGCTCGTTTGGATTTTGAGGAGCAGGGTGTCACTGCTTCAGCATGCCACAACTCACAAATAGAGATCAGAAGACAACCTCTGGTGACGATCTTCACTCTCCACTTTGAGAGCTATTTTTTAAAAAATATTTCATTATTCAATTTCAAAGGAGACAGAGAGGTAGCGGGAGAAACTTCCCTCCCCTTAATGAAAACTTATCCGTGGGGCTGGTGCACTGCTGTTGCAGGCTTTCAGATAACAGCAGTGTTGGGGTGGGGGTTGTATGTATTGTTTTGTTTTCTGCTGTTTCAAGTTCTCTTTCAGTCACGTTGCCCATTTAACAAACTTTCCCTGGGTGCCAACTCTTAAGTAGCCCTGTACCAAGGGATGTGGCCGACCAAGCAGACAGCATCTTGTATCTGTCCTCGGGGGCCCACAGTCTAGACGCTGGGGGATGGGCTGGCGAGGCGCAAACAATAGTGAGGGATGGGATGGGATGGGATTGGGAGGGCCAAGAGGCCACAGGAGTCCCGGATGAACCCTAACCCAATCAGAACTGCCAGGATTTGAGAGAGGAGGAAGCCTTGTAGCTGAGACAAAGCCTATGAGCTAAGCATACATTTTTAAAAATGTTTTATTTATTTTTTTATTTATTTGAGAGAGAGAATGGGCACACCAGGGCCTCCAGCCACTGCAAACAAACTTCAGATATACGCGCCTCCTTGTGCATCTGGCTTACATAGATCCTGGACAATCGAACCGGGATCCTTTGGCTTTGCAGGCAAACACCTTAACTGCTAAGCCATCTCTCCAGCCCGAGGATACATTTTATTTTATTATTTTATTTTATTTATTTATTTATTATTCTTTTTGTTTGTTTGTTTGTTTTTGTTTTTTCGAGGTAGGGTCTCGCTCTAGCTCAAGCTGACCTGGAATTCACTATGTAGTCTCAGGATGGCCTCGAACTCACGGCGATCCTCCTACCTCTGCCTCCCGAGTCCTGGGATTAAAGTCGTGCACCACCACGCCCAGCTGAGGATACATTTTATTACAATAGAAGATACAATACTGGACCTGGTGACCCACACCTTTGATCCCAGCACTTGGGAATCAAGAGATAGGAGGAACTGCTGTGAGTTCAAGGCCACCCTGAGACTACAGAGTGAATTCCAGGTCAGCCTGGGCTATAGCAAGACCCTACTTCGAAAAACCAAAATAATTAATTAATTTTAAAAGGCAAAAAGCAATGGAAGTGGCACATGCCTATAATCACAGCAGTTGGGAGGTCTCAGCAGTTCAAGGTCATACTACATAGCAAGTTTGAAGCCCACTTGGACTGCAGGAGACGATTGCAATGACTTCCACCCCCCTCAGGAAAGACAGGCAAGAGTCTGTTCCCTAAATAGGGAATCAACTACAGACTAAAATAAGGATCCACTTGGGGAACCATTGAGTTTATTGAGTTTTTGACAGCAGGATGGCGACAGAGACATAAGGAAATGGATTATCCACATTCTTTATGTCTCTGACGCCATCCTGGTGTCCTTGACTCCATATTGGGACCTGTCAGACTTAACAAGCAAGGGGTTACTTACAGGAGCATGGCTACTTTCAAAGCAGCATTGAAGTCTCACCCCAGGGCTGGAGGGATGGCTTAGTGGTTAAGGTGTTTGCCTGTAAAGCCAAAGGATCCCGGTTCGATTCTCCAGGACCCACATTGGCCAGATGCACAAGGGGGCACATGCGTCTGGAGTTCGTTCGCAGTGGCTGGAGGCCCTGGCGTGCCCATTCTCTCCCTCGCTCTCTGTCAAATAAATAATAATAAAATTAAAAATAGGAAAAAAAAAAAAAAGGGCCGGGCGTGGTGGTGCCCGCCTTTAATTCCAGCACTCGGGAGGCAGAGGTAGGAGGATCGCCGAGAGTTTGAGGCCACCCTGAGACTACAGAGTGAATCCCAGGTCAGCCTGGACCAGAGTGAGACCCTACCTCGCAAAACCAAAAAAAAAAAAAAAGAAAAGAAAAGTCTCACCCCAGCCTGCAGGGTGATCTGCCTCGATGTTTCTCTCCCTTGATCACCAACACTATATTATTGCCCTGTGACCAGGCCATGTGTCACTACACACAGGGGGCACAGGAAAGGCCACTGTGATTTCAGGGGAGGGCTTCATGACTGTCTTCACCTCCTATTGGGAAAGGCACATCAACAGATCCATCTCAAGATCACAGCTGATCATAACTGCTAATGCTTATTTTGCTTGTAGGAATGATGTCACAGGACAGAGACCTTGTCTGAAAATAAATAAATAGGGCTGGAGAGATGGCTTAGCTGTTAACATACTTGCCTGCAAAGCCAAAAGATCCCCGGTTCAATTCTCCAGGACCCACATAAGCTAGATGCACAAGGGAGTGTTTGTTTGCAGTGAATGGAGGCCTTGGTATGCCATCCTCTCTCTCTGCCTCTTTCTTTCTCTTAAATAAATAAAATATATTTTTAAAAATAAGCTGGAAGCCGGGCGTGGTGGCGCACGCCTTTAATCCCAGAATTTGGGAGGCAGAGGTAGGAGGATCGCTGTGAGTCACTCTGAGGCTACATAGTGAATTCCAGGTCAGCCTGGGCCTGGGCTACTTTGATCCCAGTGAGAGGTAGGAGGATCCAGAGTCACTCTGAGGCTACAGTGAATTCCAGGTCAGCCAAAAACAATAACCCTACCTCAAAAAAACAAAGCAAAATAATAATAATAATAAAAAATAAACCAGGCATGGTGGCGCACGCCTTTAATCCCAGCACTAGGGAGGCAGAGGTAGGAGGATCGCTGGGAGTTCGAGGCCACCCTGAGACTACATAGTAAATTCCAGGTCAGCCTGGACCAGAGTGAGACCCTACCTCGAAAACCAAAAAACAAAAAAAAGTGTGGATGTGGACTTGGCCTCCGAGACAGTGCCTGTGTCCCAGGAGGAATCATGAGAGTTCCTGGGATAGGGATGGGAGGAGTTCCAAGAGGAATAACCAGACAAGCTCAGAAAAACTCAGAAAAAAATTAAGTAGATCCACGCCTTCTCCATGGGGGGGAGAAGGAGGAGCGCGGGGGCGGAGCTGTGGTCGTCAGGGCAACACAGACCGCGCCCAGCTATTGGCTAGCGTCTGGAGTGCGTCATCCCCCCCTCCCTCCCCCCGCTCTGTCGGAACTCCGGAGGGGCGTGGTCTCTCTCTGGGGGCGTGGCCTGCGCCAGCTGCTAGGCTTGGAGAGCTGGAAGTTGGGGGGCGACAGAGCGGGAGAGGAAGAGGAGGAGGAAGAGGACACCCCATCACGTGTCGCTTAAGCCATGGAGTCCAGGCCTCAGTGGTCCTGACGGTCCCCTGTCCCCTCGGTGAAGTCGGAATCCAGGGTCAGGCAGGAAGGAGGGGTGTGGAGCAGGATCGGGCGGTGCCCCTGGCGTTCGTCCGGCCCGTGTCTCCCCCCTAGCCAATCGGCGCCCGCAGCGGGCAGGATTCTAGCCAATCACAGCTCGCAGCTGGGCTCGGGGCAGGGCTCAGCGGGCCCTCCAGCGAGAGGCCCAGGGAAGGTGAGCTGAGTGAGGTCTTGATCCACCCCGGGGGTGGGTGCCGAGACTTGGAGGTGTGTGTGTGGGGTGGGGTTCGTCTCGAACCTGGGAGCCGAGGTGAGGAAGTGGGGTGGTGTCACCTGGTCTGGGGAGGGACCTTGAGGTGGGTGGGGTGGGGGGGACGCGTGGGGCTCCACGGGGGATGGAATCCGGGTGTTGATCCAAGTGGAGGTGGCTGATGTAGGGGTGACTTGACTGATGGAGCTGGAAAGGAAGACGAGAGAAAGGAGGAGGAGGGACTGAGTTGAGTTGGAGAAGTTGAGGCAGGATGATTCAGGTGGTGGCGAGTGGGAAGTTGGGAGCTCGGAAAAGCGAGAGAATCAGGGAAGAACTTTTTTCTTTTCTTTCTTTCTTTCTTTCTTTCTTTCTTTCTTTCTTTCTTTCTTTCTTTCTTTCTTTCTTTCTTTCTTTCTTTTGGAGGTAGTGTCTCACTCTAGCTCAGGCTGACCTGGAATTCACTCTGTCGTCTCAGGCTGGCCTCGAACTCACAGTGATCTTCCTACCTCTGCCTCCCCCCCCCACCCCCAGTGCTGGGGATGAAAGTCGTGCGCCACCACGCCCGTCTGATAAGAACTTTTTTTGGAAGAACACTTTGGGTTCCCCGCCCCCCTTCCCCGCGACCCCCGGAACGAGCTGAATTTGGAGATGTGAAGTTCTTTTTGGACAAGGCTTGGTTGGGTCTAGAGAACGGAATCTTCCTCTCCAAGATGCCGTGCCCGGGAAGGGATGCTGGGAGGGAGGGAGGGAGGGAGGAAGTGTCGGGGGACCGGAGTCCCAGGGCCTCCCCGGGGGCGGGGTGGGGGAGGCTTTGAACACGTTGAAGTCCTGGGATGTGGGGGAGATTTTGGGGGCTGGGTCTCAGCGTTGAGATACCCCAGTTACATACCCTACGGGGTATACCCCGAGAGCAGCGGTAGTCTTTGGAGTGACGTGATGAGGGTCTGGATCTCTGGACCCCAGGGCAGGTTTTTATTTTTATTTTCCGAGGTAGGGTCTCGCTCTAGCCCAGGCTGACCTGGAATGCACTCTGTAGTCTCAGGGTGGCTTCGAACTCACGGCGATCCACCTATCTCTGCCGCCCGAGTGCTGGGATGAAAGGCGTACGCCACCACGCCCGGCTTCCGAGGGCAGTTTTGGGGGGAGAAGCCGAGATCTTCTGGGGCCGGGGGGGTGCGGGTCCCAGGGACCGGGGGGAAGAGAGGGAGGAAGCAGGTCTCGAGCTGGAGCCGGGCGGGGGAGGGGTGCCGGGTTGTGGAGCTCAACCCGCCGCCCAGGAGGCAGGACGGGGCTGGGCCTGGATGGGATGGGTTGGGCTGGGCTGGGCTGGGCAGGCGGCCGGCAGCTGGACGTCCGGGTTCCCTTCCCCCACTGGCCCGGGCTCCGGTGCGCATGCTCCAGGCCAGGCTGCGAGGGAGGGGGGAGTGGTTCAGTCCTGTGGGCGCGCGCGGCCCTCTGGGGATTGTAGTTCGCCAGGTGGACATCGCTGGCTGCACTTGGTGCCTGGGACTCTGCATTTCTCTGAAGGACGGGGTGGGGTGGGGTGGGGTGGGGTGGAGAGGTCGGGTGGAGGCGGTCCTCGATGCTGAATAGAGACCCAGCGAGGGGGCGGGGCTTGGCTCGAGTTCTAGCAAATTTTATTTTTGTTTTGGGTTTTTTTTTTTTTTCTAAGTAGGGTCTCACTCTAGTCCAGGCTGACCCGAAATTCACTGTTTATTCTCATGTGGGTGGGTTTTAGATTTTATTTTATTTATTTATTAGGAACAGAAAGAGGGAGAAGGGGTGCACCAGAGCTCTAGCCACTGCAAACAAACTCCAGACACATGCACCACCATGTGCATCTGGCTTTACATGGGACCTGGAGAATCAAAACGGGGTCTTTAGGCTTCGCAGGCATGCACCTTGACTACTAAGCCATCTCTCCAGCCCCCTTTTTTTTTTTTTTTTTTTTCCCCTAGGTAGGGTCTCACTGTAGCTCAGGCTGACCTGGAATTCACTATGTAGTCTCAGGGTGGCCTCGAACTCACTGCGATCCTCCTATCTCTGCCTCCCAAGTGCTGCAGCCCTTTTTATTTTAAGGTTTAATTTTTTTGTTTATTTCTATTTATTTAAGAGCAACAGACAGACACAGAGTGAGAGAGAGAATGGGTGCACCAGGGCCTTCAGCCACTGCAAAGGAACTCCAGACACATGTGCCACCTTGTGCATCTGGCTTACATGGGGGAATTGAGCCTCAAACCTGGCTCCTTAGGCTTCACAGGCAAGCACATAATCGCCAAGCCATCTCACCAGCCCCCAGCCCTTTTTTTTTTTTTTTTTTTTTTTTTTTTTTTTTTTTTGAGGTAGGGTTTCACTCAAGTCCAGGCTGACCTGGAATTCACTATGTAGTCTCAGGGTAGCCTCGAACTCACAATGATCCTCCTACCTCTGACTCCTGAGTCCTGGAATTAAAGGTGCATGCCACCACGTCCAGCTTTTGTTTTTTTAATTTTTTAAATGTTTTAAAATTTAATTTGAATTTATTTATTTATTTCTATTTATTTTTTTATTTTATTTTATTTTATTTTATTTTATTTTATTTTATTTTATTTTATTTTATTTTATTTTATTTTGGTTTTTCAAGGTAGGGTCTCACTCTAGTCCAGGCTGACCTGGAATTCACTCTGTCTTCTCAGGGTGGCCTTGAACTCACGGCAATCCTCCTACCTCTGCCTCCCAAGTGCTGGGATTAAAGGCATGTGCCACCTCGCCTGGCGAATTTATTTATTTTTGAGAGAAAGAGGGAGGGAGAGAGAATGGGCACACCAGGACCTACAGCTGCTATAAATGGACTGCAGACGCATGCACCCCCTTGTGTATCTGGCTTATGTGCGTCCTGGGTTCTTTGGCTTCGCAGGCAAACATCTTAACCACTAAGCCATCTCTCCAGCCCACCCCCTTTTTAAATTTTTTAAAAATATTTATTTGAAAAAGATGATGACATCAAATTAAAAAAGAGACTAATGGAGAGAGGGAGGGGATATGATGGAGAGTGGAGTTCTAAAGGGGAATGGGGGGAGGGGAGGGAAATACTATGCACTTTTTGTATGTAAGTATATTTTGTTGTCAATAAAAAAAAAACTGCAAAAAATATTTATTTGAGAGAAAGCGGCAGATAGAGAATGGGCAAACCTAGGTCCTTAACAAGCTCCTTAACATCTAAGCCATCTCTTCAGACCCTTTAGCAAGTTCTCCTGTGCGGGCTTGCCTCGGTGGGGTGGCGCTGATGGTGCGGTGGAAGGAATGAGGAAGGTTCCTTCCCAAGAAAAGAATCTCAAAAATACTGCCTTAACAGACCTTCAGGTGGCATACATATAGTCAGTACCCAATTTAAAAAAAAATTGGGGCTGGAAAGATGGCTTTGTGATTAAGGCGTTTGCCTGCAAAGCCAAAAGATCCCGGTTCGACTCTCCAGGACCCAAGTAAGCCAGATGCACAAGGGGACACATGCATCTGGAGTTCGTTTGCAGTGGCTGGAGGCCCTGGCGCACCCATTCCCTCTTTCTCTCTCTCAAATAAATAAATAAATAAATAAAATATTTAAAATGTTTCATATGTATATACATACATACATACATACATACATACATACATACATACATACATACATATTGAAAGGCAAGCGCCTTAACAGCTAAGCCATGTCTCCAGCCCCCCCTTTTTTTTTTTGGAGACAAGTTCTGTATCCCACGCTGTGCTCACTATGTATCTGAGGGTGACATCAAAAAGGGTGACACGAAGGGGGCCCTGGTGACTGTCTTCTCATCTCTTCTCAGCGCATCATGGGAGGCTTGAAGAGGAAACACCGCAACCTAGAAGAGGAGGAGGAGGGTGAGACGTGGGACTGGACCCCAGCAGGTCTTCGCAGCTACCAGCAAGCCCTGCTCCGCATCTCTCTGGACAAAGTGCAGCGCAGCCTGGGCCCGCGGGCGCCCAGCCTCCGCCGCCACGTCCTGATCCACAACACGCTGCAGCAGCTCCAGGCTGCTATTCGCCTGGCTCCAGCCCCAGCCCTGCCCCCGGAACCCCTCTTCCTGAGTGAAGAAGATTTCTCCTTGTCCGCCACCATCGGCTCCATCCTCAGGGAGCTGGAGACCTCCATGGAAGAACCACCAAACCCAGTGGCTCCTGCAGGCGTCCAGGATGAAGGGATGCCCCAGGCTGACCCCGTCTTCTTAGAAGCTCTGAGTTCCCGGTACCTGGGGGACTCAGGTCTGGATGACTTTTCCTGGACATTGACACATCAGCAGTGGAGAGAGAACCCGCGCTGGCT
The DNA here is from genome assembly GCA_036365145.1 of Orientallactaga sibirica. Taxonomy (NCBI): domain Eukaryota; kingdom Metazoa; phylum Chordata; class Mammalia; order Rodentia; family Dipodidae; genus Orientallactaga; species Orientallactaga sibirica. Next base: position 923,000 of record JAEOAD010001077.1, read on the forward strand.
TCCCCAGAGCCTCCTCGTGGCCTCTTCTGTGCCCCGGGATCCTGGGAGTGGAATGAATTGGACCACATCATGGAAATTATCCTGGGGTCCTAAGACTGCGATTGGGCTGGGGGTGGTGGGGTATCCATTCTCGCCTCAGTCTCCGTGGATGTGACTCGTGCGTGTTGGGTGGAGGCTGTGCACAGTGACCCTGGCCTCCTTCCCTCCCGTTTTTAAGGGATCCACAAACTGTCTTGCATAGGCGTATGTCTGGTCACCCCAGCCTTCCGTGAAGGTCGGTCTTCCTGAACTAATTTATCTCTTCCAAATGCCTTAACGAGACTCTGTTTGTCAGAGTCCCATGATGAATCCCCCACTGCCCTTGTGACCTCGTGGGCCTCAGGGAAGATAAAGCTGGACCTGTCAGAAGGGCTGTATTGCCAGGTTGCTCTGGCAACTCGGGCTCTGCCTCTTGGAGGGAGTAGAAGGGGCTGGTCTCCTCCCTTAGGGCTGAACCCCACTTGTTTGGCAGGACCCCGGTCCCAGCAGCCTCCTGATTCATAACCAGGCCGGACCACGTGCAATAAGGTGGATGTCAGCCTGCTCCATGCCTCACTATTAAAAAAAAAAAAAAAAAAAAAAGGTTTGTGGTGGCTTGTTTAATTGTAAATTTTTTTAAATAAAAGTATTTTGGAAGTATTGATGTTATCTGGAGTTTTGAAACTTCACTATGGTGATCCAAAGAGCTTGGTAAGTTTCACAGGTACCCTATACCCTTTCCTGGCCAAAAGTAGGGCAGATGTGACCTTGTGCATAACAGTTATTGAAGCTGATCACGGTGGCACATGCCTTGAACACTCAGGAGGCAGAGGTAGGAGGATCAATGGGAGTTTGAAGTCAGCTTGGAGCTACAGAGTGAGTTCCAGATCAGCCTGGGCTACGGTGAGACCCTACCTCAAAAAACCAGAAAGAAAAAAAAAAAATTGCCAGACGTGGTGGCGCACACCTTTAACCCCAGCACTTGGGAGGTAGGAGGATCGCAGTGAGTTTGATGCCACCCTGAGACTACACACAGTGAATTCTAGGTCCGCCTAGGCTAGAACAAGACCCTATCTCAATCAATCAATAAATAAATGGAAAGTAAATCTTCTTTCAGTTATGAAATAATCTGCTGAGGGAAACAAAATACCCAGGGGCTGTCTTGCCTTGACAGCTGCATGCCCAGGCTGAGGAGAACGAGGTAGGTCAAAGGAAAGTCAATGCCACATGTCATTCTTTTGCCCATACCCTATACCCAAGTGACCTCACACTGCATTAGGGACTTTTCTGGTAGGATTGTAAAGAGGAACCACACCTAAGCAGACTCCACTGGGGATTTTTTTTTTGCCTGTGCCTTCCACACCTCTGAGAGGGTATTGTATCTAACTCAGGACGGCACGGTATTCCAGAAGGTAGGTCCAATGTACAGATGGAGGAAGGGGTCTGGGGGTGGATCCTAAGGCACAAGAGGTCTGCATTCCAAGATGTTCTTGATGGGTGTGGGCTGTATTGCCCACCTGGATTTCCAGGGTTCAAGGCCAGCCTGAGCCACCAAGGACTTTCCAGGCAAGCCTCCTCACAATAGCTAGACCTTGTCTCAAAAAAACAAGCCGGAAATCAGAGAAGCTGACTAAAGAAAGTGCTTGTGGGCTGAAGAGATGGCTTAGCGGTTAAGGCGTTTGCCTGCAAAGCCAAAGGATCCCGGTTCAACTCTCCACAACCCACGTAAGCCAGATGCACAAGGGGACACATGCATCTGGAGTTCGTTTGCAATGGCTGGAGGCCCTAGTGCACCCATTCCCCCTCTCTCTCTCTCTCTCTCTCTGTTTCTTTCTCTCTCAAATAAATAAACAAAATATTTAAAAAGTTTTTTTTTTTAAGTGCTTGTGCCAGATGTGGTGGCACACGCTTTTAATCCCAGCACTCAGGAGGCAGAGGTAGGAGGATCACAGTGAGTTCCAGGCCATTCTGAGACTACAGAGTGAAATCCAGGTCCCTCCTGAGCTAGAGTGAGAAAATTAGAACCTACCTCAAAAAAAAAAAAAAAAAATCTTGGGCCGGAGGGATGGCTTAGCAGTTAAGGCACTTGCCTGTGAAGCCTAAGAACTCATATTCAAATCTCCAGGTCCCAAAAAGCCAGGCACACTTTGATGCAAGTACACAATGTCACACGTGCATATGGGGCACATGCACCAGGAGTTCATCCACAGCGGTTGAAGGCCCTGGTGCACCCATTCTCTCTCTCTCTCAAAATAAATAATAACAATAATAAAAAGCCGGGGGTGGTCGCACACACCTTTAATCCCAGCACTAAGGAGGCAGAGGTAGGAGGATCACTGTGAATTCAAGGCCACCCAGAGACTACATAGTGAATTTCAGGCCTGAGCTAGAGTGAGATACTACCTTGAAAAACAAAAAAAAAAAAAAAAAAAAAAAAAAGAGGAGGAGAAGAAAAAAAAATCATTTATACAAAAAAGGGGGGGGGTTGGAGGGATGGCTCAGCTGTTAAGGCATTTGCCTGCAAAGCCAAAGGACCCAGGTTCGATTCCCCAGGACCCATGTTAGCCAGATGCACAAGGGAGCGCATGTGTCTGGAGTTCATTTGCAGTAGCTGGAGGCCCTTGCACACCGATTCTCTCTCTTTCCCTCTCTGTCTCTGTCAAATAAATAAAAATAAAAATTTAAAAAAAAAAAAATGGGAGCTGAAGGCATTTGCTCAATGAAATACTTGTTTTCAAATTTGAAGGCCATGTGTCTTGGTTTGATCCCCAGTCCTTTCTCTGTCAAATAAATAAATTTATTTTAAAAAAATAGGAGCTGAAGAGAGTGCTCAATGAAATACTTGCTTTCAAATTTGAAGGCCAGGGTTTGATCCCCCAGTACCCGAGTAAAGCCACATGCACAAAGTGGTGCGTGCATCTGAGTTTGCAGTGGCAGGAGGCCCTGGCCAACCTATACTCACTCTCTCTGTGTCTGCCTTTTTCTCTTAGTCTATCTCTCAAATAAATAAAATAATTTTTAATTTTTAAAAATATTTTATTTACTTATTTATTTGAGAGAGAGAGAAAGGAAGAGGCAGATAGAGAGAAAGAGAGAATGGGCATGCCAGGGCCTCCAGCCACTGTAAACGAACTCCAGATACATGTGCCCCTTGTTCATCTGGCTTACGTGGGTTCTGGGGAATTGAACCAAGGTCCTTTGGCTTTGCAGGCAAATGCCTTAACCGCTAAGCCATTTCCCCAGCCCTAAAATAATTTTTAAAAAGGAGTCAAAAGCCAGGCATGGTAGCGCATGCCTTTTATCCCAGCACTGGGGTGGCAGAGGTAGGACAATTGCTGGAGGCCACCCAGAGACTACAGAGTAAATTCCAGCCTGAGCTAGAGTGAGGCCCTACATTGAAAAACCAATAAAATAAATAAATAATAAAAATAAAAAGGGGTCAAGCATGGTGGCGCATGACTTTAATTAGAGGACTCAGGAGGCTGAGGTGTGGTGAGATCCTACAGTTCTATGTCAACCTGAACTTCAACGAGACCCTGTCCAAAGGAAGGAAGGTTGAGCTGGGTGTGGTGGCACACACCTTTAATCCCAGTGCTTGGGAGGCAGAGGTAGGAGGATCGCCATGAATTCAAGGCCAAGTGAATTCCAGGTCAGCCTGAGCTAGAATGAGACCCTACCAAAAGAAAAGAGAGAAAAAGAAAGAAAGGCAGAGGCAATGGCTCAGGGGTTAAAGGTGCCAGTCTGGATTCAATTACCTTCCACCATGTAAAGCCAGTTGCAGCGGCAAGAAACCCTGGCATGTCCATACCCACATGTGCAATTAAATAAAATTTTAAAAAAGAAAGGATGAGGCTGGAGAGATGGCTCAGCGGTTAAGGCACTTGCCTGTGAAGCCTAAGAACCTAGGTTTGATTCCCCAGAACCCACATAAGCCAGATGCACAAGACGGCACATACGTCTGGAGTTCATTTGCAGTGTTTAGAGGCCCTCACATGCCCATTCTCTCTCTCTCTCTCTCTCTCAATATTTAAAAAAAAAAAAAAACCAAAATTATTAAAAAAGAAAGAATGCCCACTGAATCACATTTTTCTCTTCCTTGACACTTCCAGAACTTCCTGCCCCATCACTCCCACTCAGAAAATAAAATTCCAGCCATGTAGCTGGGTGTGGTGTAGCACACCTTTAATCCCAGCACTCGGGAAGCAGAGGTAGGCAGATTGCTGTGAGTTCAAGGCCATCCTGGGACTACATAGTGATTTCCAGATCAGCCTGGGCGAGACCTTACCTTGAAAAGCCCTACCTAAAAAAAACAAACAAACAAACAAACAAACAACTACCAAGGCATGTAGGGTGTAACAATTTTCTCAGCTTCAGCTTCAGCTTCAGCTCTCACTACCCTTCACTCAATTCTAGTCTTGGTGGTTCCTTCCCTTAAGTTCATTTTTATAAAATATTATATTTTTATTTATTTAAGAGAGAGAAAGAGGCATATAGATAGAGAGAGAATGGGCACACCAGGGCCTCCAGCCACTGCAAACAAACTCCAAAAGCATGTGCCACCTTGTGCATCTGGCTTAACATGGGTCCTGGGGAATTGAACCTGGGTCCTTTGGCTTTGCAGGCAAGAGCCTTAACCACTAGGTCATCTCACCTGCTCCCTTAAGCTTATTTCTATCCCAGGGTCTTTGCACTAGCTGTTTAATGTCCTCAGACGACATTTCTCCCACAACTTTACCAACCCACAATGATACAGGGCTAGCCAGGCGGGGGTGGTGCAAACCTTTATTTATTTTTATTTTTTATTTTTTGGTTTTTCAAGGTAGGGTCTCACTCTAGTTCAGGCTGACCTGGAATTTACTATGTAGTCTCAGGATGACCTCAAACTCACGGTGATCCTCCTACCTCTGCCTCCCGAGTGCTGGGATTAAAGGCGTGCGCCCCACGCCCGGTATGGTATACACCTTTAATTCAAGCACTCAGGAGGCAGAGGCAGGTCAGCCTGGGCTACAGCAAGACCCTACCTCGAAAAACCAAAAATAAAAAATTGCAGGGCTACAAGCACCTAGTTACATCATGTTTAATATATTTTTCTTTTCTATGGGGGGCGGTGCGGGGGTCTCAGAGTGGCCTTGTCCTCACAGCAATCCTCATACCTCTGCCTCCTGAGTGCTGGGATTAAAGGTGTGCACCACTAAGCCTGGCAAATATATTATTCTTTTTTTTTTTAAGATTTTTTTTTTCTTGATTTTTAGAGGTAGGGTCTCACTCTGGTCCAGGCTGACCTGGAATTCACTCTGTATTCTCAGGATGGCCTCAAACTCACGGCAATCCTCCAACCTCTGCCTCCCAAGTGCTGGGATTAAAGGCGTGTGCCACTATGCCCGGCTTTTTAAAGATTTTTAAAATTTTTATTTATTTATTAGAGACAGAGGGGAGGAGAGAGAGAGTGAGAATGGGTGCGTCAGGGCCTCCAACCACTGCAAACTCCAGACCCATGCACCACCATGCGCATCTGGTTTACGTGGGACCTGGAGAATTGAACTAGGGTCCTTAGGCTTCACAGGCAAACACCATAACCACTAAGCCTTCTCTCCAGCCCTATATTATTCTTAACTGGCCAATATTATTCTTAACTGACTGTGGTGGCACATGCTTTTAATCCCAGCACTCAGGAGGCAAAGGTAGGAGGGTCATTGTGAGTTCAAGGCTTCCCTGAGACTACATAGTGAATTCCTGGTAGGCATGGGCTAGAGCAAGACCCTACATTGAAAAACCAAAGACAATAAAATAAAATAAAAATTAAGCAGGGCATGGTAAAGTATTCCTTTAATCCCAGCACTCGGGTGGCCGAGGTAGAAGGATCACCATGAGTTCACGGCCACCCTGAGACTACATAGTGAACTCCAGGTCAACCTAAGTTAGAGCAAGACCCTACGTTGAAAAACAAAACAAAACAAAGGTTAATAAAATAAAATTAAATGTTATTCTTATTTTTTTGTGATGCTGGGACCATGGAACCCAGGTCCTTGTACATGGCTAGGCAAATGATCTAACACTGGGCAGCACCCTCACCCTGTTGGATTTATTTTCTTTCTTTCTTTCTTTCTTTTCTTTCTTTCTTTTTAATTTTTTTTATTGACAACAAAATATACTTACATACAAGAAGTGCATGGTATTTCCCTCCCCTCCCCCCTTTTTTTTTTTTTTTTTTTTTTGTTTTTTTGAGGTGGGTCTCACTGTATCGACCTGGAATTCACTATTTAGTCTCAGGGTGGTCTCGAACTCACTGCGATCCTCCTACCTCTGCCTCCCGAGGGCTGGGATTAAAGGTGTGCGCCACCACGCCTGGCTTGGATCTTCTTACAAGCACCTATCCCACCCTAAGTTATTTATTACTCATTAATGGCTAGCGTCCTACTTTAGTGAAAACTCTCGGAGGAGGGCTGGTGTTGGACTTTGCCTAGCTGTGCGCCCCCCCCCCAATGTTGTACACAGAGGGTGCTCAAATATCATTAAGGTAAAAATGAACTACAGACCTGGCCATGGACACGCCTCCCTTCCACCTCTCTGAACACACACCCTTACTCCTGTCCTACGGCCACACCACTACCCAACCTTAAGAGCTGACTGGAGCTGGGTGTGGTGATGCATGCCTGTCATTCTGGCATGCTGGAAGCCGAAGCAGGAGGATGGAGGGTTTCCCAAAGAAGGGAACAATGCGAGATGGGAATGCTTGAAAACAGCTTTCCTGTCAGGGGGACTGACAATTGGGTAGAGGCCTGAAGGAGGTGAGGGTTGAGCCATAGGGCTCACTGGGAACAACACAGGCAGAGGAAAGGGGCAGTGCAGAGACCTCAGGTCAGAGCATGTGGGGAAGGTGAGGCTACAGTGAGCAAGGGGTCTGAGCAGAAATGGAAGCCATGGGGCTGGGGGGGGGGCAGGGAAGTGTTATACGCTGGGGAGAAATGTGCGCTGACTCACCTTCTTCTCTTTTTTAAAAAAAAAAATTTTTACTTATTTATTAGAGACACAGAGAGGGAGAGAAAAGAGAGAGAGAGAATGGGCGCACCAGGGCCTCCAGCCACTGCAAACGAACTCCAGATGCATGTGACACCTTGTGCATCTGGCTTACATGGGACCTAGAGAATCGAACCTGGTTCCTTTGACTTTGCAGGCAAACACCTTAACCGCTAAGCCATCTCTACAGCCCTTCACTTTGCTTGCTTGTTTGTTTGTTTGTTTGTTTGTTTGTTTTCAAGGTAGGGTCTCCCTCTAGTCCAGGCTGACCTGGAATTCACTATGTAATCTCAGGGTGGCCTTGAACTCATGGTAAACCTCACTAGTGCTGGGATTAAAAGCATGCCCCACCAAACCTGGCTAAATAGGGATTTTCTTTTTTTGGTTCATCTTTTTTCTTAGAACTCTCTTTGACTTCCCTAAAGATAACCAAGAATAGGGCTGGAGAGATGGCTTAAGTGCTTGCCCTGCCAAAAGACCACATAGTGTAAGCCAGATGCACAAGGTCATGCATCTGAGTTCCAGTGTGAGATTCTCTCTCTGTGTCTCTGCCTCTTTTTTAAAACTCAAAACAAAAAAATAAATAAATAAATAACCAAGAATAAACAAGAGAAGATGGACATGATATCCCCGTACTGGGGAGGTTGAGGCAAGAGGATTGCCAGTCCCATTCCAAACGAGATGAAGACCCTGTGCAGAAGAGAAAGGAAAAAGAAAGAGAAAGAAAGAAAGAAAGAAAGAAGAAGAAAAAAAAGAAAAGAAAAGAAAGAAGGAAGGAAGGAAGGAAAGAGGGAAGGAAAGAAAAGAAAGGAAGGAAGGAAGAAAAGAAAGAAAGAAAGAAAGAGAGAGAAAGAGGGAAGGAAAGAGAAAGAAAGAAAAAAGGGGGAAAGAAAAAGAAGGAAAGATAGAAAGAAAAGAAAGAAGGAAGGAAGGAAGGAAAGAGAGAAAGAAAGAAAGAAGGAAAGAAGGAAAGAAGGAAAGAGAGAAAGAGAGAAAGAGAGAAAGAGAAAAAGAAAGAAAAGATAAGGAAGGGCTTGTTAGCAGGAAGCCCAACAAGGAGCGCCCCAATTAGCAGGTGAGCAAGATGAGGCTCGGAGAAAGCCCAGCTCCTGGCTGGGCCCCAGAAGTGGGAAAAGGCTGTGGCCTCGGGGAAGGACTGCGCCCCCGAGGGCAGAGTCCACTTTCCTCTGCAAGCCAGGCTGAGGTGGGCCTGGGGGATGGGCAGGGTGGCCCTGGGCGTGGCCTGGTGGCAGAGTCCCACCCACCTGGTCCACCCTGGACCTGGGGCAGGCCGGCGGTGGCAGCCCGGGGCCTGGAGCCGGCCTGGCGCCTCCTCCCTCCCCAGAGGCCGGGTGGGGCGCTCGGTGGAGGCGGGACGGTGTCCCGGCCGGCCTCCCTCCCTCCCCAGCCCGCCCCGCTGCCCCCACACTCAGCCGGCCTGGCCTGGTGACTGCTTCTGGTTTCATTGCTGTCCCTTCCCCCAGACTTTGAATTCCTGCCTCCTTCTTCTGTTTCTGGTCCCCAAGCTCCAAGTCTCCCCTCTTCTCTCTCTCCCAACCAGACCCGTTGGGTCATCTTCCATGTCTGGTTCCATGTAGGAATAAAATCCAAAGAACTGGAGCAAAACTTCTCTGACAAACCCGGTGTGGTGGTGCACACCTTAAATCCCAGCACGCTGGAGGGTCGCCATGAGTTCGAGGCCAGCCTGAGACGACATGGTGAATTCCAGGTCAGCCTGAGCTACAGTGAGACCCTACCTCGAAACACCAAAAAAAACAACAAAAACAAAAACAAAACAAAACAAACCTTCTCTGACTTCCTCCCTGGGAGTTCCCAGTCCTGTCTGGCTGGCCTACCTTTGTAATAAACAGCACCTCAGGGCTCTATCCCGTGCGGCCATCAACACTCTTCCTTCACAGTTTTGCTACCTCTTGTTTCCCAGGCAGGTCTCTGTTCAAATCTCACTTCTTGCCTGGTCAGGTGTTGCACACCTTTAATCCCAGCACTCAGGAGGCAGAGGTAGAAGGATCGCAGAGAGTTGGAGGCCACCCTGAGACTATATATTGAATTCCAGGCCAGCCCGGCTAGAGTGAGACCCTACCTTGAAAAACCAAGATTAAAATAAAATTAAAATAAAATAAAATCCCTGGTATCCATGTAAAGTCATGGATTTTGCAGCTACAAAAGACCCTGGTATGGTCTCCGGTCTCCTTCTCTCTCTCTCTTCTCACAAAGAAATTTTAAAATTTTTTAAATTATTTTTGTTTATTTGTTTTTTTTTGTTTTAACAGGTAGGGTCTCCTTCTAGTCCAGGTTGACCTAGAATTCACTATGTAGTCTCAGGTGGCCTCAAACGCACGGCGATCCATCTACCTCTCCCAAGTGCTGGGATTAAAGGCATGCACCACCACGCACAGCTAAAAATTTTTTTAAATATATTTTATTTTTATTTATTCGACAGAGAGGGAGAGAGAGAATGGGTGCACCAGGGCCTCCAGCTACTTGCAAACAAACTCCAGAAGCTTGCGCCCCCTTGTGCATCTGGCTAACATGGGTCCTGGGGAATTGAACCTGGGTCCTTTGGCTTTGCAGGCAAATGCCTTAACTGCTAAGTCATCCCTCTAGCCCGTTTTTGTTTTTTTTTTTAAATTTATTGCTAGACGTGGTGGCACACGCCTTTAATCCCAGCACTCTTGGGAGGCAGAGATAGGAGGATCGCCATGAGTTCAAGGCCACCCTGAGACTACATAGTGAATTCCTGGTCAGCCTGGGCTACAGTGAAACCCTACCTCAAAAAAACAAAAAAACAAAACAAAAAGTTTATTTATTTGAGAGAGAGAGAGTAAGGGTGGGCCAGGTCCTCCAGCCTCTGCAAAGGAATTCCAGATAAATGTGCCACTTAGTGCATCTGACCTGACATGGGTACTGGAGAGTCAAACTCCAGTCCTTAGGCTTTGCAGACAAGGGCCTTAACTGCTGAGCCATCTCTCCAGGCCCTAAAATTTTTTTGTTTGTTTGTTTTGTTTTTCGAGGTAGGTTCTCACTCTAGCCCAGGCCTGGAATTTACTATATAGTCTCAGGGTGGTCTTGAACTCAATGCAGTCCTCCTACCTCTCCCTCTCAAGTGCTGGTATACACTACCATGCCTGGCTCTACTTTTATTTATTTATTTTTTTTTTGGTTTTTCGAGGTAGGGTCTCACTCTGATCCAGGCTGACCTGGAATTCACTACATAGTCTCAGAGTGGCCTCGAACTCACGGCGATCCTCCTACCTCTGCCTCCCGAGTGCTGGGATTAAAGGTGTGTGCCACCACGCCCGGCCTGGCTCTACTTTTAAAAAATTAAATGGTGGTCTGCAGAGATGGCTTAATGGTTAAGGCATTTGCCTGCAAAGCCAAAGGACTTAGGTTTAATTCCCCAGGACCCACATTAACCAGATGCACATGATGGCACATGAGTCTGGAGTTTCTTTGTAGTGGTTAGAGGCCCTAGTGAATTCATTCTCTCTCTCTTTCTTAAATAAATATGATTAAAAAATCAGCTGGGCATGGTGGTGCATGCCTTTAATCCCAGCAGTTGGGAGGCAGAGGTAGGAGGATTGTTGTGAGTTCGAGGCCACCCTGAGACTACATAGTGAATTCCAGGTCAGCCTGGTCTAGAGTGAGACCCTACCTCAAAACCAAACCCCCCCAAAAAATCAAATGTCACCTCTTAAAGAACTCCTTTATTTTCCCCAAAGTTGCACATCCACACCACCCCTTTTATTCTGTTTTATTTTCTATTTATTTAGTTAATTGGTTTTTTAAATATTTAATTTATTTATTTGAGACATTATTTTTATTTATTTATTTATTTATTTGAGAGACAGAAAGAGGCAGAGAGAGAGAAAGAGAGAGGGAGACAGAATGGGTGCACCAGGGCATGCAGCCACTGCAAACAAACTCCAGATGCATGCACCCCCTTGTGCATCTGGCTTACGTGGATCCTGGAGAATTAAACTGGGGTCCTTTGGCTTTGCAGGCAAATGCTTTAATCACTAAGCCATCTCTCCAGCCCCAAGACATTATTTATTTGAGAAATTATGTATTCATTTGAGAGAGACAGATAGAGAGAATGGGCACTCTGGGACCCCCAGCCACTGTAAACAAACTCAAGACACATGAGCCACCTTGTGTACCTGGCTTACATGGGTACTGGGGCATCAAACCTGGGTCCTTCAGCTTTGCAGACAAAGCCTCAACTGCTAAGCCATCTCTCCAGCCCTGTTTGGTTTTTTTTTTTTTTTTTGTTGTTGTTGTTGTTGTTGTTTGTTTTGAGGTAAGATCTCACTCAAGCCCCGACTGACCTGGAACTCATTCTTAGCTTCAGGCTGGTCTCAAACTTTCAGATCCTTCTACCTCAGCCTCCAGAGTACTGGGATTCAAGGGGTACACCACCATGCCCAGATTATTTGGGTTTTGAGACAGGGTCTCATGTAGCTCTGGCTGGCCTTAAGCTTGCTATGTAGCCAAAGCTGGTCTGGAACTCCAGATCCTCCAGCTATCATCTCTCCAGTAAGGATTACAGACATCTAACACCTTGCCTGACTTTATATAAGTTGTTGTTGTTGTTATTTAAAATGTTATTTATTTATTTATTTATTTGCAAGCAGAGAGACAGACAGAGAATGGGCACTTCAGGGCCTCTAGCAACTACAATCGAACTCCAGATGTGTGCCCCTTGTGCATCTGGCTTACGTGGGTCCTGGAGAATCGAATCGGGATCCTTTGGCTTTGCAGGCAAACACCTTAACCACTAAGCCATTTCTCCACCCCTGTTGTTGTTATCATTATTATTTTGGTTTTTTAGGGGTATGGTCTCACTCTAGCCCAGAATGATCTGGAATTCACTATATAGTCACAGGGTGGCCTCAAATTCATGGTGATCCACCTACTTCTGCCTCCCAAGTGCTGGGATTAAAAGTGTACACCCAGCTTATAATTGATTAATTTATTTGTATTTGAGGCAAGGTCTTGATCTGTAGTCCAATGTGGCCTCCAACTCTCTCGATCCTCCTGCCTCCTCTTTCTGAGTGGTGGTATTACAGGTGTCAGCCATGCTGGAGACATGGCTTAGGCATTCGCCTGCAAAACCAAAGGGTCCTGGTTTGATTCTCCAGGACCCACATAAGCCAGATGCACAAGGGGCACATGCATCTGGAGTTTGATTGTAGTGGCTAGAGCCCCTGGCGTACCCACTCTTCCCCTCCCTCCCTCTCTCTCTTTCTCTCTCTGTCTTTTTCTCTCTCAAATAAATAAATAAGTAGAAAAACAAACAAAAATCTACAGGTGTCAGCCATGATCCCTGGCTAAACTTCTTTTTCTCTCTCTACTCTTTCCCCTGACTCACAAGAGCAGAGAGTGAGGTCCACGCAGAGCTCTCATGCTGACTGCATACGGCCATGCCTATCCTTAACAGGTGCTCAATCAGTGCCTGTTAGTCAAATGACTCCTATGAGCTATTCAGTGTGAAGTGTAGAGTGAGCCACTTCCCCACTCCTAGTTATTTATTTTATTTTATTATTTATTATTTTTGGTTTTTCGAGGTAGGGTTTCATTCTGGCCCAGGCTGACCTGGAATTAATTATGTAGTCTCAGGGTGGCCTCAAACTCACAGCAATCCTCCTACCTCTGCCACCTGACTGCTGGGATTAAAGGCATGTGCCACCACGCCCGGCTATTTATTTTATTTTATTTACTTATTTATTTGAGAGAGAGAGAGGAAGAGGCAGATAGAGAGAGAGTGAGAGAATGGGCAAACCAGGGCCTCTAGTCACTGCAAACGAACTCCAGACGCATGCGCCACCTTGTGCATCTGACTTACATGGGTACTGGGGAATTGAACCTGGGCTCTTAGGCTTCTCAGGCAAGTACCTTAACTGCTAAGCCATCTCTCCAGCCCAGACTCCTGGTTTTTATATAGACAGGGTGCTACAGTGTGGCTTAGGCTGATCCTGAACTCCTGATCCTCCTGTATCCTCCTCCTCCTTCATGCAGGGAGAGGACCATGCCGTCACAACTATGGGCCTCTGTTTGTTTTCTTTTTTTTTTAATTTTTCATTGTCAGCTTCCATAAGTATAGAAAATAAAACCATCTTTCCACTCCCATAACCCCTCTCAAATCCACCCTCCACCGAATCCCCTCCCCTTTCCAATTAGTCTCTCTTATTTTTTTCTATTTATTTTATTTTATTTATTTGAGAGAGAGATAGAAAGAGGCAGATAGAGAGTGAGAGAGAGAGAATGGGCATGCCAGGGCCTTCAGCCACTATAAACGAACTCCAGATGCATGCGCCACTTTGTGTATCTGGCTTACATGGGTCCTGAAGAATAGAACCTGGGTCCTTTGGCTTCACAGGCAAATGCCTTAAGCACTAAGCTGTCTCTCTTTTATTTTGATGTTATCATCTTTTCCTCTTATTATGCTGATCTTGTGTAGATAGTGTAAGGTACTGGGAGGTCATGGATATCAAAGTCATTTTGTAGCTGTGCTTGGTGGCGCACGCCTTTAATCCCAGCACTCAGGAGGCAGAGGTAGGAGGATCACTTTAAGTTCAAGGCCACCCTGAGACTACATAGTGAATTCCAGGTCAGCCTGGACTAGAATGAAACCCTACCAAAAAAAAAAAAAAAAAGGCAAAGTCATTTTGTGTTTGAAGAGTGCATTGTAAGCAGTCCTACCCATAGGCTTCTTTTTTGCCAGGCTGTAAAATTGGGCAATTAGGTGGATTTTACCTTGTAGGAGCCTGGCTCAAATTAATTTATTATTCTCTCTCTCTCTCCATCTCTTTCTTTTTATTTATTTTTAAAATATATTTTATTTATTTATTTGAGAGAGAGAAAGAGTGAGAGTGGGCGCGCCAGGGCATCCAGCCACTGCAAACAAACTCCACATGCGTATGCCCCCTTGAGCATCTGGCTTACGTGGGTCCTGGAGAACCAAACCTGGGTCCTTTGGCTTTGCAGGCAAACACCTTAATCACTAAGCCATCTCTCCAGTTTGTTCGCCCTTCCTTCCTTCCTTCCTTCCTTCCTTCCTTCCTTCCTTCCTTCCTTCCTTCCTTCCTTTCTTCCTTTCTTATTATTTATTTTAATTTTTTTATTTGTTCATTTTTATTTATTATTTGAGAGTGATAGAGAAAGAGGGAGAGAGAGAGAATGGGTACACCAGGGCCTCCAGCCACTGTAAACGAACTCCAGATGCATGTGCCACCTTGTGCATCTGGCTTACGTGGGTCCTGGGAAACCGAGCCTCGAACGGGGGTCCTTAGGCTTCATAGGCAAGTGTTTAACCACTAAGCCATCTCTCCAGCCCCTATTTTAAATTTTTTAAGAATATTTTTATTTATTTATTAGAGAGAGAAAGAGGCAGATGGAGAGAGAGAGAGACAGAGAGAGAGAATGGGCGCACCAGGGCCTCCAGCCACTGCAAACGAACTCCAGATGCATGCACCCCCTTGTGCATCTGGTAACGTGGGTCCTGGGGAGTCGAACCTGGGTCCTTTGGTTTTGCAGGCAAATGCCTTAACCACTAAGCTATCTCTCCAGCCCATTTTTCTTTCTTTATTATTATTTTTGTTTTGTTTTGTTTTTTTCGAGGTAGGGTCTCACTCTAGCTCAGGCTGACCTGGAATTCACTTATATAGTCTCAGGGTGGCCTCGAACTCATAGCTATCCTCCTACCTCTGCCTCCCAAGTGCTGGGATTAAAGGTGTGCACCACCACATCTGGCCCTCTGTTTTTTTTTTTTTTGTTTTGTTTTGTTTTGTTTTGTTTCAAAGTAAGGTCTCACTCTAGCCCAGGCTGACCTGAAACTCACTCTGTAGCCCCAGGCTGGCCTTCAACTCTGAGCAATCCTCCTACCTCTGCCTCCCAAGTATTGGGATTAAAAATGTACGCTAACATGCCCTACACCATATTATTCTCTTTTTACCTTAACTGAGAGGCCAACAAGCCATTACTACTCTTCTTATGAGAAAATTCAAGCACAAAGACAAAAATAAGAGAATAAAGTCATATATACTATGAACATCCAGTTATTCTCCAAGCAGGCTGAATTAATAATTGGTAACATTTTGCTAAATTACCTTTATCTAAACATGTGTATATATTTTTACCCAAACCTGTGAACAGTAAATTGCAGACATTTTGACTTTAACTTTTTAAATTTATTTGAGACAGAGAGAAGGAGAGAGACAGAAAGAGAATGCACACACCAGGGTCTCTACCCACTGCAAATGAATTCCAGACACATGCGCTACCATGTGCATCTGCCTTACACGTTACCTGGAGAATCAAACTTGGGTCCTTTGGCTTCACAGGCAAATGCCTTAACTGCTAAGCCATCTCTCCAGCCCACTTTTTTTTAAAAAAAAATTTAATATATTTTTTAAAGATTTTATTTATTTTTATTTATTTATTAGAGACAGAGAGGTACAGAGAGAGAGAGTGCACCAGAGCCTCTACCGAACGCCAGATGCATGTGCCACCATGTGCATCTGGCTTACGTGGGACCTGGAGAATCCAACTGGGGTCCTCAGGCTTCACAGGCATGCACCTTAACTGCTAAGCCATTTCTCCAGCCTTTTTTTGGAGGGGGGGCTTCAAGGTAATATCTCACTCTAGCTCAGGCTGACCTGGAATTCACTCTGTATTCTCAGGGTAGCCTCGAACTCATGGCAATGCTCCTACCTCTGCCTCCCGAATGCTGAGATTAAAGTCGTGCACCACGACCGGGCTCCAAGTAATATTCTTTTTAAGATTTTATTTTTATTTATTTATTTATTAGAGACAGAGAGAGGAAGAGTAAGAATGGGCGTGCCAGGGCCTCTAACCACTGCAAACGAACTCCAGATGCGTTTGCCCCCTTGTGCATCTGGCTTATGTGGGACCTGGAGGATCCCCATGAGTTTGAGGACACCCTGAGATTACATAGTGAATTCCAGGTCAACCTGGCCCAGAGTGAGACCCTACGTCGAAAAATAAAAAACAAAAACAAAACAAAACAAAACAAACAAAAACAAAAAAATATATATATATATCTTGGGCTGGGCAAGGTGGGTATGCCTTTAATCCCATTACTTTTTTTTTTTTTGAGGTAGAGTCTTGCTCTAAAGTAGGCTGACCTGGAATTCACTATGCAGTCCCAGGCTGGCCTCGAACTCATGGCGATCCTTCTACCTCTGCCTCCCAAGTGCTGGGATTAAAGGCATGCTCCACCACACCTGGCTATTTTTTTTTTTTAACTTTTAAGACAGAATCTTATTCTGCAGCACAGGCTGACATGCAACTCATTAGGTAGCCCAGGCTGACCTCAAATTCGTGGTGATCCCCCTGCCTTAGTCTCCCCAATGATTCCTGGCAGGAAACTGAGATTCTAAGGGATTAAAACAGTGGCCCAAGGTCACATAGCTACTTAGGGACCAATGCCTATAATGTGACCCTGATGACCTTCCATCCCAGCCTCACTCCTGGCTTTAATTACAACTGAGTCCAGCTTTAGCCGAGTCTGGCATAGGACGACCTTAAATTAACTTTTTTTTTTTTTTTTTTTTTTTTTTTTTTTGGTGTTTTGAGGTAGGGTTTCACTCTAGGTCAGGCTGACCTAGAATTCACTATGTAGTCTCCGGGTGGCCTCGAACTCATGATGAGCCTCCTACCTCTGCCTCCCGTGTGCTGGAATTAAAGACGTGCGCCACCACACACGGCTGTTCTAAATGAACTTTTTGATTTTTTTTTTTTCCGAGGTAGTGTCTTGCTCTAGTCCAGTTTGACCTGGAATTCACTACGTATTCCCGGGTTCTCCTCCAACTAATGGCGATCTTCCTACCTCTGCCTCCCGAGTGCTGGGATTAAAGGTATGCACCACCACGCCCGGCAAATTAACTTTTTTTCTTTAAATTATTTTATGGTTTTTTTTTTTGAGTCTTTTTTGAGGAAGTGTCTCGTTTTAGCTCAGGCTGACCTGGCATGCAATATGTATTCTCAGGCTAGCCTCGAACTCACGACGATCCTCCTACCTCTGGCCTCCCAAGGTGCTGGGAATCAAGGCGTGAGCCACCACTCCCGGCTTTTTGTTCTTTAAATTTTAACTTCCTCAAGATTTAACAGACTTTGGACATCTCACGGGGGGAGGGTGAGGAGAGGTCAAGCATTTTTTCCAAGGTCACACATCCAGTTAGAGACCTGTACTTTGAAATGTCAAAAAGCGCCCCCCCACACCTGTCACTGTCACCCTCCAGCCTAGGGCCCCTCCCCTCCGGCAGCCGCCCGGGCGTGCGTCTTGAAACCAATCAGATCTCCTCTTGGCCCCGCCCCATCAAGGCTCCGCTCATCACCGTCCGAGGGCCAATCATGGTGGAGAGGAGGCGTGGCCGCCACGCGAGTGGGCGGGGACTAAGAGTAGTCTAGAATCTGTAGTCGTGCGCCGGAGTCAGAACTGCGTCTCCGGAGCCAGGCGCCGCTCGCCGAAGGATGCTGCCTCCTGCCGCTTCCTGATTGGCTGCGGGCGGCTCTGTCTTTGTTCCGATTGGCAGCGAGTGATCTGGGTATGTAAATGAGCTTTTTTTTTTTTTTAAAAAAAGGAACTACTTGAGGGTCTTCGCGACCGCCGGGGGGGTGTTGGGTTCTGCTGCGGGGTAGCGTTGTGGTGGGGGCGGGCGGTGAAGGCTTCCCGGGATCGGGATACCGGAGGCTAGGCTGTTACATACCCGCCCGTCCGCCCCGGGCCGGGTTGGAGGGGGTGAATCACACCGGGAGCCCGAGAAGAAGGGGGCGGAGGCGCCGGCTGCCTGGCTCCGGCTGCGTGACTCACCCGCCCCCGCCGCCACGGGAGGAGTCGCCTCCTCCTCGGCCTTCCGGAAGCCTCCCGGGGAGGTTCGGGGCCCCGGCTGCTCCGGTCCCGTAGGGGTGTCGAGGGGTTTTGGGGGGAAGCCTGAGCGGGACGTCAGGAACCGGAGACCCCCGGGGCTGGGGGGAAACGGGCGCCGCTAGGGGGCGCGGGGAGCCCGACGGGGCGGAGCCTGGGTGGGGGCAGCTGCATTCCTGCGGTTCGGGACTCCCCGGGCCCAGGGACACCGTTTTGTGTTTTTGTTTGTTTGTTTGTTTTTGTTTTGTGTCGGGTCACCCTGCTGGACAGAGTCCCGGGAACTTGGACCCTGAATTCTAACCCTAACCTTCCCCCCACAATTAAGATGATGTGACCAAGGGATCCCTCTCTCTCACCCTTGGAGGCGGCGGTGGCGGCGGGAGGGGGGCCAGTGTGGATTCTCAAAGTTCATGTCAGTTTCCTGTCCATTCTCTTCTCTCCCCCCCCCACCGCCCCCAACCGGGGTCAGTTCTGAGTGCGCCGACTTCCTCGGCTAGTCTGTGAAAGCAGCTTCCAATGCTAACCCAAGCCGTCCGCAATCCCGGGGTCCCGCCGCAGAGTGCTGTACCCCTCCGGTATAGCAAACCCCAAAGGCATCGCTTTCTCTCCCTCCCCACTGTCAGTGTCCCTTCAGGCAGACGAACGAGATCTTTCTGGATACATCGTTAGCTCACTTTGCAGCTCAGGATCAACCCCCCCCCACACACACACACACGTACACCCGCCCTTCCATGACTCCCGTCCGCCGCACTGAAAATGCAAGCTCCCGGTCCCTGCCTGTGCCTCCTTCTGCCTGCTCCCCACCCCCACTCCACTCCAGCCGTGTCACTCTGTGTGCCTGCCGCACTGCCTTTGCAGCTCAGGATCAACCCCCACACACACACACGTACACCTGCCCTTCCATGACTCCCGTCCGCCGCACTGAAAATGCAAGCTCCCGGTCCCTGCCTGTGCCTCCTTCTGCCTGCTCCCCACCCCCACTCCACTCCAGCCGTGTCACTCTGTGTGCCTGCCGCACTGCTGGGTTTTGTTTGTTTGTTTGTTTGCTTTTTCTTTTCTTTTTTTTGGAGTTCAGGCTTACCCAGGCTCTGGCGCTTTCTTTGCCTTGGTGGTTGGCTCCCTCTGTCCCGAACGCTAACGCTCTTGCTTCTTCCAATGGCTGTGGCACTGTATAGACATCAGGGCTCAGTAGTTATGTCCCCTCCTTACAGAAACTTTCCCCGACCAGCTCCAAGAAGGTATCTTTCCATCACTGTATGTATATTTCCTGTATGTATACAGATTATATATACATTTACATACATATATTTTTGCAACAGAGGATGCTCGGTCCTACTGAATTCTATAAAACAGCTACTTTTAAGCATTAAAATGTTACCTGGGCGTGGTGTCACAGGCCTGTAATCTCAGAGCCCCGGAGATAGGGAGATAGGAAGATCATGGTTCGAGGCCAGCCTGAGACTACAGTGTGAGACTGTCTCAAATATATATAAACAAGCCGGGTGTGGTGCTATTTTCCTTTAATCCCAGCACTCAGGAGGCCGAAGTAGAAGGACCACTGTGAGTGTGAGGCCCGCCTGAGGCTACACAGCAAGTTCTAGGTCAGCCTGGGCTAGAGTGAGACCTTACCTCAAAATAAAATAAAAACAAGTAAAATTTTACAATTATTTTTTTTAAAAGCACTTGTTAATAAGTACTGATTACCACTTACCTAGAAGTATTGCAAGTGCTTTCTGTTTATTTCATTTAATTTCGTAAAACAACTCGGAAGATAGGTATCCACACCTCAAAAGTTCCCTTGAGAGCTCTAAATAAATCTAGCATTATGGGGCACACCTGTAACCCTAGCGCTCTGGAAGTGGATACAAGGGGATACAACGTTCAAGGTCATCCTTGGCCATGTAGAGAGCTTGAGGCCAGCCTGAACGACATGAGACCCTGCCTCAGAAAAGCTCTGCTCAGAGAGGTTAAGTGACTTGCCACGACCATGCTGACAAAAGGTGTCATAGCCCTGGGGGAAGGAGGTGAGGGAGTATTTGCTTTGCATAACCGGCTGGTTCTTTCCTCTCTGCAGATGATGCTAAGCAAGGGTCTGAAGCGCAAGAGGGAGGAGGAGGAGGAGGAGAAGGAAGCCCTGGCAGTGGATACCTGGTGGTTAGATCCAGGCCACCCAGCAGTGGCCCAGGCTGCCCCAGCGGTGGCCTCCAGCTCCCTCTTTGACCTCTCGGTGCTGAAACTCCACCACAGCCTCCGGCAGAGTGAGCCCGATCTGCGACACCTGGTGCTGGTGGTGAACACACTGAGGCGCATCCAGGAGTCCATGACGCCCCCAACTACCCTGCCACCTGTGCCCAACCCGCCCGTCGCCCCCAGCATGGCCGACAACCTGCTGGCCAGCTCCGATGTCGCCCTCTCAGCCTCGGTGGCCAGCCTTTTGGAGGATCTCAGCCATATTGAGGGCCTGAACCAGGTCCCTCAACCCCTGGCAGATGAAGGGCCACCTGGCCGTCCTGTTGGGGGTGCCCCACCCAGCCTGGGTGCCTTAGACCTGCTAGGCCCAGCCACTGGCTGTCTGTTGGACGACGGGCTCGAGGGCCTGTTTGAGGACATTGATACTTCCATGTATGATAGTGAACTTTGGGTACCACCCTCTGAGGACCTCAAAGCCGGGCCTGAGAATGGGCCAGGCAAGGAGGAAACTGCGGAGTTGGACGAGGCTGAGCTGGACTACCTCATGGATGTGCTGGTGGGCACACAGGCACTGGAGCGGCCACCGGGGCCAGGGCGCTGACCTCTAAGCGCTGGGATGGTTGTCTTAGCATCTGAGCTGAACCTTGGTGGTTGAAACCAACCCACCACGGCCTGACAGTTGGTTTTTCCTCCACAGTCAGAGTAAGGCCGGAGGCCACTTTGGGGAGGCAGAATCCAGTCTTTGGGAACTTCACATCCATCCTCTTGTCTCTGGGTTGGTGAAGATAAATCTGCCTTTTGACCGACTGGTGGAATAACAGCCTGGTGGCTGCAGTGTGGCTCTGGCCAGGCCCCCAGGTAGGACTGAAATCCCTGGGCTGTTCCATCCCTGATGTGGAGAGACAGCAATGGTTTTTTGTTGTTGTTGTTGTTTTGTTTTTGTTGTTTGTTTTTTTGTTTTGTTTTGTTTTGTTTTTTAAATTAAAACCAGTTTTGGAAAATCTCAAAGCTTTGTCCTTCTTTGGTTCTGGGCTAAATGCGAGGGTGAAAAAATGTTTACTGTATTCTGGGACTGTATGCCAGGTTCATTTCATCCTGTGATACCCCCACAGGTGGTCCCCATTTTACAGTTGAGCAAACAGGCTCCCAAAAGCCATTCCTGAAACATATAGTAGATTTCAAATCATGACCTTCACTTCCTCCTGCCTTTGTGACTTGATCAGTGTTACAACTGGACAAACTCCCCAGAATATGGTTTGGTTTTCATAGTGTGTGTGTGTGCATACGCTACTTGAAAAAAAAAAATCTAGAAAGCCAGGCACACGCGTTTATTCCTAACACTCGGGAGGCAGAGGTAGGAGGATTGCTGTGAGTTCCAGGCAAACCTGAGACTACAGAGTGAGTTCCAGGTCAGCCTGGGCTAGAGTGAGACCCTACCTCGAAAAATACAAAAAAAAAAAAAAATTAAATTAAAAAACCCACGAATCTAGCCAGGCAAGGTGGTCTACACCTGTAGTCCCAGCACTTGAGAGATCAGGGCTAATCTGTAATATGTATTTTAAGGGCTACATAATAGCCTATCTCCAAAAATATATATATATATTACTATATATATATAAAAAATCTCCACTCTGTGCAAAGGGCAGCTTTGAGGAAGGCGATCTCCAAAGTAAAGTTGGTGGGCAGGGCAAGGCAGCTGAATTTCCTTCTAGAAGGAATCCAGTCCCGGGCAGGCCAGGGCCACCTGCCCAGCCGTGCGCAGTGTGGAGGAGCCGGGTGTCTGCAGCCGCCCCCGCGGTCCAGCCGCATTCCTGGCTCGGCTGGGCGGGGCTGCACTGCACACTCACAGGCCTGGCACGGGCCCCGGGGGACCCGGGCTGCGTCCTTCCTGGGGTGGTGGGGGCGGGGCCGTGGGGGCGGGGCGGGGCTCCCCGAGGGGGTAGACGGAGACACGGAAGCCGCCGCAGGGAGCCGAGGCCCCGAGGGTGGAGCCGCAGAGGCCGGAGAGCCGTGCGCGGTCGTCCCTCCCCCACCCCCTGAGGAGGGCCCCCCCTCCGGGAGGGGTGGACGGAGCGGAGCGCAGCGCAGCGCCGCGGCTTCCTGCGGGAGTGGAGGAAGCCGTGCCCATTTCTAGAAGTGGCGGGCGGCCGGGAGGAGGGGTGGACGCGGCCGCTGAGGGTCCTACGGTGCGGGACCCCCAAGTCCTCCCTTTCCCTCTCCCCCCATGGACTCTTCCCTCCAATCCCTAGATCACCGGGCGTATACTGGGGGACCGTGACCGAGAACTTGGGAGTCCCGGGCTGCACTCTCCAGCGCCCCCTGCTGCGCAGTCTGGGAATCTGAGATGCCACAAAGCTCTGTCCAGTGTGGGGGGGAAGGGGGATATTTCTGCTTTATCTTTTTTATTTATTTATTTTTTTCAACGTAGGGCCTCTCTTTAGCCCAGGCTGACCTGCAACTCTCTCTGTAGTCCCAAGCTGTCCTCAAACTCACAGTGATCCTCCTAGCTCTGCCTTCCAAGTGCTGGGATTAAACGTGCATGCCACCAAACCCTGCCGTTTGCTTATTTTTTTTTGTAAAGTTGTATGTATTTATTCTCTCTTCCTACATGTCCGTCTATTCCTTTGTGTGTGCGCGCGCGCACGTGTGCATGTGCACACCAGGATCACTTGCTGCTACAAATACCTGCGTGGCATCACATGGGTGGCTGGGGAATTGAACCCCAGACAACAGGCTTTGCAATTTTAAAAATTTTGTATTTTAAACTAGTGAGCCATGCTAGCCTTGAACTCAAAGCAATCTGCCTAACCTCTGCCTTCCGGGATTATGGCTAGCATTCGGTTTTTTTTTTTTTTTTTTTTTTTTTTTTGGTTTTGCGAGGTAGGGTCTCACTCTGGTCTAGGCTGACCTGGAATTAACTATGTAGTCTCAGGGTGGCCTCGAACTCTCGGCAATCCTCCTACCTCTGCCTCCCGAGTGCTGGGATTAAAGACGTGCGCCACCACGCCCGGCTTTTAGCATTCGGTTTTTTGCCACCATGCCTGGGTCCTCTTTTTTCTTTGTTGAGATACTCATATAGCCCAGGCTAGGCTCAGACTCATTTTGCAGCTGAAGTTGGCCTCGAACTCCTGATCTTCCTCCTGCTTCCATCTCCTAAATGCTGGGATTACAGGAAGGTATCCCCAAACTGGGCGTTTTGTTTTATTGAGACAAATTTTATTAGATTTTCACTAAGTAGGCCAATCTGGTCTTAATCTCTTTTGTTTTGTTTGTTTGTTTGTTTTGTTATGGAAGAGAGGGATTTATTGAAGTTTACAGATCTAGGGGAAGTTTCATAATGGCAGAAGAAGCTGGCCTGCTTTTTACAGGTCCAAGAAGAGAGAAAAAGCCACAAGCCCTGTGTTTTGGGTTTTTTTTTTCCTTCTGGTTTTTCAAGGTAGGGTCTTTGGCCCAGGCTGACCTGGAATTAACTATGTAGTCTCAGGGTGGCCTTGAACTCATGACAATCCTCCTACCTCTTCCTCCTGAGTGCTGGGATTAAAGGTTTGTGCCACTACGCCTGGATGTTTGTTTTTTGTTTGTTTGTTTTTATATATTTATTTATTTGAGAAAGAGGCAGAGAGAGAGAGAGAATGGGCACACCAGGGCCTCCAGCTGCTGCAGACAAACTCCAGACGCATGTGCCCCCTTGTGCATCTGGCTAACATGGGTCCTGGAGAGTCGAATGGTGATCCTTTGGCTTTGCAGGCAAATGCCTTAACCAATAAGCCATCTCTCCAGCCCTGTTTGTCTTTTGAGTCAGTGTCTCACTCAAGCCTAGGCTGACCATGAACTCATAGTGATCCTCCTACCTCAGCCTCCCGAATGCTGGGATTAAAGACAACCACTGAGCCCAGCAGTCAGAATGGCTTTATAGTCTGCATAGCACAGACTAATCTCAAATTTGCTGCAAGCCTCCTGTTTCAGCCTCCCAGTGCTGGAATTACAGGCTTGTGCCACCATACCTGACTTAGATACAGCTTTTATCCAGGGCTAGTCACACAGTAAGTACTCAAATCTTTGCTGAATAAGTAAAATTTTTCCTTTTTTAAAAAAATTTTTATTTACAGAGAGGGAGAGGGAGACAGACAGAGATGGGCACGCCAGCAGTCTCTCAGCTGCTGTGAATGAAATCCAGATGTGTGCGCCCCCTTGTGGTCAAGTGCGGCATTGCGCCCTTGTGTCACTTTGCATCTGGCTAAACGTGGGACCTGGAGATTGGAACCGGGTTCTTAGGCTTAGCAGGCAGGCGCCTTAACCGCTAAGCCATCTCTCCAGCCCCAATTTTTCCTTTTTTAACAAAGAGCCACAGGAGAGAATTGGCCTGCTGGGATCTCAGCAACTGTGATCAAACTCCAGGTGCTTGCGCCACCTAGTGGGCATGTGCGGTCTTGCACTTGCCTCCCCTTTGTACATCTGGCTTATGTGGGATCTGGAGAGTTGAACATGGGTCCTTAGGCTTCACAGGCAAGTGCCTTAACCGCTAAGCTATCTCTACAGCCTGAAGTTTTTATTTTATTTTATTTTATTATTATTATTTTTTTTTTGGTTTTTCGAGGTAGGGTCTCACTCTGGTCCAGGCTGACCTGGAATTATCTATATAGTCTCAGGGTGGCCTCGAACTCATGGTGATCCTCCTACCTCTGCCTCCCGAGTGCTGGGATTAAAGGCATGCGCCACCACGCCCGGCCTGTTTTGTTTTTTTTTAAGGGGGTCCAAAACAAAACAAAACGAATAAAAGGTAGCAGGAGGCGAGGAAAAGATGACCAAGGACGATGCCTCATAGTCTTGCCTGTGTGGGAGAAGAGAAGTGTGTTGGTGGCTGGGGCGCTGGCGGCCCAGGCCTGAATACACTAAGGCTCTGTGAAGAGAAGTGGGGCCAGTGCTCAGCACGGAATGTTGTGGGCCCAAGAATCTGCTGGCTGAGGGGGTGTGGCCTCCTGGGACAACACACTAGAGTCTACCCAACCATCCCAGGATCAGATGAGAGGCGTGACAGGAACAGGACCTCAGATGCAAGTCCATCACAAGCCTAAACGTCAGAGGCATGGGATCAGGGCCAATCTAGCCTATGTCATGCTTTTGGACAAGATACATGACCCCTTTGTCCAGGCACTTGCCTCTATCTGCTACTGAGCCTTCCACCCAGGTTTCTTTTTTTTTTTAAAGATTTATTTTTATTTATTTATGAGAGAGAGAAAGAGAATGGGCATGCCAGGGCCTCTAGCCACTGCAAACGAACTCCAGAAGTATGCGCCACCATGTGCATCTGGTTTACGTGGGACCTGGAGAATCAAACCTGGTTGCTTAGGCTTCGCAAGCATGCGCCTTAACCACTAAGCTATCTCTCCAGCCCTCATTCAGGTTCTTATCTCCATCTAACTACTGTGCAGTGTGCAACCTGTACAACTGTGTATCCTAGAGACAGCGGGCACCGCAAACGACCGGTTGATCAATCCCAGAAGACATGTTGCAATAATGTAATGATGCTCAGAAATGCTTTTGAAGCCATGAGGGGTGTGTGTGTGTGTTTTGGTCTTCCTTTGAGGAAGGGTCTCCCTCTAGCCCAGGCTGACCTACATACAATTCACTATGTAGTTTCAAGGGTGGCCTCAAACTCATGGCGATCCTCCTACGTCTGCCTCTCGAGTGCTGGGATTAAATTAGGTGTGTGTCAGCGCCCCCGGCTTTTTTTTTTCCTTTTTAAATTTTTCTGCCTACTTAAATTTTTTTTTAATTTTTATTTATTTGAGAGCAACAGACAGAGAGAGAAAGAGGCAGAAAGACAGAGAGGGAGAGAGAGAATGGGTGCACCAGGGCTTCCAGCCACTGCAAACAAACTGCAGATGCATGTACCACCTTGTGCATCTGGCTTACGTGGGTCCTGGAAAATCAAGCCTCAAACTGGGGTCCTTAGGCTTCACAGGCAAGCGCTTAACCTCTGTCTACTTTTTAAAAAAGAATTATTTATTTATGTATTTATTTATTTATTTATTTGAGACAGAGAGAGGGAGACAGCGAGAATGGGTATGCCAGGACCTCTAGCCAGTGCAAACGAACTCCAGATGCATGTGCTACCATCTGGGATTAAATTGAACCTGGGTCCTTAGGTTTCATAGGCAAGTGCCTTAACCGCTAAGCCATCTCTCCAGCCACTCCCTCTCCACCCCTGGCTACTTTTATTTATTTATTCATTTTTAAATACCTTATTTATCTATTTATTTGAGAGACAGAGAGAATGAGTGCGCCAGGGCCTCCAGCCACTGCAAACCAACTCCAGATGCATGCACCACCTCGTGCATCTGGCTTACACGGGTCCTGGGAAATCAAATTGGGGTCCTTGGGCTTCACAGGCAAATGCATTAACCGCTAACCCATTTCCCCAGCCCTATTTTTTTTTTTTTTTTTTGAGGTAGGGTCTCGCTCTAGCCCAGGCTGACCTGAAATTCACTATGTAGTCTCAGGGTAGTCTCGAACTCAGGGCGCTCCTCCTACCTCTGCCTCCCGAGCCAGAGACTAAAGGCGTGCGCCACCACGCCCGGCTGCTTTTTATTTTGAGATATAGTCTTGCTACGCTTGCCTCAAATTCTCCCCTGCCTCAGAGTCCCGTGTAGCTGGGATTATGTACTTCTACCCCCAAGTCTGGCTTCTGCCACTCTGGGGCTATGTGACTCTAAGCAAGGAACTTAACGGCTCTGGGCCTGCCAGTTCTCATGTGTGAACTGGGACAGTTCTCACCTCGGCCCCAGAGGTGCCTGTTCCAGAGAGAAGAGGAGCATCTTTCTCACGCGCTAAGGGAGACTACAGACCTAACTGACACCGTCGGGGGTCTACCACCATCCAGGGTTGTAAATCTACATTGAGGACAGAGGGGATTTAGCTGGAATGAGGAGGCATGGCGGCGCAGTGATGGAAACAGGAAGGAGATCTGCAGGGGTCAGGGCGCACAGGCCCCTAGTGGGGGTCTGCATAGTTGGGGGAGGGTGTGAGGTTGCAACTCAGGAGCCTCTAGGGAAGTACAGAGCGGCCACAGGGAAGGGAAAGGTGACAAAGAGACACACTGAGGGCTGGAGAGATGGCATGCTGGTTCTCGCCTGCAAAGCCAAAGAACCCAGGTTCGATTCAGGTGCATGAGCCAGATGCACAAAGTGGCACATGCGTCTGGAGTTGCAGTGGACAAAAGGGCCCGTTCTCACTCTTCTCTCAAATAAATAACAGTAAAAATTAAAAAAAAAAAAAAAAGAGTGTCATGGCCTGGCGTGGTGGCACACGCCTTTAATTCCAGCACTCGGAAGGCAGAGGTGGGAGGATCGCCGTGAGTTCGAGGCCACCCTGAGACTACAGAGTGAATTCCAGGTCAGCCTGGGCTAGTGAGACCTTACTTTGAAAAAAAAAAGAGAGAGAGAGAGAGAGAGCCACGACTGCAGGGTGGGGTCACTAGATAGGCTGTGGGACTCAAAATAAGAAGGAGGGGTCTCCAAGGAGGCTCAAAACTGTAGAAGCAGGGCTGGAGAGATGGCTTAGTGGGTAAGGCGTTTGCCTGCACAGCCAAAGGACCCAGGTTTGATTCCCCAGGATCCACGTAAACCAGATGCACAAGGTGATGCATGCATCTGGAGTTCATTTGCAGCAGGTGAAAGTCCTGGCGTGCCCACTCTCTCTCTCTCTCTTTCTATCTGCGTCTTTTTTTCTGTCTCAAAAAAAAAAAAAAAAAAAAAAGCAAAAGAAAAAGAAAGAAAGAAAGAAACTGGGCTAGAGGGATGGCTTATGGGTTAAGGTGCTTGCCTGCAAAGCCAAAGGACCCAGGTTCAATTCCCCAGAACCCACGTTACCCAGATGCACAAGGTGGCAGCACATGCATCTGGAGTTTGTTTGCAGCGGCTAGAGGCCCTGGTGCACCCATTTTCTCTCTCTCTCTCACTGTCAAATAAATAAATAATAAAATAAAATAAACTCTAACAGCAGGCTAAGGGGATATTAAGATCAGCAAATACTAACCAGAAGTCTTAGTGGTACAGAAGCCAGGGAGGGACACTGTGGTTGTGAGAGGCTGGGGGGCACATAGGAGAAGGCTGAGAACTTGCCAGGACCTCAGGACTGGGTACTTCACAGTGGACAGGAAAGGATTTAAGGGTGAGGAGCAGGATGACGTCAGTGTGCCTGGGCTGGGCTGGGCTGGGCTGGGCAGGCTGAGGCTCCTGTTTGGCTCAGGGTCGGAAGAGGGTGGTCCCAGGAGGGTCACTTCCACCTCCTCTCCCAACCCCGCAGGATGTCCTGTGTTTATGGAGGTGGCCTGGGCCAATGCTGCCCCCGTAAACTCAGTTTTCCGATAGGGTGAGGGAAGCAAAATGAGAGAGAAAGAGACACACAGAGAGAGAGAGAGAGAGAATAAAAGGAAATGAGAATAGGCAAAGAATAAGGACAGAGAGAGAGGGATCAAGACAGACACAGAGAGCAACACTGCTCATGAAAACATTCTCATGGCAAACCAGGGAAAGGATTATGTCTTTGTACAAAAGAGGACAGCCGGGCTGGAGAAATGGCTTAGTGGTTAAGGCGTTTGCCTGCAAAGCCAAAGGATCCCGGTTTGATTCTCCAGGACCCACATAAGCCAGATGCGTGAGGGGCACATGCATCTGGAGTTAATTTGCAGTGGCTAGAGGCCCTGGCACGCCCATTCTCTCTCTGTCTGCCTCTTTTCTCCCTCTCTCTCTCTCTCTGCTTGCAAATAAATAAATAAATAAAAAGTTAAAAATATTAAAAAAAAAAAAAAAAAAGAGGACAGCCAAGTGGCCCATGCCTATAATCTCAACAGTGGGGTGGGGTAGCTGAGGCAAAGAAGATTGAAAGTTCAAAGCCAGGGGCTGGAGAGATGGGCTTAGCGGTTAAGATGTTTGCCTGTGAAGCCAAAGGCCCCAGGTTCCATTCTCCAGGACCCGCGTAAGACAGATGCACAAGGTGGCGCATGCGTCTGGAGTGGTTTTCAAGGTGAGGGTTTCACTCTAGCTCAGGCTGACCTGGAATTCACAGTGATCCTCCCACCTCTGCCTACCAAGTGCTGGGATTAAAGGCTTGCACCACCACACCTGACTCTGGGATATTTTTTAAAATTCATTTTATTATTTTTTTATTCACAAGCAGTGAGAGCTAGAGAGAAGAGAGACAGAGAATGGGCGTACCAGGATCTTCAGTGTCTGCAAATGAACTCCAGATGCATGTACCACTTGGTGCATCTGCCTTTACATGGGTACTGGGTGGCCTTGAACTCACAGTGATCCTCCTACCTCTGCCTCCCGAGTGATGGGATTAAAGACATGTAACTGAGGCTGGTCTCCAACTGCTGGGAGTGAGGAGTGAGCTTGAGTACTGGATTGTGCCATGGAACTGAACCTCAGAATCATATTTAATGGCAAAAGACAATGCTAGCCAGGCATGGTGGCACACGCCTTTAATGCTAGCACTAGGGAGGTAGAGGTAGAAAGATTGCCGTGAGTTCGAGGTCAGCCTGGACTAGAGTGAGACCCTACCTCAAAAAAAAAAAAAAATCCCAGTACTGGAGAGATGACTTAGCAGTTAAAGCACTTGCCTGTGAAGCCTAAGGACCCATTTTCTATTCTCCAGATCCCACGTTAGCCAGACACACAAAGGTGAGGCAAGTGCAAGGTCACACATGCCCACTAGGTGGCGTAAAGCGGCTGGAGTTCAATTACAGTGGCTGAGGGCAAGGGGATATTAAGATCAGCAAATACTAACCAGAAGTCTTAGTGGTACAGAAGCCAGGGAGGGACACTGTGGTTGTGAGAGGCTGGGGGGCACATAGGAGAAGGCTGAGAACTTGCCAGGACCTCAGGACTGGGTACTTCACAGTGGACAGGAAAGGATTTAAGGGTGAGGAGCAGGATGACGTCAGTGTGCCTGGGCTGGGCTGGGCTGGGCTGGGCAGGCTGAGGCTCCTGTTTGGCTCAGGGTCGGAAGAGGGTGGTCCCAGGAGGGTCACTTCCACCTCCTCTCCCAACCCCGCAGGATGTCCTGTGTTTATGGAGGTGGCCTGGGCCAATGCTGCCCCCGTAAACTCAGTTTTCCGATAGGGTGAGGGAAGCAAAATGAGAGAGAAAGAGACACACAGAAAGAGAGAGAGAGAGAGAGAATAAAGGAAATGAGAATAGGCAAAGAATAAGGACAGAGAGAGAGAGGGATCAAGACAGACACAGAGAGCAACACTGCTCATGAAAACATTCTCATGGCAAACCAGGGAAAGGATTATGTCTTTGTACAAAAGAGGACAGCCGGGCTGGAGAAATGGCTTAGTGGTTAAGGCGTTTGCCTGCAAAGCCAAAGGATCCCGGTTTGATTCTCCAGGACCCACATAAGCCAGATGCGTGAGGGGCACATGCATCTGGAGTTAATTTGCAGTGGCTAGAGGCCCTGGCACGCCCATTCTCTCTCTGTCTGCCTCTTTTCTCCCTCTCTCTCTCTCTCTGCTTGCAAATAAATAAATAAATAAAAAGTTAAAAAATATTAAAAAAAAAAAAAAAAAGAGGACAGCCAAGTGGCCCATGCCTATAATCTCAACAGTGGGGTGGGGTAGCTGAGGCAAGAAGATTGAAAGTTCAAAGCCAGGGGCTGGAGAGATGGGCTTAGCGGTTAAGATGTTTGCCTGTGAAGCCAAAGGCCCCAGGTTCCATTCTCCAGGACCCACGTAAGACAGATGCACAAGGTGGCGCATGCGTCTGGAGTGGTTTTCCAAGGTAGGGTTTCACTCTAGCTCAGGCTGACCTGGAATTCACAGTGATCCTCCCACCTCTGCCTACCAAGTGCTGGGATTAAAGGCTTGCACCACCACACCTGACTCTGGGATATTTTTTTAAAATTCATTTTATTATTTTTTTATTCACAAGCAGTGAGAGCTAGAGAGAAGAGAGACAGAGAATGGGCGTACCAGGATCTTCAGTGTCTGCAAATGAACTCCAGATGCATGTACCACTTGGTGCATCTGCCTTTACATGGGTACTGGGTGGCCTTGAACTCACAGTGATCCTCCTACCTCTGCCTCCCGAGTGATGGGATTAAAGACATGTAACTGAGGCTGGTCTCCAACTGCTGGGAGTGAGGAGTGAGCTTGAGTACTGGATTGTGCCATGGAACTGAACCTCAGAATCATATTTAATGGCAAAAGACAATGCTAGCCAGGCATGGTGGCACACGCCTTTAATGCTAGCACTAGGGAGGTAGAGGTAGAAAGATTGCCGTGAGTTCAAGATCAGCCTGGGCTAGAGTGAGACCCTACCTCAAAAAAAAAAAAAAAATCCCAGTACTGGAGAGATGACTTAGCAGTTAAAGCACTTGCCTGTGAAGCCTAAGGACCCATTTTCTATTCTCCAGATCCCACATTAGCCAGACACACAAAGGTGAGGCAAGTGCAAGGTCACACATGCCCACTAGGTGGCGAAAGCGGCTGGAGTTCAATTACAGTGGCTGAGGGCCTGTCATGCCAATTCTCAATTTCTCCTCTCTCTCTCTCTTTCTCTCTAAAATAAAAAAAGGGGGTGGGAATCCCAAATAAACAAGAAAAGACTGAATGCTAAGGGCTAAGGAAGTAGCTCAGGGAGGCTTGCCTGGCTGTCACACATAAGACCTGGGCTTTAGTCCCAGCACCACAGGAAAAAAAAAAAAAAAAAAAAAAAAAAAAAAAGGCAAAAGAGGGCTGGAGACATGGCTTAGCTGTTAAGGCGTTCGCTTGCAAAGCCAAAGGAACCAGGTTCAATTCCCCAGGACCCATGTAATCCAGATTCACAAGGTGGCGTATGCTTCTGGAGTTCATCTGCAGTGGCTGGAGGCCCTGGTGCACCTATTGTCTCTATCTGCCTCTTTCTCTCTCTATCTCTAATAAATATAAAAAAATATTATTTTTAAATTGTTTATTTGAAGCCAGTTTGAGCTAGAGTGAGACCCTACCTTAAAAAAACTAAAAAAAAAAAAAAATCATTTGAGAGAGAGAAGGAGG
This sequence comes from Orientallactaga sibirica, assembly GCA_036365145.1. Classification (NCBI taxonomy): domain Eukaryota; kingdom Metazoa; phylum Chordata; class Mammalia; order Rodentia; family Dipodidae; genus Orientallactaga; species Orientallactaga sibirica. Next base: position 955,174 of record JAEOAD010001077.1, read on the forward strand.
CAGATAGAGAGAGAGAGAGAGAATGGGCGTACCAGGGCCTCCAGCTGCTGCAAACAAACTCCAGATGCATGTGTCACCTTGTGCATCTGGCTTATGTGGGTCCTGGGGAATCGAACCTTGGTCCTTTGGCTTTGCAGGCAAATGCCTTAACCGCTAAGCTAAGTCTTGCCAGCCCTTTTTTGGTTTTTGTTTTGTTTTGTTTTTTTGAGGTAGGGTCTCTAGCCCAGGCTGACCTGAATTCACTATATAGTCTCAGGCTGGCCTCCAGCGATCCTCCTGCCTCCGCCTCCCAAGTGCTGGGGATCCCAAGTTTCTGGGATGAAAGGCGTACACCACCATGCCCGGCCTTGAGACAGGATCTTATGTAGCCAGACTGGCCTTGAACTCACTGACCATCCTACCTCCACCTCCCAAGTGCTGGGATTACTGGCATGAGCTGCTGTGGCCAGCATTGTAAATACTTATTTATTTATTTATTATTTTTTTGGGGGGGTGGTGTTTCGAGGCAGGGTCTCACTCTGGCCCAGGCTGATCTGGAATTCACTATGTAGTCTCAGGGTGGCCTTGAACTCATGGCGATCCTCCTACCTCTGCCTCCCGAGTGCTGGGATTAAAGGCATGCGCCACCACGCCCGGCTGTAAATATTTATTGAATGAACGAATGGATGCTTAAATGGACGAGAGAGAGAGAGAGAGAGAGAGAGAGAATATTTAGGTGAGGGTCTTAGAACAACAGCAGGTCCCCTCCCCCAGCACTACCTCGTCCAGCCTCCCAGGAGGAGGGGGCTGGCTGGGTTCCGGCCACACCCCAGTGCCTGGTAGCTGCCAGGTCTGAAAAGCATTTCTCCGTGCTCAGCACATTCCTTCCTTCCCTGGCGTTCAGAGTGGGCAGGGGGCATTTCACAGAGGAAGGGGGTGGCCCCCGGCATTCTGGGATCTTGCCATCCTGTTTCTGACCCCTATACCCTCAGCGTAGGCCCAGAGCCTTCCATGTGGGGTGGGGGAAGGGTCCAAGCAGGGGACACCCGAATGGGTGTGAGGGGCCAGGGTGCAACCCTAGGTCCTGGCTGGACAATGGGGCAGAAGCTGCTGACTTGAGCTTTGGGGGTAATCCCCCAGCCTCATCCCAACGCCGGCTCTGGGCCTCGGCTCAGAGAGCTGTGAGCATCGGAAGCAGTATCTTGTGGGTGTGAGGGGCATGTGGGGTTATCTGTGTTTCCTCTGCCACCCCCTGGGATCTGGTGAGTCAGGGGCAGGCTGGGGAGCTGGGTCAGGGGATGGTGGAGCAGGGTGTGAGGCCTTGAGACTGTGGCTGGGAAATTGGGCAGGTATGAGTTTAACTGGGAGTTTAACTGGTCATTAGCTGCTGTGCAACATTGGGCAGGCTACTAGGTTTTCATTGGTGAAATGGAGGTCTCTGGGGTCCAGAGCTGAGTTTGGGGTCCAGTCCCCTCACCTCCTGTCCATAAACCTACAAATTAGACATAATTATGAGTCAGACAGATCACTGGGGGCCTATTATAGCACTTGGGTCACATACCATGAATCTCCCCAAACAGCAAGTTCATTAAATAGAAGAGGGGGTTCTGCTATGCCTAGTCTTACAAAAAAAGGGGTGGGGGTTCAAAAGTTCCCTGAGGCCAGGCTTGGTGGCGCACGCCTTTAATCCCAACACTCAGAGGCTAAGGTGGGAGGATCGTGGTGAGTTCGAAGCCACCCTGAGACTTCATAGAGAATTCCAAGTCAGCCGGAGCTAGAGTGAGACCCTACCTCAAAAAAAAAAAAAAAGTTCCTTGAGAGGCCTAGCAAGCTTTCTAATTTGGATAATGTAAATATATGTATATATACATTTACATATATATAGTGTTTTGTATGTATGTGTGTATTTTATATTTTTATTTTTTTTTTTTTCTTTTTTTTTTTTTTTTTTTTTTTTTTTTTTTGGTTTTGCGAGGTAGGGTCTCACTCTGGTCCAGGCTGACCTGGAATTAACTATGTAGTCTCAGGGTGGCCTCGAACTCTTGGCGATCCTCCTACCTCTGCCTCCCGAGTGCTGGGATTAAAGGCATGCGCCACCACGCCCGGCTTTATTTTTATTTTTATTTATTTATTTTTCTCAGGGTAAGGTCTCACTCTGGTCCAGGCTGACCTGGAATTCACTATGTAGTCTCAGGGTGGCCTTGAACTCACAGTGATCATCCTACCTCTGCCTCCCAAGTACTGGGATTAAAGGTGTGCGCCACGATGCCTGGCTTATGCGTGTATTTTAAGATGGTCTCATGTAACCTAAGTTGGCCTCAAACTCACTATGTAGCCAAGGATGACTTAGAACTCCTGACTCTCTTGGAGGCCTGGGACAAAATAATTTTTTTTTTTTTTTTTGAGGTAGGGTCTCACTCTAGCCCAGGCTGATCTGGAATTCACTATGTAGTTTCAGGGTGGCCTTGAACTCATGGCGATCCTCCTACCTCTGCCTCCCTAGTGCTGGGATTGAAGGAGTGCGTCACCTCGCCGGGCTCCAAAATAGCTTTTAAGTAGCATTTGCTCAGGGCCAGTTGATATTTTTTCCCCTGTTATTTTATTTATCAATGTTGTACTTTTTTTTTTTGAAACAGGGTCTTAGGTAGGTCTCAAACTTATGTCAGTCCTCCTGCCTCAGCTCCCCGAGTGCTAAGATTATAGGCATTCACCCCCTGCTCGACTTCAACCAGCAGACCCAGGTTTAATTCCCAAGCCACCCACGTAAGCCAGACGCACAAAGTGGTGCAGGCATCTGGCGTTCCCTGACACTGGCAAGAGGTCCTGGGACATCCACACATGCAAGTAAATAAATAAATACATTGTAAAACTTTAAAAAACTCAAAAAAATAAAAATAAAAAAAAGCCGGGCGTGGTGGCGCACGCCTTTAATCCCAGCACTTGGGAGGCAGAGGTAGGAGAATCATTGTGAGTTCAAGGCCACCCTGAGACTCCATAGTGAATTCCAGGTCAGCCTGGGCTAGAGTGAGACCCTACCTCGAAAAACCAAAAAATAAATAAATAAATAAAATAAAATAAAATAAAATAAAAAACTCAAATGATCTTCATATCAAGAAGTAGGCTCACTTGAAGATGCCTCTGAGGTTCAAGGGACACTCGGCTATGCCCACACAGCCAGGAGTGGCTGAGCTGAGATTTGAACCCGAATTGCCAGGGAGAAAGAGAGAGTGGGGTTTGTCCTGGGATGGGTGGAGGGCTCCAGGAACTAACACAGGGGCTACAACTGTGTCCAAAGCCAGAAGAGGGTGGGGGTGGATGCTGAGTCTCCCAAGTGGGGGCGGTATGTAAATTCTTAAAGCAGGGTTGGGGTGGAGGTCTTGGCTGTGGCATCGGAGAGGTCCCCACCCCCTTGCAGATGGATGTAGCTCTCAGAAGATGTTTGTCTCCCCACCACCCACCCTTCGGTGACATCACAACTCGGCAGCCAATGGCCGGGGTCTCTCTCTCTCTTCTTTCCCTCCCCATCCCTTTTCCCCCCCAGCCTAGGGCAGGGGCTGAGCACACAGACGGGAGCTCTCTCGGAAGTGTCTGGAGGCCCAACGGTAAGAAACGCTCAGCCAGCCAGTTCCTTCCAGGTTAGGCTGGGCAGCTGTGGGAGTGGGACCTGGGTCCTGGGAGGTCTGGGAAGCACCTCAGGAGGCCAAGTGGTACAGAAGCTAAAGACTCAGAAGCCAGACTTGGGGTTCAAATTGCAACTTTCCACTCTTTTTCTTTTTGGGAGACAGGGTCTCCTATAGCCCAGGCTGGCTCAAACTCACTATGTACATTAAGATAACTTTGAACTCTTGTTTCACCTGTCTTTACCTCCTGAGTGCTGGTATTATAAATGTGTGCCACACCACATTGGGTTTTAGCCAGTGCAGGGGATGGAACCTAGAGCTTCATGCATGCTAGAGGCAAGAACCCTACCAACTGAGTTATACCCCAGTTCTTTTTTCTTTTTTTTTTTTTTTTTCCCCGAGGTAGGTAGGGTCTCACTCTCGCTCAGGCTGGCCTGGAATTCTCTATGTCGTCTCAGGGTGGCCTTGAATATAGGGTGATCCTCCTACCTCTGCCTCCCAAGTGCTGGGATTAAAAGCGTGCGCCACCATGCCCGGCCTTTTCTAAGTTTTTTTTTTTTAATATCTTTTTTTTTTTAAATTTTTATTTTTTTATTTTTTCGAGGTAGTGTCTCACTCTGGTCCAGGCTGACCTGGAATTCACTCTGTAATCTCAGGGTGGCCTTGAACTCTGGGCAATCCTCCTACCTCTGCCTCCCGAGTGCTGGGATTAAAGGCGTGCGCCACCACACCCGGCTAATATCTTATTTTTGTTTATTATTTGAGAGAGAGGGAGAGAGAGACAGAGAGAGAATGGGTGCATCAGGACTCCAGCCACTGCAAAGGAACTCCGGGTGCATGTGCCACCTTGAGCATCTGGCTTACATGGGTCCTGGGGAATCAAATCTGGGTCCTTAGGCTTCACAGGCAAGTACCTTAACTGCTGAGCCATCTCTCCAGCACTCTTTTTTTTTTTTTTTTTTTTTTTGTTTTTGAGGTAGGGTCTCACTCTGGTCCAGGCTGACCTGGAATTAACTATGTAGTCTCAGGGTGGCCTTGAAACACTCGATGATCCTCCTACCTCTGCCTCCCGAGTGCTGGGAAAAAGGGTCTCACCACGCCCGGTTTTTTTTTGAAGGGGGAAGGGAAAAAGGGTCTCACTGTGTAGCCCAGACTGGCCTTTGACCCCTAATAATCCCCCCTGCCTCAGCCTCCTGAGTGTTGTATTTACAGGTGTGCAACACTACACTCAGCTTCCAAAATGCTTCAACCATTGTGCTTCCATTTTCCCATCTCTAAAATGGGATGACGGAGGGGTCACCGTGCAGGAATGCTGGAGTATGTGAGTTGTCGGGTACATGTCTGTAACGGTCCCTGGGGTGTCAGAGAGGTGTCACTGAACCTGTTGGTGGGAGGCTGGGGCCCAAGCTGGGCTTGGTCCCAAAGTTCTTTGGTAGGAAAAACAGGGGGCTCTTATGTACAAAGGCTGGATATAGAAGCTGTAATTCAGCACTTGGCAGGAGAGACAGGGGACAGAGTTCATTGTCCTCATGGAGTTCCAGGTCAGCCTAAACTACACGAGACCCTGTCTCAAATATACAAAGGGAGCTGGATATGAGACTCTGACATACACAGCCCTCTCCTATACCTCTGGTTACTGTTCAAACTCTTATATTAGTTAAGCACTTACTGTATACCTGGAAAATGTTCTCATAAACTTTTTTTTTTTTTTTTTTCTTGAGGTAGGGTCTCACTCTGGTCAGGCTGACCTAGAATTCACTATGTAGTCTCAGGGTGGCCTCAGACTCACAGCAATCCTCCTACCTTTGCCTCCCGAGTGCTGGGATTAAAGACATGCGCCACCATGCCCGGCTCTCTCATAAATTTTTTTTAAAAAGATTTTATTTGGGCTGGAGAGATGGCTTAGCGGTTAAAGCGTTTGCCTGCAAAGCCAGGACCCACGTAAGCCAGATGCACAAGGGGCGCATGCATCTGGAGTTCGTTTGCAGTGGCTGGAAGCCCTGGCACTCCCATTCTCTCTCTCTCGCTCTGCTTCTTTCCCTTTCTCAAATAAATAAATAAAAATAAAAAATATTTTTAAAAAGATTTTATTTTATTCATTTATTTGAGACAGAGAGAGAGAAAGTGAGAATGGGTGCACCAGGGCCTGCAGCCACTGCAAATGAATTCCAGATGCATGTGCCACCATGTGCATCTGGCTTAAGTGGAACCTGGAGAATCAAACTGGGGTCCTTAGGCTTCGCAGGCAAACACCTTAACTGCTAAGCCATCTCTCCAGCCCTCTCATAAATCTTTAAAGCCTTTGTGTGTCCGTATGTGCATGCGTTGGAGAAAGACTCTCACTCTCTGTAGCCCAGGCTACCTTTGAGCTTACCGCATAGCCCAGGCTGGCCTTCCACTTGGGAATCTCCTGCCTAACTTCTCAAGTGGTGGCCTGAGCCATCATGCCCACAAAACCGCTCTAAATGAAGGAACCAAGGTGCCAGTGAGAGAGAACTTTGCCCACATGGGAGCATCACACCAGGGACCACCTTGGCACCTCGCCTCTGCTTCCCTGTACGCCCCCAGGTAGCGTCCAGGGGCCAGGATGAGTTGGGTCAGGCCTGGCTCCCGTGGCTGAGGGCACCAGGTCACAGGTGGCTGGGGATGCCAAGGCTCTGAACCGGCAAGAACCACAAACGAGGCCGACAGCCCCCACTGGGAGAGGCAAAGCTTTCAGTAGCGCACTGACCACAGAGTGGACAACAGCTCCTGCCTCCAGATACACCAGGGGCATGGACAGTGTTTAAAGTGGGCGAATAGCTGGGCGTGGTGGTGCATGCCTTTAATCTCAGCACTTGGGAGGCAGAGGTAGGAGGATCGCCGTGAGTTCGAGGCCAACCTGAGACTGCAGAGTGAATTCCAGGTCAGCCTGGACTAGAGTGAGACTTTACCTCCAAAAACCAAAACAAAACAATGAAATGGATGAATAGGGGCTGGAGAGGTGGCTTAGTGGTTAAGGCACTTGCCTGCAAAGGACCCAGGTTCGACGCTGCAGTACCCACATAATCCAGATACACAAGGTGGTGCATGTCTGGAGTTTGTTTGCAGGGGCTAGAGGCCCTGGCACACCCATTCTCTCTCTCTCCCCCTCTCTCTCTCATACACACATAGTCTGCTTCCTCTCTCTTTCTCTCAAATTAAAAATAAAAATGGAGGAATAGCCGGGCGTGGTGGCACACACGTTTAATCCCAGCACTCGGGAGGCAGAGGTAGGAGGATTGCCGTGAGTTTGAGGCCACCCTGAGACTAATTCCAGGTCAGCCTGAACTAGAGTGAGACCCTACCTCGAAAAACCAAAAAAATAAAAAATAAATAAATAAATAAATAAATAAAAATGGAGGAATAGCCGGGTGTGGTGGCACACACGTTTAATCTCAGCACTCAGGAGGCAGAGGTAGGATCGTTGTGAGTTCGAGGGCATCCAGAGACTACATAGTGAATTCCAGGTCAGCCTGGGCTAGAGTGAGACCCTACCTCCAAAAATCAAAAAAAAAAAAAAAGGGGGGGAGAGGGAGAAATACCATGGTTTATTGTCTGTAAGTATAGAAGTTGTCAATGAAAATAAAAATAAATTATAAAAATAATAAAATGGAAGAATAGAGCCAGGGTTCGCGGTTGCAGGCCTGTCAGTCCAACTTCAAGGTCAACCTGCACAACTTAGTAAGAGCCTGGCTCAAAGTACAGAGGGCTGGGGATGCAGCTCAGCTGGTAGAGCGTTTGCCTCCTTAGCATAAGGCCCTGTTTGATCCCTCTCACAGAATAAACCGAACATGGTTGTGCATACCTGTGTGTACCTGGGATTCCCCAGCACTCGGGAGGTAGAGGCAGGAGGAATCAGAAGTTCAAGTTACAACCATGTAGTTAATTTGAGGCCAGCCTGGTTACATGATACCTTGACTCAAAAAAAGGGAAAAAAGCCGGGCGTGGTGGCGCACGCCTTTAATCCCAGCACTCGGGAGGCAGAGGTAGGAGGATCGCCGAGAGTTCGAGGCCACCCTGAGACTACATAGTGAATTCCAGGTCAGCCTGAGCTAGAGTGAGACCCTACCTCGGAAAAACAAACAAACAAAAAAAAAGAACAGAACAGAAAAAAAAGAAATGAGCCAGAAATGAGGCCACAGGTGGTGGGCACACACCTTTAATCCCAGCACACAGGAGGCAGAAGTAGGAGGATTGCTGAGAGACTACACAGCAAATTCCAGGTCAGCCTGGGATAGAGCGAGACCCTACCTTGACTCCCCCCCCCCCAAAAAAAAAGAAAAGAAACAAATGATGGGCTAGGCATCTAGAAGGTTCTAAAAGAATCCCATTCCCTCTTCCCTTGATACCAGTGAGGAACTGCCAGGGAACCTGTCCTCCAGCCCTCTTGCTTTGTGGGATGGGAACAAAGAGTGCCTGGGGCAGGGTGGGTTTCCTTCGGAAGCTGCCCCCACCCCAGCCCAGGAGCTGGGCATGCTGCTCAGGAAGGTCACACTGGGCTAAATATAACCTGGGCTGTTCCGGGCACGGATGAGGAAGGAGGGCACTGTCTTGTCCCTGCCCGGCCTGGCCCAGCCCAGGTTTCCTGTGTCAGGTTCTGGGTGTGGCCTCACTGCCAGGCCCTGGGAGTGAGAAGGTATCCAGGTCAGGCTCCCTGGCATCTGCCACCGCCCCAGGATGCAGTATCATGGTCCTCATTAGCTTTTCACATCTACTTCTTAATTTTTTTAAGTGTGTGTGTGTTTAACGTCTGGCATGGTGGTGCATGCCTTTAATCCCAGCACTCAGGAGGCAGAGGTAAGAGGATCACTGTGAGTTCAAGGCCACCCTGAGACTAAGTCAGCCTGGTCTACCATAAGACCTTACCTCAAAAACAAAACAACAAAAAAAAGTTTTTAAAACTTTATTTGAGAGAGAGAGGGAAAGAGAGTATGGGCACACCAGGGACTTTAGCTGCTGAAAACAAACTCCAGATGCATGTGCCACCTTGTGCATCTAGCTTATGTGGGTCCTGGGGAATTGAACCTGGATCCTTTAGCTTTGCAGGCAGGCACCTTAAGTGCTGAGCCATCTCTCCAGCCCGCTGTTCACGTCCATGTTGGTGCAAATGTGATATTCTCTCTTATTTCTTTTTGTTTCTTTGTTTTTGAGGTAAGGTTTTACTTTAGCACAGGCTGACCTGGAACTCACTTTGTAGTCCCAGGCTGGCTTTGAACTCATTTTTTTTTTTTTTTTTTTTTTTTTGGTTTTTCGAGGTAGGGTCTCGCTCTGGCTCAGGCTGACCTAGAATTCACTATGGAGTCTCAGGGTGGCCTCGAACTCTCGGCGATCCTCCTACCTCTGCCTCCCAAGTGCTGGGATTAAAGGTGTGCGCCACCATGCCCGGCTCTCACGGCTGTTTTTTAACTTTTATTTGCTTTTATTTTTATTTATTTATTTTGGAGGTAGGGTCTCACTCTAGCCCAGGTTGACCTGGAATTCACTATGTAGTCTCAGGGTAGCCTTGAACTCACAGTGATCTTCCTACCTCTGCCTCTACAGTGCTGGGACTAAAGGTGTGCACCACCACCACTACCAAATTAGCTTTTTTTTTTTTTTTTTTTTTTTTTTTTTAGGCTCTCACTCTAGCTCAGGCTGACCTGGAATTCATTATCTAGTCTCAGATTGGCCTCGAACTCACGGCAATCCTCCTACCTCTGCCTCCCAAGTGCTAGGATTAAAGGTGTGTGCCACCATGTCCAGCAAGCTTAACTTTTATTTTAATATTTTATTCATTCTCAAGAGCAGGAGAGAGAGCGAGAACCGTGTGTCCCAGGGCTTTTTGCCACTGCTAGTGAACTCTAGATATATACGCCACTTTGTGTATATGGCTATGTGTGGGTACTGGGGTATTGAACCTGGGTCATCAGTGTTTGCAAGCAAGCTCCTTTAACTGCTGAGCTATCTTTCCAGCCCGTGTCTCTTACCTTTTTTAAAATTTTAATTTTATTTATTAGCAACTGACAGAGAGAGAAAGAGGAATACAGAGAGAACGGGTGCACCAGGGCCTGAAGCCACTCCAGATGCATGCGCCATCTTGTGCATCTGGTTTACGTGGGTCCTGGGGAATTGAGCCTCGAACCGGGGTCCTTAGGCTTCACAGGCAAGCATTTAACCGCTAAACCATCTCTCCAGCCCTTAACTTTTTTTATTTTTGAGAGAGACACAGACAGAAAAAGAGAGCTAGAGAGGTAGAGATAGAGAGAATAGGTGTGCCAATGGCCTCTCAGCTGCTGTGAACGAACTCCAGACATGTGCACCCCCTTGTGGGCAAGTGCAGCATTGCACCCTTGCATCACTTTCTGTGTCTGGCTAAACGTGGGACCTGGAGATTGGAACTGGCATTCTTAGGCTTGGCAGGCAGGTGCCTTAATCACCAAGCCATCTCTCCAGCCCAACCTTTTTTTTTTTTTTTTAAAAAGATTTTATTTTTATTTATTTATTAGAGACAGAGAGAGGGAGAGAGAGAGAGGGAGAATGAGAATGGGCATGCCAGGGCCTCCAGCCACTGCAAACGAACTCCAGATGTATGAGCCCCCTTGTGCATCTGGCTTATAAGCAGCCTGGAGAATCGAACCAGGGTCTTCACAGGCATGTGCCTTAACCACTAAGCCATCTCCCACCCCTTAACTTTTTTTTTTAATTCAGTAAAATAGCATCCCATGGGGTGGGGTTGGCCAGGCCTGGCACTAACAAGTCCTTCTGGAATGCATTTAGGGTACCTTTGACCCCCTCCTGACAATCACAGCTCCTGGAGGCAATCACCTCCTGGGTTTCAGGTTCTCTGTGTTTTTTGTTTGTTTGTTTGTTTGTTTTTGTTTTTGTTTTTTTTTGGGGGGGGGTTCGAGGTAGGGTCTCATTCTAGCCCAGGCTGACCTGGAATTCACTATGTCTTCTCAGGGTGGCCTCGAACTCTCAGCGATCCTCCTACCTCTGCCTCCCAGGTGCTGGGATTAAAGGCGTGCACCATTACGCCTGGCTTGTTTTTGAGACAGCGTCTCATGATGACCTTGAACTTCTGATTCTCCTGCCTCTCCCTGCTGAGTGCTGGGAATCCAGGTGTGTACCACTACACCTGGTATATAGAGTGGCTAGAGACGGAACTCAGGGCTTTGTGCATGCTAGACAAGCAACCCTACCAACTGAGCTATGATCTGAGCTAGCCCCAGGGGTGGGCTATGGAGGGTTATTGTGCAACAGTGGGTGGGTGGGCAGGGATGGAATGTGACTGGTCCAGCAGACAAGCCATTGTGTGAGGGAATGTGCCGCATGGGCCTGACCTTTTCTTGGGCAGTGGGGGTTGGCAGGCTGGCATATCGCCTGAACTGCAGACAGTCTCCATCTGAAGCCCTGCAAGAGTCAAGCAGGGGGCTCCTCCAAACTACAGCCCTGTGCCTTCTTCATAGGCAGCCTTCCCTTGGCCTCTCTTTGAGAAAAAAAAAAGGGGGGGCTGGAGCCATAGCTTAGAGGTTAAGGCATTTGCCTGCAAAGCCAAAGGACCGAGGTTCGATTCCCCAGGACCCACGTAAGTCAGATGCACAAGGGGCACATGCATCTGGAGTTTGTTTGCAGTGACTAGAGGCCCTGGCATGCCCATTCTCTCTCTGTCTGTCTCTCTTCTCTCTCTCTCTCCCTCTGCTTGCAAATAAATAAAATTTAAAAAAATGGGGCTGGGGAGATGGCTTAGCGGTTAAGGCGCCTGCCTGCTAAGCTGAAGAACCCGGTTCCAATCTCCAGGTCCCACGGTTAGCCAGATGCAAAGTGAGGCAAGGACGCAATGCTGCACTTGACCACAAGGGGGCGCACGCATCTGGATTTCGTTCACAGCAGCTGAGAGACTGCTGGCGCGCCCATCTCTATCTGTCTCCCTCTCTCTCTGTCTCTCTCTCCAAAAATAAATAAAGTAAAAAAAAAAATTTTTTTTTTTAAATGGGGCTGGGGAGATGGCTTAGTGGTTAAGGCAACTGCCTAAAAAGCCAAAGGACCTAGGTTCAATTCCCCAGAATCCATGTAAGCCTGATGTACAAGGTGGTGCATGTGTCTGTGGCTGGAGTCCATTCTCTCTCTCTGAAATAAATAAAATAAATAAAAATAAATTCAAAAAAATGATTTCGGGCTGGAGAGGTGGCTCAACAGTTAAAGGAGCTTGCTTACAAAGCCTAACGGCTGGGCTGGAGAGATGGCTTAGCGGCTAAGGCACCTGACTGCTAAGCCTAAGAACGCTGGTTCCAATCTCCAGCGGTTCCAATCTCCAGCGGTTCCAATCTCCAGGTCCCACGTTTAGCCAGATGCAAAGTGACGCAAGGGCGCAATGCCGCACTTGACCACAAGGGGGCGCACACATCTGGATTTCGTTCACAGCAGCTGAGAGACTGCTGGCGCGCCCATCTCTGTATCCCTCTCCCTCTCTGTCTATCTCTCTCTGTCTCTCTCTCCAAAAATAAATAAAAAATAATAAAAAAAATTTAAAAAAAATAAAATAAAAAAAAGCCTAGCGGCTCAGTTTCAGCTCCCCACTATCCACATAAAGCCATATGTACAAAGTGGCTCATGCATCTGGAGTTAGTTTGCAGTAGCAAGAGGCCCTGGCATGACCATTTTCTCTCTCTGCTCACAAATATATATATATATATATATATATTTTTTATTTATTTATTTATTTATTTTT